>CM042818.1:1521491-2267218 GCA_009982885.2 Hyles vespertilio
GCTTATGTAAAATAAATCCAATATAAGAGGCTTCTTTACAGTTTTTCGTATCTTTGGTACCTCCAATTCAGGTTACGCCCAGTGGGACACCTTGGTAAAATTGTAGCTACGTTAAGCAAAAGTGTACTTTATTTACAACTGAAAATGGCTATTAAGTTGTTAATAAACACATTGTATATTTCGACGAATACTTTTGAATGTATAAATGAAATGAAATAAATGTTGTTATATCATTTGAAGGGTTTTATTTCTAATCAACACAATACTAATATCTGATTTGAAAAAAAAGTTACATCAATGCATTATTTTGCTAATTTTGTTTATATCACACTAAAATGAACCGTACTTCAATGACAGTAGGTTTTTTTTTGCTTGAAGACGCGCCTGGCGTTTCCGACTGTCAACCGTATACAGTCATGACAAATATGTGATAGTCTAGGGTAAAGTTGAGACGTATTTACGATACCAGGTTTACAACCAGGTATTCACTGCGAATTACGGCGCCCTGGTACGAGGCAGAAAATAATTAGTAAGTATGAAAGTACGTCGAGCGCGGGAGATCTGAAATACACATGAAATATTGCATAGGAAAAACGATTCATCAGAGAATAGTATAAGAACACAATCGTATCTGGCAATTAACACATAACTTTAAACTTCAAAGTATTTTTGATTCATACTATTTTGAACTTATGTGTCCTCAAAACGGGTTGAATTGCCTATGCAAGTATTTCAAATTTACGGCGCCGCTATACGTCGGTGCGCGAGGAACTTGGACACTAGGCCATAAAAATACTCCATAGAAAAACTATCCTTAAATAATATAAATAGAATCCAACGTATTCGTGACTAGACATACTACAAAGTCTTTTTGTATTTATGCGTTTTCGCTCCTTATTTGTTATGACATAGTCGAACTGAAATTCCTATGCAAGTGTTTATAGCGCTGCGCCGCGGCTGGGACGCGAAGGGTTGCGATCATACTTACAAATACTTTACAATATTTTAGACCTGGTTTGAACCCTAGTGTTTTACATACTCGTACTTAGAAGCCCTGGTACTGATTTTGCAAGATTCTAATCCCTAGTCTAGGGGTTAAGCGATGTCGGCCGTCGTAGCCTTACTGGTCTGTGGATACTTTTTGGCAGCGCCGTTGGTCATGAATTCCTGGCAAACATAATGTTAGGTGCGCTGGCAAATACCGTGCTATATAAAAATATTAGGCGTTTTTATATTATGATAGGTTTGTTTATCTTTTATTTACTTTTAAGTAAAGTCATCTAAAACGTACCGAAGGTGTGTGTATCTGGCCACTTGTAATATTATGTATCTGGCCACTCGCATATACTGAATATCGAACGTGTACCTTTAGAACAAGTCTGTCGTCAATACATTGTCATGGTGAATAATGTCTTTCTTTTTACTTGCACTTTTATTAATATATTACCCCTCCACCTTAAAAACACTATCCAAATATAACTAAAAATCTACGTTTAACACTATCCAAAATATTACTACAAAGCTCCGACTAACAATATCCAAAATATTACTATAATCTACGTTTAACATTAGTTATTTTGATTGTTTCCCTTTAAACGGCATGCTCGGATGGGACGAGATCGGACTACTTCCGGTACAGAAACCTGAGCTCGAGGGAGTACAACAGACTTCCTAGGCTCTGTACCCTTGATAAGGGCTCTGACCCAGAAGTAGACGTAGACGGCAATTGGATCAACAGTCGCGATTTGATGTGGGCTGGACTCTCGCACGCTCTGAGAGTTCCGAGGCTCAGTAGTGTCTGTCGCTATCGCCGGCCCCAAGTCAGACATTAAAGTACGCTCTGCTTTCATGCGGACTCCGGTTAGATATATTAGTCGGATAAATTAATACACTACGCGGTCGTCGTGTTGTCTTAACTGGTCGATATGCCTATGCATTTCCTTTCCCGACTCATCCAGAACTTTATAATCAGTGGTACCCATTTTAGCACCTATCTGACCCGGAACCCACTTCTCCTTTCCCTTATGTAGTCTCATCCATACATCCTCTCCTAACTGTAGAGAACGCTTAACTTCTGTTCCCGCTCTCTTTGCCGTTCCTGCGCACGCTTAACCTATATTTTCTCTATCCGGCTTTAACGAGTCTAATTTAGTACGTATACTCCTACCTAGCCATAGTTTGCAGGACTCTCACCGGTAGAACAGTGTTCTGTATTACGATAGTGTAAAAGAAAGTATTCAAAAATAAATTAATATTCTCTTTTGCCTAACTGCTTTCTTAATAACCTTTTTAACAGGTTCGCACTGCATTTTCTGCAGCCCCATTCGATGCCGGGTGATATGGGGCAGAGAAAATGTGTTCTACACCATTACTAGTTAAAAGTCTGAAAATTCTTTACTAGTAAACGGGGGCCCGTTATCAGAAACAATTTGTTTAGGTAAGCCCCACCTAGCAAAAACTTCCGCGAGTTTCTCGATGGTAGAATTAGCTGCGGTACTAGGAACGGGAAATGCTTCAAGCCATTTAGTTCTTGCATCCACTATGACTAAATAAATTTTGCCGAAACTCGGGCCTAAAAAATCCATATGTACCCTGGCCCAGGGTCGAGAAGGCCATGGCCACGGTGTGATCGCGCGAGTGTCGCTCAGGCGCGTCCGCCTCTCCGCCGCACAGGGTGCACTCACGACATGTTGCCTCCACAGCCTCATCATACCAGGCCACCACACATAACTCCTAGCAGAAGCCTTCGTCTTAACGATGCCCATATGCGGTTCATGTAATTCCCGTAACACCCTAGCTCGACAACTTTGCGGAATATGACTCTGTGTCCCCACATGACACAGCCCAGCTCTTCGTTAATTCCTTACGACGATTAAAGTATGGTTGTAATTCCCGGATGTCATTATTTAACGGCCACATATCACGAATATAACCTAAAACTCTTCCTAATATTGGATCCCTCATAGTCTGTTGTTTAATTGTATTATAATCTAATAGCAATTCATTTTGGGCAAAAGTAAATACGTTTGTTCGGGAACACGTAGTGACCCATCGCTACTACAAGGAACCGGTAATCTCGAAAGCCCGTCTGCCCCATTTTGTTTAGTATTGATATACTCTATATCATAAGTATATGCGGATAGAATTATCGCCCATCGCTGTAATCGACTGGCCGCCATGGCCGGCACACCATGTTTCGGTCCAAATATGCTTACTACGGTTTATGATCGGTTCGTAAAAGAAAACGTCGCCCATAAACGTACTGATGGAACTTTTGTAAACAAAATACTATTGCTAAAGCTTCTCGGTCTATCTGAGAATAATGTTTCTCGGCATTATTCAGCGCGCGTGACACGTACACCACCGGTTCGCTCGCGGCCGTCAGCATCTGGCTGTGTGAGCACGCCGCCTATTCCCCGCGCGCTAGCATCACAAGTCAGCACTAACTCTTTATCCGGATCATAATGCGCTAAAACTTCGGCACTTGTCAGAATTTTTTTTACCTTTATAAAAGCTTTTTCGCATTGAATACTCCAGTTCCAATTTACATTTTTCTTTAAAAGTTCATATAGTGGCGCCAATATATGACTCATTTTTTTGACAAAGAACAATGATAATTCTCCATACATTTTTTTGTTGTAATTTTTTTTGTGTGTATTTGAGATGAAAAATATTTTAAAATATAGATTTCGAATTCCTTAACAATTATTTCTTAACATTTACTATTGTAGCAAGCCTAGGAAAAAAGATATTCCATTATAAAGTTTTACAGATTTTCTACATCTTATCAAACTCTGTGGTAGTAATGTTATTTTGTTGCATTTATATTGGCGTGAGGCAAAGTTATGACGCACAAATAAAAGTAAAAAATATATTTACACGCAATTTAAATATCATGTACTTATTGCATGTATTTTATTAATCTAATAGTAATATCATGTGCAATGAAATAAAAAGGAAACAGGGGACAACTATTTATTATTATTTGCACAATAGCGCTTTCGGTCGACAGAAACAAATTGTTATTCCTTAATTAATTAATCAGTGATTATTTTGCTTTTCTCACTTCTCTGCACTATTTTTTTACATTAATTATCTGAGAAAGATAATGCAAGAAAGCCAGTCAGCTTATATTTTAAAAATGGCAACATTGAAACGACATAACTCTTCTCCAATAAAATAAAGCAATATCAATAGAGTTTACGAAAAATGTGTTTTCGTAATTCAGGCTTAGGTACGCCGTGAGCTAGGCACCAAAATTACTCAGAAAATTAATTATTAATATTTTTATACATGAAATTTATAGACGCTTAAGAATTGCATTAACAATGATTTTACCAATGTTCTTTAGCATAAAAGTTAACTAAACCCAAGAAAGAACGCAAATCAGTAATATTCTTTGGCCTGGGAATTTTAATAATTGCGTTTACCTTATCTTCATCTACTTTAACACCATCCTTAGATATAACATATCCTAAGTATTTGACTTCATCGACCATAAAAGTACATTTACTTTTTTTTAGTTTCATGCCGTGATTCTGTAATCTGTCAAACACCCTTTCTAACGTTTCTAAATGATTTTTTTGTGATCCTGATGTTCCAATTATCACGTCATCAAGGAAAACCTCTACTCCTGAAATATCACTAAGGAGGCTCGACATAATCCGCTGGAAAATACCCGGGCTGGAAGACAAACCAAACACGAGTCTATTATATTTAAATAGGCCTCTATGTGTGTTAATCACTGTCAATTCTTAGAATCATCCAACTCGATCTGATTATAAGCTAAGGATAAGTCAATCTTAGAAAATATCGTGGCACCATTCAGACTAACTAACAAATCACTAATCTTTGGTAATGGATACCTGTCGACCATTAAGAAAGGATTCAACGTTATTTTATAATCCGCACATATCCGGAGTCCACCGTCAGCTTTACGTACCGGTACCAAAGGTGTTGCCCAATCTGAGCTCTCAACGGGCTCGATAATGCCCGCGCGCAGCATGGCATCCAGCTCCGCATCAACCTGACTTTTCAAAGCGTACGGCATCGGCCGCGCTCGACAGAACACAGGAGTAGCGTCGTCGCGCAATCGAAGCGTTGCCTTGCCGCCTGTGTAACGTCCCAATCCGCCGCTGAACAATTCCTCATACCTATTTAACAAACATTTAAGACTATCAGAATTCCTATTTACAACTTGGTTATAATTAGTAGCTGTTTGAATGCAGGTATTTTAATCCCCAGTTCCGATAACCATTGTCTACCCAGCAAAGAGGTTGTGCCTCCTTCAATCACGAATAGCTCTAAATACTTAATTCGGTCTTTGTATTGAACCTTCGGTCTTATAAACCCTAAAGGCCTAACATTGCTACCATCATAAAATCTAAGCACCAAGTTATGCTGTTCAATAGCTCTAGCGTAAAATATTTTTCATAAGTTTTCCTACTAATGCATGAAATTGCTGAACCTGTATCTATTTCCATTTTGATATTACAATTATCAATGAGCAATGATAAGCTAACCGGGGTGTAACCATTTACACTCAATTGGTGTAACTCCTCTTCTAACTCCTCTGCGCTGGAGTCTTCATACTGCTCGCTCTGGATGGCTTTGGAGTGATGAACCCCATGCCTCTTCCTGCCTGTATTGGAAGTTGCCAGTGGGCATACACGTCTCAAATGACCACTCTGCTGGCATTTATTGCAGACGAAACGCTTATAGCGACATTGGTCACTAGTATGTCCGCGCCGACCGCATACCGGGCACCTCGCTGCGCCCTTCACTTCATCCCGCACAGCTCGCTCGCGGCTCGCACGCTTCTCGCGCCCGTGTTTAATTTGCCACGCATGTAAAGTTGTATCATTTGCCGACATAATTGCACTTTTTTTTTTGTTCCACTACAGCCGCATCCCGTTCTGCTGCTTCCAGACTACAAGCTAATTTAACTGCTCCCGAAAATGTCAAATTCTCCTCTGCAAATAATCTTTGTCTGATGATGTCACTCTTGACTCCACATACAAATTGGTCCCGAAGATTCTCTTCTAAGTTCCCAACAAAATCACAAGTTTTCGCTAACTTTTTAATTTCCGCTATGTATTGCATTATATTTTCATCATCATTCTGGCTCCTTTGACGGAACCGATAGCGTTCAGCCATAACGGCTGATTTCGGTTCGAGGTGACTTTTCAAAACATTGACAGCCTTTTCGTATGACATCTCCGACGGCTTATCGGGGCTGCACAACGTGCTTAGCAGCTCGTAAGCCCCGTCACCCATGGTGGTAATTAGCGTCGGCAACCACATGCTCTTGTCTACTTTGTTGACCTTGAAATACATTTCCAGTCGTTCTACATACAAGGTCCAACTCCCAGATTTTATATCAAAATCACTTAATTTACCAATAGACATTTTAAAATAATATACTTTTTATCGTACCCGTTAAAATTATCCTCGTCGCCACTGTAATATATTAATAAAAGTGCAAGTAAAAGAAAGACATTATTCACCATGACAATGTATTGACGACAGACTTGTCTAAAGGTACACGTTCGATATTCAGTATATGCGAGTGGCCAGATACATAATATTACAAGTGGCCAGATACACTACAGAATGTTTTATTAAAATATCTGTGTATGGCAAGTAAAGCACTGCATTTCTGCCTACAAGGAGCGCACGCCCCCTTACATACATAGTCTATAAAATCATATTTCATCATTTCACCAGTATGTAATTTGTATTTAAATATGATTTTTAAAACACATAATTAAACAAAAAAAAATACCGATCAAAGTTCATCGATCATCCAGGTGTTATTTTCTCACATCTCGTTCTTACTTGGCAACATTAAATCGTAACCCGGAACTCGGGAGTCACTAAGCAATAATGGCAAAACGCAAACGTAACAAAAATTGGTTATGTGATTATGGGTATATATTTTTGTTTTTTTATAAGATAAGAATAACTTTAAGTACTAAAATATGGATATCAAAAGAAAGCTTATAGTATATACTTTATTTACAAATAGATTTTATTGGTATGTAATATGATTTAATGGGTGAAAACATGATTTGAAAATGAAAAACCATTGAAATTCGATCTGTATAGAAATTTTATTATTTGTTTACAACACATTTGCATTATGTTTGTAAAATAATTGTCACATCTAATAATTCTGCATAGTTTTAGATACTTAAAGGTATTTTTTATTTCCCTGTAGCTAGAATAGGTACTAGGATATAATGCTTTATGTTTATGAATATTGAAAACGCGGGAATCGGAAGATTTCTGTCAAAATAAGTGACAGTGACGTGGACGTGTGAGTGGCTATACAGGGTGGACAAGAAAACGGCGCACCTGCCAATATACATTATAGTATATGGTGAAGGAATCTTAATTAAGACGGATTTGTATGGCGCTAGAGAATATTAAGAAAGATGCCGAGAAAAAAAAAACTAACGTTACACATGCTACCCCTTAACATGTTAAGCTAAAGTGATTGAACCTTACAACTGAACGGTAGACATTCAACAATAAATAAGCAGAGCTCATTATTTACTTATAAGTCGTGCGATTGTGTACATCACGCTCAGGGTGCATAAAAAAGATATTAAATTAATACTGCCAACAGTCACATACATGGGTTAGTACCCATGTATGTGACTGTTCTGGGGGGACTGGTATGGGGGGTTAGTACCCCACACTAAGATACAAATCTTGTGTCGCGGGTATTAGAAAAATAATTATGGTTCACGAAAATTATTTGTCTTGTGGCGGGAACCGAACCCGCGGTCTCTCATTTCACAGGCGGTTCTTACCAACTGCGCCACGGAGGCCGTCGGTGACTCATATGGGCTGGTTAGTTGTCATTAATGACCACCAAAATAGTTAACTGACCTTGTAATGTAAACCGTAATGACCTTGATAGGCAAAGCTGGAAGCGCAGGATCCGCCAAAACCCGCACGAAAACACTATCACAGTTTGGTAGCACAAATCACTTTTTCTTTTACATTTCACATAACACAAGTTACATCAAAAGCTATCAAATTGGGTAATGTTCAAAGCATACTTAAATTAATAAAATTTACTCAAAATAACTGAAAACGAATTTACAATAATATGCACACGACTAATACATGCACACGCGATCGCAATCCGAATTCAACTAATAAAAATAAATTATTATTTTGATTCTTGAAAGATAAAGGCCTGTTCACATTAGATACAAAGCTTTCCTATTTGAGTTCATAATAATTCATCTGAACAATTAGTATTACTACTGTATCAGCCCATATACGTGCCACTGCAGGGCACGGGGTCTCCAGTGCAGTAAATTAATAGTTAGTGTTTATTGATTTCACTAATTTTATCTCAAATAAGTCTCATATGCATATTCTATGCTATAATGGTAGACGACATTTCTCTAGGTACATATAAGAATTTAGAAGAAATTTTATCACTTTAAAGTAACATTATTTTCAAAATACATTAAAATAATGTTAAATACAATAATAAGCAAAGTAAATAGGCAATTTGTAATTGACTGGATCGGCTGATTACATATTTAAATAATATTATAAGCTCTTGAGCAAGTATCAGTATCAGTCCAATAAGATCTTTTTTTTAACGTAACTTTTATATCGTAGTACTTAATCCAATTAAGTTATATCAAGTGTGTAGTGTGAACACACCTCAAGATGTCGGGCTTCTTTTGCAAAATGCTAAAAGTTACCGACAAAGAAATTGCCGCCTTTCGGCACGCACTCACAAACGGCGGCGGCGACCTCAAAGGAAGAATAATCGAGCCGCGTTGGATCCGACAAAGTACACTATGACCGGCGGCTTCCTTTGACTAATAGGGCCGAATTGGGCCATCATTTTAAAAATATTATTTTTTATTAATCAGTGTCATCAGATTATTTTTTCAATGAATCTAAATTATTTTGAAAATTTAAATGTTATGTAGGTATTACCAAATCTTTCCTAATTATAATTAAATTCGCAATCTTACATGATTTAAGCGATGACCAGTGTGATTTCTTGGTATCTTTCAGTTTGGATTTGTGACACTAAGGAAAATAATGATAAACAAAATAGTCAATCCATTCACGATGCAACTGCACCTAATGTTATTACGTTGTTAATTTATTGACGCTTAAATCTAAGTAAGTCCCTGTTTAACTGATTGATTTATTTGAAATGAAACAAAAAATATCCTTTTTCGAAGTTAGAGAAGGATAAATTATACAGCTAAGAGTTCATGACCTTACCCATGTGTAAACAGCGGTTAAAGCGAAGTTTAAGAAAGTTTTGATGCTGTTAAAATGGTTTTCGTGGTATATTTCGTTAACCGTTCAATTAACGTCGAAACGAAAAAATACGTATGTGTTTAAATCTTGTTCTTCATCCATTCCAACTGATTTTATGCGAAAAAGTGGTGATTAAACTTAAAACTTTAAACGGTCATAACTTCAAAACGGATAGGTATTTTCCAAATATTATTTTTTTATTACGATATTAATATTATGCCCTTGTACCCAACTGAGCAAGTGCGCCATTTATTTGCGCTCCCTGTATATACGTATAACGTACGAAAGAGATGGCTCAAATACGATGAACAAAATTCTTTAATACTATTGGTTAGTGACAAAATTATCAATGAAATGAAAGAAAGATCCGATGAAGTTTGAATGAATTATATATGTAGAAAAGCATGTTTGGTTTCGAGGTGTGAGTTTTCATAACGTGTTAAAAAATTTGTATGGAGTTGGCCGTCTGTATTTTTAGTCGTCTGTGGTAATGACCAGAAAGGATTGCTTTGTGCAGTGATTAATGTGCAGCTAGTGGTCTATTCTTTGATGTGCAGTGAATACGTGTATTAAACGTGCAGTGTAAGTGACGTCAAGGAAACAATTGAATATTTGGAAAATAATGCTCGTAACTTATTAGAAATCATTACTCATCAATTCAATAATCAAAAATGTAAATATTCTCTCCAAATATTTGTTTGATTTCTATGAATGTAACAATCACAAACAGTAGACACTTTGTAATTTTATAAATACATGTATTGTTGTTGCATCCTAATTAATTCAATTGAAAATGTTTATTATTATCTAAATTCATGTTTGTTCGATTTCGTTTTTTGTGTTTATTTACTACCCCTTCATATTAGTTTCATATAAATGAATAATGTGTAAAGTCAATGTACCAAATGTCAGAATTTTAATAAGATCTAATTTTATTTATGATGAAAGCTTTTTATTACTTATAACATAGTACACATGCTTATGTAAATATAATCCAATATAAGAGGCTTTACATTTTTTCGTATCTTTGGTACCTCCCATTCAGGTACGCCCAGTTGGGAACCTTGGTAAAATTGAAGCTACGTAAGGCAAAAGTGTACTTTATTTCAACTTAAGATGTCATATTTGTAATAACACATTTGTATATTTCGACGAATACTTTTGAATGTATAAATGAAATGAAATAAATAGTTGTTTATATCATTTGAAGGGTTTTATTTCTAATCTACACAAATACTAATATCTGAATTTGAAAAAAATTGCATTATTTTGCAAATTTTTTATATCACACTAAAATGAACCCTATTTCAATGATAGTAGGTTACTTTTTGCTTGAAGCCGCGCCTGGCGTTTCCGACTGTCTAACCGTCTACAGTCATGACAAACGACAGTCTAGGGTAAAGATGAGACGTATTTAGTATTTACGATACCAGGTTTTAAAGCCAGGTATTCACTTCGAATTACGGCGCCCTGGTACGAGCAGAAAATACTTATAAGTATGAAAGTACGTCGATGCGCGGAGAGATCTGGAAACTACACATGAAAATACTTGCATAGGAAAACGATTCATAATAGAATATTAATAAGAACCACAATCGTATCTGTCAATAACACATACTTTAAACTTCAAAGTATTTTTTTATTCATACTATTTTGCTCTTTATGTGCCTTCAAATACGGGTTGAATTCCTATGCAAGTATTTTCAAATTTAGGCGCCGCTATACGTCGGTGCGCGAGGAACACTATACATAAAAATACTTCCATAGAAAAACTATCCTTAACTTAGTATAAATAAGAATCACAATCGTATTCGTGAAAAGAAAATACTTACAAAGTATTTTTTTATTTATGAGTTTTTGCTCCTTATTTGTTA
Source organism: Hyles vespertilio (assembly GCA_009982885.2). Taxonomy (NCBI): domain Eukaryota; kingdom Metazoa; phylum Arthropoda; class Insecta; order Lepidoptera; family Sphingidae; genus Hyles; species Hyles vespertilio. The sequence continues at coordinate 1,532,675 of CM042818.1, forward strand.
TGAAATACGAATTGAATTCCTATGCAAGTATTTTATAGACGCTGCGCCGCGGCTGGGACGCGAAGGCTTGCCGACTCATACTTACAAAATACTTTTACAATATTTTAGACCCTGGTTTTGAACCCTAGTATTTTTACGTACTCGTACTTAGAAGCCCTGGTACTTGATTTTGCAAGTATATCTCATCCCTAGACTCTAGGGGTTAAGCGAGTCGGCCGTCTGTAGTACTACTTGGTCTGTGGATACATTATTTTGCAGCGCCGTTGTCATTAAATGCCTGGCAATCATAATGTTAGTGTGCTTGCAAATACGTGCTATTTATTAAATATTAGGCGTTTTTATATTATATTTTGTTTATTCTTTTATTTACTATTAATTAAAGTCATCTAAAACGTGCGAATGTTTTATTAAAATATCTGTGTATGGCAAGTAAAGCACTGCATTTCTGCCTACAAGGAGCGCACGCCCCCTTACATACATAGTCTATAAAATCATATTTCATCATTTCACCAGTATGTAGTTTGTATTTAAATATGATTTCTAAAACACATAATTAAACAAAAAAAAATACCGATCAAAGTTCATCGATCATCCAGGTGTTATTTTCTTACATCTCGTTCTTACTTGGCAACATTAAATCGTAACCCGGAACTCCGGAGCCACTAAGCAATAATGGCAAAACGCAAACGTAACAAAAATTGGTTATGTGATTATGGGTATATTTTTTTGGCTTTTTAGAGTAGTTATCAGCTTTTTAGTCGTCTGTAATTACCTAGGTATAGAGAAAGCCGAAACGTACTGTACATCGCAAAAATGAGACACACTGATACGAATTTCTTTATATCAGAATAAGATGCAAAATAATGTCCTATTTCATGTGACGTCTGGAGACTGTCCCACCCTCACACCCACCACTGTAACTCCTGTGAGCCAGGATCAACAGTGGCACGCAATGTAATGACACCGAGCATTGAAGCTCGGCGAGTCTCCGGGAATGTCTAACTTGTCTTTAACCCGCAACGAAATTAATGAGAAAGTGAAATTAATAGGAGGAGTTGGAAATAAATTATTGTCCACTTCCCTCCGTGCAAAGCGGGCGACAAAACAATGAACTAAACAGGTAAATAACCTCGTAAAAAGACTTTTGCAGCCGGAGAAGCCAGCTGTAAAGCACCACGGATCACATCATCACTACATTTAAATGGGACCTATTATGTGAGCTTTTAGACTTGATTCCAATAATAAGTATGGCAAAAACGCCAGAAAGCACGGAAGTTCTTCCTAGTCTCTACAAGGTCCATGTAGTATACGACTCCAGATGATATCTGCATACTATCCAGCATAGTTTTACGCTCATTCTGCCAAAGACTACACTCCCAAAGTATATGATGCGCGGACTGCTCATACTCGCAATTAGGTGTTGAACATGGGCATGCAGACGACTCAACAAGCTTAAAAGAGTAAAGTTTAGACCTAAAGTTACCATGGCCCGTGAGAAACTGTGATACGCAATAATCGACAGCACAGTAGAAGAGGCGGAAGCACTGCGTTGGTCAAAGCGAGTGACCAAGAATTGCGCAAGCTGTCTCGTCAGATAAAAGATAAGTGGTGGCAGGACAAAGCTTGCCAAATGCAGTGGCTTGCTGACACTAAACAGCTTGGGGAGTTTTACTGCGAGGTGCGAAAGCTGATTGGTATTTCCTACCGAGCAAAAGTACCCCTGAGGTCTTTAGATAGTTCACACCTCCTCACTAGCAAGTAGGAAGTACTAGCACGTTGGGCTGAACACTTTAACACTTTGCTCAACGTGGATCGATCAGCCGATCTGCAAAACATCAGCTTAATGCCTCAACTCCCTTTATGTATCGAGCTGGATGAACCGCTGGCGCTTGACGAGGTTGTCACTGCCATCAGGCAGCAGAAAAATAAGCGGGCAGTTGGTATTGACCACATACCAAGCGAGCTTTTGAAATACGGCGGTAAGGATTTGCACACGTCGGTATGGAAACTGTTTGTTCGAATGTGGGAGGAGGAGCGAGTACCAGTCGATTTTAAATTGTCTCGTATTAGTGCTCTCTACAAGAACAGGGGTGACCGATCCGACTGTAACTCATATCGCGGTATTTCACTTCTATCAGCTCCTGGAAAGGTCTTTGCAAGAGTTCTATTGAACCGCCTAAGGCACCTATCAGAAAGGATCCTGCCTGAAACCCAGTTTGGCTTCCGACCTAACCGAGGCACATGTGAAGCTATTTTCTCGATGCGTCAACTTCAGGAGAAAAGAAGAGAGCAGGGACGTCAGCTGTACCTCTGCTTTGTTGACTTGGAGAAAGCATTCGACAGTGTGCCTCGCGAAGCCCTCTGGATGGTACTGAGAAAGCTAGGATGCACAGAAGAGTTTGTGAGACTTCTGCGACTCCTGCATGACGATATGCAGTGCTGCGTCTCCATAGACGGCGAACAGTCCGACTTTTTCCCCGTTACCTGTGGGGTTAAGCAAGGATGCGTACTAGCACCCACACTGTTCGCTCTATACTTTGCAGTAGTAGTCAAGGACGTCCTACAAACTGTTTCTGAAGGGGTTCGCATTCGCTTTCGCACCGATGGCAGTCTTTTCAACTTGGCCAGACTTAAGGCGCGCACCAAAGTCTCGTATGCATTGATCACAGAGATCATGTATGCTGATGACCTGTGTTTCTTGGCAGAATCCCCAGACGGCCTTTCAACAGCTAATGTCCACTTTCCACCAAGCATGCTGCAAATTTGGCCTAAAAATCAGTGTCAAAAAGACGGAAGTGATGTCCCTAGACATCCATGGTCGTGAGACACTGACCATTAAGCTTGGTGAGGACGTGCTGAAACAGGTCGATAAATTTCGTTATCTGGGGTACACTATAACAGCTAAGTGTGACCTTGATACTGAGATCAACAGCAGAATAAGTGCTGCAGCTGCAGCATTTGGAAAGCTGTGTTCTAAGGTCTTCTGCTCGCACGACCTTAAGCTGGCTACTAAGATCTCGGTTTACATGGCGATTGTACTGCCAAACCTTCTCTATTCTTCCGAGACCTGGTGTGTGTATCGTCACCATATACGCACTCTCGATCGATTCCACCTAAAATGCCTGCGCTCCATCATGAAGATCAGATGGTCCGATCGGGTGCGTAATACCGAAGTTTTAAGACGCGCTAATGTTGGTGGCATTGAGGCATATTTGATGCGTCGGCAACTACGGTGGTGCGGTCACGTATCACGGATGGCGGAGGAGAGAGTGGCGAAGCGCATCTTTTACTCTGAGCTAGAGGAGGGCAAGCGAAAGCATGGCGGACAACTCCTCAGATATAAGGATGTTCAGAAATATCACATGAAAAGATGCAATATAGAGCCCTCTCGCTGGGAGAGTTTGGCAATACAACGACCGGAGTGGCGCGAGATGGTGAAGAAGCGAATTCGCGTATTTGAGGAACAGCGTTTAGCTGACCTCGACGCCAAGCGCGATGAGCTTAAAGCCCGTCCGCTCGCCGCTATTCACTTCAATTATGAAAGCGGTAAGCTCACATGCCCACTTTGTGCAAGGGAGTTTGTTGCGAAAATCGGCTATATAAGCCATCTCCGGGCGCATCAGCGCCAAGCCCTATAAGGGGTCGAAGTGGTCGCCATGGCCGTAATCGGTCGGATTACATTATTATTATTATTATAGAGCGCAGTATCCTAGGTGTTAAATTATGTGACCGCATAAGAAATAGAGATCTGCGCACCAGAACGAAACTTGTGGACGTTGGGCAACAAACAGCCAAATTAAAGTGGGACTGGGTAGGCCATATCTTTCGCATGTCAGAAGAGCTGTGGGCTAGGACTGCTACCGAATGGACTCCCCAAAACACGAAAAGACCACGTGGTAGGCCGCGCAGAAGGTGGAAAGATGACCTAGATCATTTTCATAACAACTGGAGGATGAAAGCCTTGGATAGAGACGGGTGGAAGAAGGAAAGGGAGGCCTTTGCCCTGCAGTGGGACAGTATAGGCTAGTAATAATAATAATAAATAATTTATTATTTACACTTACCGTTACTTTTAATCATGTGTATAATTTTATCATAAGTTGGGAAAGATGAATTACGTGGTAACACCAAAAAAATGTGTCAAAAACTATTGATTAGGGATGAGATATACTTGCAAAATTAAGTACCAGGGCTTCTAAGTACGTACGTAAAAATACTAGGGTTCAAAACCAGGGTCTAAAATACTTTAAAAGTATTTTGTTAGTATGAGTCGGCAACCCTTCGCGTCCCAGCCGCGGCGCGGCTTCTATAAAATACTTGCATAGGAATTCAATCCGTATTGCATAACGAATAAGGAGCATAAATAAAAAAATACTTTGAAAGTATTTTCTATTCACGAATACGATTGTGATTCTTATTTATACCAAGTTAAGGATAGTTTTTCTATGGAAGTATTTTTATGTATAGTGTTCCAAGTTCCTCGCGTACCGACGTATAGCGGCGCCTAAATTTGAAAATACTTGCATCGGAATTCAACCCGTATTTGATGCCACATAAAGAGCAAAATAGTATGAATAAAAAAATACTTTGAAGTTCAAAGTATTTGTTATTGACAGCAATCTATCACGAAAAATAGCACGCGTTCGATCGCCGAAATCCAGCACGCGACCACGCTTGAGAGACAGCAGTGACGTCACTTTCTCGCAGCGCTGCCAGCAGAGCAGCCATCGGCGAACCCCGCAAGCAATCCAGCAGCAAAACAAACGTCGTGTGCAGCGGGCTTAAGTATTTTCTGCTCGTACCAGGGCGCCGTACTTCGAAGTGAATACCTGGTTTTAAAACCTGGTATCGTAAATACGTCTCATCTTTACTATTGATGTCTCATGTGCGGTTACAACTAGAGATGGGTCAAACCGTAATTTTTTCAAATCGGTTAAACCGAATCATAATTTTGCTCAAACCGAATTACAAACCGATTCAACCAAACCGAATCATCCAGTACTGTATGACATCATTCATTCGTTCATGAACCCCGTTATAAGTTATAAACCGTATTACGATACGGTTTACGATTTTAATTCGGGTACTCCTACCCGAATTAAAATCGTAATAAATAATATTGATGGGAAAAACTATCGATGACTGAAAAACAATGTATTAGGCGTTTATTTATTATTAATCATATGAGTATTTATAAGATATAAGAAAGAAACCAATATCTCTTAAGTACCTATTATATAGTAACAGAAATGTATCTAGAACAAAATCAAATGACTTTCCGTAAAACTGTAATCAAGTAGTTTATTCTGAAAATTATAAACATACAACCAACGTATAAGAATTTTCTTACCTTTTTATGATTAAAACACTCACTTGTTACTTTTAGTAGTTCAAGTATTTATATATAGTTAATATAATAAAATAATAAAATTTAATACTTACTGAAAACACGATGTTATAATAATTAAAATATAATTACGATAACAAACAAATGCCTAATATAAAACGGAATGAAAATTTGGCGCCACCATTTGACATGCAACTCGTCGCGTCGCGTCGCGTCACCGGTCGGCGTCAGCCAATGATTAAAGAATAGAGGGGATGAAACATAAGGTCACGTGACGCGTACCACTTTGATTCACAAACATGGCGGCGGCTCCGCCCCTAAAAATAGTGATACGCTAGTACCAAATTTTTTTATCGATATCGATCATCAACAGTGGCATACGACTAACATTAATATAACATTTTTAATTTTTGCTTTACATGTCAATTGAGTATAAACAGGGGATTTTAGGACTTGACAGTCAAGTCTTTAAAAATTAAATCTGATAATAATAGGTCAATGTTTTGATATTTTTTTCATGCTATGATTTATTTGATGGGTAAGTTTTACCTGATGATTGGATTGGATTTGTCAAATAATACACACGTGAGATAAAATACAACTTTATTAATAGCTAGAATTCGGTTGCGACTTCGAATATACCACACTTTTTTCCTTAAGCACCAATTTTCACCATGTCAATATTTCTTTTGCCAAATTATAACTAAAATCTAAAAAAAAACAGACATTTAGCAAACAACAATGAAAATATGTACACTAAACTAACAACTTAAATATATAAATAGAAATAAAATATCTACACAAAATTAACAATTAAAATGTAAAAATAGAAATTAAACAATTAACTAAATAAACACAATTAACTAAATAAACTGACATTATTGTGTTCTGTGACATGAACCATTGTAATTTTAAATGGCGATATAAAAAAAAGAAAAAAGAAGACAGTTCGTGTTGCTGACGAAGTTTCTTGCGCCACTTCTTCTTCACAGCTACAACACGTTCCGAAGCAGTGGTAGCAAAAATGAACAATCCAAAAGATCTTTTGAAAGACTATTTGAATAAATAATAATTAATCTTTATTTCATTACAACATGTTTACAACATAATAACACCCTGACTCCTGAACTAGGAAGCCCTGTATAACAGAAGTCAGTCTCTTTCGACAATTATTTATTTAACAGCTGCTTTATATAAAAAAATATGAAACTCGAAAAAAATAAAAATAATTAAAAGACTTAATAAACTATGTAACAACACTAGATCGCCAAATGAAATGAACTTAAACTATAAAGAATATTTTGATTTTGATTTTGAATAAAGGAATTGTAGCGGACATCGCGAACGAAGGCAGGAAATCAGCACTAGAATAAAAATATTTTTCGAATAATTCAGTCAAACAAAAAAAAAAACATAAGGTACATACATACATAAACATACAAGCGGTGAATAATGTGGACTATAGATTTTAATTTATGTATAAATATTGACTGCCTCAGTGGCGTAGTTGTATTATGGTACGGTTACAAAGCTGAGGTCTCGAGTTCGAATCCCGGGTCGCGCAAAGTGATATCGGATTTTTCTATTCATTATCAGCACAGTCAGGAATTTGTGCCCAATATTGCGATAGGCTCGCCACCCACAACATCGTAGGACGGAACATACAAGGCGAAATAAATAAATAAATAAATAACACCCAACAGTCACATACATAGTCCTGACCCCACATTAAGATCGAGTCTTGTGTCGTGGGTATCAGGAACTACGAGAGACTTTTCGGTCTCACAAACACACAGACCCGAGAGAAATATTTGTGGGCCGCACAAACATTTCTCTCAGTGCGGGGATCGAACCCGCGGCCTCTCGATTCACAAACGGCGTCTTACCGCCTGCGCCACGGAGGCTGAAATGTGGGTGTCCTGGTTGCACCTCTGCCTACCCATTCTGGGAAAAAGGCGTGAGTTTATGTATGTATAAATATTAATATTATGATAAATAACAAAACTAATAAAAATGCAACTGCTACATAAACAATAGAAATATGATGTATTAAACATTTTGATCTTAGTGTGGGGTCAGACTATGTATGTGACGGTTGGAGGTAATTATTTCTTGATATTCCTAAAAATATACTTATACTTTACAATTATCGTTACTTTTTTAGTCGCCATAATGTAAACATATGACCAACTAATACTAATTTACATGTTACAACCGTTACAAGGTTATACCTGTCGAGACAAACACCCAGTTGCATCTAATACATTTCGTTCATTATTACGTTGCACCATTCTTTGCTAAAATCAAAAATACCTATCAGGATATTTAATACATACCAAATAAAATAAAATAACATAGGTAGATTTTTATTGCTATTATTTGACTGAGGAAAATCATTATGTCTCACTTAGAATTCAATCAATGAATATGAAAGTGTTGGTTAAGATAAACAATTATAATAATTAATAATAAAATATAAAACTATTTCTGTTCATTAAAAGGTTCTCCAGAACATTAGACAATAGACTACCAATTGTCCAAATTATCTTGCATGTCATCTTTGTTATTGATTAACAGTTGTATTATTAATAGGATTATTAGGTAAAATATCATAATTACTACAATTTCACTTACCGGGAATATTGTTGGAAAGCTGTTTTCTTTTTCAAAATGTAATGAACAAATAAATGTATTTATTGCAGGGTTCCAATAGCTTCCAATTTTTTGTATCCATTTTGTCCTGGTTTATATGTTTATAGGGAATCTAAAAAATATTTTTAATTTCACTTTGTTTGTTGGTCTGAACATATATTTAAATATAAACTATTTTTTTCTTTTTTTGAAAAATAAAGATCAAAATATTTAAAAATGATAATATCGATATGAATAATTTCGTATCGAATCCACTCATCTCTAAACTTGTGTGTAAACAAACAATGAGGTTGTTATTTACACTACTTGTATAAATAACGCCTAGAAGAGTCTAAAACTTAATCAACAAGATCCAAATACATTTATAAATGATAAAAATAAACCCAAAATGTAAATTTAGCACATATTTGTTAGTATTTCGTAAAAACAGTTACTAACCTATGAAAAGAAATGTTAGGGTCCTTTTTGCTTGAACTCGACTCGAATCCTTTAACACAACACTGAGGCATTTTAAAAACTTAACAACTAAACTAATAAGCAAACTAAACAAACTCAACAAACGAGATTAACCAATGAATAATCCGAAATTCTTTGATTGTGCAGATTTGTTTACTCCGATTGACAGATAACGCCACAGTTTGACATTTCATGCAGTTTTTGGTTTAATAGTCTGTGGTTTCGAAAGCATAACTAAAATGGCGTCATTTTGGTCTATGGGCGGTCCCAGTGTGGTTAGTGAACAAAATATTGCCATATTCGAAACAAAGGAATTATTATTTGTCTCTTTCATTAAGGGACAAGTCAGCTTTGTGTAAATGAGACAGATACATAAATGTACATTCCGCGTCGATATTCTTAACATAACTATAACTTGACATATATAGCTACATTTGTGCGTCATCCTTTATAATTCTTTTATCATTGGCGTCAGCAACTTCATTCGGGATAACTCGGTTCCGTTCGTTATTCATTCGGGCACTACTTGGTCTGTGATTCGTGCGGAGCGTTCAGCCCGCATCAGCTTATTCGCATTGCATCGCATTCGACACGAGTTGACGCGATTGCGGTTTCAAACTGAAACCGGTTTGGATAGACTGTAGCTCGGTTTGATGCGAGTTGCCCTCAACCCGAATTGATTCGGTTTGGCAAACCGGGTTGACACATCGCTAGTTACAACTTACAACATGACATGAATCTCTCTAGAGTCTAAGCTCACAGATTGTTGTTCTAAAATGTTTTAATGTAGGTAAATTATTTATAGGATAACGCAATATTAAACTTAGTTTACTTATTTACGAGTGATTAAATTGAGATACAACGTAATGTGTTGTATAATATACTATGTATGCAAATGTTTTAGCTACCTTGATGGTTATTCAATAATTACAAGTATTTTTTTAAATATTATTATGTAAAACCATTAATTTAGGGTATAATAGATATCTATATTGGATTTAATCTTTCTATTCAGTATAAAGTACTATCTATCTTATATTGTTTGTTTTAGATAAATACAAATACGAATAAAAATTTAATCAAAATTAAAAACTTGACTAGCCCCCAAATACTGGATAGCTACTCAGCCACCGGACTCATTTGATATGACGTTATTTTGAGGTTCTGTTAAATTTCGAAATGAAATACTGGATAGCCATTTAGCTCATAAATCGGTCTACTCAGCAAACATCCAGCTAAATTTCCACAGATTAACGAAAAGTTTGTTTTCAGTTACAATTTTTATTGTATAAATATAAACGTTCCATTTGACGCAATATTCTTCATACATGATTTCCCTAAATTGGAAATTTAACCCTTTATATTTAATATGAGGAATCATTGTAACGTTTTTACTTTTGTTACGATTATGTTTAAAGCTATAGTATATATTGCCATGTTATTATTTTAAAAATCTGTTTATAAAATCATGTGGGTGAAAAAACTTATGTCCCTATATCCGTAGCGAGTTTATTAAAAATATTATTATGTTTGTTTATTTTATTTATTGTTTACAATTGCACTCGGTTTTAAAGTTAGTTTTTGGAATATCTTTTCAATAAATAGGTATATAAAATACCAAACAACGGCTGCAGAACCACCTAAGTACCAAATGGAGAAGACTATGTAAATAAATACGATATGAGAAAGAAGCTGTGCTGGATATTATAAACAGGTAAGTATATACGTATTCCTCTAAGTTTTAACGAATTTATATGATAATTAACTATTTAATATATAATATGAATCGATTATTCACACATTTTAAATCATCATCATCATCTACAGCCTGTAGGATCCCACTGCTGGGTACCTATAGGCTTCTCTCATATTATGCCTCCTATATATTATCTCCTCCTCATATAGTAGTATTATGTAATAAATATGGAAAATAAAGTATGGTACAATGTGTATAACTATAAATAATCCTTTGTTTCAGGAGCTGGAGTGGAGTACATAAATATTCAATGTGTACCTATATAATAAGACCGTCCAAGAAATATGGCTCATATATATAGTGCCATGTATATCAGCTATAGACTAAATAAGTAAGCTCAACAAATATATATAAAAAATAAAAAGAGATATATAAAATTATGACATACTTTAACTTAAACACTTTTGCAGGTAACGCTATAGAAATCATGCATACAACAAATCATTTGGACAATACACACCCTTTTGAAATGAGTATGTAATATAAAAATATACAAAAAAGAATGAGACAAATTGTGTCAAGGAAGAAATATTTGCATCAGAAAACAGTGTTTTAAATCAAAGTTGAAGAATGTTATGAATTTTAATTAATATGTAATACATAAAATAAATTGTTTATTTCACCTATTTTCATTGTTAAAAAATGACATATTATATTTCTATTGTACATTTTTAATAGTACATTTATTAATTTAGTTTTAAATTAATGTTAAAATAATTGTTATTATTTTGTGTTTATAAAGGAATATAGATATAAATGTAAGACAGATCTAAAGAAATGTAGATAATTAAAAAAATATAATATGTACTAATGCTGTTATTAAAATAAATATACTACAATAAAACATAACTCATTTTTATTTGTATTCATTCCATGGTAATTCAATAAAATGCACTGTACGGTTTAAAATATGTATTTTATTATATTATTCCTTGTTGCAACATTTTCATTGGTTATACTATGTGGAGCTGGTGGAAATGATTCAGAAAGATCAATCTCCAATATATGATCATTCTGGGAACATGCTATATTATGTAACACAGCACATGCCTCTATAATAGTAAGCTAATTTTCAAAAACTTATAGCCCAACTTGCAGACAAGAAGATCTTTGTTGTAAAACCAAAGACCCTCTCCACTGGGTTTCTTGTTTTAGTATGGTCTTGATTGTAAGCTTCTTCAGTCTCCCCTTTCCAGAAATGCACATAAAGGAGAATCATTGAAATTTTTACTATCATGCACCGCGCCTGGCCATCGGCCTATAATGTTTCTTATCCTCAAGTTAGGGTCGCAGACTGCTTGCACATTTATAGAAAAATGGCCTTTTCTGTTTCTAAATGTTTCTGCTTGTGGTCCTCCTAAAAACAAGATAATAAAAATTAGAGCTCTAGCAAATATTCTTATTTCAAACTACAAATAATTTTATGTAAATTGAAAAAATATATTCATAAAATTGAATTCTTTATAGGAAACTACTATTGTAGTTGAACATTGTTCCAGTATATACTGAATAGCTACAATCAGTACAAATCATTGTATGATTAATTATATTATATTATATATTTAGCCCTACAACTATTTAGAGAGCTTGGTTATATGGGGTACAGAGGGCTGGGGAAGAGCCAATTACCTGCTAAATGTTTTGATTCCAACAAGCATATATATATAAATTATTGTGTAGAAATCATTTAGAGTGTGCCTTTATACTGTGCATAATATATTATTCTATTCTTTGATTAATAATATAATATTATGTACAGTAAAAAGGGATACTCTAAATGATTACTACACAATATAAAATACGCTAGGCATTTTAGAAGCACATTTAGTTAAAATAGGATAAGAAAACATATATTTGTGTACATGTAAAAGCTTAATAGTTATGTATACATTATTATAAGTAGAAATTACCTGGAGATTTGATCCTTATATGTATGAAATTTATAACTTCAATCACTCCTGCGATCGCATAGAAATCATTCGCAATATGGCATTGTTGTTGTTAGTTGGGAATTTTCATGCCACGATTTTGTAGTTTAACTAACTCTGCTGCAACTTTGTGTTGTACAGTCGGCTGTTCCACATGAAATACATCTCCAATAATCTTCTGGTAACTGCCTGTCGTAGAATATCATAAAGCAAGTAACAGTTGGTCGCAAGTTTTTATCAATCGACTTCTATTTGTAGTGGGTTCTATTTTGCCTCCAGCAAGGAACGCAGATGCAGAACAGTTTCTTTCTTCAGGCGGAACCTCACTTTGTTTGAATGTTTTCTTCTTTGTATTTGTCAAAAGCATTGATTTTTTTCTTGATTGACTCGCCTTGATGAAGCTATATCGTCATCAGACAGCGATGAAACCGACGCGAGAGTCATTTTAGTAAATTTTATGTAGAATTGATGAAGTTAAGAGTGGTCGCAGGCGGCCTTAAGACGACGGCTGCTTAAAACTAGAAATTCTTAAAAATTTGACTGTTTGACAGCTGTCAAACTCTTAAGTTGCTTTCGAGAATACGAATCGGATGAATAATGCCCCATTAAATATTTAATATCGTCGGTATTGTAGTCTTGGCAGAATCGCTGGAAGACCTTAGCACTATGCTCGAAGACCTTAATCGAGTTTCCCAACAGGTGGGTCTTAAAATGAACATGGATAAAACGAAGATCATGTCGAATATCCATGTTGTGCCCACCCCCATTGGAGTTGGGGGCTCGACTCTCGAAGTTGTAGACGAATATGTCTATTTAGGACAAGTGGTCCGGTTAGGCAGGTCCAACTTCGAGAGAGAGGTCAATCGGCGAATCCAACTCGGTTGGGCAGCGTTCGGGAAACTTCGCGACGTCTTCTCGTCCAAAATACCTCAGTGCCTAAAATCGAAAGTCTTCGATAGTTGTGTGTTACCAGTGATGACATACGGCACCGAGACGTGGCCTCTCACTGTGGGCCTCATTAAAAGGCTCAAAGTCACTCAACGAGCCATGGAGCGGGCTATGCTCGGTGTTTCCCTACGAGATCGAATCAGAAATGAGGAGATCCGTAGGAGAACCAAGGTTACCGACATAGCCCATAGGATTGGCAAGTTGAAGTGGCAGTGGGCCGGGCACATAGCTCGTAGAACCGATGGCCGTTGGGGCCGAAAGGTTCTCGAGTGGAGGCCACGTACAGGCAAGCGAAGTGTTGGACGCCCGCCTACAAGGTGGACGGACGATCTGACTAAGGTCGCAGGAAGTCGCTGGATGCAGGCCGCTTCCAACAGGTCATTGTGGAGATCCTTGGGGGAGGCCTATGTTCAGCAGTGGACTTCCTGTGGCTGATATGATGATGATGATGATGAAATATTTAATTCTTAAGTGGTTTAATCGAAGTTATATTTAACTGGAATCAATTTAACAGGTCATTAGAGCTAGTTAATCGGAGTTAAAAGTTAATTGGCTTTCCAGTATTTGGGCATAAATCCTACTGTTCAAATATTATTGTTTGAGTATAATGTCCAATGATGTAAATACATCTCGGCAAGTGTCTTATGAACAAGTGAAGACAATTATAGACTTCATGGGTCAACATGTGGAACTTGCTACTGGCAGTATGAGATCTCTTGATGAAAGGCATATGTCTAGGAGATTGTGGGGAGAGCTTACCAAGAACTTGAATAGCTGCCAGGGAGGCACTAGGAAGAACTCGGATGGATGGAGTAAGGTTGTTTGAAATGTATAAAATGCTAGTTTATTTTTAATTACTTTAATTGAACAGTATTATTAATAATTGTATTTATAATTGAATATTTTTTCATATCCATAACAGACCAAGTTAAAAAAAATTGTGGCTTCCAAAAGATAGGTTTATTTTATTTTATATATCTTGCTCTACAGTACTGGAGTGACTTCAAAAATAAACTAAAAAATAAAGTGAGTATACTAGACAGACAGAAATCTGGATTTGCTCTGAAGAAAACTATGAGACCATTGACTAAGATGGAGAAAAGGGCTCTAGTCATACTAGGACCGTATTTTGACAAGAAAAGAAAAAGAATGGTTGAATATACAGTTCCTATTTTTGTAAGTTGCCCAGTTATATGTACCTGTTAAATTATGCAAATGCAGTATAGTTTATTTTGCATTTATTTGTTGTACCATATGATGGAATTACAGGAAAATCTTCGAGCTCAAGTCAAACAAGAAGCGTATAATGAAAACTTAAATAATGATTTTGAGAAAGAACAGAATAAGACTACAGAACAGTTGTCAGGTAATATTTATGAAAAAACTTAAATATGAAGTATGTGTTTATTGGCAAGAGGCAACTAATTAGTATTCAACAATATTCTACAGGAGGTGAGAGAGTGAGTGAACAAAGTGACATCTCGTCTGAAGAGGAGTTTGTAGAAGAAATTGATCCAGTCTCCAACGAACAACTCATTCAAAGTATTTTATTCATTTTATTAATATTTTTTCAGTTAAATTTAAGCCTGAATTCATGAAAAAGTTATTAATTGCACTGATGGTAAGTAAATATATACAATACATGTGTATATACAATACATTAGGTTGACAAAGTAAAAAAAAAAATACCAGCTGCCCATGGAACATCAACAAATTTAATTTCAGACTTATACCCCCAATGGTTAATAGAAGTGGAAAAAAAGCGAGCCGATGCTGAGCTCCTTCGTGCGAAAGCCGAAGAGCAAAGAGCATCCGCTGCCCTAAAAAACGCAGAAGCGGCAGTTCTTCAAGCAGAATCATTGAACAGGCTGTCCCAGGCGGCAGATAAACAAGCCAATGCAATCATAAGGATAGCAAGTGTTCTAGAAAATAGAAGGTGTAGTGGCGACCTATTGGATATATGATATGTCATCATTTTATTTATGCAGTATTATTTGTAGTAGAAATGGTAATATTTTATGAATCAGTGGGTTCAAAATGATCATTTGAAATTACGGAATATTGGAAACTTCTACAGCAACAGCAATTTTGCAGACAATCCATGTTAGGGTACAAATAGGAAAATTATGCCTATTTACAATATAATACTTAAGTAATGTGTTGTGTGATTTAAAATTAGGTTAATATAACATTGTAAATAAAAATATGGCAAAAAAATCAAAATTTGTAGTTAAGGAATCACTTTTGTTGATATTATTACCTACAAAATAAATATTGTATTTTTAAACAATTAGCATAAAGAACGAACCAAATTCTATGTCATTATAGTGTATAAGAATTTTATTATTTATTTTACATAAGCTTATAATATTTTACACATAATTTGAAATTGTGCCTTAGAATAAAATATAATATCTACTAGAAATTATCAGTGTCTTAATCTATACTAATATAATAAAGCTGAAGAGTTTGTTTGTTTGTTTGAACGTGCTAACCTCAAGAACCGCTGCTCTGATTTGGAAAATTATTTCAGTGTTGTATAGTACATTTATCGAGGAATGCTATAGGCTATATATCATCACGCTATGGCCTCCAGGAGAGAAGCAGTAGTGACATTTCTAGCAAATACGAGGAAATTTTATTCGCTTTTGATGGTCCGATTGGTCGATATTCTAAATTGATAGTCGGAATTGAACATTTCGACCGCCGTTTTGAAACTTGTATCTGCACCCGGGCGGAGCCGGGCCCAACCGCTAGTCATTCATATAATTTTATTGAAGTGATTTAGTAATATTTTAATTATAGCTCAATTGTTTTACATACTTAATAAAAAAAAACTTGCAATATTTTATTTTAATGAAATTATAAATTTGATTGGAATTAAACGCCCGAATACTGGAACGCTACTTAAAAATAAGTTGCGCTGAACTACGTTAATCCCGCTTAAATGTACTCGCTAAGTGGGCCATGCGCTGTTAAGAGCAATTTATTATTTGAATTGTGTTCCAGTATTTAGGCATTAGTGAGATATGTGAATAATATTAGTATTTCAGAAAAACTTCATATTTTTTATTTCCATATCACAATGTACTTCCTGCCAACATTCAATTTCACAGCAAGAAAAAAATAATCAAGTAGACTTCACCAATTCTCCTACAATATTACAGCATGTCAAAATCATCTCTCTGAAATCAAAATAAAATTGTTATTAGTTATACAATAAAATCCAAATCATTATATGATTATTAATAACATTTCTTACAACATACAAATTTTTTTTATACTGGCCCAGCATAATGTCTTCACTGAGACTGATGGTAAGCTCAAATACCGACCAGGAAGAGTATCTTATGGGATTAGACTGTAGTCCCATGCCATTCAATACAATTAAGCAGGCCCATTAAAATACTTCTTCACATTACGGCAGAAGGACCCAGGATTATAAGTATGAGGGAACACATGATGGCAAACAATTCCACAGCTTGATGGTACTCACAAAAAAAATATTTGCAAACCTTTTGGTTCATTCTGAGATGTTACCTCCATTACTCTTTTAAATTAACTTAACAGTGCCATTAAGAAAAATGTAATAACTTTTTTAAAACAAACAATATAATACAAGGAATAACTAACCATTTCATTGTATTCAAGCACATGTTTTCTTATAGCAGAACCATCAACCCATGTAATGAAGTCCTCTAATGATCTGGTGACCAGGAATGCAGGATCCTTCACTACCTCTGGCCCCACTCTCACATGGCCTTGTTCTATAAATTTTGTTGCTTCTTTTATGCTTTGGGACATTTTACCTAGAAAGAAAAAAATGTAGCAATAAAATTTCAAGCTCCAAATGTTTTTCTATTTTTATTTTCATAGGTGAAAAGGCCAAAATATATCCAGCTATCCACAAAATAAAATCTAATAGAGATAAAGCATAAAATAAGTGAAATTACTCACTTCTCACCATAACAACTGGCAATCTTCTTCTACAGAATGAGCTTGCCGATACATTTGCTGCCAAGGCGAGGTCCCATCGCGTTGGTATTAAGCCCATTTGATACAACTTTTCTAATAATTGTGCGCTCGATTCTGTTCTAAATTCACTGCTTGAATCTATGTCTTTTATTTTGTTGGCTAGCTCTCTGATATCTCGTGACAATTTGTTGTACCTTTAATAACCAGGTTATTAAATAAATGCAGTTAAATCGCCGTAAATTGTAATCAAAATACTTACTTTGTATAGTGTTCTCGTTTCTGTATGTGGTATTTTTTCATAACTTTAACTTCACTAAGATTATTGTCGACTTTCCATGATATGAAATCTACTTTTTTGAGCAATTTTTGCTCATGAAACTTGAGTTTTCGCACCATGTTTCGTGACTTTTATTATAACAATTATTAGATATACCTCGCACGTGCAAGTAATATGTAAACGACGAACTATTATGACAGCTAACTGACATTTGTAAGTAATCATTAATCATTTTCTAGTGCATTCGGAAACATGTACAAATTGATTAGTTACCGTAAAACGTGGTGATTAGGGATCAAAGGGAGATTAGGGACAAAACTGAGGAAACATTTTAAGGTTGAAATGTGAGCCATTAGTTGCACATAATTTATTATAAACAAATTGTAACAATAGAAGACTATATATAGTCCCTAGTGCAACAATCAGTAACAATTAATTTGAGTTACAAAATGTCTTATTAGTCTTTTGAAAATAGCCTCTCGATATGCAGTAAAAATACACTGATACGAACTTCGGTCTACTACAAAAACTACACCATTTATGAAGGAGATATTGTTAAACACACAAAGTATAAGTATTGGACTATCGAATTCATAAAAGGTTAGTCTCAATTTCTCGTTTAATTCATGTTTTTTTGATCATTTAAAAAGTAAATAAAAAAATATGATATTTTGGGGGGAATAGAGGTGACTTGGGGGTGATTATGTAATAACGAGACTAAGGTTTATAGATATGGTTTATAGAGACGTGAAAAGGTACAATTGGGACGAAAAAGGGTGTATAGGTACAGTGTGTGTAGGGTTGTCGCAACAGTTTTTTTGTTGTAAAATATTTTGTCGGTCTTAATTAACTTTGTCTGTTAATTATATTTATTTTTATTGCTGTAAGTTACATTGAAAGTACTTCCACTTAAAATAACTAAAATTTTGCTTCAGTTCTGGTCACAATGGTTGAGATATTATATGTAGAAACTGCAGTAAGAATATTCTTCATAACAACTATTCCTTTTTGATAGATAGATCTAGTACTGTGCGATGCATGGAGTATTTCTTTAAATATAGAAAAAACTGATTCGCCATTTTTCACTTTCTAATAAGTAGTACACATTAATTTGGGCAAACCGCTAAACAGTAGTGTAAATGCTCTGTTGTGTTTCGTTGTGAAGGACATTGTAGCCAGAGTCACTACTGGACATATTGAGACTTCACATCTATGTCTCAGGATGGTGAGCGCAGGCCTAGCTTTGCTTTGTAATTCAAGGTATTGTTTGGTATTGCTACTGTTTATGAGCGGTCATATCACTTACCATCAGGCGAAAAAAAAATCCAAGGTATCTAAAAAAAATGTATAGTTAATAGTTAAGACGCAACTAAGACTTAATGAAATATGCTATAACACAAGAATATTTCTGTATAATACTACCAGAAAATTCGTCGTGAAGTTGAAAATTGTCCCTATCCACCTCGTTTTACGGTACTTGGTCTGTGACTGCCACAGCCCACAGTGACTGCCACTTGCCAGTGACTGCTAAACTTGTGGCTAAACGGGCTAAACTGCTTCGGCTTTTCACCGACGAAGGTCGAGCAAAGCGATTATTTTCAATAAATTTTTACAAATATATTTAACTAACTAAAAAACAGTACAACAAAATGACTGCCAATAACATAAGCAGCAGTGATTTCGCAGAATATCTTCAAACAGTTGTAAAGCTAGATGCGCTGACACAAATCACTCAGGATTTAGATAGAGAGTTGGCGGACTCTCAAAGAGTGATGCGAGACATTAGAACTATGTTCGACGCAATACCGAATGCTCAAAACAGGCCGGAAGTCTCTAACAATGGACTGCGCCACGAAGACATATCCAAGTTCTTAGAGTCGGGGCCATCGAAGCTACTTCTTCCTGACATGGTCGAGGACACTATTGAAGTTGATCTCGACGACGTCATTGCCACCATGAAGATATACGCTGAGGATCTGAAAAAGAATATCGCACTTGTCCAACCACAGCCTAAATTTGATAAAAAAATGGAGAATCTGGACTTGCAACAGTATGCTTCCAGCTTGGACCAGCTGAGCAAGCGGCTCGCTAACATCAAGATTAATAAAGGAGAGGATATGAGCAACAGAAGTCCTGAGCTTGAGGCTAAGTTGGCACAGCTATGTCAAGATGTTAACATGTTTACTCAGGTAATAGCAATTATTATCAATACTGTATTGTCAATATAAGTGCGTGGTGGCCTGTTGGTAAACGGACTAGACGCGACTGCCAACATGTTCACGGTGGTCGCGGGTTCTTGCAATTGGCACATTGACTGTGTACATAGGCAGAATTAATTAATATTTTTTAATTGCAATCATTGTTACTTTAGACCAAATAAATATCGCATAATATACTCGAAACACTAACTGAAGCATGACTTTAGTAAATAGTTGATAATTTTATTGTGACTTTTTATGTATTCATTTATTTATGTAGAAATAAAAGTACTGACTACTGTGAATATTATTCATATAATCTCTGCACCATATATGTATATATATATTTATTTTAAACTTTTTTTTCAGATGGTGCAAGCAAAGACAACTCTGAGTGAATGCAATCAGAACTGGACTTGCACAGCTCAAGACACCAATGCATTATGTTATGACAATATCATAAACAAACTTCTCTCAGGCATCAATGAAGTCACATACTTACTCCGAAACAAAAATTGAGCACACTTCAAGATATATGATGGGTTGAAGAATTAAGACAGTGTATTTTGATCTTATTATTGGTCCTACTTCAAGGAATGCCCACTAAAGTTCTTCACCAAAATGTGTATGGGCTGTATTTATCATTGATTATTCAGGCATTATAATATGCTTGTAATGTTAAGAGATGTAGTAGATGGTTGTGGTCTCACTTGTAGAGATTTCTTGAATACTTATAAATGTGAGAAAGCCAATATTGTGATTGGTGCCTAATATTTTCAAGTAGAATGAAAGCAGTACCATTGTATTCATATGCCTTTTTAGACATTTGAAAATTGGTAGATGTGGTGTATGTATCTTTCTGACTATATGCAAAATATTTTATAATTACTCATGTCATAGATCATACGTTTTTCTACATTCTGCAGAAGTTAGTATGTGCTGTTTGTAGCACTGTGAATTTACAGTTAAATCTCCTAAATTATAGTGGTGGATTTTAAAGATTGGGCATCAGAATTTATCATCATTCAATTATTTGCATGGTACAATTTATTTCTGTATATTTAAATATCTAGAAAAATATATATTCTTTTTCTACTGTTGAGGATGTTAAAGTCTCAATGTACAACTATTACTAAATATGTACTACTATTTGAATGTATGCATTATTAAAGATGAAATTGTTTCTAGTTTCTACTAAGTATATAAAGGAAGTCATTCCTATAAATACTAATCATTAAAAAAGTGTTTGCAAGTCGAAATTGGGGAGTTTTACAAAAAAAATGATCTTTCAATAATGGAATAATGTGTTATAATTATTTATTTTATGAAGTTTTATCACAGATACTTAAGTTTATTTGAAAGTAATTGTAACCAGTATTATGTCCATGTCCAATGTAACATGTTTTCAACCTGTTTTCTGGTATACTGTCCATCAAGGCATTGAAATTTGAAATATGTTTATTGGATCTTTGTCTCATGTTAATTATAAGTCTATAGTCTTAAGTAATATCTCATGTTTATTAAAATATGTATAGTCAAAAATTAAAAAATATATTATCAAGTCACACTTCATTGTTTGCATCATAGTCTTTGTCAGATTTAAATACAATTTTTCTTACTTATTTTAGTCTTCTCTTGGTTTTGTCATAATTCATAGAGTAAAATATATAATTATCATTTAATTTGTATAAAAATTGATTTGGAAGGACAAGTCATATGTAGAATAGGTCCACTTTTCATAATTTACACAATACTGCCAAGACATCTTCCTTTTCTGATCACATTATACTAATATTAAAATAAATTCATTAAACTCTAACAAATAAATACAACAGATCAATACATTTAAATATATGAGAATCAATTATCCCTGCCAAGTTTCATTCTTTTCCTTTCAGTGTCATGGTCTTGTTCGCCATGTTCCTCATCAGTTTGCATTTTGTTATCATTTGAAATTTTCTCATCAGCCTCTAGAACTTTTAACTTAATACCACACACTGTAGCCTCATGTAGTGTCTTAATTGCTTCTTGTGCTGCTGAACTTGATGCATATTTTGCAAACCCAAAGGTTTTGTTAGGGAAAGTAGCCACATCAATTAGGTCTCCAAAGCGGCAGAAGGTATCTCTTAGAACACTTACTGGGGGTGGATGTGGTTTGAATACTAAAAAACATCTCTGTGCCACTTTACTATTGCTGCTGGCCATTGGTTGCACGGGAGGAAGAGTGACACTGCAATAATTATCTTGTGAATCCATTTTAATTTCCCTTCCTGATGATGCAGCTTTTATTAAACTTGATGCTTGTGCAATAGCATCAGCTAGCTGCAACAGGTCTGGATTGCCCTCCACTGCATTTTTAATGTTATTCACAATGTTGGTTAAGTTACTTGCTGCTTTACTGAGAGGATTGTCATCGGGTTTTACTGAAATTACTTCTCCAGATGGGTATTCAAAGTTATCTAGTTTCTCAAGAGCATAAGCTGCAGCTTTTTCTGTTTCATATGTTACAAAAGCCTTACAATACCCATTGTATCGGTCCAGAGAGTACTTGCATTGCACCATTCCTGGCACTATACTGAATAATCTCTCAATATGTTTCTGCAACACTGGAGGGTTGCAAACTACAGATAGTGTGTCATATTCCTGGGCTTTAGTTTTAATAAGTGATATTGGATTTTCCCTTTTATCATCTCTAATGTGGTTATGGTCATTATGATAACTTTCCCTATGAAGACTTGAATTGCTTGAATAACTCTCAAAAGCCTCTAAACTATTCCTACCCCTTTTTAACTCATCTTTTGGTGTTGCAAATATTGGTTTGTACTTTCTATCACATTCCTCGTATGCTTTAGCTGCATCTAAAAAAGTTTTGTAATGTACATAAGCAAAACCTTTACATTCCTCAGTGATTTTATCTCTCTGTAATCGAACTGATTCGACACGGCCAAATTGACAAAAATGATGTCTTATTTCATTCTCTGTAGTGTCTTTGTGTACTTTTATAAATAAACGCCTATATTTGTCTTGGTTAGAGCTTTGATTCTCGTTTTTGTTTGCAGCAATCATCACTTTTATAGGTTTTTGATTATTTGCTACAATTGTCATATGGAGTTCTTGGATTGCTGAAGCCGCAGATGACGTTTTAGCGAATTTAATGTAGGCTATGCCACGAGACTCGCCTGTACTTCTGTCACGGGGTATGTGGATATCCTCAATAAGTCCAAACTTTTCGAATAGCGGTCTAAGGTCGTCTTCACGCATCTGTCTGCTGCATACCACGAATACTCTCGAGTAAGGAGGTTTTTCGTCGTAACGATCATCGTTACGTGCAGATTGATTCCAGTTATTCATAATCACGGTCTATGGGTCTAACGGTATGTTGCTATGGTCACAATCGGGTCAAACAAAATACTACAGTCATATAAAATTGTCTTACATTAGTCGTCTTTAGCACAGAATACTGTGTCCTTAGTTCACGTCTTCTGAAATATTAAAGCACATATTTGGCTATATAATTCATAATATTTTGCACACAATATGTATTGACACGGTAACTGCAAAAAGAAAACGGTCATTAACCTTGGTTTGATACAGAATACAGATTACAGCAAAGGATTACAGTGGATTACAGACTCCACAATAAATCTCAGTTTAAAAAGTTACAGTTAAACATACATAGTAGTGGTGGTCGTTGAATGAACGAACAGTTTTTTTCAACTGTTTCTTTGTGGTGAACGAATAAACTAGTTTATAGTTCGTTGATAAACACGTTAACGAATGAACGGCATCGCGATCCGTTCATCGCTCGTCGCGTATAAACGAAACGTCTTGTTAAGAGCCTACCTCGAAAAATATTCGCAGCATTTTGGGGCGTGGTTAATGAAAGTTGCCGCATCACGCCGCGGCACTGCGCTACTGGCGCACATTCCCCGATTAAATATTATCTACTGGTATTATTAACATTAGTAATAACAAATTAATGTAGACCTATGTATATTTATAATCCGTATGATTCTGACAATGTGCCTATATATTGTTTATCATACTTTTGTATTGATAAAAAAATCTATTACAATCTAAGTGTTAAAACACGAACTTTAAACTATTACTTTACGAAAACCTCAAAAACATTTACAATAATATCTGTATAAATACAAGATAGGTACGAATTGTTTTACCGGTCACTCACTCTACTAGTGTGAAGCGCTAATCGCCTAGGCGCCCTTTGATAAATGCCGCCAAAGGCATTGCGCCTAGCGATGATTTATTTGTTTCTACTTCATTTGACCTGTGATTTGACCACTGACTTTCTCCTATAAAAGAATGTCATTCTTAGTTCTGCTGTTTTGTGATTTTTGACTTACGATACAATTGTAAATTTAACAAAAATGTGTGAAATAAATTTGAATTTTGTAATAACAACCAAACTAAACTGACTAGGTATTCCTGAAGTATGTACACAGAGCGGAAACGATAAGTAATTACATTAGATTATTGTTTAAATTCCACATAAAATAATTATTATTGATTTTCGAACTGTGCGGTCACACCGGCGCTCACGCTCTTATTATTACTGCTATGCGCTTGGCGCGAGAATGACGGCGATCACACCCACCCGTTCCAGTTTGAACCTTCTCTACAACCAAATAGGGATAATTTTTGTTTAACAATGTTTCTTTTATTTACGCTAGACAAATTTTTCGGCGAAATTATTTGATATCAATTACAATTATTTTGCTTTTGTTATATGAAAACCATTGTAAATATTAATTTTATAGTAATACTAGCGATCGGGCCCGGGTCCGCCCGGGTGCATACACGTTTTAAAATGGCGGTCAAAATGTTTAATTCTGACTATCAGTTTAGAATATCGACCAATCGGACCAAGAAAAAAGAACAAAATATCCTCGTATTTGCTAGAAATATCACTACTGCTTTCCTCCTATAGGTCATAGCGTGATGATATATAGCCTATAGCCTTCCTCGATAAATGAACTACCCAAAACTGAAAGAATCATTCAAATCGGACCAGTAGTTCCCGAGAGTAGCGCGTTCAAACAAACAAACAAACAAACTCTGCAGCTTTATAATATTAGTATAGATATAGACTTTCAGTGACATATAAAATAGATTCGTATAAAAAATATTCTAAATCTGGGGGCACGGCAATGCCCCCACCAAGTCGAGCTAAAAAGTGGCACAGTCGTACCATCCTTTTCTAGAAGCAATTCAGATCATTTTAAACCCCCCATAACTTCGTTGTGGTTAAACGAAGCAAGAAACCTGAATTTTCAGTTACTAAGCAGGCATTGTGTAAACACGGTATGTTTAAAATTTCATTCAATTTGAACCACTAGTTTAAGAATTGTAACTAGTCAAACTTTCTTAATTTTGTCACTCAATAACTGACTATCGGTCAGTCAGTTCATCAAAAGTCTAAGGCACTTCTAGCAGACATAGAACCTTTAAATTTAGAATATAACTAGCTGTGCCCGCGACTTCGTCCGCGTGGAATTTAACAAAAACTTTATTTTTCTAAAATAAAAGAACTTTTCTATAATAAATGTAGCCTAAGTTACTCCTTATTATATCAGCTACTTGACAAAAAAAGTCCCGTTAAAATCGGTCCAGCCATTTCAGAGATTAGCCGGAACAAACAGACAGAAAACAACTTTTCTAAAATAAATGTAGCCTAAGTTACTCCTTCTTATATCAGCTACCTGACAAAAAAAGTCCCGTCAAAATCGGTCCAGCCATTTCAGAGATTAGCCGGAACAAACAGACAGACAGACAGACAGACAAAAAAAATTTAAATATCATTTTCGGCACAGGTATCGTGTATATAACGATATGTAGTAGGACATTTTTTTTTATTTTCACTCTTAAAACAGACACTTCAATTTTATTTATATGTATAGATTAGTGTTTAGTGTCTTAAGTAGGGAAAAATTTAAACATTTCGTAATTTCTGCCTAGTGTTCTAGATACACCAACTGCGTGAATAACTTTGTAATCCCATATAAATGTATAGGATTACAAAGTTACATTTGCAGTTAATGAATAATTGTACCCGTATATAATGGAATAATAGTTCTAGATAGGTATCACTACATAGTATAAAACAAAGCCGCTTTCTCTGTCTCCTTGTGTGCTTAAATATTTAAAACAACGCAACGGATTTTGATGCGGTTTTTTTAGTAGATAGAGTGATTCAATAGAAAGGTTTACGTGTATAATAACATCCATTAAATAGTGGAGAAATACTGTTATATTTGAGGTTTCTAATGTGATGTCGTTAATTATCAATTTTTTTCCGCTTACATTGCAAACGCAGGCTGAACCCTACGAGATTTATCAAAATAATGTAGTAATTATTTGTACACATTGAAAAGGTCTACAGAAAACTCCGCGATGGTATATGTCCATCTCTTATGGATATCCCACAATAACAGTTGTTGTCATTTACTTTTTACGACAAATACAGCATTAATCCTTATCCAATTAAAAAGCTTAAATACATTGTTGGTTTAATATAGATCTATATGGTCCTTTACAGCACAAGATTTAAATGAATATTTTCGAAGATATTACAGATTTAAAATTGCGGGACGTAGCGCTTGCGGCGGTACTGGCCGGCCAGGGCGGCAGTAGCGTGCCTGAGTAGAAAGGTTTATATGTATAATAATAATACGTACATATTTTTGTACAGAAATCTATTTGTACCCGGGCGAAGATGGGCCGGGTCGCTAGTCTATAAAGGGTATATCAAGACTGCTACCGAAAACTAAGCCGGGTGGTAGTTTAAGCGATTTCAGACACAATGCAACAAAAAAAGTTGCAAAAAAAAGCGTCAATTTTTTTTTGTTATTTTTTTCCTATGACCATATTTGTGGTATATATACTTACATAAATGTATATAAGTATGTATATGTAAAATACTTATGTATGTGTATATAATATGTATGTATATGTGGTATGTATATATATAATGTATTTATATGTTTTTTATAATTTTATTTGTCTCCATGCTTTCGTTATCTTTATTTTACACTGCCCTATCTTTTTTCCTGCTCATATATCCATCCCATGGTTGTCTGGTAGAAATTGCCTTAGAGCGATAATACCGCCATTTGTACTTTGTTGTTTTGTATTATCTCTAAACTGTTATTCCTTTTTATTGTGTACAATAAAGAATTAAATAAATAAATAAATAAATATTTGGGTGCTAAATACTTTTTTTCCTAAAATAATAGTGTATTTTATTTATAAGTAATCTAAGGTATAAAAGCGTTTAAATTATTATTTTAGCAAAAGCTATGGATTTACCACCCAAAAATGACGATATTTAAAAAATCATAAAACATAATTGTCGCATTTCTTTGCGAAATTGTTAGTTGCATTGTGTTTGTACTCACTAAAACTACCACCCAACTTTGTTTTCGGTAGCAGTCTTGAGATACCTAGTATATAAAAGGCATAACAGGAGAAGGTATTGAGAGGGAAAGGGTGTATTCAGCCCATGAAACTGTACAAAATTCCTCTAGAAAGACATAACGAAGAAAAACTTGCAAATAAATAGACTAAATAGGTCCAAAATATCAATTACCATGAAAGAAAGAATATTAATAATCAAATCCGTGATATTTGTGATAAATTGACACCTACAAAAATAAGAAAAAACCATAAGACAGAGGCTTTATGAAAAATTGTTGGTGATATTCTAGAAGTAAAAAGTACCGAAAAGAAAAAAAGTTGGACTCTAAAAAAAGACGTGAGATCCCATCAAAAACATCCTGTAAAAAATTCAGCCATCCAGCAGCATTATGTATGAATTGTACGATATATTATGGTTTGATGTGATGGCCAAGGCGATCCATTTATTTATAACGTAAAGAATTTTTAATATTTATTTGATAATAGCTTACGTAATAACTTTATACAGAAGGTCCCTTACGCAAGGACTAAATAAATTAATCGACTTGGTATCAGTATATGCATGTAGCATCTCACAATTTTTTTAGGTAGAAACCCTGAGCTGCGAGACTTGGAATTTTTTTACAGGATGTTTTTGATGGGATTGTGTCTTCATCTGTCTATTGATAGAGGTGCTCCCGAAAGGTACTATTTTTCTAATGGTATTATACTGGATGGTTTTGAAAAATATCACAATATTATGATGACCAGTTCATGACCAGACACAAAACAGTTCAAAATGGCGGCCTCAACTATCAATTCTGACTTACTCATTCAAATGAAGGAACCATTAGATATCGATTTAGATATCAATCGAATCAAAAGCAAAAAAGTTCAAAATGGCGACCATAATTTTCAATTCTGACTTTGAATTTAGTGAAATGGAATAATATGGTAAAAAGGGTTTTATATTTAATTCACTATTAATATATTTATTGGGCAAAACCCGATTAAAAGTTATAAGTAAATTCAATTGATTATAAAAGTTGGTGCGACCTTGGTGGGAATATCGCGTAGCCTTCGTATTATAGGAGCTAGCAACAAGAAATATTGTGATATCAGGTGAAAATATTTTTGATGAAAAATAATGATAATATATACTGAAAGAACAACACAACGAGAAACGAATTTATTTTAACCGAATTAATTCGATGACAATGATCGCAATGTCCATATCATAGGGATTACGTTGGATCCCTTATTTTCATATTTCTCGTATGTCGTGGATCTACATACATACATACATAAACTCACGCCTTTTTCCCAGAAGGGGTAGGCAGAGGTGCCAAGACCCACATTTCGCCATGTATGTTCCGTCCCACGATGTGATAGGTGGCGAGCCTATCGCCATATCGGGCACAAATTCCTGACTCTGGGCTGATAATGAATAGAAAAATCCAATATCACTTTGCCCTACCCGGGATTCGAACCCGAGACCTCACCTTTGTAACCGTACCTTAGTACAACTACGCCACTGAGGCAGTCTACAAGTCGTGGATCTACAAGCTCAGGTAATAGTTGAAAGTTGAAATTAATCGGCCAATTGCCAATTCAAGTGCGTGGTGGCCTAACTACTCTCAATTGTACTGTCGATTGTAGAGGAGGCCCGTGCCCTGCAGTGGGACATATATGGGCTGACACAGAATTACCAATTCTGACCTTGAATTTAGTTTATGGAAATGAAGAGTCTCTCAGATATCGAATTAGAAACCAATCAGAACAATAACAAAAAAATCAATAAAAATGCTGACCACATTTTTTTTCTGAGAATATTTTCATGTTTTCGGAACGAAGGTTCTTTCAAATATCGATTTGGAATCATTCGGATAAATAACAAAAAAACAAAAATTAAAATGACCCGGACTTGAACCCGAGACTTCAGCGTCGTAATCATATTATGAGGCAAAAATGTATAAAATTTCACGGGAATAATAACAAAAAAATCAATGAAAATGCGGATCACATATTCTTTTCTCTGAGAATATTTTAATTTTTTCGGAACGATGGTTCTTTCAAATATCGATTAGGAACATTTCGGATAAATAACAAAAAACAAAAATTAAAATGACCGGGACTCGAACCCGAGACTTCAGCGTCGTAATCATATTATGAGGCAAAATGAATAAAATTTCACGCGAACAATAATAAAAAAATCAATCAAAATGCGGACCACATGTTTTTTTTCTGAGAATATTTTAATTTTTTCGGAACGATGGTTCTTTCAAATATCGATTAGGAACATTTCGGATAAATAACAAAAAACAAAAATTAAAATGACCGGGACTCGAACCCGAGACTTCAGCGTCGTAATCATATTATGAGGCAAAATGAATAAAATTTCACGCGAACAATAATAAAAAAATCAATCAAAATGCGGACCACATGTTTTTTTTCTGAGAATATTTTAATTTTTTCGGAACGATGGTTCTTTCAAATATCGATTTAGAACCATTCGGATAAATAAAAAAAAAAAACAAAAAGTAAAATGACCCGGTTTCGAACCCGAGACTTCAGCGTCGTAATTATATTACGAGGCAAAAATGTATAAAATGTTACGTTCCCTTCGACTAATTTCGTTGAGCGCTTATACGTAAGTCAATGACCTTTCTCTTTTATTTTGGTAACTTAGCTAGTTGAAATGAACTTAAAAATTAATATATACTGCTATTTATTTTTTAAATATATGTAAAAAAAATAAAATGTACAAACAAAAAAGAGTACCACCTAAAATAATAAGAATTACGTAAATTTGAAATTACGTAAAAAAATTATCGGCGGGCTAGAATTTCGAAACGTCGAGCGCAGATCCGTCGTCCACCAAGGCCCGCGGCCGTCTGACGGGAACGCCCCCAATGAGATAGCTTATATGGCCGTAACGTACAAGAATGGGATAGGATGGCCCATGCGCTTCTCAAAATAAAACAACATAAGCGCCAAACCATATTTTATTTTATTGTCATCGTACTATTTACTTTTTACTTGTTTTTTTCTCGCGAAAAAATAATATTTAAAAATATGTTTATGTCAAATTAATCTTGAGTTTCTACACGGGGTAAGTTAGGAGTTCTGAGTTCTTAAAAAACTTAACAGCTGCTACTTTGGACTGTATTTTTGTTAAGGCAAAGTGGCATAATCATGTATTTTGATTCATAAAATTGTTAATTATATCATCAATTAAAACATATCTGAAAATGGACTACCTAATCATAGTAATTTATGATATGTAGGCTTTTAAAAAAGCCAAATTTTTCGAGGTATCCCCTTAAGCGTCTACAACATA
Organism: Hyles vespertilio; assembly: GCA_009982885.2. NCBI lineage: Eukaryota > Metazoa > Arthropoda > Insecta > Lepidoptera > Sphingidae > Hyles > Hyles vespertilio. The sequence continues at coordinate 1,562,965 of CM042818.1, forward strand.
AACTAGTCGAAAATTAAACTGTTTTATCAACTAGTCTATTGTCTATGAAAAACAGTCTCGTTGCGTTGACTGTAAAATCTTCAACGACCCACCACTAATACATAGCAATAATAACGTTTAACGAGTATTGTTGTTGTCGCGTATTATTACAAAATGTGAATTCAATGCATTGTAAATAGCAATCAAAGGCGACATTGCCTTACTTTCGGTTTGTATCCGATTGTCGATCGAGCAACATTGAATATTGATTGATAAATGGACTGAAATGGACGTAGTTATGCAAAATGGATCCAACCACAAAAACTTACTTTTGAGAAAACAGGAGTTTTAGTAAAATTGATATAGCAAAATAACAAGACTGTAGTTTGTTTTCGAATGCATCTTAAAATTTAAATATTGGGTATTGTTATTTGCTTCCCATATAGTATTGTTTTAATAAGTTTTATGTTATTTAATACTTTTTTTTAGTAAAATTGTCTTTGGATCTTTTTTACAATATTAAAAATGCGGGATGGATCTTTTTGAAATAAAACTATTATTTACGGATTTTATCGCGGATTTGGTTAAATTTTTAGTTCGAGTCCGCCCCGTGACCACGAAAGCTGTAAAGTAATCGAAACGTCGGCAACTCAAAAAATGTAAAAATAAACCAAATCCGCGATGAAATCCGTAAACAATAGTTCTATTTCAATGTGTAACATTTGCGTAAATCTAAGAAACCATTATGGATCTTTTTATTTGAAGTTTACGCAATGTAGTTTGGATCATTTTTTCTATTCTTTTAAACAATTATCTAGGTAACCATGACACATGGTTCTATTTTAACTCTGCAATAATGCACAATATTCTGTTGGTATCATTAACGTTTGTGTTTTTTATTAGAAAAAAGATACTTTGCAGCTTGGATGTTTTTTGCATATACAAAGTTTGTTGTGTAGATGCCATTTATGACAGTAACTCAAAAAGTAGTTTTTGTGGGTTGGATCCATTTTGCATAACTACGTCCAAATGTGAAATATCAAATGACCATTAACCCACACAAATCTCGGAGTTGGACGCTAAAAGATTGTAAGGCATCTCAGAACAATAACTAAAGCATAGAAGAAGCCTGAAATATACTCATATACTTATCCTGTTTTTTCCAATGGGCCAACATCATGGGAGAATGAGACAAATAATATGTGCTAAGGTCGGCTCATGTTCACTGATGAAACGTCAAATTGCTATGTTTGGTATGATTACGCGGCCGAATTAAAAAGTGCAGTTATGTCAAATGTTACAAACGGTCAAAGCACCGACACAATTTAGTTACGACATATTCATTATCGATGTGCTGCATATTTTATCGATAATATAAATAATGTATATTTTGGTTTACTAGTCATGTTACATAAATTGGCTTGTACTTTAAAATACCTACCCGGTAATGTAGTGGTAAAAAGCACTCGGCCACTGCGCGAGGGCTGTGGTCTAGGATGCCATATGATTAAACTTAGTGTTTCATATTAAAAAGCCTTCATTGCAGATTACAGATGACAACATTAGGCAAAATTGGATTCGCACTATTGCGCGTACAAATTTCCAATGGGAAAAATAACACCGTATTTGCTTATGATTGAAGAGAGAAGAAAGAGAGATAATCATATCCCAAATAAGCATAAAAGTAGGCCATATAGTTTTACAAATCGAATAGACTGCATATTATATTCTCTATTTTTCTTTCAATATCTACCACTGTGTCTACAAATTCGCGATAAATAAAGTTCATCTATCGACATCGATAAACTATCAGAAGAGATCACAGCACAATTATTTTTTGTTGTCAAAATTAGAGTGTACGTTGAAATGTCAATAGCGCTCCTTCTATAAGTTCAGCTGCAGTGCAGTTGCGGTTAAGTTTCGATTAAAACAGCCCTTTACGTATTCTCGTAATACGCTCGCGTCAAGTTCGCGTTACGCGTGCGCTTTAGGTGGCATGGAGATCGTAGAGTGGCGCGGCGCGGCGCGGCGCGGCTTAGCATGGGCGTTATGACTTATCAGTGCATTGAGCGCAGTGGACGCTCAGTGGAACACGGATCACCTTAGAACGTAAAGTGGCAACACTGCACAATCTGTTTTGGCTTTTCTCATCTGTAAATGGTTGTGTTTACATTTTAGAATTTGTCTCAAATGTAACTATAAAATAAAAGCAATATGTGTATTTTTTAAGAAAATTAATTTATTAAACTATACATTGAATATGTTGTGCATTTTGATCTTTTTAACTTTGTAATATTTACATCGTTTGCTCAAATTATTCGACTACTACGCACCAGGGAAATATGTTTCACAAATCAGATTACTCGTTCAGTTTTCGCCAGAGGTTTTGCAGGAACGATGATTTTGATGACGAATTAAATGATTTGTTCAACAAGAAATTTCAATTTCGTTTCAATGCGGTTTGGAATCTGCCAGAAGTGCATTCGTGGTTCTCGGCACCGCCGTGGAAAGTTAAGGAGTTGGAGGTGTTGAAAAGCCGGCTGAACTTCCACAAAAGCCAGTTGAACGATTTCAACATTGAAGAGTGGAGCAGCCACACGCGCCGCCGAAACCCTGCAGGCGAAGTGGTGTGGAAGATCAGGTGCCTCATCAACCCCGAATTTTTGACCCAAGCGTGGACCAAATTCTATGAATGCGCCTGTACGTACAACGTGGTGCCGACCGAGGCCATAACAGACGGCAAAATGGTGTCTCTTCACTTGTGTGAGGCACCTGGTGCTTTTATCACGTCACTGAACCACTATTTGAAGACAAATCACCAGAATACCGAGGTTGGTCTAATAAATGTGTCTTTAAAAAGAACTATTATTATTTTATTAATTGGAGGTCTCTAATATGTGAAAGGCTGCCTGGGTAAGTACCACTGCAATGTCTGTTTTTCCCACTAACAGCAGTGTGAATGCGCTGTTGTGTTTTTATTGAAGGACATTGTAGCCAGAGTAACTACTGGACATATTGAGATTTAACATATTTTGTCTCAGAATAGAGAGTGTAGTGGAGTAGAGTTGTTTTGTAATTCAAAGTGTTGTTTGGTTTAGCTACTGTTCTTAAACGGCCATATCACATACTATCAGGCGAATGGCATGCTTGTCTCGCCATTCATATGTTCAAAATTCCTTTGATTTTTGGTGTCGAAATAATTAACATATGCATAATGTATAGTCGTACAATTAGTGCCTCAATATTAATAATTAAGATGTTCTTTCAATTTAAAAAACAACAAGCTAAGCACTTTATTCATAACATAAATACATGAAAATAAAATGTAAACACAAATGATGAACTGTGTTATGTTAGAACATTACAAACTAAAATTTTACTGGTGGTAGGTTTTTTCATCAGCCATATAGTCTTAAATTTCACCACATATCACAAAAGGGAAGGAGGGGTTAAATAAATGCTGAATAAAAGTTCACATAATAATTAATGGACAGGCCCTTAGGAATAACTGCAAAGTTTATTTGTCCACCAAACAGCAGTTTTAATGCACTGTTGTGTTCTGGTTTCGAGGATATTGTTACCAGAGTAACTAGTGGACACTTTGAGACTTTTCTTTTGAACATATCTTATGGCTCAGAATGCAAGCAAATCCAAGCATTGCTTTGTAATACATTGTGTTGTCTGGTTTTTCTACTATTCATGAACTGTGGTATTGTTTACCATTAAAGAAATTGCATGCTTGCCTATTTATTGCAATAATAAAAAACCAGGCAAGCGCGAGTCGGATTTGCGCACGTTCCGTACCATCATCTATAAAAAAAACCTAAAAATCATGTTTGTTCATTTCCATATGTCCAAATAGGACCTATTTGGACATATGGAATACAATTATGGGGATCAGCTTGCGCCTCCCAACATAATGGTCATCCAAAGAGTGCAAAACTACATCCTTAAACAAATATCAAACGCTCTATGGTTTACCAGAATTACAGAAGTCCATGAAAATCTTGACATGCCTATGATAATGGAGGAAGTAGATTCTCATGGAGATAGATACAAATCAAGACTAGAAAAGCATCCGAACCCTCTAGCGGGTCAACTCACTATCCCAGAAACCATACGGCGACTATAAAAGCGTCGGGATGTATTTGACCAAGATTAACCAGGATTCACAATCCAGAAAATAAATGGTCCAGCACCAGTGGGAGCTGCGTCATAAACGCCAAAAATAATACACCTCACCTGCTAATAATCTTAATGATTGATCGCATGATAAAATTAAAAAAAAATGTTTGTTCATTTGTTTTGTATAATTATTTATTTTGAAAGGTAATATACAACTTAATATTCTGTGAAAATGTTTAGCGTCCACCCGTTACCGTTATTAATAACGAGCGAAAAAATACGAAAAAAAATCGTTTTTGTATGGGCCCCCCTTTTATAATGACTCTTTTTTTATTTAATTATTCATTTTGAAAGATAATATACAACTTAATATTCTATGAAGATATCAAGTGTTAAACTGTAACCGTTATTAATACTGAGCAAAAAAAATAGGAAAAAAACATGTTCATTGTATGGGGCCAACCCTTACTTGTATTTTTTTTTATTATGTGTTGTTATAACGGCAACGGAAATACATTATTTGTGAAAATGTTACCTTTCTAGCTATCATGGTTTATGAAATATAGTCTGGTGACAGACCGATTGACGGACATTAGAGTCACAGTAATAGCGTTACGTTTTTACCTTTTAGGTATGGCACTTAAAAATGAGAACTCAAATTAGCTGTTTTGATATCTAAAAATCTACTTATCCTGGAACCAATGAGAATAATGCAAATTGAAAAATAATTTCTTTCCAGTGGAAATGGATCGCCAACACCCTGAATCCTTATTATGAAGGAAACTCACCATCAAATATGATCAGCGATGATCGGTTCATGTACCACACCCTGGACAATTGGGACTTTGGAGTGGACAATACAGGGAATCTTATGGACTGGGAGAACTCCCAAGCCATCATCAGGAAAGCCAAATCTCTTGGAAAGGTATTTTATTTATCTTTTCACAAAGTCAATTTGTTAATGCTGCATACTATAATGTAAGTGGTTACAGTACTTATGATTTTATTAATATTTGTTAGTAATTAATTACTGATGTTATTTTTGTTTCTGAAACAATATTTTGTTTACAATGGCTCCATTCTACTTTAGTTGTTCCATTTGCAGAAACATTATTCTAATGTGTTAATAATCAATCAGTTGTGTAAAATGTTGAAAATAACTGTAACTGCTCCCTTTTCTCAGATAATAAACGAACATTAGCACTTTGACATTGATGTTATTTCCTTTTTTAATCTTTTTGTTTTAGTTTTTTTGTAGAATTCATAAAACGCAGATAAAATTAATTAAATATTTTTTCAGGTGATGTTGGTAACAGCTGATGGGTCTATAGATTGTCTCCAAAAGCCTGATGCTCAAGAAGAGGTCACATCTCCACTGCATTACTGTGAGATTGTCACAGCATTGCAAGCACTTAGCCCAGGTACTTAGCAAAGTCTTATTAGCCATATTTGTCCACATATGTCCTCAATTTCTACTATGTAATGGCACACATAATATAAATAAATAAATAACACCCAACAGTCACATACATAGTCCTGACCCCACACTAAGATCGAGTCTTGTGTCGTTGGTATCAGGAACTACGAGAGATTTTTCGGTCTCACAAATACCCAGACCCAAAAGAAATGTTTGTGGGCCGCACAAACATTTATCTCGGTGCGAGGATCAAACCCGCGGCCTCTCGTTTCACAGGCGGCGTCTAACCAACTGCGCCACGGAGGCTGTCTACGAAAACGAAGCGGGGTGGTAGTTTTAGTGACTTTAGACACAATGCAACTAGAATTTGTGCAAAAAATTGTGACGAATTTTTTTCGTTATTTTTTTTCTCGTGGTATATACATAGTTTTTTAAATAATAGTGTCCACCCTTTTATTTTTAAATTCGCTGTGGTACGCAAAGCTTTAAATTATTATTTTAGCAAAAACTATGGATTTACCACCCATACTTACGATAATATAAAAAAAAATTGTCGTGTTTCTTTGCGAAATTTTTTGTGACATTGTGTTTGTAATGACTAATACTAACACCCGGCTTCGTTTTCGGTAGCACTCTTGATATACCCGGTATATAATATGCACCAAAGTAGGGATTTCACTGTGTACTAAGGGGTTTTAGCTATAATTTATGTTTGGTGTCCATTATGGATTTTAATGCATATCAGTAGAACCCAATAGAATTTCCAACAACTGGGCAATAGGCTACTAACTATAGTTCTAGGATATGACAAAACTCTTTAGAAAATATATAACTATTATATAAGATGTATAGTAAGGTATTTAAAAGTGTGATTATATTTATTTCAGGTGGTACTTTCATATTCAAGCTGTTTACGATATTTGAGCATTCCACTGTGAGCTTGCTGTATCTCATCAACCATTTGTTCCGTGAGGTCAACATCTACAAGCCAGTAACATCACGACAAGGAAATTCAGAAGTTTATGCTGTGTGTTTAAACTACAAAGGAGTTAGTTCCTTGGAGAAATACATTCCAGTTTTGAAATCTGCTTATGGGACTGAATTATATGGCAATATGGCACTTTTTCCACTTAATGAGATCCCAGAAACCTTCCTTAAACAGATCCAAGAGTGTGCTTGCTACTTCTGCTCAATACAATGTCAAGTGATCAATAATAATTTACAGGCATATTTAATGCAGAATAACATTGCTCTTCACAGAAACATAAAGAAAATCCGAGCGATTGTTGCTACCGAATTTATATGGCGATATGACCTAAAGCCATTGGATTTTGAACAGGAAATGCTGAAAGGGATCTTGCATGAAGAAAACAAGATCAATACAAACCCAAGATACCACCGTGGGTCCTACACTGAAAGGCAGCTGTACACGAAAATGTCGCTGCGAGAGAAACTCATTAATTTAAACTCATTTCTTCATACAGAGGTACTTTCAAATCCTATGATATTAATAAGTGAACCTGTGAAATGGATCAAATATTATGATGATACAAAGGAATTAAAGCATGTCTTTACATATGGCCATCCATTGCAAAAAATCAACAGTTCGAAATTCATACTTGTGCCAATTTTTAAACTGTACCAACAGATATTAGCAGAGGAAGAGTTTAAGGAGATAATCTGTTGTAAGGAAACCACAAAAAAGATACAGGAAATTGGAGATATTGGTGTGGAATTGACGAAAATATTAAATTTGCCTGATTTTAATTATGTTGAGAGCTACCACTCATATGAAAAGAGATGTTTTAAGATACTTTTGGAAGCTTTAAGGGAAATGTCGGTCGGACAGACCATTCTGTTACACAATTTGAACATTCTAACACATTTTAATGTCAGTATATTGCACATTATATCTAGAAAGTGTTTTGAAAAGACTGGTTTTGTATCTCAAGGTGGGATTGTCCTCAACAACTTAATTAATAAATCAGCAATAAAATATTTGGAAGTTGTTGAGGAGGAATGTGAAAAGATTCAGAAAGACTGTGCGAAAGATGTACTCAACGCACTCCCAGTACAAACTACAAATGCTGGGGAGTTTTTCAATAATATTGTCTTCTATAATAACACATTCTACAGGAACAAATGCATAGAACACCTGTCTAGGATTGAGAAATTTGTCTGAAAACTTATATATATTTATTGTGAGAGTATTTTGATTTATCTGTTTGTTATTGATGTGATGTATACGTAATTGTTGAATGTACATCTCTATAAAGAGTTTTATATGTCGCCATTCGCTATTCATATTCATAAAAGTAAGTACAGAAATGTAACTATAATTTTGTATGATCATATTTTTAAAATTTTAACTGTTTATTCCTGTTATTGTAAATCCTGTTTCAACAACCCCTTGGAAAAGCCTAAGTGTTCTCTTATTAGCATGGGGCATTATATATTAAATATTAATTATACAATATGGCATATTTTTGAAATCAAAGTAAATTTTGAGTAGATAGGTATTTTTAAATATACTTCAATTGTTTTACTATTAGCACTTGACGATGTGTATAACTCTTCCTTTTGTAAATATAACTTCCTGAATGTGATATAACGTCTATAATATTAAAATCCTTAACGTTACTATGACTAATGTCTATTTTATTTCATAACTAAAAAATAAGTAGGTATTTTAATTCCATATGTATTGCTAATATTTTATTAAATGCCTTCGACAACCTCTGTAGTCTCTCATTGTGTATTGAGAGCGAGTTATTAAAACAAAGGGCTATGGGTTTGGTATTCGATGCAAATGTATGCGCGGCTTAAAAATATATTTTTTTCGATATGAACTAAAAAGTTTCTAGTAGTTTTTGGTACATTATATCCATGAGAGTAATCTAGTATCATGGGTACTAGAGTATGTTGGGTCAGGACAATGTATGTGCCTAGTAGTTAAAGTATCTGGTATAAACTTCTGCAGCCACTAGTCAGTCTTGAGCTAGTGATCTATTCTTTAGCCTTATAGTGAGTTGCAGGTAACTTGATTAAAGGCATGAATTATGATCTGAAAAATCTGTGACTATAGGGTAAATGTACCCAATTACAACCTTCACATAAAAATTAGGGGACACACAAACTAGTAACGGGCAGAGCGTCATTTTGTTTATTAGTCATTCCGGTAATGTAAGGATCAAAAGTAAGGATTACATAGGATAGTATGGGTAGTATACATCACAGACGACTAAAAATACAGACGGCCAACTCCATACAAAATTTTTAACACGTTATGAAAACTCACACATCGAAACCAAACATGCTTTTCTACATATATATTTCATTCAATCTTCATCGGATCTTTCTTTCATTTCATTGATAATTTTGTCACTGACCAATAGTATTAAAGAATTTTGTTCATCGTATTTGAGCCATCTCTTTCGTACGTTATACGTATATATATTTAGATGCGTTTCTGACCAGGGCTGGAAATCGGTACTTTACCGAAATTACCGATTTTGAAATATTTAGGGATGTACGTTATACTTTCAGCATACCGATTTTTACTACCGGAAATTTACCGGTTTTATATTTGGGTTTCATGCTTATACCTATATTCAAATTTATGGATTTAAAATAAAAATAACAATTAAAACCAAGTTATAATTCTAAACCTTTACTCAACAATATATTCTTTGATTTATTTGATGTTATATTATTATATTACAACCATCGATATCAATGTTACACTAGATAAGACGTTCTTTGTAAAAAACGTGTCCCACCCAAGTGCGGTGCATGCACCGCACATGAATCAGTCTGCCGCGTGACAGCTACGCAGCAGTACGCTTCTTTGTACAAACTTTTTTGTAATTTATTTTGATGTTTCCCGTCAAACCGACAGCAAAATTTTCTGAAGTTGCAATATAATTAAAGAATACAACGTGAGTGATATAATAATGTAGAATCATGCCGATAATACAGATCTTTAATTTATTATTGGTTTAAATATATTTTAGAGCTCGTTAAAATACAAGGTGAGCTCCTTAATCGTATGTCTCATTTCCGCGCATAAAAATTGCCCGTCGAGTGAGAGAGACGAACTATATAAGATATAGATTATTCAAGGGACATTCATATCAGTCGACCAAATAGGCATAAACTATTCGATTTTCGAATACATTACAAATACAAATATGTAGGAAGAATGTAGTTGCAAATTAATTCCAGCATTTTATTTTAATTATATGTTGTTAATTAATAACACAAAATATGTGTGTTGTATGTATGTTTTGAAACAGTGGATAGCAGAGGCGGCTCGTGAAATTTTTTGATGGGGGTTCACAAAAAAAGTAATTGAAAAACTAGAGCTTACTATTTATTATATTTGTATACAAAATCCATTCGCCGGTCTTTTTGGCATGCGAAGATATCTATTACCTACTTTCTTGTGAAAATGGAATCAGAAATGGAATTGATTAAGCGTATAAACTATTTTTTAATACTTATTTAAAAAAAAACTGCGAATTAACTGACGAAGTCGACAAGCTTGCTTGAAGTTGTTTGTATACATAAGGACCACAACTGCGCATGAGTAGGATATCACCTCGGCGCGCGCACGGCACGACTGGCTGAACGACAACTGAGTGACGCGTGAGCGGCGCTCCAGATTACGCTATTTTCTCATACGATATCTTTTGTTTCACGCGTCAGCCCGAGTCGTAGCTCTCTTTCGCACTCGTTGAATACAGTACTAAGAGTCGTACTAAGCTTCGTTTCATAGGAGCGCAATCGCTGGCGCTCCACTCGTTACAAATTTACGCTACATGTACCTGTATAGATAATATAGGCTTATTATAGGCGTAGTAAAATATAAAGAATGTAATGTAAGGATTTATGTATTATAAATATATATAAATTATTAAATTAGCTAAGTATGTAATTTTCGTGGGAGTGCACTGCACCAGCGCTCTTTCGGATGAGCCGCCTCTGGTGGATAGTATTTAGACCCCATTTCTTAATATAAATTATTTAATGGACAATTCAAACCTATTAATTGTTATTGAAGACTAATATCATTTAAAATTGTTTTATATTCTTACGCGTAGGTTAAGACAAAAGGAGATCTCTATAATATTTGTCCAGAAGTATTGGAACGGATATAAGTGGCTACCATCAGAACATACCTATATTTGTTCAATTCATTTTCGACACGAAAATTTCATATATTCCAATACGGTAGTCATTTTTGAAAACTTCTGTTGTACCGTTCCTTCTGTCTAGTAGTCTCGAAAAAAGTTTATCAGCTAAATGTTATTATAGTAAATATCAGACTGATTGTCAGACTTGTAGTACACTTGTAAGAATATTTAATTTCATTTACATCATTTCCATTAATTATTCACGTAAATAAAAAAAATACAAAAAATATTGCTATGACGGTATTGATACTTAGGCAGTATCTTAGGAAAAGCTATTATTGATATGAACTGTCTTGTCTGTCTAATAATCTTTGATCATAATTTGTAATATTCAAGTAAACGTACTAGATGTCGCTACTGAGCTTTTGACAAATACGGGACAAATAGTTTCTATGACGCGCCTCGTCTATCGGTAGAATATAAGTCAATGGCACGCACACATTAATAAAAGTGGCGGAGCGTGAAAGAGATGGGGTGAAAACGGCATATGAGAAAGCGAGATAGAAATTTGCGTCACTTTTTAAGCCTGAGTTAAACCGGCCTGGTATACATCACACTAGCGATAGATTTGAAGGAAGCATAAACAAGTAGGCTATAAAATCAATAAATGTAGTTTGTACACCTATTGGGTGCTTTCGGTTTTCTGTGTATTATAGTGAAGCACAAAAATTTTACCTTGAATGACGTCGCTATGCCTTCTATCCTTTTCTTTCGAGTGACAATGAATGAACAAAGGTCATTTTCATTCATTGTCACTCGAAAGAAAAGGATAGAAGGCATAGCGACGTCATTCAAGGTAAAATTTTTGTGCTTCACTTTTATATACGGAATGCAATCTCCATTTGGGTATAAGCTTCTTGAGCGCGACTGATATGGTTCGTACGGGTCACTATTCTTTGGTACGGGTCGTCAGAGGGCACGTGTTCGTTTTAATTTCTTTTAATTTCATTGACAAAGGACGGTTTTCTCGTCTGCCAATGACTAAGCTTTTAGGGATGAAAGAGTCGATTTTAATGTACTCTTTATCTCATCTCTATATAAATAAATAAATAATTTATTTTTTAAAATGAAATTAATCCTAGTTGGCGCTTATTATAAACAGTCCTAAGTTTGTGATAACCTGTGGTACTAGAACATTCGAGTTTGCAACTGTTTTATTGTCAAAATCAATGATTCAATTAATATTAAATCACACATCAATCAATTATATAATACTATGATTGATTAAATTCTGTACATAGATTACACATTGAGAATAAATTTACTGTGGAAAAATGTTAAGCAACAATGCCGTGTACACATATTAGGAATACTTATGTATCTGTCTGTATCAGCCCATATGCGTCCCACTGCAGGGCACGGGCCTCCTCTACAATCGAAAGTACGATTGAGAGTGGTTAGGCCATATAGTCCACCACGCTGGCCTAGTGCGGGTTGGCGGACTTACATACCATAGAATTTTTATAAATCGCTATGGTATGCAGGTTTCCTCACGATGTTTTCCTTCACCGTTTTTAGTGCGTGGTGATTGACTATCAATACACACATGACTCCGAAAAGTCAGAGGTGTGCCCTGGGATTCGAACCCGCAACCACCGTGAACATGTTGGCAGTCGCGTCTAGTCCGTTTACCAACAGGCCACCACGCACTTATTGTATAAAATGTGTGAATTCCAAAGTAGGCAAGATCCTGTTTCGAGCACACGTCTTGTTCTTGTTGTCTTTTTTTTATATATTTCTACTACCAGTGTCATTTTAAAAGAAAACAAAAAAGAGACTACCTGAAGACAAATAACAAAGTAAACTTTTTCCTATTATAATTCCTAAAATAGCGCGTGTATTTTGAAATTTTAACAATAACTTAATATTCGATTGTATAAAAAATTACTCCGTTATCTTTACTATGATACTTTATTATCTTTAGTACAAATAGGTACTTACTATTTGTTCCCATACTTCTTACTTTAAGTAAGCATATTTGTATTCTTTACATTTAACATTATAAATAATTTCTCTATTACGCACATACTCTAATCGTTTTTCTTCCATTTTTTAAATGAACGCACAGACGAACTTTGGGCTAATTACTGATAATTAAATAAATAAATACACTCAACAATCACATACATAGTCCTGACCCCACATTAAGATCAATTAAGTGTTGTGTCGTGGGTATCGGGAACTACGAGAGACTTTTCGGTCTCACAAACATCCAGACCCGAGACAAATACTTGTGAGCCTCACAAACATTTGTCTCGGTGCGGGGATCGAACCCGTGGCCTCTCGTTTCACAGGCGGCGTCTAACCAACTGCGTCACGGAGGCTGTCAATTACGTCCAGTCTAGTATTTACAAACAACTGGTCAAAGAACTGCGGTGTTTATTTCTATTAATTCAAGTTAGATTCCCAGCCACACCTCATGTAAATAATTAGAAATGTCCAAATTGTATTCAACAATTTTAATTTGTATGCAGATGGAATAAAGAAAATTATACCTTGTACGCATTATAAATTCTAATTTAATTGTAAGTTTTAAGAAATGTTATATTAGTTTGGCTTAAAAAGCTGGTAGCCATATTTACAAAACCTATTGTTGTGTAAACTCAAGTTTGTCCACAATCGCAAATCACTCAAAAGCGCTGTGGTGCACGGAGAAACCATTATTTTTTTCTCTCTTCAAATTTAATTACATTGGACATTATTATCATTACTACTATTGGACTACTAGTATAAATGTACATTGTATAAATTATGAAAGAATATTTTAATGAAAGCGTTGAAGATATTTTTTACTTTCATTTCTAGTTCCTTATTTCACCACTTGTCAATTTATGTTAGTTGCGCTGTATGTCTCAGACGTTTTTTGTTTTTGAAGGTCATACCCTCGAATTTCGACCGACAGTGTGCACACAACAAAAGAATCTATTGTTCAGATCAAGAAGCTTATACCCAAATGGAGATTGCATTCCGTATATAACGCTGAAGCACAAAAATTTGACCTTGAATGCAGTCGCTGTTGCCTGCTATCCTTTTCTTTAGAGTGACAATGAATGAAAATGACATTTTGTTTATTCATAGTCACATGAAAGAAAAGGATAGAAGGCAACAGCGACGTCATTCAAGGTCAAATTTTTGTGCTTCACTTTTAAATACGGAATGCAATCTCCATTTGGGTATAAGCTTCTTGGTTCAGATCGCTGTAAGACGCGTTGCTCTAGTATTTATGGCCGCTTCTTTACTCTATGCGTAAGACAAAAACCAGTAGTGCGATTCACGTATTTTAATAAGTTCAGCTGCAGTGCAGTTGCGGTTAAGTTTCGATCAAAACAGCCCTTTTCGTATTCTCGTAATTTTGACAACCGCTGACAAATACGCTCGCGTGAAGTTCGCGTCACGCAAACGTTTTAGCGTATTCTACTGCTGCGCGTATATGTCAATCTCAAACAAATTTCATACATCTGACGTACAGTTACGCGCAGCTCACGCGCAGTTCACGCGCAGCTAAACACTTACAAGAATACCATTTTGTACCAAAGCGTAAACTTAATTGTAACCGCACCGCAACTTGATCGGCGCGTCAAAAAGTTACGTGAATCGCACTGCTGCAATATGTTTTCAGCTCTAGTTCCTTCCTCAGAACAATGAGTAACATAGAAGGAGCGCTATTGACATTTCAACGTACACTCTAATTTTGACAACAAGAAATAATTGTGCTGTGATCTCTTCTGATAGTTTATCGATGTCGATAGATTAACTTTATTTATCGCAAATTCGTAGACACAGTGGAAGATATTAAAAGAAAAATAAAGAATATAATATGCAGTCTATTCGATTGGTAAAACTATATGGCCTAATTTTATGCTTATTTGGGACATGATTATCTCTCTTTCTTCTCTCCTCAATCTTAAGCAAATACGGTGTTGTTTTCCCATTGGAAATTTGTACGCGCAATAGCATGAATCCAATTTTGCCTAATGTTGTCATCTGTAGAGAATCTGCAATTAAGGCTTTATAATATGAAACACTAAGTTTAATCATATGGCATCCTAGACCACAGCCCTCGCGCAGTGGCCGAGTGCTTTTTACCACTACACTACCGGGTCGGTATTTTGAAGTACAAGACAATTTATGTAATATGGCTAGTAAACTAAAATATACATTATTTATATTATTGATAAAATATGCAGCACATCGCTATTGGATATGTCGTAACTAAATTGTATCGGCGCTTTGGCCGTTTGTAACATTTGACATAACTGCACTATTTAATTCGGTCGCCTAATCATACCCAATATAGCAATTTGACGTTTCATGAGTGAACATGAGCCGTCCTTAACACATACCATTTGTCTCATTCTCTCCCATGATTTGGCCCTTTGGAAAAAACAGGATAAGTATATGAGTAATTTTCAGGCTCTATCTATGTTACTCATTGTTCTGCAATGATTATAGAATAGAAAGGATATCGCGCAAAAGTAGCTATACATATCAAGTTATAGTTATGTTAGGAATATCGATGCTGAATATACATTTATGTATCTGTCTCATTTACACAAAGCTGACTTTTCCCTTTATGAAAGAGACAAATAATAATTCCTTTGTTTCGAACATGGCAATGTTGTGTTCACTAACCACACTGAGACCGCCCCTAGACCAAAATGACGCCATTTTAGTTATTCATACGAAACCACAGATTAATAAAACAAAAGCTGCATGAAATGTCAAACAGTGGCGTTATCTGTCAATCGAAGTAAACAAATCTGCACAAGCAAAGAATTTCAGATTATTCATAGTTAATCTCGTTTGTTTAAGTTTGTTCAGTTTGCTTATTCGTTTTATTGTTAAGTTTTTAAAATGACTCAGTGTTGCGTTGAAGGATGCAGATCGAATTCAAGGAAAAAGAACCCCAACATTTCTTTTTATAGGTTAGTAACTGTTTTTACGAAATAATAACAAATATGTGTTTAATTTACATTTGGGTTTGCTTTTATCACTTATAAATTGTATATAGATCTTGTTGATTAAGTTTTAGACTCTTCTAGGCGTTATTTAAACAAGTTGTATCATTAACAACCGTATTGTTTGTTTACATATAAGTTTAGGGATGAGTGGATTCGATACGAAATTATTCATATCGATATTTTCATTTTTAAATATTTTGATGTTTAATTTTGATGGTTTTTTTTTCAAAAAAGAATATAATTAGTATATTCAGACCCACAAACAAAGTTAAATCAAAATTATTTTTTAGATTACCTTTAAACATACAAGTCAGAACACAATGGATACTAAAAATCGGAAGACACAATTGGAACCCTCCAATAAATACATTTTGAAAAAGACTGCATCAATAAAACATGGAATTTAACGAGATTAAAAGATAACAGCTTCCCAACAATATTCCCGGTATGTGAAATTGTAATAATAATGATTTTTTACCTAATAATCCTATTAATAACAGATTTGTTAATCAATAACAAAGATGAAATGCAAGATAATTTTGACAATTGGTAGTCTATTTTCTAATATTCTGGAGAACCTTTTAATAAACAGAAATAGTTAAATTATTATTTTTTATAATTGTTTATCTTAACCAACACTTTCATAATCATTGATTGAATTGGCAATATAAATCTACCTATGTTATTTCATGTTATTTAATATGTATTAAATGTCCTGATAGGTATTTTTGATTTTAGCAAAGAATGGTGCAACATTGTAATGAACAAAATATATTAGATGCTACTGGGTGTTTGTCTGAACAGGTATAATCTTCTTGTAACGGTTCTAACATGTAAATTTGTATTAGTTGGTCATATATTTATATTATGGTAGAGGCTAAAATAGTAACAATAATTGCAAAGTATTAGTATATATTTTAGAATATATCTATACATATAAATAAAATTTAAGTGTCTGTTTGTAAAGCGAAAAAAAAATGTCCAACTGCATATCGTTATATACTCGATACCTATAACGAAAATGACCTTAGATTTTTTTTTGTCTGTCTGTCTGTCTGTTCCGGCTAATCTCTGAAATAGCTAGACCGATTTTAACGGGACTTTTTTTGTCATAGTAAGGAGCAACTTAGGCTACATTTAACTTAGAAAAATTCTTTTATTTTTAAAAATATGTTAAAAAAACTAATTAACTTATTTGTTGAACAAATAAATACAACCAACCGTCACAAACATTTTTTTTTGTTGGCGCGGGGATACCGGTTTACCGCTAACGCGGCACCTCGGGGGAAACTGGAGCGATTGTGTTGGGTTCAACGAGATACGACATACCAACCAAAACCACGCCTTGCCGTCTTCGGCGCCATTGGAACGGCTCCGGGAACCCGAAGCAAGAACGCTTCAGCTTCTACCGGGACCATTACTGCTTCACTGCAGCTTAATTTGCGGCACGTAACATATGTTGAAGGCTAAAGCCATCTCATTCCTCGGCAACAGGCAGTTGCTTTCTCCTCCTCCTGCTGCCGAATATCTCGGGGCCGCCTTGTTCTCATGTACAATGGGTGTAACAACAGCCCCTCACTGCGCGCCCGTGACCTTCACTTCACCATTAGTTTAAATCTATGGCACACATGTTTATGTATGTATGTACCGTAAGTGTATTTTTGTTTGATTGATTGATTTGAAAAATATTTTTTTATAGTGCTGATTTCTTGCCTTCGTTCGCAATATCCGCTATAATTCCTTTATTTTGCTAATTGTTTCATTTCTATTTTTACATTTTAATTGTTAGTTTTGTGTAGATATTGTATTTCTATGTATATATTTAAGTTTTTAGTTTAGTGAACATATCTTCATTGTTGTTTGCTAAATATAGGTCTACCAGAATCTCATGGCATTTTGGGAAATTTGAATTTACGCATCGCAATATTGGGGTAATTGGATGAACATATTGATTTGATTAGAAACGAGTAGTTATAAATCCATGTGTGTATTGTTGTTGTTGTATCAGCCCATATACGTCCCACTGCAGGGCACGGGCCTACTCTACAATCGAAAGTACGATTGAGAGTGGTTAGGCCATATAGTCCACCACGCTGGCCTAGTGCGGGTTGGCGGACTTACATACCATAGAAATTCTTATGAATCGCTATGGTATGCAGGTTTCCTCACGATGTTTTCCTTCACCGTTTAGTGCGTGGTGATTGACTATCAATACACACATGACTCCGAAAAGTCAGAGGTGTGCCCTGGGATTCGAACCCGCGACCACCGTGAACATGTTGGCAGCCGCGTCTAGTCCGTTTACCAACAGGCCACCACGCACTTCGTGTGTGTATAATGTTGTGTAATTTTAGTAACTATTCTATTTTTTCGGAAATAATTTCAAAATAGAAAAATAATGTAAAAATTCAATTTCTGAGCTTGTAAATCTGCGGGCACGGCAGTGCCCCCTCCAAGTCGAGCTAAAAAGCGGCACAGTCGTACCATCCTTTTCTCGAAGCAGTTCAGACCATTTTTAACCCCCATAACTTCCTTGTGGTTAAAGCAAGAAGCCTTAATTTTCAGTTACTAAGCAGGCATTGTGTAAACATAGTTTATTTAAAATTTCATTCAATTTGAATCAGTAGTTTAAGAATTGTAACTTATCAAACTTTCTTAATTTTGTCACTAACTGACTGACTGACCGATCATCAAAAGTCTAAGGCACTTTTAGCAGATAGAACCTTCAAATTTAGAATATAATTAGTGTTTAGTGTCTAAAGTAAGGGAAGATTTAAATATTTCATAATTTCTGTCTAGTTTTCTAGATACACCAATTACATTTACAGTTAATGAATCGTTGTACCCGTATATAATGGAATAATAGCTGTAGATAGGTATCTATATATATAAGACATAACAGGAGGGGGCTATAGAGAGGGAACGGGTGTATTCAATTCCATGAAACTGTACAATATTCCTCTAAAAAAACATGAAGAAAAACTTGCAAATAAATAGACTCTCGAGCTCGAAATTATCAATTACCATAAAAGAAAGAACACTAATAATCAAATCCGCTATAGTTATGATAAATTGATACCGACAAAAATAAGAAAAAAACCATAAGACAGAGGCTTTAAGAAAAATCGTTGGTGATATTCTAGAAGTAAGAAGTACCGAAAAGGAAAAAGTAGGACTCTACAAAAAGACATGAGATCCCATCAAAACATCCTGTAAAAAAAATCCAAGTCTCGCAGCTTAGTTTTGCTACCGCAAAAAGTTGTGAGATCCATAGTCCAATACCAAGTCGATTGATTTATTTAGTCCTTGCTTAAGGGACCTTCTGTATGTAGTTATTACGTAAGTTACTATCATATTAATATAAAAATTATTTACGTTTTAAATAAATATATCGTCTTGGCCAGCAGCATTATGTATAAATTGTACGATAAATTATGTTTTCATGCGAGTTTTGATTCATTCCGTAATTCAGTAAAATCTCAAATTTCAAATATCCCGGCACTATACCCATATTTTTCTGAAAATTTTCCGAATGAAAAATTTTAATTTTTCGGAATAATTTCAACCCAACAGTATGTATGTTGTACACGCGTTAGAAATTATGCCGAAAACAAACTATCGTACGTATGTACGTTTTCAGATTCCTGGTACTTGAAATATGAAATAGGTATTTTTTTATATTGCTTAACGGAAGCAGTTACCTCTTTTGGACAAAGACATATCCGCTAATTTCATGCGTTCCTGGTACTTTAAATTTTATGATGTCGCTTTTTCGATGTCGATGTGCGCGCACATGGCATAAATTTTACTCTTATAAATTTCCAAACGTCACTAAAGAAATTGGTATAACTTGAAACTATCTGAATTTTGTTACGAACTGTCACGGAAATTTAGCAGTCAATTTATTATTTTAGGAAAAACTGTATTTACTACCCTCTTACGACGATACAAAAAAAATAACAAAAAAAAAATTGTTGCTTTTACAGATACAATTATCAAATTGGGCAAAAGGCACGAGGCTAGGTATGCATGAGGCTCCAAAATAAGTGAATATATTTTTTTGTAACATTTATTGATGTAGAGGTATACCTTAAGTATTTTTTTTAATTTTAATAACCTTTAAATTGAAATAAAACTATTATTTACAGATTTTATCGCGAATTTAGTTAAATTTTTTACATTTTTGCCTTCCCGACCTTTGGATTACTTTACAGCTTTCGTGGTCACGGGGCGGACAATTTGAGTCCGCGTAAATCTAAGAAATCTTTAAATTGGTTTAATTAATAATTAAAAAGTGATATTTTAAATTTGCTGTGCAATTATTTCGATACGCGACTCTAATGGTTGCACCACTATGTGACGACAGCGTACACGACCTTTGCTTGTTGGATGCATTATTTTACGTTTATGTTGCACGTTGATTTTTGTACAAAATTTACGTAGAGGTAACAATAAAATAGTTGTTGTGATTTCATGTAGTTTTCTTTTACGTCCACATTATTTTATAAATAAATAAATAAATTCACGCAACAGTCACATACATAGTCCTAACCTCACATTAAGATCAATTAAGACTTGTGTCGTGGGTATCAGAAGCTACGAGATACTTTTCAGCCTCATAAATAGTGCAAGGATCGAACCCGCGGCCTCTCGTTTCATAGCCGGCATCTACCCTACTGTGCCACGGAGGCTGTCCTATACACGCAAAGTCGCAAGCACATTCTAGATACTAATATTTTTTTTTAAATTTATTTTTATTAGGAACCTTTAAACAAGTTTATACCGGTTCCATTGTAACATAGTCGAAGCTACACAAACAAAATTAATATAATAAATCTTAAACATTACATAATAATTAATTCGTATAAAATGATGGCCTGTAGTGATACAGGACGAGAGAGGATGCTTTGGAATATTCCTAAATCAAGCTTATTTATATTTAATTTTCTTATAATTTGTGTCCTTCTGGGCTCATTTCTGACACACTCCATCAAAATGTGTTGTATGTCATCTATTTTTCCACATAAGTCACAATTCGGAGATTCCACTTTCCTCATAAGGTAAGAAAACCATTTCGATGGCATGTGTCCGGAACGAATCCTGAAAGCAATTACTAATAACTTACGGTTAACAATATATTTACAAAGCACAGGGAAACGATGTGGCTCACTTTGTATAACTTTATACCAAATACCTTTCAATTTAGATTTTTCGTTGAAATTAATAAAGTTGTATTTTATCTTACGTGTGTATTATTTGACAAATCCAATCCAATCATCATGTAAAACTTACCATAGGTCAGGGATGCTCCTATCTAGTGGTCATGGCCTGTCCTAGTATGGGTGCTACGAGTACGCGACCTCGGCCCCCGAGCTACTGCAGTCACCTTAACTTCCCGTCCGTGACTGCAGTATCCACTCCCTCAGGCCATACTCTCCTTTCCTATAACATCCTCTACCAACAAATCCTATTTCCTTTCCCCGGTTAATGGCGGGCAGCAGCGTCATTAACGCCAGTCCCCTACTGCGCTCGCCAACCCGCCTGCCAAGCGTGGCGAGTAACGGCAAATACCCCCACAATGGCGACACAAATAGAGACCAGGCCCCCAGTCCCCGGCAGCCCCACTATTCCTGGCTATGGTAGCAGTCATGGTTACGGTGGGGCAGGGGGTGCTAAGAATCCCCGGGTTGGCCCCGGCTACCACCCCCGACGACGACTGGCCCTGGTAACACACAACGTACGCACATTGAGGACAGACGAGAAGATTGTCGAACTGGAAGAAGAATTGAGCAGGTTACACTGGGACATTCTGGGGTTATCGGAAGTCCGAAGAATCGGGGAGGATACGATAACCCTGAAGTCTGGTAACCTGCTCTTCTACCGGGGGACGACCAACAGTCCCGAGGAGGTGTCGGATTTCTCGTCCACAAGTCTCTCATCAACAACATCGTATCCATCGAAAGTGTGTCGAGCAGGGTAGTATACCTTATACTCAGAATATCTAAAAGATATTCGTTGAAGGTCATACAGGTATACGCGCCGACCTCGACACACCCAGATGAAGAAGTAGAGGAAATGTATGAGGACATAAGTCGGGCCATACATACTTCCAAAACCTACTTCAATGTTGTTATGGGAGACTTCAACGCAAAGTTGGGCAAGGGAAGCGATGCAGAGTTGAAAGTGGGGCAATTTGGACATGGGCAACGGAACCCCAGGGGTCAGAGGCTGGCCGACTTTCTGGAGAAAGAGGGACTCTTTGCGATGAACTCTTTTTTCCAGAAGCCGCCTCACAGGAAATGGACCTGGCTGAGTCCTGACGGTTCTACGAGAAACGAGATAGATTTCATCTTGACGACGAATAGACGGATATTCAGAGATGTCTCTGTGATCAACAGGGTGAAAACCGGCAGTGATCACCGAATGGTTAGGGGCACACTGAATATCAATGTCCAATCGGAAAGGCGTCGCTTGATGAAATCTACGCTCCGACCTACTCGCGCCCATATCCAAAACCCCGAGAGCTTTCAACTCGAGCTGACAAATCGCTTTGATTGTCTAGGAGAAAACCTTGCAGTGGACGAGCTAAACAGCGGTTTGGTAGAAGCTGTCCATACGGTGGGATCTAAGTATTTTAGACCTCGCCGTAGAGATAGACCACAAAAACTCTCGATCCACACTCTTGACCTCATGGCCGAACGTCGATCTTTAGCGCTGCAGTCTTCCGTTGACGCCGAAGCATATCGGCGGCTCAATAGACAGATCTGGAAGTCCTTGCGACACGATGTCCGTGCTCACAATACTGTGAGCATTAAGGAGACAATCGAGCGGAACGGAGGCTCCAAAGTGTTTGCAAGAGACTTGTCTATTGGGCAAAGCCAGTTGTCTAGGCTGAAGATGGAAGACGGCCGCGTAGTATCGACGAGGGCAGAGGTATTAAGGGAGATTGAGAGGTTCTACGGACAGCTTTACACCTCGGTTGCCAAACCTGCTGTTAGCTCGGCCGAAGACCCGAGAGCCGAGTTGATCCGACACTTTAGCGATGATATCCCGGACATCAGCCTGTGTGAGATTGAGCTGGCCCTGAAGCAACTTAAAAACAACAAGGCGCCGGGCGAGGACGGAATAACTTCAGAGCTTCTGAAAGCGGGCGGAACGCCGATACTGAAAGTCCTTCAGAGGCTCTTCAATTCCGTTCTCCTCGAGGGCTCAACGCCAGAGGCATGGAGCAGGAGCGTGGTGGTACTGTTCTTCAAAAAAGGTGATAACACTTTGCTGAAGAATTACAGGCCCATCTCGCTCCTGAGCCATGTCTATAAGTTGTTTTAGAGGGTCATCACAAATCGTCTCGAACGCAGGTTTGATGACTTCCAGCCTCCCGAACAAGCCGGTTTCCGAAAAGGCTTTAGTACCATAGACCACATCCATACGCTTCGGCAAGTTATACAAAAAACCGAGGAATATAACTTGCCGCTTTGTTTAGCGTTTGTGGACTATGAGAAAGCCTTTGATTCGATCGAGACTTGGGCTGTGCTACAGTCTCTCCAGCGGTGCCATATAGACTATCGGTACATCGAAGTGTTGAAGTATATATACAACAACGCCACCATGTCGGTCCGAGTACAAGATCAGAGTACGAAGGCTATTCCACTACAGAGAGGCGTGAGACAGGGAGATGTCATATCTCCGAAACTGTTCACTGCCGCGCTGGAAAACGCCTTCAAGCTCTTGCGATGGAAAGGATTCGGCATCAACATCAACGGCGAGTATATCACTCACCTTCGGTTTGCCGACGATATTGTAGTCTTGGCAGAATCGCTGGAAGACCTTAGCACTATGCTCGAAGACCTCAATCGAGTCTCCCAACAGGTGGGTCTTAAAATGAACATGGACAAAACGAAGATCATGTCGAATGTCCATGTTGTGCCCACCCCCATCGGTGTTGGGGGCTCGACTCTTGAAGTTGTTGACGAATATGTCTATTTAGGACAAGTGGTCCGGTTAGGCAGGTCCAACTTCGAGAGAGAGGTCAATCGTCGAATCCAACTCGGTTGGGCAGCGTTCGGGAAACTACGCGACGTCTTCTCGTCCAAAATACCTCAGTGCCTTAAATCGAAAGTCTTCGATAGTTGTGTGTTGCCAGTGATGACTTACGGCACCGAGACGTGGCCTCTCACTATGGGCCTTATTAGGAAGCTCAAAGTCACTCAACGAGCTATGGAGAGGGCTATGCTCGGGGTTTCCCTACGAGATCGAATCAGAAATGAGGAGATCCGTAGGAGAACTAAAATAACCGACATAGCCCACTGGATTAGCAAGTTGAAGTGGCAATGGGCAGGGCACATAGCGCGGAGATCTGATGACCGATGGGGTCGGAAAGTGCTCGAATGGAGGCCACGTAGCGGAAAGCGCAGCGTAGGACGTCCACCCACAAGATGGTCCGACGACCTGGTAAAGGTCGCGGGACGTCGCTGGATGCAGGCTGCCTCCAACAGGTCTCTGTGGAAATCATTGGGGGAGGCCTATGTTCAGCAGTGGACTTCCTTTGGCTGATGGATGGATGGATGGATGAAAAAAATACCAAAACATTGACCTATTTTTATCGGATTTAATTTTTAATGACTTTACTGTCAAATCCTAAAATCCCCTGTTTATACTCAATTGACATTTAAAGCGAAAATTAAAAATGTTATATTAATGTTATTCGTATCCCACCGTTGATGATCGATATCGATAGAAAATTCGGTACTAGCGTATCACTATTTTTAGGGGCGGAGCCGCCGCCATGTTTGTTCATCAAGGTAGTACGCATCACGTGACCTTATGCTTTATCCTTCTATTCTTTAATCATTGTTGTTCTGAGGCACAGACCAATCATTCTGAGGTTCCTTCCTGTGGTTCTTTGTGGTTCTTTCATTCGTTCATATCGTTCACGCGCGTCTTCGTAAATCGTAACTGTCAAATAAAAAATAATTCAAAACAGAATTGAATTACGAATACTTATTTAATTTAGTTATTGTGAATATTTATAATTATTGCGTGAATAAGGGAATTAAAAAAACTCAATGTTGTAATTGTAAACGAGCAAAATGGATATCAATGAAGGTAAATAATTGAGAATCAGTGCTATGATCATGTTGTACTCTTTTGGCGGTGTTCTCATCTTGATTTTTTGGTTGTAGTATACTATTTATTTAAAATACTTAAGTACCTCGACGTATTTCTCGAAACATGTTGATTTCAATTCAACACCGTTAGTACTAATAATAATAAGGCTCAAAAAATATTAGTCGATTGAGGTTATAAAAACAGTTGCGAAAATTATGAAATTCAAACATCACAAAATTCATAAGTCATAATATTGGTTTTAGAGTTTGATATAACTTATTTATACTTTTATTACGGTATGCTATTTCAATCAGCTATAAAACGATTATCACTTTTATTTTGAATCCAGGTACAGCAACAGATGACTTATGGACACCATACAAGGAGCTGGTGTCAGTGGTGGAGGGGTACCTCGCGCACGAGAGCGGGGAGGCGCCCTACTCCGTGCATACATTCGAGTCTGTGCTCCGGAGACATAAACAAACATTCCTTACTCTCATGAAAAATCCAGTAAGTGGTATTATGAGGGATACATTACTTATAATTGTATTGTAATATTAATTGTAACTCTCGTATCATTTATGCTACTTGCCTCAAATCATACAGGATTTTTTATCATTGGGATTACGCAGCGGCATGCACAGGATTATGATACTGGGTATGCGGCGGAGTACTCGGTCACAAAAACTTTTTATTTTATAGTTTTTTAGCATAGCCACAGCTACGCGATGGATCTCTAAGTCGGAAACCATGCCAACATAACAAGTCTTAGATGTACTTCTATTCATGTCCATCTTCTACGGCAACGCAGACAAAACAGCGATTGATCGTGGCGGAGGAAGAAATTCTAATAAGTAAAATAAAAAAACTCAGTCAGCTTTCAATTTTAACATATTCAAGGTTCCAGTTAGTTGAGATTACTATACCTATCCCGATGTAAATAAACGCAAGATTTCGGCCACCTCATTCATTCATTTGATAAATATACATTTTTAACACAAACCTCGCAATCAAATAACATTTGAAAAAATAAACAAACACACTAGTAAAAGCAAATGACTACAATTAATATCGAAACTTAGTAAAAAACTGTTAAATGTACACACTTTCATATGTTAAAATGAAAAATCCGTTAAGAAATCTTTTTTTTTTTTACAATAATACAAATATAAAATAGTAAACAATGCATAAACTCATAAAAAAAGCAAAATGGCCCCCGCAAAACACAAAACATTTCTATTTAAACAAATAAAACCTTACAAAAATGCATAATGTGCATAAGTGATTTATTAGATTCCAGCCTATTAATTTTACTCGGATTATAGGCAACAAACATTTACGATTACTCCCGACAACTGCCGAACTCCCGAGGCCTGCCGCAGGAGTCGCGGCTTTTAATATTCATGGGTGTGTGCGTTTGCGACTGTGCACGGACACCAAAATTACTACAAACATGCAAACAAATGTCATGCGGGACGCGGCGGCATGACTTGGTTGATTAGGTACATTATTTAACTTTGCAGCGCCGCTTGCTTTTCGCGTGGCAACCATAATGTTTGTGTGAACTGTGATTGCAAATAGGTGCTATTTATAAAATATTAGGCGTTTTTAAGTTATTAGATTTTGTTTATTCATTTATTTACTACTAGCTGTCGGGCCCGGCTTCGCCCGGGTGCAGATAGTTTTTGAGTCCAATCCACATCAAGAACATATTATTTCGCGTGTCTACTAACTATATTTCCCGCGTGCCGTCGACTATATTTCCCTTCCGTAGGAGAGGACATCCCGTGCCAACAATTTGAATTTGAAAGAGTAGAAAATATGTATATTTGGTTTCCTGACTCATCCCACGGGAACACTACATTTTTCGGGATAAAAAGTAGCCTATGTGTTAATCCAGGGTGTCAGCTATCACTATACCAAATTTCATCAAAATCTGTTGAGCCGTTTTTTCATGAAAGAGTAACAAACATCCATACATACATACAAACTTTCACCTTTATAATATTAGTAAGGATGAATTAAAGTCATCTAAAACGTACGAAAGTTATAATATAATATCTGTGAATGGCAAGTAAAGCACTGCATTTCTGCCTACAAGGAGTGCATGCCCCTGGGATTATGGGACTTATGACATTTTATATCCATCATCCATCCATCAGCCAAAGGAAGTCCACTGCTGAACATAGGCCTCCCCCAATGATTTCCACAGAGACCTGTTGGAGGCAGCCTGTGTCCAGCGACGTCCCGCGACCTTTACCAGGTCGTCGGACCATCTTGTTGGTGGACGTCCTACGCTGCGCTTTCCGCTACGCGGCCTCCATTCGAGACGCTTCATTCATTTGGTCAGGGATGCTCCTATCTAGTGGTCATGGCCTGCCCTAGTATAGGTGCTACGAGTACGCGACCTCGGCCCCCGAGCTACTGCAGTCACCTTAACTTCCCGTCCGTGACTGCAGTATCCACTCCCTCAGGCCATACTCTCCTTTCCTATAACATCCTTTACCCACAAATCCTATTTCCTTTCCCCGGTTAATGGCGGGCAGCAGCGTCATTAACGCCAGTCCCCTACTGCGCTCGCCAACCCGCCTGCCAAGCGTGGCGAGTATTGGCAAATACCCCCCATAATGGCGACACTTATAGACATTTTATAAATTTTTTTAAAACATATTATTTTTCAAAAGACCCCCATTTACTTGGTTACAAGAATAAATAGGTAAGATAATACTAAGTCCACCCATACAGTATTTGTATAAACTGTTGATAATAAATGAATAAATCCTTAAGGTGGTTTAACTAGTAGAAGGAAATAAATTGTATTTTATTAATGTTTATGCCAAATATTTTGCTTATAATTTTTGTATCAAGTGTTAATCATGAAGCACTTCTTTTAATATCCAGCCTAAGAATACGGCTGCCAGGGAGGAGATCAAGAAAGGCATAACTGAAGGCATAACACTACCCAGCATGGGCAGAACACTCCTCTCCAAAGAGCTAGTGGATGAAGCAATTATTATATCAGGTGATTTCATCTTATTATCCAGAAATATCAACTTAATTTCAAATTCCAAAGGTTGATTTGTGTATAAACACTTGAGCTATTTTCACAGAATATATTTTGTTCTAAATAATACAAGTAACTTAACAGATTCTAGGTCTTATCATCATCATCTCTGCCACAGGAAGTCCACTGCTGAAAATAGGTCTCCCTCAAAATTAAAAGTTCCCCAAAGTTCTTATGGGACAAAAATAATCATGGAGAACTGTATTTTAGTCTACCATGAATTATATTCACTTTCTTTCATTAACACTTAGCTACAGTCTAATATAATAATTCATCACCTTCAGCTACAAGAAATCTACTGATAAACATAATCATCCCTAACATTTTTTCAATGCCCTATTGGAGGCAGCCTTTATCATTTAACCATAATAGTATAAGACATGTATACAAATGATCTCTTCTCCTGTAGATATGTACAATGTGAGTGAATACCTGGCATTGGAGTTACTGCATACCGCTCAGCGCCAATTGCCGCGACACCCCGGCCTGCCGCGCGGACTGGTGGCTATCTTGCTATACTATGATGGACGCAAAGCTCTTGTACAAGCTCTCAAAGAGCTTTGTATGGCTAGGGATGGTGTATGCTGGTGAGTAAAGATTATATTATCTATTCAAAAATTTTCTCAAAAATCCAAAAAGAAAGATGTAATTTGGACCTTTCTACAAATGTTTGATTGAAGTGAGATCATATCAAATATGGTCTATAAGTCTATACCATATCAAGGATTGAATCTTCAAACCATTATCAAAAAGTTTTTTTAAAATAACACCCAACAGTCACATACATAGTCTTGACCCCACACTAAGATTGAGTCTTGTGTCGTGGGTATGAATTTAACTATGAGAGACTTTTCGGTCTCACAAACAGCCAGACCCGAAAGAGATATTTGTGGGCCGCACAAACATTTCTCTCGGTGCGGGGACCGAACCCGCGGCCTCTCGTTTCACAGGCGCCGTCTAACCAACTGTGCAACGGTTTTTTAAATTTCAATTGTGTTTTTAAAATTTCAACTTTAAGGGTTAAGAGCGTTTATACCTTCCGCGCGCTTTTTGGCTTAAAAACAGGACTTTTCAAACGAGTTAATAGCCACCAATAAGCAATTTAAAGGAAAAGTAATTAGTACTAATTTTAGAAAAGGTTGTCATCTAGGGATTTTGGTGGAAAAGATTATAGATTGATAGATAATTTGTGAGTACTATAAGGATTACTGAACACAGGTTTCGTTATTTAGGCGTTAAATGGCAATTTAGAAGCTTAAGATATCCGAAATCACTAAATATAAGATGAAAATAAAAATATTATCAGACTAATAAGACCCTTATGGAGGGATTTTGCTGAGAAAAATAATCTTTTTGTGTTTAGATCCTGAAAAATAAAAATTTCAACAATGCGAAATTATTCAGAAACTCTCGTCAAGAACATATTTTTTTTCACCTACTTAACGTACATATTTTTTTATAGCAATTGCATATTATAATAGAAAAACATCTTATCAATAAATTACCATTTTTATATTTCAACAAAATTAGATTTCATGTTTTCTACAAATATTTTAAAAACCACTATAAAACTCGCTGTCCGACGTGCCTCAAATCAGACCGCCGCAAGGCCTTTTAGAGGGAGGACGTATCGCTCGTCGCTCCGACCTGGCTGCAGTCGATTTTTGCCGTGCGTAGTAAAAATAGCCACGCGTGGACTGCGAATGCCACATCTTAGTACTTTGGTAGTAAAATATTTTTTTTTTTTTATTACCTACAATGATTTTGTAGTGAGTATAAATTATGTTTCAGATAATAAAATGGGATATAATTCCGAGGCTAAATTATGTTATGTATTGTAATATAAAATTAAATATATTTCGTAATTGTAAGGGGTTGTAAGGCCCCTAACTCTATTCATATGTTCGAACATGTAGTGTCTACTGATTGAACACTGATTTGAATGCAACTTAACAATGTAATATTAATGAAAATATGATTAGTATCTAAATTTGTATTGTTCATTGCTTGCACAGTAATATTTGTCTACTTGTAATGCAAATAAAATATTTTTGTGATATTATATTACCAATATATAAATCATAAGTTATATTTCAATTGAATATTAGAATGTTGAAGCGCACGGATCAAAGTTGGTTGAGCTGACTGTATAGCGAGCCGACGCGGCAGCTCTACGCACACAGTTTTGGTCGCTTATGTGTGCGTGAAATTAACGAAGAAATACCTATAGTTGACTTTGCGCGCAAGGTCTAAACGCTTTTAACACTTATTCAGACTTATTGCAATTTTTATTATTAAAAACATAATTTTCATATCTCTGTTTATCAAAGCCCTAAAGAAGTTTTCTAGCATAATGTTACAATTTTCTCCCATAGGTCGATAAACGCCCGAGAAGAGATAATAAATTATGTGTCAAGATACGTAGAGCAGTTGATATCAGATGGTCTACTGGGCAATGTCCTGGAGGCTCTGGGTAGGTTCACGGTGGAGGTAGAATTGGACTTGCTGCAAAGGAACCGCGCGCTGCCCCCTCACAAGCATCATGCAAGGCTGCTAGCCACTATTGATAATACCAGGTACTGTGGAGTGATGATATTATAATACCAATTTTTTAACACTGCTGAAAATAAAAATATAAATAATTTATCTGCACCATTTTACTATATTTGAGAAAAGTGATTGATTTATCTCTGAGGCCCAAATAAAGATTTCACATGTGGTATGGGCACCAGTGATTCACATACATAGCATTAATAGTAATATTAAGTAATATAACTTTATTATAACTATACTGCCTTATAGTCAGTTCACAAAGATAATATTATTAGGTAGGTGAACAATTGTTAATGCCAAACTTTTGAACACATATTTGAATTGTATTTTTACAGAAAATTAATGGCTGGAGTAATATTCGCCGCGTCGGCACAGAAAGGATTAGGCAGAGATATGCTCCTCAGACTACTAGCAGATGTAAGATGTTTTTATTATCACTACATAGTATAAAACAAAGTTTAAAAAAAGCTTTCTCTGTCCTTATGGGATGTCCCTATTTGTATGCTTAAATCTTTAAAACTACACAACGGATTTTGATGCGTTTTTTTTAATAGATAGAGTGATTCAAGAGGAAGTTTGATGTCTATAATACATGCATATTATATGCATCCGGGCGAAGCTGGGCCGGGCCACTATTGATAGATTTATTATAGATTCATTGTTGAGTACCACCAGCTCAAACTGAAATAGTTCTCTCTGAGGTCATTGTCAGTGTTATCTATCAGGCTGTCCTCTGAAATCAGAGCTCTTAACCAATATATTTTTTTATAGCAAACAACGTCGCCGACACAAGGCCCCACCGGCGCGCTGGATGAAGTGTCGCTAGCTCTGCAAATGGCGCTTCTATACGCGTTGGATTTATCCGTATTGCACAGGTAATATTGCCCATCTTCAAATTTTTTAAATAGTATGTTGCTGAGTCTTTTTCATGTTGCAAACATATTTTCTATTATGTTATGCTTTTATTCTTCGACATAAATAAACTTTATTCCCAATTTAAAATGTAGATAACCTTAGAATTGTTTAGTTTTTTTTATTATTGTTAATGCCAATTATAATTACTTTCGATTTTTTTGTTTCAATGTCTACAAGGTTAGGTTATGTTAAATTATTATTTTTGTACAGACGTGAAGACGGCGAGGAATTAGCAAAGAAACTACCTCTCATCCAAGATCCGGAGTTAATATCAGTGCTGCTAGACGAATTGTCACCGCCTGGCAACCAGTCAGAGGTGCCTGAGAAGGGGTCGGGGGTTCGAGCGCTGTGCCAGCTCGCGTTAGGGTTGGCGCTGGCGGCGTTGAAGAGGGCGCCACAGTCGCTGCTGCGTGGAGCCTCCGCTGATCTACTGGACCAGGATGAAATGCTTGTAGATGCCGCTATAGATGGCAGGGTGAGTTTGTTAATTAATTGGTAATGATAAGTGGTCATTTACTTTTGTATCTAGCTATGTGACTTTAAAAATTGATTTGACAATCTTTTTGTGAAGGGATTTTAAAACCATGAGTTATTATACTTACGGCCATTTAATACCAATAAAAGAGTTCCTTCGATAATTATCATGGTAAAATAAAAAATAAAAACTGTAATTGGGCAAATAGTCAAGTGTACCTAAAAAGCAAAAGTGCTCTCTTTGAAAAATGCTTCCAATCAGCTTTTGTAGCATTTGGTGTACATGAGTGATTTGTGTGTAGGTGTTTGAATACCTGGAGGAGGCGATACTGTCCACTGACTACGTGGTGAAGGAGGAGTACTACCAGCGGCGCATCCACACGCTCATCACAGACTTCATCGTGCTCATGCACTCCAAGCTCATGGAGATGCGGGTCAAGTGAGTAATTCAGTATTTTGAACTCGTCTGTTGTATTAGCATCACATGATTTAGATTGTCTGGTAGTCTTTGGTCAATTGAGGCGAGTCGGTTGGTTTTGAATTTTTCTTCACTTTGATCTAATTAAAAACATTATTTATTTATTTATTTATTTATTCTTAACTGCACATAAAGAGGACAACATTAACATATAATATAAAATAAAAAGTACAGAAGGCGGTCTTATCGCTCTAGGCGATTTCTTACAGACAACCTTTGGATGGATACGAGATAAGGAGAAGAAGAGAGGGGCAGTCTAGGAAATAAAGGAAACAAGCTCCAGTAAAATAAGAATTATAGACGAATTATTTATAATTAATATTATATATAATATATTCATATATATATACACACATATACACATACATACATACATACATACATACACACATACATACACATATACAACTATGATTATGCATAAACACTTATAAATACTATAAATTGCCTGTAGGCTTATTTTCTATATGTAGAAACTATACTTCTCGGTCTGTAGATTTAGTGAGAGAGATAGTAGTCTTTCACCATTTTTTTAAACGATACCAGTGTTTGAGCCTGCCTTACTATAGTTGGTAACTCGTTCCACAGTCGTACAGCTTGGACTGCAAACGACTTATCTGTGAAAGTTGTAGTGTGCAACGGCATTCTCAGTTTCAGATTCTCCGATGACCTCAAGGACTTAGAATGAGATTTATGAAGAAATACAAAACGTTCTTTGAGATATGAAGGGGTGAGAGGATTAAATAAGATATTGTACAGAAGAGATAGAATATGAGCATTCCGACGAAGTCGTATGGGCAACCACTTGAGCTTAGCTCGAAACTCAGAAACGTGATCATATTTGCGTATACCAAATATAAATCTAATACAGAAATTTTGAATACGCTCAAGTTTATTAAGTTGGTCCTCGGTGAGATCGAGATAGCTGACATCGGCATAATCAAGGATGGGGAGTAGGAGAGTTTGTGCAAGGGAAATCTTCGTGGTAATGGGTAGAAAATTTTGTAACCTTCGCAAGGACCCAGCGGAGGCGAAAACCTTACGGCTTAGCTCCCGAATCTGCGGACCCCAGGTGAAAGACTTGTCTATGTATAGGCCAAGGTTTTTTACGGTATCGCTATATGGGACAGTAACACCGTCACAGTAAACGGATGGAAGTTGGGTCCAATCAAGTCTCGATATCATCCTGGGGCTACCGACAACAATCACTTGAGTTTTCGACGGATTCACCTTCAGTCCATAGGATTTACTCCAAGTACATATATATTGGATATCATCGTTAATAGTTCGAATCGCATCGACCATCTTGTCCACCGGTGCCCGTGTATAAATTTGCAGATCGTCAGCGTAGAGGTGGTAGGAGGAGCGAAGATTATTAGTGATGGAATTAATAAAAACAGCGAAGAGTAATGGAGATAACACGCCGCCCTTACATACATAAACTCACGCCTTTTTCCCAGAAGAGGTAGGCAGAAGTGCAACCAGGATATACATATTTCGCATTTTGTATGTTCCGTCTCACGATGTGGTAGGTGGCGAGCCTATTGTCATATAAAGGAACAAATTCCTTTGGGCTGATAATGCTAGAAAAATCCAATATCACTTTTTCCAACTCGGGATTCGCACTGTCTCGGTTTCGAATCTTAGTTTTGTAACCATGCCCTAGTATAACTATGCCACCGAGGCAGTAAATGCAATTAAAAATACGATTTTATTAAATGGTCCTTCGAGCCGGATATACTGGGTGGAATCGCTTATCGTCCGGAAAATTTCATAGTGTATTGTGTATGTGAAATTAACGTTATATACAAGATTTATCATTAAAAAATACAAACTATCCCATAAACAATATCAGTTCAAGATATCCCCAAAACACATATTATCTAAATCACCCTACACTTAAAAGTGCAACGATATGTCAATACACACGCGCGCGTGTTGAGTCACGCCACGCCACAGCTGACTATCGAGCAGCGACCTTGAACTTACTTTGCGCCTATTTATCGGTATTATTACTCTAAATATTACCATATAACATTTTGATTTATATAGAATTTTAGTGTGTTAGGATTATTTAAGTAAATGTAGTTGTTGGTAAGTTGTTAAGATTTACATTTTAATTGAACATTTTATTTTCATAATGTACCTACTACCTTAGAAAAAGCTGAATATGATTTTATTTAAACCTTTCAATAAAGTCGAGAATAGACGACTTCGCTGTAGAAGGTCCAGATTCTTGCATGATTAGGAAGTCTGAACTTACCATGATCGAGTAGCCTCGGATAAGTCATTAAAATAGTTCTTGTGCTGGGAACTCGTGGATTCATCATTCAAGATACCATTCCTACGCAAAGACTGCAGATGTTCTGCATACATCCTACTTGCATGATCAAAGTTTTAATTGGATCGGACATAGCATGTCATCATTGCCACATACTCACTGTTCATGTAATCACTCATTTTGACTGCAAGAAACTAACCAATAACCAAAATAATTTCGTAAAACGTCATTCGGTACCGAATTTCGCACGACTGAGGAAGTGGCAAGATCCCTGGAAGGTGTCGGGGCGCGGGAGCGGGCGGCTCGATCAAAGGATTTTATTACCTAGATTTAGAAGTTTCTACTCGAATTCATATTGTATAAAGTGGGGTAACAATGATGTGTACTTATGAAGATTTTTTTCATTTATATCATCTTTCTCTAAACAACGTTTTTTTATGAACAACTTATTCTAAATTAGTAACTAGTAGTGGTAAATTAATTTTACACTACATAAACAAGAACAAAAAAAAAATTAAAATAAGTATGCCAAAGGGTTCTAAATCATGTACTTACCATGCACATTTTTTTCGTGACGCTAAGCGATTCCACCCAGTATATGTGTGTGCGTGCAGGGCGGACGAGGCTGCGCGCGCGGCTGCGTGTATGAAATGGTCCTTGGAGCCGGATATGTATGTGTGATGTGTGTGTGCGTGCAGGGCGGACGAGGCGGCGCGCGCGGCGGCTGCGTACGCGGCGGAGGGTCTGAGCGGCTGGGGCGGCGCGCGGCCGCGGCTGCACGCGCTGCTGGCGTGCGTGCGGCGCGCCTACACCGTCGACCCGCTGCGGCTGCGGCGCGAGTACTGGGCGGCGTGCGGCGCCAGTACCGGGCGGCCCGAGCCGCGCGCCGCCACGCTGTACAAGTTCGTGCGGCTGGCGGGCGGGCTGGCGTGCGCGGCGCTGCTGCCCGCGTACCTGCGCGCGCTGGCGGCGCTGGCGGTGCCGCAGCACACGTGGGCGCTGCTCGCCAGGCGCGACGCGCTCTCCGCACACCATCTGCTCACCGCGCTGGCTAGATACTACCAGTGGGTATACACACTAACTACACACTAAATTATTTTATCCTACTAACGCTCTTATACTTGAAAACCATTTAAATATTAAGTTACACTTAACTTAATCACACTTAACCCACATTCCGTCCACAGTCCAAATATTTAAGCAGGACATGCATACTTAATTTAAGCATAATTCACCATTGAAGGGTGTTTAAATATTCGGGCGTAAATCCTATTACTTTAATAAATCATTGTGATAAAGAATTACTTCCTTTGTTGATTTAGCAAAAAAATTGTTACAGTAATCTGCGAGTAGATCCAGCACCCTTCTCTGATCATTTGCACTCTTCGTCATTGGGTGCTTCAGCCATCGTCACTCCAGCGGCTCGACCTGGCAAACTACTTGTTAGGCAAGAAGAAGTATGTACTGTTATTCATAATTATATTTGAAATTCGTAAAGCATGTATTTGGCCCCTTGTGAAGATTAAAGTCCTTATTTATACCTATTTTACAGTTATTGGAGGTGTTGTTTTTCGATCAAACTGAATTCATTTTATTCTACAAGGACAAAATGATAACTAAACTAGGTTTTAAAATGTCTATCAATTAGATCTAAAGTTAAAGTAAAGCTGTAGGTTTCCGACAATTTACACTGGAATGAAAATGGGTAATAAAATAACATATTGTTGTCTCCAGGTGGAAGGAATGATCGCGGCGCTGCAGCTGATCGCGGCGGTGGCGCGCGAGGACGCGGCCGCGTGCGTCAGCATCTGCGAGAACCTGCAGTGGGACGCCATCAACTGCATGTTCGGTACGCTTTACTGCAACTAATACTAGGAGTTATCACCTAAGTCATCGTCAGTTACAGTAAATCAACTAAAATGGGTCTGGGTGGGTGAGGCCGAAAAGTCTCTAGTAGCCCCTGATGCCCACGATACAAGATTCGACCTTAGTGTGGTGTCTTTTTTGTTATATTTCCTATCGTCGTTTAAGGATGGTAAATAGATAGTTTTTCTTAAATAATAGTGTTCATCCTTTCATTTTTAAACATGCTCTGGTACGATAGGGTTTAAATTGTTATTTTAGCAAAAACAAAGGATTTATATATATATATATATATATATATATATATATATATATATATATATATATATATATATATATATAATTTACTAAATACACTGAATAATTACACTGTCAAAACGTTCTGTCGGACAATGTGGCGTCCAGTTTGTAAACATCCGCTCCACAGATTCGTTCGCATATGTCACTCATTCTCAAATCAACCACAGATTAATCAATCAATCGTCCGAATGAGTTTTTGTCAAAAAAATTAGAATTATTTTTCTTTCTTCACATTTTATTACATTGGACATGATAATATTATTAATTCACGGGTATAAATGATATAGGGTATAGGATTGGCAAGTTGAAGTGGCAGTGGGCCGGGCACATAGCTCGTAGAACCGATGGCCGTTGGGGGCGAAAGGTTCTCGAGTGGAGGCCACGTACAGGCAAGCGAAATGTCGGACGCCCGCCTACAAGGTGGACGGACGATCTGACTAAGGTCGCAGGAAGTCGCTGGATGCAGGCCGCTTCCAACAGGTCATTGTGGAGATCCTTGGGGGAGGCCTATGTTCAGCAGTGGACTTCCTGTGGCTGATATGATGATGATGATGATAAATGACAAATAACGCGTTTTAAAGGTATTTTTAATATTTGATTTGCATCTATGCCGTTATCAGTCCCATTCATTTCCTGTACGTGAGTAGTTCATACTAATGCATGACGTCATAGCCAATCAAAATCGTTTACGACCACGTGGCGCGAACTCAAAATAAATTAAATTGTAATTGTAGTTTTTAGCCAAAATATACAATATTTTTAATGTATGATAATGAAATATGTTTTAAAATTAAATTATCTACACGGATGGAAACAAATAAGTGAATATTTTTTATACAGTCAAATAGCCTATTGTTTGACACACGGTCAAGACACGGTCATAATTATTGTGTATACTCTGCAATATGTCCAAACCTAAATAAACTTTCTCTTCTACTTGTTCTTCCTCATCGTAGATAGGTTTATTCTGTAACTCGATCAGATCTTCATTGTTGATAGGATCGTCGTGCGTTGCTACAAGTTCTACGAGATCTTCTACCGTGACATCTTCAAGTTCAGACCCTTCAATCATTGCAGCAATGTCTTCAAGCACTTGTCTCTGCATCTGGACAATTCTTCTAGGTGCTTCCACTACATCTGGCCAAAGATTACGCCACACCCCATTCATACAACTCATTTTAACTTCCTTCCAAGCTTCTTCTATGTTGTGAATAGACTTCATAATGTTGTATGACTTCCACCACTCTCGCATAGACTGTCTTCCTTCCCCGTTAGTTTCATGAATTAGTTGGCTAAAAGTGCGACGATGGTAATAAGCTTTGAAGTTTGCTATTGCTCCCTGGTCCATAGGTTGTAATATTGACGTAGTGTTTGGTGCAAGGAACTTTACGTACACTTTTAAGTCTCTGGGCGTATCAAGTGAGGTTGGATGTCCTGGGCCATTGTCTAAGAGTAATATAACTTTGGGTTCAAGTCCATTTCTGTCACAGTATGATTTGACTGATGGGCAAAAACTATTAGAATACCTTTCTTGAAAAATTTCCCGTGTAACCCACGCCTTTCTGTTTGATCGCCACACAACTGGTAGACTAGTCTTGTCTGTGGTTCGCATTGCACGGGGTGTTTCTGAATGCTACACTAGTAAAGGTTGCAGTTTGAAATCACCAGTGGAATTACCGCCCAGCAGAAGTGTTAGTCGATCATTCGCAGCTTTGAAACCACTGGCTTGACGTTCTTCCTTAGAAATGAATGTTTGAGATGGCATTTTTTTCCAGTAAAGTGCGGTCTCATTAACATTGAAGATGAGACAAGCAGGAATTTTCTCTCGTCTAACGAACTCTTGAAACTTGTCTGGAAACTCAGCTGCAGCGTCCGCGCTGGCCGCCTCGCCTGTTATGTGGATATTGTGAAGATTAGAACGCTGCTTGAACCGATGGAACTGCTGCTGCTGCTGCTGCTGGCAGCAAAAGTCGGAGTGGCAATCTCTTCTCCTTCTTTTGTTTTTAGCATCTCATACAAAGATTTTGCTTTTGTGCATATGAGATCTTGACTTAGTGGTGTGTTCTTCTTATTCAAATCTTCGATCCAGGCTGACAGTAATTTCTCCATTCTTTCTAAGATAGATGATCTCCAACGAGAAAGTTTTGTTGCACTTATAGGTGTTGAACTTTCGCTGGAGATTTTAATTTTTTCCCGATTTTTATAAATCGTTCTCACAGTCGATTCCTAGAGTCTAATATCTCTCCCAACAATTGTTGCTTTGCCTCCATTTTCCATTCTTCTTAACACTTTCATCTTCAATTCCAAAGTGCCGCTTTCACGCTCTTTTTTCTTTACGGGCATCATTTTTAACGTAGGGTTAAATTATGTATGTATCTCCAATAAATGTTAAAACAAAACTGCCAGCCGACCGAACTAACATTACGGAACAAATGAAAACACGAAACGAACGAGGAAATCCCCACAGAACAAAGTCAAATGACAGGGAATTGCCAATTCTTCAAAGAGAATATTCAGAGAAAGCGGGGATCCCGCGACCATGGAGAAGTTAATGACTACATTATGTTTATACGCACTCTTTCGCGTAATGCGAGGCATTTGAGCGCGAAATTTGAAATTCGCGTTATAGTGAAACCGCGCGTAACGGGGTCGCGCTAAGCGGGGTATTACTGTAGCCTTAAATCTCACCATATATCACTAAAGGGGAGGAGGTTAAAGAATGCTAAATAAAATCTCACATGAATACTGGCCGGCCGCTAAGGTAGTGTTTGTGTTGCAGGGTTGATGTGCTGCCACGTGCCGGTGCAGCTGAAGGCGGAGCTGTGCGTGTGCGCGGCGGCGCTGGGCGCGGGCGGCGGCGGCGCGGGCGCGCAGCGCGTGTGGGCGGCGCTCGAGGCGGCCAGGCTGCTCACCGCGCCCAGAGCGCTCGCCGCCGACCTTAGGGAGGTGAGGGATTGTCAACTCATGGTCAACAGTGGCGTGTAATTAC
This sequence comes from Hyles vespertilio, assembly GCA_009982885.2. Lineage (NCBI taxonomy): Eukaryota > Metazoa > Arthropoda > Insecta > Lepidoptera > Sphingidae > Hyles > Hyles vespertilio. The sequence continues at coordinate 1,602,667 of CM042818.1, forward strand.
ACACAAATATAGCTCAGCGATTTTCTTGGAGTATCTAATTTGGTTTAATTTGAATGGTTTGGTAAATGCCACTTTTTTCAATTCTATAATGATATATAACAGACTTCGTGAAATGAGAGTGTTGTACTTTAACGGCCGTATTCATAGACAGCCGTAAAACCTATATTAGTTATTGAATGTTTTGTCTTTGCTCAAACTGTATTCAAAAGTCGTTATAAACGGATATAAGATTGGATAACTAAAACAAGTTTTAAACAGAGTATTAATAAGACTGCTATACTATTGATTAAGCTAAGTCTATTATCTTATCCAGGTGGAATGCAGAATGGAGGAGTACCCAGTGTCCCGCGCGCTGGTGTCGCTACTAGAAGCTCTATCAGGGGCTGCGCCCTTGCCCCGGGCACTCGGCGCCGGCACCAGATCCCCCGGCCTCGACCCTTATGTGGACTACGTGCTGAATCAACTGGCGTTACCAGCACCGCACAGGTCTTACGCCAAGCCGCATGAGAAGTGGGAGGTAAGATACTTTAGTTGCTGATTAAGATATTGAAGAACTCATGTAGTTGGGTCTTTTGGTATATTAATTATATTGTGTAATATGTCTCGTTAGAAAATTAAGCAGAATGATTTATCATTTTTATTAAAAATGATATTTATATTGATAATCACCATTCGATTTGAGATTTTATTGATAGGTTTTTCGCACAGTTTAAAATCCAGAAATTTTTCAATTGATGAATTTAATTCTATTTATATTATCTTGAAAGCAGTTTCTGGAATATCAGATATCGACTGGAGGTATGCCTCGCGAGCCAGCCTCGCGGTGTAAGACGCGTTTGCCTCGCGAGACAATCTGAACATCCCCTCACTACTTTTCATCCGAGCAAAGTCGCGATCAGCGTCGCGATGTCGATACGTGGCTTAAGATTTAGAACCAAAACTAACACCACTCACTCCACAGATGCTGTCCCTCTGCTTCCGGCTGTTCGTGCGCTGGCTGGAGCAGTACGAGCCCTCTCCCACTGACTTCCCTCCCGTGGGCCGCGAGCCGGACGCCAACCCTCCGCCAGGGTTCCGCCTGCTCATACAGATGCACACCAAGTCTGAGCTGCTGCGGTTACTGCTGACCTCGCTGGACGAGGCCCATGAGCTGCTCAATACTAACCCTGGAGTTGGACGGGTACGTTGGGTTCGTTAGGGAGGGTGGGGTTATATAGGGGAGGAATGTAAAGTCCAAAAAGCTATACTATGCTGAATTGGCTCTGTATGGCGTGAAGAGCATACCATTCGCCTCGTGGTAAGCGATATGCCACGCCCATGGACAGTGATAAAACCAAATATCATGACTTACAAAGCAATGCTTGGCATTCCACTGCCCTTGCCATGAGACCTGAGACATAAGATGTCACAATCTACAATGTTCTTCAAACTGGTATATAACAGTGCATTTACACTGCTACTTGGCGGGAGAAATAGGCATTGCAGTAATACCTATCCAGGCGGTCTTTCAAATACGAGAAACCTACTACCACTGAAATAAATTAGTGATTTGTAATAAAGTTAATTGTTAGTTGAAGATGTGAATGAAATGTTAATTGAGTAAAAACAAAACCTTAAGTTGTAGTTTTAAACATCCTCTTGGCCTATACATAATAAGCAAGGCTATTGCTTATACAGTTACAGGATATATCAAGAGTGCTACCGAAAACGAAGCTGGGTGGTAGTTTTAGTGACTTCAGACACAATGAAACAAAATTTTGTGCAAAAAATTGTGACGATTTTTTTTTCTATCGTCGTATTAGGGTGGTAAATACATATTTTTTTCTTAATTAATAGTGTATACCCTTGTATTTTTAAAGACGCTATGGTATGCTAGGTGTTAAATTATAATTTAAACAAAGATTATGGATTTACCAACTAAATTCGACGATGTTTAAAAAACTATAAAAAATAATTGTCGCGTTTCTTTTCGTAGTATTTAGTTACATTGTGTTTGTAGTCACTAAAACTACCACCAGGCTTCGTTTTCGGTAGCAGTCTTGATATACCCGGTATAAAGCTTATTAAAAGCAAGCGTGCAAGAGAGTTACAAATAATAATAATAATAATAACACCCAACAGTCACATACATAGTCCTGACCCCACATTAAGATCGAATCTTGTGTCGTGGGTATCAGGAACTACGAGAGACTTTTCGGTCTCACAAACACCCAGACCCGAGAGAAATATTTGTGGGCCGCACTAACATTTCTCTCGGTGCGGGGATCGAACCCGCGGCCTCTCGTTTCACAGGCGGTGTCTTACCGCCTGCGCCACGGAGGCTGTCAACATATAATCAACATATAAGTTACAAAATATATTTATTGCAATTTGTATGTCAGGAGGTGGTGGAACAGAGCCTGGTGTGCGTGCTGCAGCTGTTGGAGCGAGCCTTGTTGCTGGAGCGGCCGCTCAACACCGCCGCCGTGGAAGCGGGCCGCGGGGTGCTCGTCGTAGGACTATCCAAGCTTATACTCGGTTAGTGCACACAATGCGAAAAAACTTTTTGAAGTTATAGTAATTTACACAAAACTTTAATGTAAATTAATTACAAATAACTTAAGGAAATTACCTAAATTAAATTACATTGTGGACAAACTAGATAAACGTAAGAAGAAGAAATGAAGAAAAAAGACGATTTATTAGCCACAGATGGTACGCACACAATATCTATACATATAAATAAAATTGAAGTGTCTGATTTAAAAGTGAAAATAAAAAAAAAACCAACTGTGTGCTTTCACTGGTGGTAGGTCTCTCATATGTGAGAGGCTGCCTGGGTGGGTACCACCGCAATGTCTATTTCTCCCGTCAAACAGCAGTTTAAATGCACTGTTGTGTTTCGGATTGAAGGACATTGTAGCCAGAGTAACTACTGGACATATTGAGACTTAACATCTTGTGTCTCAGGATGGCGAGCGCAGTGGAATGCCAAGCATTGCTTTGTAAATCAAGGTGTTGTTTGGTTTTGCTACTGTTCATGAGCGGTCGCATCGCTTACCATCAGGCGAACGGCATGCTCGTCTCGCCATTCAATGCAATAAAAAAAAAAAAAAAAAAAAACTGCATATCGTTATTATATACACGATACCTGTGCCGAAAATGATATTTAAATTTTTTTTGTCTGTCTGTCTGTTTGTTTGTTCCGGCTAATCTCTGAAATGGCTGGACCGATTTTGACGGTAACTGATATAACAAGGAGTAATTTAGGCTACGTTTATTTTAGAAAAAATCTTTTATTTTAGAAAAATAATGTAATACTGTCCAGTACCGCGCGCAGCTCACGCGCATGCCACCACTGGGCCGTCATGTCAGGCGCCTCCCACCAGTTCTCCCACCAACGAATCAATATCACATTTACAAAATATTGTATATAAAGAAATTTTTCAATAAAATAAACGTGTTACGGGAGTTTACCGCCGCTCACTAAGAGATGGCGCCACCGTAGAATTACTATTAGATCGCGGTATGGTTTCGTTACAAAGGTAAATAAAAATGCAAAAACCAAAAAAAAAAATAAACTAATTAACTTTTTTGTTAAATTCCACGCAGACGAAGTCGCGGACACAGCTAGTTTGTCATATAAAAACAATATCAAATAAAAATAAACCAAAAAAATGACTGGTCACGGCTGTGACCCATATGTGTCCACTTAGCTAAATGTTATGATGTGGTGGAAACCACAACACACCGCTGATTTTCAATGGACACCTTAATATACAGAGTATATCAAGAGTGCTATCGAAAACGAAGCTGGGAGGTAGATTTAGTGAGTTCAGACTCAATGCAACTAAATTTTGTGCAAATTGCTATAAATTACTTTGAGAAACGAAATTATATTTAGCTATTATCCTTTTAAAACGAATTTGAGTAAAATGAAATAGCCCTAATCTATGCATTTTTTTTTCAAGTAATTCATGTATGTGGGACAACCTGTCAAATATTAACTAATAGGAGGGTAAAAAAAGGTGGCCTGGCACCACCATTTTTATTTACGTTTTTGAAGTATCCGTGCTCCCTCTATATGAGCACGGATACTTCAAAAACGTAAACAAAAAAAAACTAAGATAAATGTGTTGAATATGTGCAGAGCCGGAAGGTCCCGAGAACTACTGTCGGCTGGTGACGTGTTGCCGCGTGGTGCAGCACTGCGCCACGCTGCCGGGCGCCGCGGCGCGCGCCGTGGCCGTGCTGCGTCTGGCGTGGCGCGCGCCGCCCGCCGCCACGCATCTACTGGCGCTGCTCACGCACAAACACGCGCTCGCTGCTGAAGTCAGGTTAGATTATATGAGGAGACATGCATGTACACGCGCCGCCCGCCGCCACGCATCTACTGGCGCTGCTCACGCACAAACACGCGCTCGCTGCTGAAGTCAGGTTAGATTATATGAGGAGACATGCATGTACACGCGCCGCCCGCCGCCACGCATCTACTGGCGCTGCTCACGCACAAACACGCGCTCGCTGCTGAAGTCAGGTTAGATTATATGAGGAGACATGCATGTACACGCGCCGCCCGCCGCCACGCATCTACTGGCGCTGCTCACGCACAAACACGCGCTCGCTGCTGAAGTCAGGTTAGATTATATGAGGAGACATGCATGTACACGCGCCGCCCGCCGCCACGCATCTACTGGCGCTGCTCACGCACAAACACGCGCTCGCTGCTGAAGTCAGGTTAGATTATATGAGGAGACATGCATGTACACGCGCCGCCCGCCGCCACGCATCTACTGGCGCTGCTCACGCACAAACACGCGCTCGCTGCTGAAGTCAGGTTAGATTATATGAGGAGACATGCATGTACACGCGCCGCCCGCCGCCACGCATCTACTGGCGCTGCTCACGCACAAACACGCGCTCGCTGCTGAAGTCAGGTTAGATTATATGAGGAGACATGCATGTACACGCGCCGCCCGCCGCCACGCATCTACTGGCGCTGCTCACGCACAAACACGCGCTCGCTGCTGAACTCAGGTTAGATTATATGAGGAGACATGCATGTACACGCGCCGCCCGCCGCCACGCATCTACTGGCGCTGCTCACGCACAAACACGCGCTCGCTGCTGAACTCAGGTTAGATTATATGAGGAGACATGCATGTACACGCGCCGCCCGCCGCCACGCATCTACTGGCGCTGCTCACGCACAAACACGCGCTCGCTGCTGAAGTCAGGTTAGATTATATGAGGAGACATGCATGTACACGCGCCGCCCGCCGCCACGCATCTACTGGCGCTGCTCACGCACAAACACGCGCTCGCTGCTGAACTCAGGTTAGATTATATGAGGAGACATGCATGTACACGCGCCGCCCGCCGCCACGCATCTACTGGCGCTGCTCACGCACAAACACGCGCTCGCTGCTGAACTCAGGTTAGATTATATGAGGAGACATGCATGTACACGCGCCGCCCGCCGCCACGCATCTACTGGCGCTGCTCACGCACAAACACGCGCTCGCTGCTGAACTCAGGTTAGATTATATGAGGAGACATGCATGTACACGCGCCGCCCGCCGCCACGCATCTACTGGCGCTGCTCACGCACAAACACGCGCTCGCTGCTGAACTCAGGTTAGATTATATGAGGAGACATGCATGTACACGCGCCGCCCGCCGCCACGCATCTACTGGCGCTGCTCACGCACAAACACGCGCTCGCTGCTGAACTCAGGTTAGATTATATGAGGAGACATGCATGTACACGCGCCGCCCGCCGCCACGCATCTACTGGCGCTGCTCACGCACAAACACGCGCTCGCTGCTGAACTCAGGTTAGATTATATGAGGAGACATGCATGTACACGCGCCGCCCGCCGCCACGCATCTACTGGCGCTGCTCACGCACAAACACGCGCTCGCTGCTGAAGTCAGGTTAGATTATATGAGGAGACATGCATGTACACGCGCCGCCCGCCGCCACGCATCTACTGGCGCTGCTCACGCACAAACACGCGCTCGCTGCTGAAGTCAGGTTAGATTATATGAGGAGACATGCATGTACACGCGCCGCCCGCCGCCACGCATCTACTGGCGCTGCTCACGCACAAACACGCGCTCGCTGCTGAAGTCAGGTTAGATTATATGAGGAGACATGCATGTACACGCGCCGCCCGCCGCCACGCATCTACTGGCGCTGCTCACGCACAAACACGCGCTCGCTGCTGAAGTCAGGTTAGATTATATGAGGAGACATGCATGTACACGCGCCGCCCGCCGCCACGCATCTACTGGCGCTGCTCACGCACAAACACGCGCTCGCTGCTGAAGTCAGGTTAGATTATATGAGGAGACATGCATGTACACGCGCCGCCCGCCGCCACGCATCTACTGGCGCTGCTCACGCACAAACACGCGCTCGCTGCTGAAGTCAGGTTAGATTATATGAGGAGACATGCATGTACACGCGCCGCCCGCCGCCACGCATCTACTGGCGCTGCTCACGCACAAACACGCGCTCGCTGCTGAAGTCAGGTTAGATTATATGAGGAGACATGCATGTACACGTACATGTACACGTACACGTAAACGTACACGCACACGTAAACGTAAACGTACACGCACACCTACACGTAAACGCACACGCACACGCACACGTAAACGTTTTAGTGCGTGGTGATTGACTATCAATACACACATGACTCCGAAAAGTCAAAGGTGTGCCCTGGGATTCGAACCCGCGACCACTGTGAACATGTTGGCAGTCGCGTCTAGTCCGTTTACCAACAGGCCAACACGCACGCAAATTCAAATCTAGTGCAAGAAAAATATATTGCACTAAATGTTTGTATAGTTTCGAATTTCCATAAGTTAATAACATTTTGTGGCATATTTATTAAATTAATCTATTCAATAACGAATACTTCGACTGTAGGATACTTTTAAAGTGATTCCACGAGCACAACATTTTTACTAGCATTAGATTTTTCTAAAATATTAATACAATAACTTATTATTATTAATTGCAACATTTTTGTTAACTCTTAGGCATGGTTTCGTGGAATGCCTCGAAGTTGAAGACTGGCCAGAGAGTGAAAGCGAAGAGAACGAAGCTCTGCGGCAGGCTAAAGAAGGCATAGTGATGTTAATACATGAACTGCTGCCCACCGCGCCGCCCAATCTCGCGCATTTCCTGCTTGGGTACCAACTTAATGAGGATGTAAGTAAAACAACAATGGTACTATTATAATATAATATCGAGAGATATGGAAAAGATTTGGTAGAGAAGCGGATCGACTTGATCAATCTGAATAATAACAGAATTAAAGAATGAAAATTAAAGAATCAGTTTTTGGAGATGCCAACGCGCACGTATGATCGTAAGATCAAAGAAACAAACAAATAAGCGCGCGTAAATGTCATAATAAAACGAAAATGTCATATTACAAAGTAATTGTTGTATGGTAGGTGTCTCGCAGTGCATTAAACGAGCCTGGCGCGGCGGGGTACCCGCGCACGTGTCTACACTCCATACTTGATTTACTCGACCAACATATATCAGGACAGAATGCCGCTAACAGGTAAGTCAGAGAAAACCCTACAATATTTGTGTGTACACGTGGTGTTCATTAAATGATTCTGGTATTTATATTGAAAATATATTGCTGCTTAAATAATATTGATTTAAGATTTTAAAAAAACATTGTCTCCATGATTGATACAGTATTGAAATTAGTTATATTTTCTTGATTGTTCACTGTGGAAAGAAAGAATCAAAAAAAGAAGAAAAAAAATAACAGTGAGGTAATTATGTTGCGCGTGCGTGGTGGACTATATGGCCTAACCACTCTCAATTGTATTCTCGATTGTAGAGTAGGCCCGTGCCCTGCAGTGGGACGTATATGGGCTGATACAGTAAGTATGTTGCGCAGCTGACTCGCGATAACAGGTCACCATCTCAGCATGGTGCTGTGTTATAACATAAGCGACCACTTAGTGCTGGTTTTCAGAATCAACCTTGGGCGAAGCGACGGCTATGGCGACAAGTTGTTTTTTTTAATATCATTGCATATTCACTTCTGGGGAACGAATAGAAGCTATTATTGAGAAAAATCACTTTATTTGCATATGCAGGGAGGCGAGCGACCTGATCGAGAGTTGTTACCGTCTGGTGTACTGGTTGTGCGCGCGCCCCACTACCTCCGCGCCCATGCTTCGCTTCTTGCGCTCCCGGGACTACTTCCTGTGCCGCCATATCAAACACACCATCGATTTGAAGGTAACCAATTGTTACTATTGTATTGTGGACCTCACGTGAGACTGATGAGAGAAATGATTCATAAAGGCTGGGTATGCAAGTAGTTTTTATTTTACATATAATTGTAATAGTCAAAGATGTCATACTTATCAAGTTTCTAAAATTAAAGAAAAAGCAATACGGGACGCTGGTTGCGTCAAATAAGCACCGTATGGAAATCACTATATATTGATTTATATCTAGGTATAATTAATAATCTTAGATTTACGCGAATGTTACATATTGAAATAAAATTTCGGTTTTTATCGCGGATTTGGTTTAATTTTTACCTTCAAAGTACTTGTAAAGTAATCGAAACGACAGGAAGTTAAAAATGAAACAAAATTCGTGATAAAATCCGTAAATAATAGCTAGTAAGTATAATACCTAGATAATTGGAATAAACATTTTTTATAATCAATTTAATAAAGATAATTTTTATATGTTTAAATATTTCTGTTCCTATTTTTTCGTTTAATTTTGTCGTATAATTTTATATTGATAGTTTATGAATAAATTATTTCATAGTTCTTTTCTGTTGTACAGTACAATTTCATATTGTGATCTCCTCTAATTGAAGAAACACCATGTTTAAACTGCAACAGTACATTAGCAAAGCTTGTAAAATGTATTCTTTGTAGTTTGTTGGAGATCCTAATAAAGAAAATTAAAAAAATAACGATTAGGTTTGAGGTGAGAGTACACCTTGCGTGGTGTTTAATAAATAAAAAAACAAATAAAGATATAATTTTACGTGAGACTACACCTTGCATGCTATTTAATAAATAATAACAATACATAACTATACGTGAGACTACACATCGTTCCGTTTGCAGAGCGGCAGCGCGGCGAGCATATCGTCTCGCTCGTGGGTGCTGCGCGCGTGCGCGTGCTCGTGCGGCGCGGCGGGCGCGGCGCGACACGTGGCCGCGCTCGGCGCGCTGCTGGCGGCGCTCGCGCACGAGCCCGGCGCGCAGGTCGGTACTACTTGCATTTTGTATACTCTTTTTTTGTTGTTGTTGCAATGAATGATGAGAGCGGTATGCCATTCGCCTCATGGAAAGCGATAATACGGCAGCTCATGGACGTGGAAGCTCATGGAGTAGGAAAGACAGTTTATAAACCTATTTAGTTTATTTTATTTAGTTATCGAATGTTTTGTTTTCATCGCTCCAACTGAATTCAAAAGTCATTTGAAAGAAATATAATCTATCTATTAAATATAAAGCCGCAAGTGTGCAATAAAGACGAATGTAATTTTATAATATCTTCATTTGAATTCGGGCTTTATTTTTCATTTTAAAATATCTTTTCATCACCTATACATCTATACATATAAATAAAATTGAAGTGTCTGTTTTAAGAGAGAAAATAAAAAAAAATGTCCTACTAAATATCGTTATATACACACAAAAATTTTTGTCTGTCTGTCTGTCTGTTTGTTCCGGCTAATCTCTGAAATGGCTGGACCGATTTTGACGGGACTTTTTTTTGTCAGGTAGCTGATATAACAAGGAGTAACTTAGGCTACATTTATTTTAGAAAAGTTATTTTCTGTCTGTTCGTTCCGGCTAATCTCTGAAATGGCTGGACCGATTTTGATGGGACTTTTATTGTCAGGTAGCTGATATAATAAGGAATAACTTAGGCTACATTTGTTTTAGAAAATTTCATTTATTAAAAAAAATAACTTAAAAAACTAATTAACTTTTTTGTTAAACTCCACGCGGACGAAGTCGCCGGCACAGCTAGTTTTAGTAATAAAACCTAAATCTGTATCTGTATCTGTATCAGCCCATATACGCCCCACTGCAGGGCACGGGCCTACTCTACAATCGAGAGTACGATTGAGAATGGTTAGGCCATATAGTCCACCACGCTGGCCTAATGCGGGTTGGCGGACTTACATACCATAGAAATTCTTATAAATCGCTACGGTATGCAGGTTTCCTCACGATGTTTTCCTTCACCGTTTTAGTGCCTGGTGATTGACTATCAATACACACATGACTCCGAAAAGTCAGAGGTGTGCCCTGGGATTCGAACCCGCGACCACCGTGAACATGTTGGCAGCCGCGTCTAGTCCGTTTGCCAACAGGCCACCACGCACTTCAAAACCTAAATACTTACAAAATATTCTAAATGCGATATGACTCACAATAAAACAATAACTAAAAAGTTAATACTACCAGGATTGGGAGTGGTGCCTCTTGCGTCGCTTGATAGAAGATCTGCCGATGAGTGTGGAAGAGACGCCGGAGCCGCGCTGGGAGCTGTTCCAGCCGCACCAACTCAGGCAGGTCATCGCTTCTTGCGACTTGCCCACAGGTGAATAAATGTGTGATTTAGAATAACATAGCAAAATTAAATCTTTGCAAATATGTTGGCAGATATGGAACTTTAAAAACTATACATTTAATAAATGAATATCCTATCTAAATAATGAATTCCACGGACACCAAATCAAATACAACTTTTTTCATTTTCGTTAAAAGAGTGATTTTACTGGGCACTGCCTAGGTATCTCAGTTTCGTCTGGTGGAGTTATTTTTTTCATCCTATGTTCATCAAGGATAATGTATGATTCTCATGGTGAAAGAATTTTCAAATCGGTCCGGTAGTTATAGAGCCTGTTAAATGCAAATAAACAAAATTTTTCCGCCCTATAATATTAATTTAGATACATTCATTAATAAATAATAAAATAAAGTTTAACATTGTATTGTTACTAATCATGTCTGTTCAATGTAAACAAACAAAATCTGTCCACCTTATATTATACATACATACATAAACTCACGCCTTTTTCCGAGGAGGGGTAGGCAGAGGTGCTAGGACACCTACATTTCGCCTTGTATGTTCCGTCCCACGATGTGATAGGTGGCGAGCCTATCACCATATCGGGCACAAATTCCTGACTCTGGTCTGATAATGAATAGAAAAATCTAATATCACTTTGCCCAACCCGAGATTCGAACCCGAGACCTCAGCTTTGTAACCGTACCCGAGTACAACTACGCCACCGAGGCAGTGCTACCTCATAATATCAGTTTAGATAAATTATTTAATAAATGTAAGAAAGTTTCACATGGTATTGTATGAGTTGTGTGTTGGTTGTAATTAATAACTAATTTAATAAAGTTTTACATGTTATTATATGAGTTATATGCGTGTTGGTCCGTGCAGGCATGGGCGGCAAGCGCATCAGCGTGTCTCGCGTGCTGGCGCAGCTGACGCGCGAGCTGGCCGGATACAACCCCAGCGCGCCGCAGCGGAACCTCGTCTCCGCTGAGATACAGAAGGTAATGTGCAATCATATACTATATATTATGATATTAGATATTTTCATAATATAGAGGGAGCGCTGGTAATCCGCACCGGAACCTCGTCTCCGCTGAGATACAGAAGGTACTCCTATCCAATCACCTACTATTACAGTATCAGTACATAGTACAAAACAAAGTCGCTTTCTCTGTGCCTATCTTTATGTCCCTTTGTATGCTTAAATCTTTAAAACTACGCAACGGATTTTGATGCGGGTTTTTAAATAGATGAATGATTCAAGAGGAAGGTTTATATGTATAATACGTACATATTATTGTACAGAAATCTATTTGTACCCGGGCGAAGCTGGGTCGGGCCGCTAGTTTATAATATAGATGGAGCGCTAGTACTTCAAAATTGTACTACACAGGTGTTGGGTCTCTCATATATGAGAGGCCTTCTGGCCAAATATAATTTCGTTTATCAAAAGAATTTAAAGCAATTTGTTGTTAAATTAATTTCAATTTGCGCTATTCTAGGAGCGCTACCTACATTTTTAACCAGAATATATGTTTTTTTTGAATAAGCTAATATAGGACAGCATTCCCTCTGTATTAGAAATACTCTAAGCATCTACTGTAGAAAACATTTTTAAGCACTTAGGTAGAAACGGAATGATACCACAGAAAATTACTATTGGTTGTCTTAAACACAAATGTTTAGATTTTCTATCATTAACAGTTTTTAGATTACACATGATCTATCTGTAGCAGCCATGCATGTTTTATCGTGTGATCATTTAACGCAATTCGGCAGTCTAGACATAGTCATCTAATCAAGAAACATCAGTACTGTAAGTCTACCAACAACAACCTTAAGAGTATGGTTTCTAAAATTGAATATTTTAACAGGTGTTAGATTACGTAACGGAAGTGAACCGTCAACGCAACCTGGCGGCAACACTCACGCACTACTACGACTCGTGGCGCCAACTCACTGAGATACTATTCTGCGTGGTCCCGCACGACATCCTCGACGTGGAGGCGCGCAAGAACCTGCTCCTCAACATCCTACAGGATCTCCTTAACAAAATACAGCCCAATGACGTCCTCCCGCAAATAGGAAACCTTGTCTCCGGAACAGTATTACTACTCTTAGTCAACTTACGCCACTGCTACATCCTACAAAAGCGAGAATCTAACCTCAAAACGAGCGACTTTGAAACGTCATTTTTTGGTCCTTCCAACCATATAATGCAGACCAATTCGCTTACTTTAAAATTTATATTGAAGAAAATATTAAGCTGGATCTTAGTATCGGGCGGGTCTACGCAGAAAATGCGTGTTAATCTATACGGCGCTTTGTTAAACTATTTGAATATAGTAAATTTGAAGCATAGTCCCGCCGACCCAGAGGAAGACGTCAGTAGTACTTATGTAAGTCGATTAGACAGTTCCAAAGTGAAGCCTAGTAGAGAAGAATCGTCATTGAAGGCAATGGCTATTGATGTGATAAGTGATTTTGGAGAGAATCTGTGTACGATAGTGTGCAGTGACTGTATCGGGGCGGGGCATGATGTGTGCCGGATGGTGGCGCTGTCATGTCTAGATATGCTGATAGAAATCAACCCGAGGACTGACTGGATGAATACCCTTACTAATCAGGGATATCTGAGGAGTTTGATTGATAGTTTGCTGCAAGATGACGAGGGATTAAAAGAGGTTAGTTAAAATATTAATTTTACTTTTAATGAAACTAAAATAATACATACATTAAATATTAATTTTATTTATTTACTTCCTGATAATTATTATAGACAAAAAATCCCTATCTGACTGATAAAGCGGTTTAGAACACCTGTGGTAATGATATTTCTTAAAAAACATAATATAATAAAATTGTAGGTCAGAGCATATACATGAAAAAAAAAACAATTGTGCAAAGTTCACCTTATCTGTTTGAACAATAGCCATGAATGCGTCATTAAATCCTGACAAACTTGGCCTTAGTACATATGGTTTAATTATTTTAAACACTTTTTCATAGGCACTAGAACCCCAACCGAAATCCCTACGCGTGTTATACGTGTACGAGTCCAAGATGGCGCTGCTGATCAAGATGGCGGGGTCTCGCGCGGGCGCCGAGACCGTACTGGCGCAGGGCGCGCTGTCCTGCCTCGCCAACCTCTCTGTGCTCGACTGCCATCCAGACATACACACTGGATATAATGCGCATAGGGACACTGAGTTTGTACCCTCTGTTGCTAATAGGTGAGTTGGAAGTTATATTTGAATGTTGAGCTGCAAGATATCTACATGGGTACCCATGTAGAAAATAAATGCCCTAAAATCAGGTCAACCTATTTGTTATGTATTTAGACGTGCTAAATTTGGTGCCTAAAATTCACCTTAAAACATTTTTTTAAATTAAAACATTCATACATGTTTAGTCCTTCGAGCCTTCAGACAACTTTATATCTTACTGTCTTTCCGACGTTAATCCCATTAGCCTGGGATAATAAAATAAATGCGTTTATTATAATTGAGCATTGTTACATACACGCATATTTTAAATTCGTTCGTGTTTCTGAGGGAGTTTCTTGCGTCGTTTCTTCATCACAGGTACAACACACCGAAGGGGTGGTAGAAATGAATGTTTCATGACCGATCGAGAAAACAAATAAAAATAATAATATGGCAAATCTTTGTAAGACAAGTCACAAATATTTATTTAAGTAAATTGACCAAAACCAAGCCCACTGAGTTTGACTCGCTGGATCTACTCAGAAATGGGTCGCGCCGCGTAGTATCCAGTAGTAAAGTAAAGCCCGCTGAGTTTGTTCGCCGGGTCTTCTCAGTCAGGGCCGCGTTGGATCCGGCAGTAAGCCTAAACATACGGGACGTTTCGGAAATACTTATGGTCGTTGTCTTAAATTGGACCCAAAACAAGCCCACTGAGTCTTATTCGCTGGATATACTCAGGATTGGGTCGCGTCGCGTAGTTCCAGTGGTAGTGTAAGCCCACTGAGTTTGTTTCGCCGGGTCTTCTCAGGAAGGGCCGCGTTGGATCCGGTGGTAACAATAAACCGCTACGCACCGTTGTAATAATATTCATGGTCCATTAATTAATTAATTTAATTTAATTTAATTTGACCAACGTACATATTGTATTTCTTTGAAAAATAAATTACCATAAAGTCATAACTAATACTTTAAATAAAATAAGAATAAAAAGGAAACAAATAATAAAACTAATGCTAAATAAAAATAAAATTAATTTAAAATAAATAAATTACATAAATTAATTAATTAAACCAAGAAATTAAAATAAGTAATACTAAGTATAGGAAATATATTGTTTATAGAGATTAAGTTCTATGTGTATTGACTTGTCATAAGAGCTTTTAAATTGCCTACGTGACCAATAAATACATTTCATTTCATTTCAAATACATTTCATTTCATTTCATTTCAAAATATCTAGTCTAAGACTATTTGTATAGATAATATTTAGATTTGACTTGTGTTTTTGTGTCAGGTTCCGTCAGATTCTGGTGCCTGCTTTGTCTCTGTGCGACGCACTGCTCACGACACTAGGCTCGCACAACCACAGCTGCGTCATACACGTGGCGCATCTGCTGCTCAGCCACGTGGAGTGCGTCGACATGGTGCTCAGGTATGTACAGATACTGTACGGGAACGATATAGTCACCAAAAAGTAACAGAAAAAAGGTTGATATAGTGTATGCTACTAACACTACACAGCGTTCGCGCCAAAATGGCGTTTAAATGCTTTGAAACTGATTGCTGGTTTGTTTTTTTTTGTAATTTTTTGGTTCATGTTTTCAATGACTTATATTTTTTCTGGTAATGTAAATAACATACAGAATCGACAAAAAATAAAAAAAAAAATGGCATGCATATTCCCTATTCACAGTATTGGTGAACGTATTGGTTGATCAGTTCGACACAATAGTGTTATTCTAGTCGAAACCCTTGTAACACTTTACTTTTTTTACTGTCACAATTTACTTCCATTACTTAGAATTAGTATTATATAACCTACTAAAGCTTGTATATGGTGAAAATAAACGTAATATATCGCACTGCTATTATACTAGACTGTATTAACTCAAAATAAAGCTTTTTTCAGAAATGACGAAAAACTGGTTCCGCAATTTCTGTTATAGTTAATGAAAAAGTGAACACTGTGTCAAGATTATAGATGAAATTATGAGTTTTTGGTACCTACAAATTTAATTAAATATTGCAAGTTGTCAAGTAATTTATATTTTTTAAGTTAATACGGTATTGTCAGAACAAATAACTTAAAATGAAGTTTTATTTTCAGTTGTATCGTTATAGTAGAAATATTTTGACTTACAACAATTTTACTTGGATTTATTTTATATAATTTTTGTTAATTTTATTGAGTTAAGAAAATTAAACATTTTCGGTCTTATTACAAAAAGCGAAATAAACCTTGGTTTAAACCTAGTCTAGCAAAACCAGTCTAATCTGCAGAACCATGGTTTAAATTAACTTGTATTACAAAACATAAATAAACCATGGTTCCTTTGGTTCATTCTTTTGAACCGTAGTTTATACACCAACCACAGATTAATACAAATAATATTCGTTCAAAATGATATCATTCCATCGCAACGTTCCATATCCACAGAAAGAATACGTTTTTATAAAAATTTAATGATTAAATAATGTTTAGGCGTATTGAACCTATTGAGGGTTGGACATTTTGCTAGATTGTCAATATTGGTTGGTATATCGATTATGTATAAGTGCGTGGTGGCCTGTTGGTAAACGGACTAGACGCGGCTGCCCACATGTTCACGGTGGTCGCGGGTTCGAATCCCAGGGCACACCTCTGACTTTTCGGAGTCATGTGTGTATTGATAGTCAATCACCACGCACTAAAACGGTGAAGGAAAACATCGTGAGGAAACCTGCATACCATAGCGATTTATAAGAATTTCTATGGCATGTAAGTCCGCCAACCCGCACTAGGCCAGCGTGGTGGACTATATGGCCTAACCACTCTCAATCGTATTCTCGATTGTAGAGTAGGCCCGTGCCCTGCAGTGGGACGTATATGGGCTGATACAGATATCGATTATAATATTTTTTTTCATTTGGTTCATGTTATATTAGCTAGTCACACATCTAAACACGTGTGATGGAACGTAACATTCTGGCGCGTTACAAGAAACCATAACAATAAACAAAACTATCGCGAGTTAAAATAAGTTCATTTAGCATTGGAATGCATTTACTATTTAGTCAACGAAGTATGTGAACTGAAGTGATACAAAATAATTGTCGCTTAGGTAATTACATAGTAATCTAATTTAATAATATCGTGTTGTGGTGGACCTACAAAATGAAAAATGGTCTATGAATTTGAGTAGTGAGAAAAAAGTGAGTAAACCAACGATGATTACATTGCAAAATGTTTGGTAAACCTATCCTTATGCGTATATATTTATCGGAAAAAATTAAAACAGGGTTTCACGCGTAGACGTATTTTGTTGGGCCGACATGACGTTTTTAATCGCTCAAAGGCTTCAAAATCCTTAATAACGAACAAATTCATCATATTAATATCAATTTTAGAGTAAAAGTAACATAATACGATGAAATAGACACTAAATCCAAAAGAAATAGTTGGAAGTTTACGATTTAGACCACTGTTAAACTAGGGGGCGGTCAGGTTTAGCGATAAACCATAAAAAAGTCCATGGTTTATCGTTAAACCACTTTTTGTAATATGAATTTCATATAAACCATCGTTTATTGCGATTTAAACTAAACTTTTTAGATAAACCACGTTTTGTAATAAGGCGGAATAGGTCTATTAGTTTAGACAACGGTTAGGATGTAAATAAAGCAAGATAACTAAGACAAGTTAAGTTTATTAAAAAAATAACTAAATGCTTATTCATACAAACATTTATGGCACTTATTTTTACAAAGAAACAACAGACTAATCCTTCTTATACAGCCAATTTAAGTAGTATAACAACAAAAAAAAGCTGAACATAGTCTTAAGATCACTAATAAATCTTTTAAATTCTTATAAAAGATAAAAAATATAAACGTAGAACATGTTAAACTTACATTTAAATTGGTTTCTAATTATATCAGTCTGAAGATTACAAATAAAAGTTTAATTAAAAACAAAGAAACAAATTGTACTTATATTATTTGAATTAAAAATAAAAACAACATAAACATTGTTTAACAATAGTTATAAAAACATGACAATAGTGTACCTACCTAAATACTATCAGTCTGAAAATCACAAACATTAATACTTATGAATTCCTAGTATCTAATACTTTTCTTTTAATTAGTCAATGATATCTCGATAGAATGATTCATAAAAGGTCCTTGGGATTATATTTTTATCAAGCAATTCCTTAATATCTCTTTTTTAATTTTGAGTCAAAGGTATCTTGCTTGTGTATGCTGATGTCAAACCAAAAGAAAATAGTACCGATTGGTTTCCTGTACGTCGTGAATTACGCACAATAACTTTAGAGTAATTATCTTCTTCATAAGAAATCTTATACAAAAAAGTCAAAGGATGACCTTTTTCAACACGAAGCACTTTAATGTCATGCCATTTCATTTGGATTCTTTCTTCGTTAACATTAAAATTAGTACCCCACTGTTCCTGCAGTACTTTAAGATCAACAAACTTATCGTGGGTCACGTTCGTAACTTTATATGGTTGGCCAGTCTTTTTAGCAATTTGGATTAACGTGGCATATTGTTGTGGTACATATATAGGCCCAGATTTAAGGAATCGTTTCACCTGCTTTTCTATCACGCTGTGTACATTGTCACCCTCATTTTGAGAGTGACCTCTAATCAGAAATTTGTGTGTAATGCTGTTGATATTATATTTTTGTGATGCATATGCGTAGGCTGTTAAAAGAAATTTATTTTTCTGCTGCCCACAACAATTTCGGAGTAGAAAATAACATCAATTGGATCCGGTTTATCTTGTGTAAGCTTTTCTAAATAATTTAAAATGCATGTTCCTATTTCAATCGCGCCTCGTTTTCCTTCCATTTAATTCCAGAAGTAACATTCAACGTCTTTAGCATGTAAGTCACTTATCGTAAAGTTAAAACAATTAATTCTGCTTTTATAAAAAAAACTGAACTTTGGTATCGGCATAACAGCTTGTAAGTCAAACACAGCAACAATTGTGTTATCGTTTCTAATCTTGTCTTTTTCTTTCTCTCTCCTAGATAATTCTTTTTCTTTTAAATGAGTTTCGTATGCTTGTATAATTTTTTGTTTTCCTTCTTCGTTGGCATTATTATAACTTGCACATAGATCACACTGATCTTTCTTTGGTATGTGGAATGAAATATTAAAATCTTTATTAAAAATACGGTTAAAAGTAGATTGAGACGCAAAAGGTAGGTTTTTTCTTGTACGAATTTCTTTGTAATCTCGATATAAATCGGCTAACGATTTATCACAGGCAATGTATTCTCTTGATGTCTGGGCTCTAAGGTAATGTGATTCGATTCGTGGTATGCTATTAATAAAAGTTTTCACACTATGATAGACGTCTGGATCCACAGTACGATGATTATTATGTTTCCCGCACAAATCTTCCTCTACAAAACCTGTGTCTGATTTTTTAGAAACCGCAGTAGCAATTGATCTGTCATTTACTGAGAGAGTATTTTTAAAAAACGTTTTGCAAACTCTAACGTTAGTTCTGTTTAGCTCGAAATAAAATGCGTTATTTAATTTACGGAAATTTTGAGTGGATGAATATCGGTATTTTGGGTTAATCTGTTTAGTATGAGTAATTATAAATTGTCTTTGTTTTTGCAAGTCTGCCAAACTCCAGTAACTTTTAAAAATGTCCTGTCTTGAGTTCTCATCTATTTTTGCACGACAGTTCAATCGACATTTATCCCCACACGGAGGACCCATCTTTCTTGCAGGAACTTGTTTCTCAACACTCGATGACCATAGCTGAGTTTCTTAGTTTTTTGGCAATTCTGTTTTTCCAATTTGCTTCATTTCTCACCCTTTTCTTGCCTTTAACAATTTCCTGTCCTTCTGAAGTATTTGCTTTTGTAGTTATTTGACTTGCTGCTTCACTAGTAGAAGCAACGGGATTTGTATTGATTTTTGCTTCTTCATCTGAGCTACTTGATGAAGATGAACTGGAACTACTTGAAGAGGAACTACTTGACGCAGAACTACTTAGCTTTCTTGTGCGTGTACCCAGATTTAAACTAGGAACGTTACCTGTTGACTCTGGAATGAAATTGGGGTCAGCGTCAGAATCGTCCCAAGGGCTCTGTTCACTGAGCAATGGTGAAATATTTTCCTTGTCCTGTTCATCAAGGGACACAGTTTTTGTCACCATTTCGACTAGACTCCGGCTCCACGGTTCATACTACAAATAAATAAAAAGTATGTAGGTATTTAGGAAGTAAATTACCCATTTTGTCATCTAGAACGTAGTAACACAAAATTGTTTCTTAAGTCATAAAGAAATACTTTTATTTTGACTTTAACAAACTTTGATGGAACGTGTGATTTCAAACACTAATAGTAACAACAGTACTTTAATAAAATCTTAATAAATTAACACAAAAACATAGTAAAAAATTTTTCTTCAACAAAACTGTATTAAGTCTAAAATTATTTACTGAACCAACAAGAATGTCGTAAGTCAAAATATGACTTGAAATAAAATTTTTGTTTGTAAGAAATAGAGTATCAACTCTAAATAATCAAGTTGATAATTATATTAAAATTTTGCAACAACGTAATATGTCGAAATAATACTAGAATTTTTACATACCTGAGTCACCAATACTGTAGTAATCCAAAATAATGCGATCTCAAACCCACAGCGATACGTCTTCGCCATTTGAATTTCAACCATAAATAAAGATGATGCAATGTTGCGCGGGGCGTCAGGAGGGTCACTGAGTCATGTATAGTGACTTTTAACGCCATCTCTTAATGAATTTTAGCACTATTTAAACGATGGTTTTATTGACATATAGATAATTGAATTTTACGTTCAAAAAATGAATTATCTCAAACAGACCCGATTTTGAGTTGATACAGTCTCGTAATAGCAGTGCGATATATTTCCAGGGCGGCGCATCCCGAGAGTTCCCGTTGGGTGTTGCGCGAGACGGAGGCGGTGACGTCAGTGGTGGCGCGCGCGTGCGGCGGCGCGGCGCACGTGTCGGCGCTGCGGGACGCCGCCGCCCCGCTGCGCCGCCTGCAGGCGCTCATGCTGGCGCTGCTGGCGAGGTGTGCGCGCGCGCCGCCAGCCAAGCACGACCACGATGCCTCCGCGCTGCTGTACTATAAGGTGTGATGGAATATAAATAATATGACACTGAATAGGCAAAGGAGATGGGCCAGAAATGTATGGGCCTTGGGCCGTTTGTAGTACATTACACCAAATTTACTTAGTGAAATTGGCATTCGATTTCTGTATGAAATACTATTATACGTTACATATTAGCTTTATACAAAAATAAATACCAAGCCAAGAACAGCAACACTACAAGGGGACAATATGGCGTCTGAAACGGCATGTTTGACAACCGATGTCAAAACTTGACATTTATGAAATATGAAGTCGTAATTCGTTTTCCTATAAATCAAATATTATTTTTAGTCGTCTGTGCTATAAATTACTGTACTCTATATAACTCGTAAATGTTTTTACGTCAACGGAATTAGTATCATACTTTATTGATCATCTTATATAATACTAGCGGCCCGACCCAGCTTCGCCTGGGTGCATATATTTTTTGATTCCACTCCACACCAAATACATGTTATTTTTCGTATTAATCTCTTGTATACCTAAACTTGACATAGCTATCCTACTGTCTGGCTCAATCCCGTCTCATCCGTCTGTTCAGTCTCTTCCCGATCCGTCCCGTCCTTTTTCTTTTATTATCCATCCCGTCTTATAACGTGCATTTACATTTCGTCCTATCAAATCTGTCAGCTATCCCAGCCCTCTCCCGTACCTTCCACTCTATTATATCCCGTCTCTCCATATACATGTACATACCGGGTATCTCAAGACTGCTACCGAAAACGAAGCCGGGTGGTAGTTTTAGTGGCTACAAACACAATGCAATTAAAACTTTCGCCTAGAAACGCGACAATTTTTTTTATGATTTTTTAAATATCGTCATTTTTGGGTGGTAAATCCATAGTTTTTGCTAAAATAATAATTTTAACTCTTTTATACCTTAGAGTATTTATAAATAAAAGGGTATATACTATTATTTTAGGAAAAAATGTATTTACCACCCAAATATGGCCATAGGAAAAAAATAACAAAAAAGAAATTGTCGCTTTTTTTTGCAACTTTTTCTGTTGCATTGTGTCTGAAGTCGCTTAAACTACCACCCGGCTTCGTTTTCGGTAGCAGTCTTGATATACCCTGTATAAAGATTGCCTTATGAAATTTTGACATTAAAAATTTTATCGTTTTTTATTGTCCATCCAATATTCCGTCCCTTATTTCAGCACCAAAATGCTGTTTTTCCTAATAATATTGCACGCCATTACTTTTTGTTAGTAATAAAGTAATAATAACAATTTAAAAAAAGAATTGGCCAAATTGGTCCAGGCGTTGTTGAGTTATGCGCTTACCAACACATTTTGCGATTCATTTTTATATTATAGAAGAAGATATTATAGTCCACCCTGCTGGCTTAGTGCGGGTTGGCGGATTTTATTTCACGTAGAATTTAATCCGAAAAGTCAGAGGTGTGCCCTGGAATTTGAACCCGTGACCATCGTTAACTTGTTGGCAGTCGCGTCTAGTACGTTACCATATACAAATTAATAAAACCTTCATACTGCCTTACCAGGTGACGTAAGTAATAGAACAAATATTTAAAAATATAAAACTGCATATCGTTTCGTTATAATGTCTAGATACGGCATCAACGTACCAATATTCTTTTTATTCTTGAGTTTAAAAACAATATTAATGCGAAATTTAAATATGTCCCCCAGCGCATCTAAAAGTATCAATTCAAAAACAATGTCGTTTATGAAAACGAAAAATTATAATTAGATATATTTTGGTGTACTCCGGCAAAACGCTTCGATAGAGTATACCTTGTTTAAAACTGTTGCAATAATCTAAAAAACAATGGGCGATTTTGGTAGATATGGACATGATTTCAATTTACATTTCACAAAATTATGCGCAAGACGCCGTATCTAGATAATATTATATACACGATGTACACATTTTTTGAATTTTGTTCTATTTCGTCAGCCGTCAATGAAAGACAATGGAAAGATAGATCATTATACGTTGGATGGTAGTTGAAGCTGGACCGTCTTTTACGTCTCCCGTCAAATAAACAAAGATCATCCTATATTGGCTGGACGCATCACGCTTAAACGATACCCAAAAAAAAGGTTTTTAGTATCTTTCTCAGAAATTTTCCTATTTTTCTCACCCCTAAAACCTTCCCAGGACTTCCACGAATATTTCAAGACCAAAATCAGCCAAATTGGTCCAGGCGTTGTTGAATTATGCGGTTACCAACACATTTTGCGATTCATTTTTATATATAAGATAACATAATGTCTATACAATAAATTGCAACAAGTCTGTCAGAATCTCGTCATGTTTATAGTTATTTAATATTAAGAAAGTGTACCTATATCTGGCCGTAAGTGCGGTGCATAATACTTGCTAAACAACCTATTTAAATAATCCACAATAAAAATCTGCTAGGCATGAGATACAGCACGGCACAGACTGATCACTTGTCGCGACTGCTAGCATCTGTATCAGCCCATATACGTCCCACTGCAGGGCACGGGCCTACTCTACAATCAAGAATACGATTGAGAGTGATTAGGCCATATAGTCCACCACGCTGGCCTAGTGCGGGTTGACGGACTTACATACCATAGAAATTCTTATGAATCGCTATGGTAAGCAGGTTTCCTCACGATGTTTTCCTTCACCGTTTTAGTGCGTGGTGATTGACTATCAATACACACATGACTCCGAAAAGTCAGAGGTATTCCCTATGTGCATATGAATAAATAATAATTTTATTATTAGGCATATGCACTTAATAAGCTCTTAGTTATTATAGTCCATACAAATGAATACGCTATAAAAATGGAATCGAATCTGATAGCAGCCATGTTTATTTCTATACCTTAATGTCTAGTAAAAGAACATACTAGCAATCATTTCTGTACAAGCTAACATTTCAAACATTATATTTAGTCTACCCCTAGAAGTCTAATATACTTTAGTATATTAGACTTCTGCATACTTAAAAATAAGATTATCCTAAGGTTTAAGATATTATTTTTCAAATAATGTATTTGACATTAATTCTAACTGGTTATTTCTGAGCACACATAAGGAAAAAGTAGGATTAATTGATGAAAGCAAACTAAAATCAAACAAAACTTAAGGACAATAAAGTACAACCAGATCTTGCTTTATATTTTTTATTTATATTCGCCTAAAAATAATCTCCAGTCAAAACATCTAGGAACAATGCCGGTGCTCCTATATTGTACTATTGGTAGCCCAACCTAAAGGCTAAATACCAAAGTATAATCATGGTATGAGTACAGCAACCCACTGTCCAGTATCCAGCCATGTTCCTTTCAACATGAAGCACTTGTGGGTGTTAAGTATGTCCAAAAGAATCGAGATTGATACAATCGTTTTACGGCGGAGTTGGAATAAAATCTTGCTCATTGTCTACAGCTTGATTTATTTGCAGCCAGCAGTTTGTACAGATAATTGCTCGTCCTGATAACTAAAACAAAATAAAAAAGATTTAATATTGAAGATATCGAAGAATTATGATGAATAAATAACTCTTTGCAGTCACATGTGTATGATCCCAGGTCTTCTTCTTTAAACAATAGCGGACTATTGTTTAAAGAAGCATGTTAGCAGGCCGGCCGGATAATTGTATGAAATGTCTTGGGACAGTCATCTGATGCCATTAGATATTCCTCCTGGACAGCATTTGTGCTTACCATCAGACATAGTGTTGTTATTATGGATATAATTATAATATAATATATTATACATAACACAAGATCATATGAGTGTCCAGAGGGAAATAAAAGAAAATGTAATTCATTTAACAATTTAAACAACAATATATAAAATATCACATCTTACATATTTATGTACTAGTAGACTTGTCCTGTGGACACAATGCAATTCAGCTCTAACATGAATACTTTTGTAATACTCCATACTTTGTATTGACCTTGATTAATTGGCATAAAACATACATTTCCCAAATTAATGAAGAAAATAGAATACTTACTTCTTGTTCTGCCATTTCAGCAATAAAACGTTTTGAAATACTCTACACGAGAGTGAATTGGCAGCCCGTGTAGTTACTAAGATTCTGTTGAATGATAGAATCCATTTCAATTTTTGATTGCAGAAGTGCAATTCAACCATTTCACAACAATTGCAGAAGTGCAATTCAAGCAAAGCGCCACTTTTGATGTGCTGAAAAGCAGAATTGTGGGTTAGAAGAGAAATATGAACATAGAAAACCATAACAGTATTACTTACATGTGGCATTCAAAATAATAAATAATATGTTTACTCACCAAAATACGAACTAGTAATTGCGTTTAAACGTCAAGATATATCATCTGCGAGAATCAGAATCCATAAAACAAAGCCAGGTATACAGAGAAGCAAATACACATTTGCGAAATGTATGCGAATAATAAAAAGTAATACGAATTACGGCCACAGACGTAGACAGATAACACAGAGTTTTGCAATTGCTGTCAAGTTAAACATTTTCGTTCTTAAACTAAAATCATGTAACATAAATAAAATAATAAAAGTGACTTCTTTAACAACATATATCGTCTTTTAAAAAGCGAAGAATATGGAAAAAGAAATATAGACAATAATTATAATTTGTTAAAAATAAGACATATTCAAGTTAAAGATAATGGGTTCGCGCATTTTTGAACGAAATGACAATTAGGCATCATGGAGGACAGATTATAGAAGAAAATATTGCTTCTGTACTAAAACAATCACATTTTTGTATAAAGCCCCCTGTTGTCCAAGAAATCTAAATGTATTTTATTTGAATTCCACATTTTTTTTAGAATTTGTATTAGACGTACACAAAACGGCCCAAGATAGCACATCTCCTTTAATGATAGACTGTTTTTGGTATTCTCCAATACGTATGGTACATAACGCGATATTGAAATAGAAAAAAATGCAAATAAAATTTTAGAGATGATATTTTTTAATTAACAATATTGCTATTGGTGTTCGTTAGCGACGTTTTTTCTCTTAACAAATTGAGGAATAAAATAATAAGTATATAAATGAAATGTCTACCGTCTGATGACCGCTAGAGCGTTGCGTACAGAAAAACAAAATGCGTGTACGCCGCAATCTATTTGTCAACCTTTATAGCTATGATGATAATAACGACATATAACTTCCCCTTGCAGTAAAACTCAAATTCCCTAATCTCTCAGATTGTGTGCAACCTCCTGACATACGCTCGCAACCTGATGTCGACGGAGTACGAGCGCGACGTGGTGACAGTACCTGGAGGCTTGGCGGTGGAAGGGTTGCAATGCAGCACACTAGTACCGCTGCTGCAGTACATGCTGGAGAGAACACATCATCACAGGAAACTGCTGGCGACGGTACATCATCAGCTGCACGCCGTGCCTACTATGACGCTAGATGGTGAGATAATATATTTTGTAAGGGAGGGATCATGGGTGTTATGTTTAAATAAATAAAATAAGATATTATGAACACAACACCAACACAACAGTCACGTTCTGACCCCACATTAAGATCGAGTCTAGTGTCGTGGGTATCATGCACTGCGAGAGACTTTTTGGTCTCGGAAACACCCAAACCGGAGACAAATACCTGTGGTTCACATAAATATTTGTTTCGGGGCAGGGATCCAACCCGTGGCCTCTCGTTTTACAGTCGATGTCTAATCAACTGCGCCACTGTGGCTGTCATAATTAATTTATTTTATAATGTTAGATATTTTGTTTTGAATTTGAATATAATATAACAAGAAATGGGCTATTTAATGAGAATTTGCGGGGTGATTCTTTTTAAAATGTGGTTTAAGAACTTTATTTCTCATAAGAATTTACATTCACTTACATGAGAAAATTATATTAGGTTATTATATTTGATTGGGCTTATTCGTACATACTATTTAGAGGTAGGTACTTTGATGTTTTTTTTCAATTATTTTTTTTATTTTAAATGTAGGTAGTTGGTGTTGATTCATCGGCCAGTGATCATACTCGACAGCTAAAGTAGTGTTTTATAGATAAAACATTTCTAGATGTGGCTCATAGAAAATTACTTATAAAAATATATAAACATAAATGATAAGTAGATATAATAGGTGTTAGTATAATAGTAGTTAGTAAAAAAGTAAACTAAAATGTTTTTATTTCAATAGTATAATCGTTATATCATCATCATCATCATCATCATATCAGCCACAGGAAGTCCACTGCTGAACATAGGCCTCCCCCAAGGATCTCCACAATGACCTGTTGGAAGCGGCCTGCATCCAGCGACTTCCTGCGACCTTAGTCAGATCGTCCGTCCACCTTGTAGGCGGGCGTCCGACATTTCGCTTGCCTGTACGTGGCCTCCACTCGAGAACCTTTCGGCCCCAACGGCCATCGGTTCTACGAGCTATGTGCCCGGCCCACTGCCACTTCAACTTGCCAATCCTATGGGCTATGTCGGTAACCTAGGTTCTCCTACGGATCTCCTCATTTCTGATTCGATCTCGTAGGGAAACACCGAGCATAGCCCGCTCCATGGCTCGTTGAGTGACTTTGAGCCTTTTAATGAGGCCCAGTGAGAGGCCACGTCTCGGTGCCGTATGTCGTCACTGGTTAATAATCGTTATAGCAAGTTACGAAATAAATTTGATTAGTGATTATCATCCATCCATCCATCCATCAGCCAAAGTAAGTCCACTGCTGAACATAGGCCTCCCCCAATAATTTCCACAGAGACCTGTTGGAGGCAGCCTGCATCCAGCGACGTCCCGCGACCCTTACCAGGTCGTCGGACCATCTTGTGGGTGGACGTCCTACGCTGCGCTTTCCGATACGCGGCCTCCATTCGAGCACTTTCCGACCCCATCGGTCATCAGATCTCCGCGCTATGTGCCCGGCCCATTGCCACTTCAACTTGCTAATCCGGTGGGGTATGTCGGTTATTTTAGTTCTCCTACGGATCTCCTCATTTCTGATTCGATCTCGTAGGGAAACCCCGATCATCACTGGCAACACACAACTATCGAAGACTTTCGATTTAAGGCACTGAGGTATTTTGGACGAGAAGACGTCGCGTAGTTTCCCGAACGCTGCCCAACCGAGTTGGATTCGACGATTGACCTCTCTCTCGAAGTTGGACCTGCCTAACCGGACCACTTGTCCTAAATAGACATATTCGTCAACAACTTCAAGAGTCGAGCCCACAACACCGATGGGGGTGGGCACAACATGGACATTCGACATGATCTTCGTTTTGTCCATGTTCATTTTAAGACCCACCTGTTGGGAAACTCGATTGAGGTCTTCGAGCATAGTGCTAAGGTCTTCCAGCGATTCTGCCAAGACTACAATATCGTCGGCAAACCGAAGGTGAGTGATATACTCGCCGTTGATGTTGATCCCGAATCCTTTCCACTGCAAGAGTTTGAAGGCATTTTCCAGCGCGGCAGTGAACAGTTTCGGAGATATGACATCTCCCTGTCTCACGCCTCTCTGTAGTGGAATAGGCTTCGTACTCTGATCTTGTACTCGGACCGACATGGTGGCGTTGTTGTATATACACTTCAACACTTCGATGTACCGATAGTCGATATGGCACCGCTGGAGAGACTGTAGCACAGGCCAAGTCTCGATCGAATCAAAGGCTTTCTCATAGTCCAACGCTAAACAAAGCGGCAAGTTATATTCCTCGGTTTTTTGTATAACTTGCCGAAGCGTATGGATGTGGTCTATGGTACTAAAGCCTTTTCGGAAACCGGCTTGTTCGGGAGGCTGGTCATCAAACATGCATTCGAGACGATTTGTGATGACCCTCGAAAACAACTTATAGACATGGCTCAGGAGCGAGATGGGCCTGTAGTTCTTCAGCAAAGTGTTATCACCTTTTTTGAAGAACAGTACCACCACGCTCCTGCTCCTTGCCTCTGGCGTTGAGCCCTCGAGGAGAACGGAATTGAAGAGCCTCTGAAGGACTTTCAGTACCGGCGTTCCGCCCGCTTTCAGAAGCTCTAAAGTTATTCCGTCCTCGCCCGGCGCCTTGTTGTTTTTAAGTTGCTTCAGGGCCATCTCAATCTCACACAGGCTGATGTCCGGGATATCATCGCTAAAGTGTCGGATCAACTCGGCTCTCGGGTCTTCGGCCGAGCTAACAGCAGGTTTGGCAACCGAGGTGTAAAGCTGACCGTAGAACCTCTCGATCTCCCTTAATACCTCTGCCCTCGTCGATACCACGCGGCCGTCGTCCGTCTTCAGCCTAGACAACTGGCTTTGCCCAATAGACAAGTCTCTTGCAAACACTTTGGAGCCTCCGTTCCGCTCAATTGTCTCTTTAAGGCTCACAGTATTGTGAGGACGGACATCGTGTCGCAAGGACTTCCAGATCTGTCTATTGAGCCGCCGATATGCTTCGGCGTCAACGGAAGACTGCAGCGCTAAAGATCGACGTTCGGCCATGAGGTCAAGAGTGTGGATCGAGAGTTTTTGTGGTCTATCTCTACGGCGAAGTCTAAAATACTTAGATTCCACCGTATGGACAGCTTCTACCAAACCGCTGTTTAGCTCGTCCACTGCAAGGTTTTCTCCTAGACAATCAAAGCGATTTGTCAGCTCGAGTTGAAAGCTCTCGGGGTTTTGGATATGGGCGCGAGTAGGTGGGAGCGTAGATTTCATCAAGCGACGCCTTTCCGATTGGACATTGATATTCAGTGTGCCCTTATTATATTATATATTGATATTAGTGATTATAAACTTATTTTATTATCCAATTAAAAAATCTCATTACTATAGTATTTAATTATTGACTTCAAAATGTACTGTATGCTTGTAGAGTTACGCAAGATAGTATCAGGCGAGAGCAACCTGTCCCCCGTGGAGGTGCGCACGCGTGCGCTACGCAATGCAGCTGAGCGCGTGCGCGCGCGCCGCGCGGAGCTGCGATGCTGTGCGCATGCGCTGGACGCCGCGCTGCTGCTAGTGTGGGCGCTAGCTAGGAGGGCGTTGATGCTCACGCCACTAAGCAGGGTGCGGGATGACGCAGGTGATGAATACTGCTTGTTTAATACTAGCGGTCCGGCCTGGGTGCAGACATACTTTGCAAAATGGCTGCAGAAATTAAAAAATCCGTCTATCGATTGACAAAGTGGACTACGAAAAAGGAATACAAATTCCTCGTGTTTGATAGATTTTTCAAAACTGCTTTCGTTCTATATGTCATAACGTGATGATATATAGCCTATAGAATTCCTCGATAAATGCGGTCATTTATTGAACACATAATTTTAATTTTTCAACACCAACCAGTTATTCCTGAGATAAGAGGAAACAAACAAATTCTTCAACTTTATATACTAGTTTAATAGATTCGATATACAAGCCCCTCATATGGAAATACTTGAGGAAGGAGTGTGTTCAACAGTTTTAAGGTTGTAAAAAGAAAAGAAAAATCTTATTCGCTGTATTATATGTGGTTGGTAAATACTCATTAAAATATAGTTTTTTCCGAAGATTAGATGTGCACTCATTTAAAAAAATCAATTTGAACTGATTAAAACGTTTCTTATGTTTTTTATATGGTTGAAGTAATTACATTAAATAAAATGTAGCATAATTCATGAAAACTAATAAAACATTAAATTAATTCATTCTTCTTTACAGTCGATTTGATTTTAATCCGCATTGTTTTTATCCGTACTAAATACTGATAAATTGTAGAGAGTTACAATAATCGATACACATAAAAATCGATGATGAAATAAATGTTATTAATATTTGTTGCAGTCATGACTCCAGAGCAAGCATGGCGAGGTGCTGCAGGAGAGGACCTGCCGCAACTGCGGAAAGAACTCATCGCCGTGTTCAACGACAGATTCGCTGAACAACTACTAGATACCGCAGAGGTAACACATTTTAGATATATGGAATTTTAAACAAGATTGTTGAAAATAAATGTATGATTAATCAAAATGAAACTACCTATTATAAATAAATTACGTGATACATAATTAGTTGGAAATAAATTAAAAAAGGGGCTAACATATGTCGCTACTAGTACTCAACAATACAATATCCAATAATCTATACGTCTATACATATATGTGGGAATAGTTCCGCCTCGGGTCAAATCAAACTAGGATCGTCTTGGTCATATTCAATATACTTACTGTTAAATAAATTCGTCTTCACTTCACGTCTTCTACGTCTTTCACGTCTTCCGTCGTCTTCCAGACTGTTCTCTTCTATTCCGTCTTTGCATACTTCAACATCTATATCATTCATCCTCTTACTCTTTCCATCTTAAATACTTTTATTAGTCATCTCTTTCACACAGACCACGTTCCATATCAATCATTCGCCCAACGTTCCATTCTACTCATCTTTCACCATAACATTCAAATCCTACATATATACATATAAATAAAATTGAAGTGTCTGTTTTAAGAGTGAAAATAAAAAAAAATGTCCTACTACATATCGTTATATACACGATACCTGTGCCGAAAATGATATTTAATTTTTTTTGTCTGTCTGTCTGTCTGTTTGTTCCGGCTAATCTCTGAAATGGCTGGACCGATTTTGACGGGACTTTTTTTGTCAGGTAGCTGACATAACAAGGAGTAACTTAGGCTACATTTATTTTAGAAAAATTCTTTTATTTTAGAAAAATAAAGTAATGTTGCAATGCCCACGCGCAGCTCACGCGCATGCCACCACTGGGCCGTCACGTCAGGCGTCACAAATCAATATCACATTTACAAAATATTGTATATAAATAAATTTTTCAATAAAGCTAATACAAAAAACTGAAAATAAACGTGTAACGGGAGTTTACCGCCGCTCGCTAAGAGATGGCGCCACCGTAGAATTAGATCGCGGTATGGTTTCGTTACAAAGGTTGATAATTAAAATAAAAATGCAAAAACGAAAAAAATAACTAAATAAACTAATTAACTTTTTTGTTAAATTCCACGCAGACGAAGTCGCGGGCACAGCTAGTTTAATACTAAATCTGTGGATCAGATCAGATACGGCCGTTCTTATATGCTCTGAAAACGAAATAGTACCATCAATTACAAAGCAATGCTTGGCATCAGGATGCGCTCGCCATCCTGAGACATAAGATGTTAAGTTTCATGATGTAAATAATATGTGATTAAACATGCTTTGTTTTCTAGAACCAGCCGCCAGCGCAACGGAATTTCCTCGAAGTTCTCCTGAAAGACATCAAGAGCATGTTGCAGTTCACGCCGGTGTGATCAATGTACTGAACTGAGCCACTTTTGTATCATTAAATATATTTTCCTAATTATGTTATTACAAATAAAATTTTGGATTTTTTTATTTTGGAAATATCCCCAGAACTACTTTATAAAAAATAGGCAGGCAACTGGATGGTAATTGGCTACTGTCACTGACAAATATCCACGGGTGCATGAGTGTTTCTGCCCGCGCAAACTGTAGACTTTTTCTTAATGGTCTTCCGGAGTCGGCATTATATCTCAAGACTCCAGGGGCACTAGACGTCACCTATTTTCTAACGGACGAAATGTGGACGATTGAGTAGTGTTAGTATTGGAAAGTGAAAGAGGCTGGAATGCCGTCGCCTCATTTTGCGAAGAGGTTATAGCACTGAAAGAGGCAGCGGGGAGAGAGCGAGAGCGGGTAGAGTCTTGCCTCGTACGCGGCGTGCTCGCAATCGGAGAGACGATCTCCGGCCTCCATAGATTAAACTATAAGAGCCGCAATCTCGCATCGCACGGTACTTCACGTTTTGGTCAAATACGTATTTAAGGTGGATAGAGGTTAAAAGCTCAAAAATACAGCGAGTCCTCTTTGAGGACCAACTCCTGGGGGGTTGCGGTTGCATGCTCGCGCGTATCCCACAACCCTTGTTCTAGAGGAAATAGCGGTATATCACGGGGTTTTAGTCGGTAGGACGTTCTATTGACCTTTATTAGAACGGTGAGTCCGACATACCTAAATGGATCCGTAAAGGGATTTCCTCGTGCAAGAAAAAAAAAGTGTTAGTATGTACCGTATGTACATACTATACTGTTAAATAGGGCAGCAAAAAGGTCCATACCAGGAAATTCCAGCGACATCCACATCTCCATCGGGATAAAGACAGGCACTATAGCTTCTTCATTAGACGAACACCATGAAGAATTTCGTGAGGCGTAATGGATGCTACAAGACCCTGGTTCGGGGGCAATACTCGATAGGACAATCAAAAATGTTAAATAAATTGTGGAAGTAAGAGCGCCACCACTCCACCGCGCCAACCTCACATAGCAAGGCGCCCTGGAAATCCTTGACACATCAACATTCGGCAATATTTCCCGAGACTTAGCGAGCCGATAGACCACTTTTGTCCTTCCGCGGTGTCCAGCTTTCTCTAGTCAGAGACTCGTGACACAAGACCACAGCTCACTTTGCAGCGCATTTGGCGAGCTTGTTCAAGGGAGTTAGTCGTTTGCTACTTTTTTAATAGTGTCCTCTTCCAGAGATTTGTGTCCCGAACATTCCCACTCTAACACTAAGTCTCCCTGCTAAGTATGCTTTAGTGGTTTCGAACTTAGAATTCGCAAGGGTAGCTGACTGAAACCCACTTCACAGTTTCTACTCGTTTTCGGTACCCACACCACAGAATACTAGAGACTTTCCCGCCCTCACACCCGCCACTGCAACTCCTGTCAGCCAGGATCAACAGTGGCACACAAAGATATGACACCGAGCTCCGGAGCTCGGCGAGTCTCTCAGGGACACTAGTTTGTCTTTAACCCGCATCGAAATTAATCAGAAAGAAAAAAACAAAAGGAGGAGTTGGAAACAAATAGTTGTTCACTTCCCTCCGCAGCAAAGCGGGTGACAAAAAATATTGAGTCGAGAGGTATGTATCCTCTTATATAAAGATATACAACTGGAGAAGCCAGATGTATTAAGCACCACGGGATAAACAAATTACATGGGTCCTATAGTTTGAGCTGCTAAATTTGGGTCCAATAATAGGTATGGCAAAAGCGCCGGAAAGCACGGAAGTTCCTCCTAGATTCCACGAGGTCCGTATAGTATGCAACACCAGAAGTTATTTGCATATTGTTCAACATTATGCCGCGTTCATCGGACCAGCGATCACACTCCCAAAGTATATGATGTGCAGTTTGTTCGTACTCACAGTCAGGTGTAGAGCATTGACACGCAAGCGATTCAACCAGCTTAAAAGTGAATAGTTTGCTCTTAAAGTTGCCATGTCCAGTTAGGAACTGTGATACACAGTGATCAATTTCTAGCCACGATTTTCTTAAGCGATCGCGAACGGACGGAAAGTATTGATATAAGTGACGCCCCTTTGAGGATATATCCCACCGGTTCTGCCATTCGTCAATTAATTCAGTGTACGCAGCAGAATACGGTTTAAATAATCTGCTAATCTATAAAAAGTCTCGGGATGCAATAAAGTTAGTGTCTATTGTCTCTCTATTTGAATAATATAATGCGGCGCGTCTTTGCACCTCCAGATCGACCGGAAGCACACCCGCGAGAACCGGCAAAGCCTCTGTACTAACGGTTCTGTAAGCCTTACACAAGAATATCAAGGCCAGGCGTTGACTCTGGAGCAACTTCCTACGAACAGCGCCAACAGTAGATCTATCGGCCCAAACTAGAGAACCGTAACAGATACAACCCAAATAAGTTGCTCCATAGATAACTTTCAAAGTATTAAATGATAATCCCCACGTTGCCCTTGATATTCTCGTTAAAGCATAGAAGTTATTTTTCGATTTTTCTCCGACGGTTCTAATGTGTTCAATAAATGAGAAATTTCTCTCTAAAATTAATCCGAGGTAACAAACTGATTCCTTTCTTTTAACTGGTACATTGTTAAATTTAATACGCGGGGGTGTTTTTAAAATCCCTTTTAACAACATTTGAAAAGTTTTTTGAGGTGCGAATGTTAGTCGATTTCGTTCACCCCAGTTCAAAATTAAACGCAGACTCGTGTCAGCCGAAATCTCGAGCCCGGCTCTACTATTGGATTGTATAAGTAGGAGTCCGTCATCTGCGTATCCAGTTAAAGAACAACCCGGCGGAAAAGGAATTGAGAAAATATCATCGAACCCCAAATTCCATAGATATGGACCGATAACCGAGCCTTGAGGGCAGCCCATAGTCAGCGCCTTCGATACGGCAAGGTGGCCAAGTTGTAATTTGGTTGACCCATGACAAAAATAGGAATATATCATAGAATATATCGCACTGCTATTACAAGACTGTATCAACTCAAAATCGGGTCTGTTTGGGATAATTCATTTTTTGAACGTAAAATTTAATTATCTATATGTCAATAAAACCATCGTTTAAATAGTGCTAAAATTCATTAAGAGATGGCTTTAAAAGTCACTATACATGACTCAGTGACCCTCGTGACGCCCCGCGCAACATTGCATCATTTTTATTTATGGTTGAAATTCAAATGGCGAAGACGTATCGCTGTGGCTTTAAAATCGCATTATTTTGGATTACTACAGTATTGGTGACTCAGGTATGTAAAAATTCGAGTATTATTTCGACATATTACGTTGTTGCTGAATTTTAATATAATTATCAACTTGATTATTTAGAGTTGATACTCTATTTCTTATAAACAAAAATTTTATTTCGAGTCATATTTTGACTTGCGACATTCTTGTTGGTTCAGTAAATAATTTAGAATTAATACAGTTTTGTTAAAGAAAAAATTTTTACTATGTTTTTGTGTTAATTTATTAAGATTTTATTAAAGTACTGTTGTTACTATTAGTATTTAGAAATTACACAATAGAAATCACACGTTCCATCAAAGTTTGTTAAAGTCAAAATAAAAATATTTCTTTATGACTTAAGAAACAATTTTGTGTTACTACGTTCTAGATGACAAAATGGGTAATTTACTTCCTAAATATCTACATTCTTTTTATTTATTTATAGTATTAACCGTGGACGGAGTCTAGTCGAAATGGTGACAAAAACTGTGTCCGTTGATGAACAGGACAAGGAATATATTTCACCATTGCTCAGTGAACAGAGCCCTAGGGGCGATTCTGACGCTAACCCCAATTTAATTCCAGAGTCAACAGGTAAGGTTCCTAGTTTAATTCCGGGTAAACGCACGAGAAAGCTAAGTAGTTCTTCGTCAAGTAGTTCCTCTTCAAGTAGTTCCAGTTCATCTTCATCAAGTAGCTCAGATGAAGAAGCAAAAATCAATACAAATCCCGTTGCTTCTACTAGTGCAAGAAGCAGCAAGTCAAATAACTACAGAAGCAAATACTTCAGAAGGACAGGAAATTGTTAAAGGCAAGAAAAGGGTGAGAAATGAAGCAAATTGGAAAAACAGAATTGCCAAAAAACTAAGAAACTCAGGTATGGTCTACACATCGAGTGTTAAGAAACAAGTGGGGATAAATGTCGATTGAACTGTCGTGCAAAAATAGATGAGAACTCAAGACAGGACATTTTTAAAAGTTACTGGAG
This sequence comes from Hyles vespertilio, assembly GCA_009982885.2. Taxonomy (NCBI): domain Eukaryota; kingdom Metazoa; phylum Arthropoda; class Insecta; order Lepidoptera; family Sphingidae; genus Hyles; species Hyles vespertilio. The sequence goes on from CM042818.1 coordinate 1,639,090, forward strand.
TAACTCAAATCTCAAAATGAGGGTGACAATGTACACAGCGTGATAGAAAAGCAGGTGAAACGATTCCTTAAATCTGGGCCTATATATGTACCACAACAATATGCCACGTTAATCCAAATTGTTTTTACTGGTGGTAGGTCTCTCATATGTGAGAGGTCATCTGGGTAGGTACCACCGCAATGTCTATTTCTCCCGTGAAACAACACTGCTTAAATGCACTGTTGTGTTTCGGATTGAAGGACGTTGTAGCCAGAGCAACTACTGGACATATTGAGACTTAACATCTTATGTCTCAGGATGGCGAGCGCAGTGGAATGTTGCTACTGTTATGAGCGGTCGTATCGCTTACCATCAGGCGAACGGCTTGCTCGTCTCGCCATTTAATGCAATAAAAAAACAAAATTGCTAAAAAGACTGGCCAACCATATTAAGTTACGAACATGACCCACGATAAGTTTGTTGATCTTAAAGTACTGCAGGAACAGTGGGTACTAATTTTAACGAAGAAAGAATCCAAATGAAATGGCATGACATTAAAGTGCTTCGTGTTAAAAAAGAACATCCTTTGACTTTTTTTTTAAGATTTCTTATGAAGAAGATAATTAATCTAAAGTTATTGTGCGTAATTCACGACGTACAGGAAACCAATCGGTACTATTTTCTTTTGGTTTGACATCAGCATACACAAGCAAGATACCTTTATACAACTAGACACAACTGAAAATAAAACTTCATTTTATGTTATTTGTTCTGACAATACCGTATTAACTCAAAAAATATTTATTTATTTATTTATTATTATTTATTTAATCTTGACACAGTGTTCACTTTTTCATTAACTATAACAGAAGGTGCGGAACCAGTTTTTCGTCATTTCTGAAAAAAGCTTTATTTTGAGTTAATACAGTCTAGTAATAGCAGTGCGATATATTCCTAGGGCAACCTCGGATCTTTAATTTCAATAGTAATATTGGCCACCAGGCATTATCAAATGCGCCGGAGATGTCCAAGAAAATTCCCAATACGTACTTGTGATCCGAGTTGACGACAATTCTTCTAACCGATAAAGCCGCGTCCACAGTAGATTTACCTTTGGTAAAACCGAACTGTAGGTCATGAAATTTTGGACCACCCGGTAACAGACGAGGGACAATAAGCCTTTTAAGTACTTTACCCAAAGATGGTAATAATGTAATTGGGCGATATGACTTTGGGTCTTCAGGGGGCTTATTTCCACTTTTAGGTATAACACGAATGAAACCGCAACGCCAAACCCGGGGAAAAATGCCCTCATCAATACACCGATTAAAAACTTTCAGTATAGTGTCACCCGACGACTTACACGCTTCCTTTATCATTTTATTCGATATTTTATCTTCTCCCGATGCTTTGTTAATTGGCAAAGAGTTTACTATGTTAAGAAATTCGTTAAGAGATGGATGATTTGATTTTGGGGAAGAAGGTAGCTCCGAGGCCCAGAGTCTTATTTGTTTTTGGTATTCGGAGTCATTATCTACACAATCGTCAGGTATAAGAGAATTCAAAAGAGTTTCCGTGGTCTCCTCGATACCAGTAGTATAGGTGTTATTTACTTTAATGTTTTCTATATAGGCCAAATTAATTGACCTATTTGCTTTGAATTCGTGGTAAAGAGGAGACCAGGGACCCTCTCTCTCGAGGCGTTCTACTATTTTACGCAGCAAGTTACCTTTAGCTTTTGTTACCGCGGCCCTATAGTGAGACCTGGCCACTTTAAGTGTGATGAAAGCACTCGTGAGTATGTCTTCAGGAATGATTCGTTTTTTAAGCCTATTAAACCGCCTACGCGCTCGTCGAAATCTTTGTCGAAGGTAGAGTAATTTACTATTCCACCAGTCACATCTGCGGGTATTGGTTATAGAACTGCGACCAATGGTTAAATCCGCGCAGTATGTAAAGGTGTCAGACATTATTTCAGCACAGTTTTCAGCTGAGAGATCATTGCGAGTGAAATCTCCGGTATGACGCGCGAAAACAGATCTAAACAATTCCCAATTAGCCCCTTTAGATTTATACCTAAAGTCAGAGATGTTGTTAAGCGGACCCCGTATAAATCCGGGTAAGAACTCGTACACTATCAGGCGATGATCACTACATGACGCGTCAGGAATAACGCGCTACCTAACAATCTGGACGTCCCCACAAGAAAGTGTGACGTCAATAGAAGATTCGCCAACGGGGCTGCAATAAGTTGGTGGTGCTTCAGGGGTGTTATGTACATTGAGGTTCCATTCGGCAATAAAGTCTTCGACAGCACAGCGACGTTCTGCATCGGTTTGACGATATTTGCCATACCAAAGGGTTGACGACGCATTAACGTCGGCGCCTATAATAATTTTATTGCCGGCAAGAGATCGCAAAACACTGCGAAGGTGATGTATATGTGGGCCGACAGGATCGGAGTATTGAAAGTAACAGCTCACAACGTAAACTTTACTTGATGGAGATGAAACCTCCGCGACCGCACAGTGCGATGTCATAAGATTACGCACAGAGGTTATGGTGTAGTTTGAACTCGACACATAAATGCCTGCTCGCGCCTTGTTATCGAGTTGTACCAGCCTACCACGTAAGCGCGCATGTTGATATTGTTCTTGGACGAGGACTATGTCAAGATTATATTCGGTATTTCGGTAAGCCGCCCTATCATTATGAAGATTTAACTGTCCGATCGTGAGGCTATCCATATCCTATTTATATTGGGTCGACAGAAATAACGCCTGCAACTTCTGTTTATAAGTAGGGCAATCTTGGGAACCACAGCTGTGATCATGTGGTTTCTTTAAGCGTTTACATGACGCGCAAATCGGTTTAAAATCAGAACGGGATTTATGAGGACATGTTTTTGTTTCATGTTCCGCAGCACACAGCGCACAGGTTGGCGTTTTGATAGTGCAAAACTTGTGTACATGTCCGTACTGTTGACAATTCATACAGCGAACAATTTCTAGATCATCAATAAATCTACAAGTTGCCCAGTCGATGAATAATTTGTCCTTAGTGGTCGCGAGATGTTTACGTACGTCCGCGTCTAATTCGATGCCTATCCATTTGCGACCATTATCCAAAACACGCCTACGAACTATTTTCACCGATTTAAGGAAATCATCCTCCTTTACCGGCAATTCGTTCATAATATTTTGCCTATATAAAGCGCTAATAAAGGCGCGATCTTCCATTGAGGCGGGCACATCTTTAACGAGGATACGCGGCCTGCGGCCTTTAGGTTTTTCTACACCACAGAATACTAAACTAACAGAAGTCAAGCTTTATACAAAGCCCGCTAAATCAACGCACACATAGACAGCGTTCACCGACACGATATTCGAAACCAGTCGAGACCACAGCGAGAATGAGTTTCAAGTTTCAACTTTTGCGTGAACGTCGAGCGTAGTGTGAGCGTGGCAACAAAAGTGAAGTACATACACACACTTGACTTCTGTTAGTATTCTGTGCCCACACTATAATAAAATTCGCAAATATATTTCCAATATTTTAGCCACGACGTGCGAACTTCTTCTTTATTTTTATAAATAGAATGCTCGTGGCTAATAAAACTATTTTTCTTTCTTTCTTTCATTTAAAATTCAAAATTAATTACTTTTATTACAATTACAACTGCCGTATTGGCGTAGTTGTATTACGGTACTGTAACAACCAAGAAACTTATACCCAAATGGAGATTGCATTCTGTATATAAAAGTGAAGCACAAAAATTTGACCTTGAATGACGTTGCTACTGCCTGCTATCCTTTTCTTTCGAGTGACAATGAATGAACAAAAAGTCATTTTCATTCATTGTCTGTATTGTATATACGGAATGCAATCTCCATTTGGGTATAAGCTTCTTGGTAACAACGCTGAGATCTCTATTTCTAATTACGGGTCGGGAAAATTTATATTGGAATTCTAATATAATTAATTAACACCCGGAGTCAGGAATTTGTGTCCGATATGGCGATAGTCTCGCTGGTTGCATCAGGGGAACCTCTGCCTACGACTTCTAGGAAAAGTGGTTTATGTATGTATGTACATATGTTTTATGTATAATAGTTTATGTTTATGTATTTAATTACATAACATTAGATTCACTAATAGTTTCTTAGATTTACGCGAATTGTTATACATTTAAATAAAAATATTATTTACAGGGCGGAATCCGCCCCATTACCACGAAAGCTGTAAAGTAATTGTGTTGTCGGGAAGTTAAACCAAATCCGCGGTAAAATCCGTAAATAATAGTTTTATTTCAATTAGATTCACTAATTGAATTTGTGAACACGGGTTATTTTCTGCTACATTGCACATTTACTGAAATAAATGAATATCGGCGGGCAAATAGCGCGTAGAACTGGGGCCCTACTATATAAATCCGAAACGAAGTTCGAAACTTCGTGACGTTTTTCGTTTCGAAACCTACTCTGTAACAAGAATATCGAATCTTCGGATCGAAGAATGAATTATTCCAATATATCGGCAATACGAACATTTACAGAGTAGTACGTATGTAACGTATCGTCACAAACTTCGTTCGTACGAAGTTTCGAATTTCGTTTCGGAATATAGTAAATAAAAATGTAAATGTTCGGATTGCCGATATATTTGAATTTCGAATTTCGTGTTACAGAGTAGGTTTCGAAACGAATAACGTCACGAAGATTCGAACTTCGGATTTATATAGTAGTGCCCCTGATGGCCGATGTTGCCGAAAGGATCTAGAGAAGAGACACGTACCTACAAGCAAGTGAAATGTCGGACGCCCGCCTACAAGGTGTACGGACGAGTGGCGAGCTAGCTAGTCCCTCGTCCGTGGATGTAGGAAGTCGCTGGATGCAGGCCGCTTCCAAGAGGTCGATGGGAAGAACCTTAGGGGAGGCCTATGTTCAGCAGGTGACTTCCTGTGGCTGAGATGATGGTGGTAATTATTCATTACTAATAATGATTCAATCGGCGACGGATGAAGATTAAATAAATAATAAATAACACCCAACAGTCACATTAATTAACAATTTCGCTCAGTAAAGTAGCTGAGATAGAATAGAGGCTTCAACAAGTTGATATTGTGAAATTAATAGTCTATTGTTTTATTGGTGGTAGGTATCTCATATGTGAGAGTTCACCTGGGTGGTCACCACCATGATGTCTATTTCTCCCGCCAAACAGCAGTGTAAATGCACTGCAGCCCGAGTGATTACTGAACATATTGAGCTTAACATCTTATGTCTCAGGATGGCGATTGTCAAGTATTGCTTTGTAATTCAAGGCGTTGTTTGGTTTTGCTACTGTTCATGTCGTATCGCTTACCATCAACGAACAGCGTGCTCGTTTCGCCATTCATTGAAACAAAAAAGTCTTCAATGCACGATATAAGGGTGTTATAAAATTGATAACTAAAATAAATAATAAATATTGATGACTGATTCGTTTCCAGTCTCGTATTTGCCCTCTCCAAGTAAGCGCCAACCAACCCTGTCTCGAGCAGCTGTCAAAAACTGGCGAGACGAGCATGCCATTCGCGTAATTGTAAGCGAAACAATCGCTCATGTACAGTAACAGAACTAAAAACACTATGAAATGAAATTTCAAACCTGAAGAAAAGAGTGCATTACCACTTTTGCTTGGTGACAGAATTAGGCATTGCTGGTACCTATTATGGGAGTCTCTCAAATAATAACTTAAATTTACCGCCGGAAACTTGGCAGAATTGCGGGGTGGTGAAAAGGCACGGACCAAAAAAGAGAACTGAACAGAAGTTTCAATTTTAAATTGTTACATATTTGTCTAAAGGAAAACATTGCTTGGAGACTTTCCCACCGTCACACTCACCATTGCAACTCCTGTAAACAACCCAAGATCAACAGTGGCACGCAATGTAATGACACCGAGCATTGAAGCTCGGCGAGTCTCCGGGAATGTCTAACTTGTCTTTAACCCGCAATGAAAGAAGGGTTCGAAATAAATTATTGTCCACTTTCAACCAGGGACCGAAACTCGCTCTACATAACAGTACCGGTATCGACGAATTTCGGTTATCTTTAATTTCGGTAACCGCTATGACATATTATATAGGTTACCATTATATACGGTAACCGTTTTAAGACCGGTGACCTAAAATACCCTGAATGCAAAAGTAAACGCGTTGTTGTTGCATAACAAATAAATATCATACTTGTCGTGTTGTTTACATAATATCACTGGAAACGGTTCATTTTACTTATGCAGTATAATTTTGTTGAAAAAAAATATGAGTAAAGGTAAGTGTGTGGTGTAGTGCCATAATGTTTCGTAAAGACACATATACTATACTGCCGATAGCCACACAAAAGCACTGCCCGCGCTTTGAGTTGGGACGAACGGCGCGTGAACCATAAGAGGTCACCCTTATTTCGGTTACCGGTATGGTACTGGTTAAATTCTAGGAATCCAATGAAATTGGCATATAAATATCATTACCTTTAAAAATACCGGTATTATTTTTTTCGGTTGATACCAAAAAATACCGGTATTTTCGTTACCGGTTTCGGTCCCTGCTTTCAACAAACGAAGCAGGTGACAAAACAATAAACTAAAGAGGTAATTAACCTCGATAAAAGACTTACAGCCGGCGAATCCAGCTGTAAAGAACCACGGATTCATTATTATACAGGGTATATCAAGACTGCTACCGAAAACGAAGCCGGGTGGTAGTTTAAGCGACTTCAGACACAACTCAACAGAAAAAGTTGCAAAAAAAGCGTCATTTTTTTTTTGTTATTTCTTTCCTATGCCCATATTTGGGTGGTAAATACATTTTTTCCTAAAATAATATTGTATACCCTTTTATTTATAAATAATCTAAGGTATAAAAGAGTTTAAATTATTATTTTAGCAAAAACTATGGATTTACCACCCCAAAAAAAAATTGTCGCGATTCTTTGCGAAATTTTTAGTTGCATTGTGTTTGTAGTCACTAAAACTACCACCCGGCTTCGTTTTCGGTAGCAGTCTTGAGATACCCAGTATTTAAATGGGACCAATTATGCGAACTGTTGTTATACTTGATTCCAGTAAGAGATATGGCAAAAACACCGGCAAGCACTGAAATTATTCCTAGTCTCTACAATGTCCATGTAGTATACAACTCCACAAAACAGAAACCCGTCGGTTCAGCTTTCGGTTCGGTCTGCAGCTGTTGTTGAGCCGGGCCAGAATCCTTTGAGATTGAAAATTCTGAGATAAACAAGTCATTCGTCTAATAAAATCTATCCGACTGCTAAACCTACATTGCAATCGTGAAGTGGATTGAAGCCCCAGCGCCCTTACATAACATTGGAGGAAGCCTGGGACCTGATACTTTAATGATACGGGCTGATCTGTTTTACCTTCGTTTAATACACCTAGCAATATATACATACATACTATACCTACATACACCATGTTAAGTTCACAGTAATATACCAAGATTAGCGTCTTAAAATGATGGCTGTTCTTTAAAAAAGCTATCAATTGGGCTATGGTTGAAAGCTGCCATAAGTTTGAAATCCATTAAGGTATACATTCAATTAAATCAGAATTTAAAAGATGAAATGAGCTCTGTCCGCTTAGGTCGGATCACGAACAGCTAACTTTTTAATTTTATAAATATTTAATTAAGGTTGTCGTTGTAATATTGTTTGGATGACTCATACTTCACTCTGTATCGTGACTAAGAACGCTGTAAAGTCTACGAAACGTCGGGAAGTTTAAAATAAGTTAAATGAAAAAACCTCGATGAAGTCCGTAACAAATGGTTTAATTTCGATGTGTGTGATACTGCGTAAATATATGAAACTACTAAGACTCGTGTCGTAGGTATGAAAGGTAAGAAAGAAAGAAAGAATTATGAAAGAAAGAAAGAATGAAAGAACGAAACGAATGAACATAAATTTATTATTGATTATTAAGGTATTTATACTAGAGCGGACATCGGGAACAAAATCTCTGCGTATTGTGCGTGCACCAAGGAACTTGTACTCTAATAAGGTCCTTGGCGTGCGTAGGTATACAGTGAAGCAAGAGCGAAGATAATTTTTAGACAGAAATAGAAGGAGCGGTACGGTACCGTTCATTTTGTTAGAAATATTTTGTTTGCAGTATCCTGTATCCCCTGTATATTATATCAATGTTATTGACCCACATAAAACGAATAAACAATATATTCCGTAATTATTCTAAATCCTACTTATAGTATTCTTATATTTACTTAACACTATAACAGCATCATGGAATAACTACATCTATTTCGTATCCGTGCGTGGTGGCCTGTCGGTAAACTGACTAGACGCGACTGCCAACATGTTCACGGTGGTCGCGGGTTCGAATTACAGGGCACACCTCTGAATTGTCGGAGTCATGTGTGTATTTATAGTCAATCACCAATAAAATATTAAATATCACCAATGAAATATTTATATGGGATTATTTATGCTGAAACCGATGGCTGAGAACGTTCTCGAACGTGATATTTTTGAGGATTTATTAGACGACCGCCATGGTATAAAATAATTTCGAGTTCCTTAGTCACAGCCCCGTAGGATACGCTTCAAATAATCCATCCAACGAGGCAAGTATATAAAGTCATTCCAGACCGAGACACATACACAAAACGCCTAAAAATATTCACCATTATGGGTCAGGTAGGTCGAAATTAAAGAAGCGTACGGTAATCTCATAAAAGATACCCACGCAGTACCTCATTATCAAAACAAACTTGTGCGCCAAGTAAACCGTAACAACAAAACTCATGTAGATAATAGCGTGGAGCCTCCCCTCCCCTCCCTTCTGTTTCCCTCCACAACGGCGGCACTCTCCGCGAACAACTATCAATTTAATTGGAGCTCCGCGGGCAGCCTCTTTACCCCGCTTAACTTTTCGATTTACATTCAAAACGGCCTTTTAAAAAACCAACTCAATAAACCACCGTTTGAATGCGTACTTTACGGGTCGGCCGAGTGTAAAACTCGACGGCTGCGCGTCCATTGGCAGCGGCGGCGGAGGTGGAGCCCGAAGCCACGCCCGGCCGCCGCCGCGCATGCTAAACGCGTTTTAAACCCCGTTTAAGCGGTATTTTGGGCGAAAACCGCAAGAAAATGTATGTAACGGCGGTTAGGGGTAGGGCGTAGCTAAATGAAAAGAATTTTCTCGATTGAGCGTCCATTTTTCGAATATGGCGGACAGTCGTCGCGTATGCGCGGGAACGTGCGCCGCCGCTGCGTCACTTTGAATTGCTTTGGCGGCATTCTTTATTAATCGTTTTTTTAAATCATCCGGTAGTTTAATTATTTTAAAAATCAAATAAAGATATACCCTAAACAAATAAATAGTATTAGTACCTACTTATACACAGCTATCGATAAAAAAATGGAATCGCGCGGGAAACTAAGTTTAGTTTGTTAAGATGTGAGGGTAAAACTTTTGTTGTGTATCTAAGTGTTGATGCGATGGATTCGAGGATGCAGGACAGTCACAAGTCGTTCCTGATTAAGGACCTGTTGGGAGACGTGCTGCGACCGGGAGCGCCGGGGACTATGGGTATGACACATTTTGCCTACATTTTATCAATTTTGCATGAGATTTTAAAATATTTGTAGGGGAATCCGAATTCAGATGGACGTTATATGTATATTATATTTTGTTTTATGCCTTATTTTGACATTTTAATGTGCTCTGCTGTTTTATTTCTCTTGAAGCTGTGTAAGTGTCCATTGTAATATCATATGGATGAATAACGTTTTTTTTAAAAAACACTTGTATTTCATGTATTTAAAACTTATTTTATAGCACTGATTAAATTAAAGTAATTTAACCTGACGTAGTGGCAACATGCATAAAGATAACAAATCATTATTTCGCGCATTACTCTAGAACAGAAACTTTAGCGACCAACAATATTGTCTAAATTTCCCATTTTGTATACATACGTAGTTTCGTACGAGGATTGCATTGAGATTACGAATGTGATTGTTGAGGATTTACTTAACAAAATAATTTAAAGAAATTATAAAAGAGATCTCGTAGTTCTCCAAATGCCGGTAATCAGGGTGTTCACGGATAAAGGTTCTGTTTTTGCTTTCAACACTAAATGTGTGATGATGGAGTGTATTGCTAATCTGGGCAAAAATATTATAAGAATTAAGAATATGAATTTTGTTTAGCCTATTTGATTAATATATTAGTCGTCCACTTCTTTCGTTTGTCGACAGGATTTATGAGCGATTCAAGGGTTTTGGTCTTATTATTAAAACAAGCAGTCCAATCTGAACGCGTTTTTCGATTTGAAACATGTTATTATCGTGAGAAAATATAATGTTAAATGGGTTGAAAATTGACGAGCGTCGGAAGACAAATCATCATGCAGAATACGAAATAATCCCATGTAGATGTGGAATATAAGCAGGTAGATCAAGAGAAGTTCATAATTGTTTTAATTCATAGACATAGGATTCTGTTGTATGTATCCTACTCTTATAGAAGATGCCAACGGTACACATTGTAAATCTTACACATTTCGTCATGAAATGAAATGAAAATGAAATGAAAATAATTTATTGAATCCATTAAAATGTTCAACATCATTTAGATTCAGCCATTTTTTTATCTACCACCCGGTTCGGAAAGCTGTTTTAACTAGAGAAGAACGGGCAAGAAACTAGTGTTGCTCTTTTCAAAACCAGTTTACAATGTAGTGAATTATTACAAAATTTACAAGTTGGTTTGAATCAGAGCAGTTTAATAATAATATTTTGCAAATTTACAATAAATATTTTTGATATGAATATTATTATATTGTTTGTGGACTATGAGAAAGCCTTTGATTCGATCGAGACCTGGGCTGTGCTACAGTCTCTTCAGCGGTGCCACATAGACTATCGGTACATCGAAGTGTTGAGGTGTATATACAACAACGCCACCATGTCGGTCCGAGTACAGGATCAGAGCACGAAGGCTATTCCACTACAGAGAGGCGTGAGACAGGGAGATGTCATATCTCCGAAACTGTTCACTGCCGCGCTGGAAAATGCCTTCAAGCTCTTGCAGTGGAAAGGATTCGGCATCAACATCAACGGCGAGTATATTACTCACCTTTGATTTGCCGACGATATTGTAGTCTTGGCAGAATCGCTGGAAGACCTTAGCACTATGCTCGAAGACCTTAATCGAGTTTCCCAACAGGTGAGTCTTAAAATGAACATGGATAAAACGAAGATCATGTCGAATATCCATGTTGTGCCCACCCCCATTGGAGTTGGGGGCTCGACTCTCGAAGTTGTAGACGAATATGTCTATTTAGGACAAGTGGTCCGGTTAGGCAGGTCCAACTTCGAGAGAGAGGTCAATCGGCGAATCCAACTCGGTTGGGCAGCGTTCGGGAAACTTCGCGACGTCTTCTCGTCCAAAATACCTCAGTGCCTAAAATCGAAAGTCTTCGATAGTTGTGTGTTACCAGTGATGACATACGGCACCGAGACGTGGCCTCTCACTGTGGGCCTCATTAAAAGGCTCAAAGTCACTCAACGAGCCATGGAGCGGGCTATGCTCGGTGTTTCCCTACGAGATCGAATCAGAAATGAGGAGATCCGTAGGAGAACCAAGGTTACCGACATAGCCCATAGGATTGGCAAGTTGAAGTGGCAGTGGGCCGGGCACATAGCTCGTAGAACCGATGGCCGTTGGGGCCGAAAGGTTCTCGAGTGGAGGCCACGTACAGGCAAGCGAAGTGTTGGACGCCCGCCTACAAGGTGGACGGACGATCTGACTAAGGTCGCAGGAAGTCGCTGGATGCAGGCCGCTTCCAACAGGTCATTGTGGAGATCATTGGGGGAGGCCTATGTTCAGCAGCGGACTTCCTGTGGCTGATATGATGATGATGATGATGATGATTATTATATTATAATTACTATGGCTGAGTGAAGTCGCCCAGAACGAAGAATCAGTATACTCTTTTTCGCCAAAGCAGTGAATAATTGCGAAAGCCTTATGTAATCCATCAATCAATTCATTACAATGTAAGCAAATTGGATAGACCAGTCTACGCAAGCAGCACCCGTTCACGAGTATGACGCATGTGCCAGCCATCGGCCTCCTCAACCATGTTGCAGGGAAGTGACCGACCTGGCACACGACGCCACCGCAAGCACAGACCTTTTAGCGAGCATGACATACCCAATCACTTACACAGGAAAATAATGGCAAATTTGACAAGTTACTTGATATAAATGATATTTTATAGAGTACACCAAGACTTACGCTCCGAGATACTACACATTTATTTAATTTTAATCTATTCCCAAGCCTTGCTGATCTTGTGGAGTCTGGTCTTAAGAGTAGCTATATTATTCTTATTCCTAGTATTTTTGTTGTGAATATCGCTAATCTTAAGAAAACTTTCTTTATTTCTATGGACATAAATTAAATTTTCAAAAATGTGTTGTGATGCTACTGTCATTATATTTATCTCTTTAAACTTTTCTCTAAGAGAATATCTGGACCCAAGCGAATAAATTGATCTTATAGCTCGCTTTTGGAGAACAAAGATGGTATTTATGTCAGCAGCACCACCCCACAGTAAAATTCCATAACTCATCAGACTATGAAAGTAGGCAAAATATACCAATCGAGCTGTATCAACATCAGTCAATTGGCGAATCTTACTCACCGCAAAGACTGCGGCGCTCAGCTTTTTAGCTAGAGCGACTATGTGAGAACCCCATTGAAGTTTGGGATCTAATGTAATTCCTAAAAACTTAGTTGTATCCACAAGGCTCAACTCATCCCCATTCAAATTAATGTTAGCATTAACTTTCTTGACATTAGGTGTCACAAACCTTATACATTTCGTTTTTTGGCTATTTAATAACAAATTGTTAATGCTAAACCAATGTACTATTTTTGAGAGGGTGTTGTTTACGTCGTCAATATCAGGATTACGTCGATTTACTTTAAATATTAATGAAGTATCGTCGGCAAACAACACTACCTCACAGTTGTCCCTTATAAAAAAAGGTAAGTCATTAATATAAATTAAAAAGAGAAAGGGTCCAAGAATCGAGCCCTGCGGAACTCCCATAGTAACGGCAGACCCAGCAGATCTTATTCCGTTGATGATTTGCATAATTCAAGAGCAATACCATTAATTCCGTAGTGGCTCAATTTCCTGATAAGTATATCATGGTGAACACAATCAAACGCTTTGGATAGATCACAGAATACACCTAAGGCATCCTGTGAGTTCTCCCAAGCATCAAATATGTTACTTATTAGCTCCACACATTAGTATCCTTCATACCTACAACGTTATAAAATAAGTGTATCCTTCGTAACTCTTTATTATTGCAAAGAATGGCAAGACGAGCATGCCTTTCGCTTCATGATAAACAATACTATCGGTCATAAACATTAGCAAAACCAAACAACACCTTCAATTACAAAGATATGCTTGGTACTCCACTGCTCTCACCATCCTGATAAGGTGTTAAGTCTCAATATATCCATTGTCCAGTAGTTAATCTGGCTACAATGTTCTTCAATCCGAAATATCCGAAACACAACAGTGTATTTACACTGTTGTTTGGCAGAACATTTTGTATCTTACTTACATCGATATAAGTATTCCCGTCTTCGTAACCTTTCTGAAGAAAAAGTTACATACCTGCAGGCAGAAAGTTTTAAGAGTAGGGGAGGACGCGGGAGATTTTGTCGACCGAACAATGAGCAACAAAAATCTGGTCTTGTAATTTTCTTTGTATCATTATAATTTGCTTTAATTATATTTATTATATTGCTTCACCAGGAATTACTTGTTTATTCTTGCTATTTGTTGATTTCATATTTAATCGTCGAATCCAACTCGGTTGGGCAGCGTTCGGGAAACTTCGCGACGTCTTCTCGTCCAAAATACCTCAGTGCCTAAAATCGAAAGTCTTCGATAGTTGTGTGTTACCAGTGATGACATACGGCACCGAGTCGTGGCCTCTCACTGTGGGCCTCATTAAAAGGCTCAAAGTCATTCAACGAGCCATGGAGCGGGCTATGCTCGGAGTTTCCCTACGAGATCGAATCAGAAATGAGGAGATCCGTAGGAGAACCAAGGTTACCGACATAGCCCATAGGATTGGCAAGTTGAAGTGGCAGTGGGCCGGGCACATAGCTCGTAGAACCGATGGCCGTTGGGGCCGAAAGGTTCTCGAGTGGAGGCCACGTACAGGCAAGCAAAATGTCGGACGCCCGCCTACAAGGTGGACGGACGATCTGACTAAGGTCGCAGGAAGTCGCTGGATGCAGGCCGTTTCCAACAGGTGATTGTGGAGATCCTTGGGGGAGGCCTACGTTCAGCAGTGGATTTCCTGTGGCTGATATGATGATGATGATGATGATATTTAATTTGGATTGGTATTTAATATTTTTATGAGATAAATCTGTAAGGGCCGCATAATTGATGTCTACCGCGTACGTGCATAAGTATCCATACGAGATATTTTCTCTACAGGAAAAAAGTACATGAAGTGGAATGTTTGGAATAAATCCACCGCTTTTAAAGTAACATACTATAAATGTCATATAAACCAGTATTCCGCGGGGACATAAGCCACTAATAATGTGTAATCTTTTATCCACAAGTTTATTTGTAAATAAAAATAGGGTATTCGATTTTATTGTGTAGTTCCTACAAATGAGCATCGTTTGCTGATGATAAGTGAAAAAAAATCGTCCTATAAACATATCCAATATTTCTATGGGAGACGCGTGGCTGACCACTTTAAATCTGAGGGCAAAGGGAAGGAAATAAAATTGGACCCCGGGCAATGTCAGGTACTTACCGGGCGAAAAACGATAAAAAGCCAAATTTTCTGTGAGACATTGCCAACGTCGCGGCGGTTGACGATACGGCAGAGAAAAGAATTGGAGGACCTCCTCTACTGAACCCTTTCTATCGCAAGATAGTTTGAGTCGTGAAGCTATGGCTCCATAAGCTAGCACACGTGGTTCCATTAAGGAAAGAAGAGTAGGGGATCAATTTGAACAATTCCTCAGCATTCACAGTGATACAGACGTTAAAACATTTACATTACACATACTGGAGGTAGGTAGCGGCCTAGGTAGGTAACACTGCAATGCCTATTTTTCCCGCGAATCAGTAGTGTAAATGCTCTGTTGTGTTTCTGATTGAAGGAAATTGTAGCCAGAGTAACTACTGGACATTTATTTATTTATTTATTTATAAACTTTATTGTACACCAGAAAAAAACAAATACAATAACAGAAATTAAAAATAATATTAATAATAAGTACAATCGGCGGCCTTATTGCACTAGGCAATCTCTTCCAGGCAACCTTTGGATGGAGATAAGACACAGGAGAGAGAAAGGGCAGTCTAGGGTGTATAATGAAAGAAAAAAAAAAAAAAAACTATACTAACAAATTAAAAACACAAATAAAAGTAATACATTCATATAAATATGTACAACATACATACATATATACATATACAAAATAGACATCAAATATAATAAATATATACATAATAAATGCTAATGGAAATAGTAAAAGCACATTAATGTGTGAATTCAGAGAGAGAGATAGTGTTCCTTGACTAGTGACTTAAAAGATGACAATGTTCTAGCCCGTCTCACGACATCTGGAAGTGAGTTCCACAATCGAACAGCTAGTACGGAGAATGATTTGTCCATAAATGTCGTGGTGTGTACGGGCATTCTCAGTTTCATGTTCTCTGACGACCTCAGGGATCTTTCATGGGAATCATGAAGAAATATAAAACGGTCTTTGAGATAAGAGGGGGTGAGAGGGTTAAATAATATATTGTATAAAAGTGAAAGAGTGTGAGTATTCCGACGAAGCCGTATGGGTAACCACTTAAGCTTAAGACGAAACTCAGAAACATGGTCATATTTTGACATATTGAGACTTAGAATCTGATGAATCAGGA
This sequence comes from Hyles vespertilio, assembly GCA_009982885.2. NCBI lineage: Eukaryota > Metazoa > Arthropoda > Insecta > Lepidoptera > Sphingidae > Hyles > Hyles vespertilio. The sequence goes on from CM042818.1 coordinate 1,655,090, forward strand.
TGGCGAGTGCAGTGTAAGGCCGAGCATTGATTTGTAATTTAAGGTGTTTTTTGCTTTTGCTACTGTTCATAAACTGTATCGTATCGCTTACCATCAGGCGAACGGCATGCTCGTATCGACATTCGTTGCAATAATAAAAAAAACACTATTAGAAAGACGACATCCCGAAGTTAGGTCTTCCATATTGTCCGCCCTTCCACTTTTTCCAAAAAATTTGTAAATACATGGTGGCCTAGTGGTAATGGACTAGACACGGCTACCAACATATTCACGATGGTCGCGGGTTCAAATTTGAGGGAAGACCTCTGACTTTTCTGAGTCATCTGTGTGAATTTATTATTTGTGAATTTAAATTATAGTGAACCGAACCACGCACTATGGTGGTGAACGAAATCCTTTTAATGAAACCTGCATACCATAGGAAATTGTAAAAAAAGGTGTGGTATAAAATGGCCCGCCAACCCGCACTAGGCCAGCGTCGTGGACCATATGCCCTGACCCCATGGCCTGGCCCAGCTACAGTATGTGATAGCCTAGAATCGTTACTTCGTATGTATGTATGTTTAGGGCAACTGCCTCGGTCACGCAGTTATACTACGGTATGATTGCAATGCTGTGGCCTCGTGTTCGAATCCCGGGTCGGATAAAGTGATATTAGATTTTTCTTTTAATTATTCACTCTGAATCAAGAATACGTGCCTGATATTACGATAGGCTCGCTCCTATCACACCATGAGATGGAAATACACGGCGAAACATGTATTTCCAGGTTGTAACTAAGCTTAACCCTTCTGTGAAAAAGGCAGGAATTTGTGTATGAGTCTGAAGCAACGAACGTAAGGTAACCAAGTTGTAATACCAAGTATTTATTCAGAGTATTCAGGGGTGGTGATAATAATTATTCAGGTCTTCAAGTCCAGCAAACGCGCAAACAGGTATTAGATAATATAAATGTCCTATTCATAAAATGTCCTACATTTTAGATTGTCATGTAAAGTGAGAGATGAGTCTATGAATAGAAACTTGAAATAGTTATATATTAAATAGCAGCGAATGGAGGCCGCGTAGCGGAAAGCGCAGCGTAGGACGTCCACCCACACGATGGTCCGACGACCTGGTAAAGGTCGCGGGACGTCGCTGGATGCAGGCTGCCTCCAACAGGTCTCTGTGGAAATCATTGGGGGAGGCCTATGTTCAGCAGTGGACTTCCTTTGGCTGATGGATGGATGGATGAAATAGCAGTAATTTTGCCGGTATTCATGTTTAAATAAATAAATAATAATAAATACACCCAACAGTCACATACATAGTCCTGACCCCACACTAAGATCGAGTCTTGTGTCGTGGGTATCAGGAACTACGAGAGACTTTTCGGTTTCACAAACACCCAGACCCGGAAGAAATATTTGTGGGCCGCACAAACATTTCTCTCGGTGCGGGGATCGAACCCGCGGCCTCTCGTTTCACAGGCGGCGTCTAACCAACTGCGCTACGGAGGCTGTCAGTTTATTAATAAGATATCATTTTCTTGCATTGTAGGTCATTTTTTTTATTGCATAAGTCCGGCAAACGAGCAAGCAGGTCACCTGATTGTAAGTGGTCACTGCTGCCCATGAATATCCAAGCCTTCAAAATATCGAGGGCGCGAGGGCGATAGGGAAGAGGGAAGGGGTACTGGGCATCCGGTAATATCATTAACATTTCATGTTGACCTGCGCATTTTTTGCGAGTCGTGAGTCATGACTGACGAAAGATTAGCTCTACCATTTCCTATTAAGGTAATCTGTCTTCAAATAACCATATATACCCTTCTTCTGTCATCTCAGCACCATCTGAAAGTTGACTCGCAGAGAGTGCCTATGGCATTAAGTAATTTAAATAAAACTAGCGGCCCGGCCCAGCTTCGCCCGGGTGCATATAGATTTCTCTACAATAAAATGCATGTATTATACACATAAACCTTCCTCTTGAATCACTCTATCTATTTAAAAAAAAAACGCATCAAAATCCGTTGCGTAGTTTTAAAGATTTAAGCATACAAAAGGACATAGGGACAGAGAAAGCGACTTTGTTTTATACTATGTAGTGATGTTCACAAATGCCTCAATAGTCTACTGGCAATGTGTAGGAACTCATAGCTTTGAGATAGTACTTCACTTCCCAGATCAGAGTATGAGTTTGTAAATTAATTAATTAATTTATTTAATAGAAAAATACGGTTAACACTACGACTACCGAAAACTCAACTAAATATTATCTTAATAGGGAATATGCATGTCATTTTTTTATATTTTTAATAAATTCTCTATGTTATTACAAAAAAATATAAGTCTTTGAAAATATCAATAATCAAAACTGCTATCAGTTTCAAAGCATTCAAACGCCATGTTGGCGCGAACTCGCTGTGACTCTGACGTCACGATATGAACAACGTAGTATTTGGATTAAGTTTCTTTCATGAATTGCTACAGAACTGTATTTCGTGACAAAATAATCCATTATATTTCATAGTATAAAGAAAGCACAAAGTAACTCATAAACAAACGTAAAACAACAAGCTAAAACTTCATAAGAACGTGACCATTGTCGTCACTTTCCTTTTCAAGCAATAGATCGCGTATCGGAAAAAATGCGCGGCAAATTTGAAATGTCGTTTTTTAAGTATTTATTTTACCGATTTAGAGTTAATTCTTTAAAGTATCTGTATCTGTATCAGCCCATATACGTCCCACTGCAGGGCACGGGCCTACTCTACAATGGAGAATACGATTGAGAGTGGTTAGGCCATATAGTCCACCACGCTGGCCTAGTGCGGGTTGGCGGACTTACATACCATAGAAATCCTTATGAATCGCTATGGTATGCAGGTTTCCTCACGATGTTTTCCTTCACCGTTTTAGTGCGTGGTGATTGATTATCAATACACACATGACTCCGAAAAGTCAGAGGTGTGCCCTGGGATTCGAACCCGCGACCACCCTGAACATGTGGGCAGCCGCGTCTAGTCCGTTTACCAACAGGCAACCAAGCACTTCTATTTAAACTATATTTCTATATTAATAAAGATTACAAAAAAAATATTTTGACTTATTTTAAAGTCAGGTGCATGTTCCCTATTAAGTAAATTATACCTGATGATTTTATAAATATAGAATAATTACTTTGTGACTTGATGACTTGTCATAAGAGCTATATTATTTCCTACGTGACTTATAAATTAATTTTATTTATTTTGATTTCATTTCTTTTTATAATTATCCTCAAGAAATTACTTTTAGAATTTATGTCTGGAATAGTATTAACTGTCTTTAATATCTGTATTGGCGACGAGGCACAAAACATCATACTTTGGTGCCGCAAACAGCATAATATGATTATGCCTTTCGAAGTAGATTTCAGGGGTGAATAGTCAGCACAGCTTATCATCTAGACCAGGAGCATCATGGATTATCATTAATTGGAACTTCGCTCTAATAAAATTTGCAAAGTTTTTAAATTTGTAACATATGGATGTCCATATATTACTCAACATCATACATGTGTAAGACAAACAATTTTGTAGCGGCGAACCGATGGTATAACAAATTGAATGAATAAATAATACCTATGACACAGACCAACCCACATTAGGCCAGCGTGGTTGACTATATGGCCTAACCACTCTCAATCGTACTCTCGATGGTAGAATAGAGAGGCCCGTGCCCTGCAGTGGGACGTATATGGGCTAATACACATGACACATACTGTCAAAATATTGTCATCAGCCTATATCACTGCTGTAAATAGGCCACTACCAAGGTACGGCTCAGAGTCCAGTCTGCTGCTTTATGCATCCAGTCGCTGCCAGCCTCTCTGTGAAAGTCGTCCCGTCATCTGACCAGAGCGCGTCTCACGCTACGCTTGCCAAGACGCGGTCTCCAGTGGTTATCTGATCTGCGACATATGAGGCCAGCCCATGTCGGTCAATATGGTTCTTTGGCTGTTCGCCTCGTTCTGAATTTTGTCCTTCAGTGCAGTGACTCCAAGCATAGCTCTTTTCGTAGCACGTTGAGCGACTTTAATCTTATGGATTAGCCCCGATTCCACTCTGAACGTCAATACAGGAAGGACGCACTGTTAAAATATAAAAAAAATATTCAAATATAACTATTTACTGGTAGGTTTCTCATATGTGAGACACCTGGGTGGGTACCACCGCAATGTCATTTTCTTTCGCCAAACAGCAGTTAAAATGCACTGTTGTGTTTCGGATTGAAGGACATTGTAGCCAGAGTAACTACTGGACATATTGAGTACTTACTTAACATCTTATGTCTCAGGATGGCGAGTGCAGTGGAATGCCAAGCATTGCTTTGTAATTTAGGGTGTTGTTTGGTTTTGTTACTTTTCGTGAGCGGTCGTATTGCTTACCATCAAACGAACGGCATGCTCGTTCTGCCATTACTTGCAGTAGTAATAAAAAAAGAACGAAATTTTGAAGACATTTATTTACCTTTAAAATTACGAAAATAATACAAACGTAGCGCGTAGTAATTCCGTAGCACGCACGTAGTACCTGCTACGTTGTTTCCAATAGGTTTTTTACGACACCACGCGTCGTAGATAGAATCTTGCGTCCTTGGTGTAGCAGTATCATCTACGAGCTACATTTTGCCGTGATCTGTGATATAGATGAACTGTGAAGCAATAATTTTTAATTGTTTTTATGGTGGCTGCATTTTAAAAATATTGTTAATAAAAATTATCATAAAGACAGACAGACAAGGCGTAGCTTCCCCCGGTGGATTTAATTTTTCTGCAAACATAAAGCTAAATACGCACATCATGTAATTTCAGATGATCAATACAACACTCCAAAGGATTAATATTATTTTTAAACAATATTCCGTACCTTATCGCCAATACCACGAATGCTAATCACGGTTAATGCTTTCCTGTGAGTTTAATGTGATTTGTTTGCGGTTGAATGGGCGAATGTATCAACTGGGTGCTTGATGTTCTACGATCGAGATGCTTGACTGAGTTGAGTACCTTAAAGAACATTGGTAAAATCATTGTTAATGCAATTCTTAAGCGTCTATAAATTTCATGTATAAAAATGTTAATAATTAATTTTCTAAGTAATTTTGGTGCCTGGCTCACAGCAAACCTAAGCCTGAATTACGAATTCACATTTTTCGTAATACTTTATTGATATTTGCTGTAATTTTATTGGAGAGGCGTTATGTCGTTTCAATGGTGCCATTTTAAAAATATGTAAATGTTTGACTGGCTTTCTTGCATTATCTTTCTCAGATAATTAATGTAAAAAAATAGTGCAGAGAAGTGAAAACAGCAAAATAATCACTGATTAATTAATTAAGGAATAACAATTTGTTTCTGTCGCCCGAAAGCGCTATTGTGCAAATAATAATATATAGTTGTCCCCTGTTTCCTTTTTGTTCCATAACACATGATATTAGTATTAGATTAATAAAATAAATAAGTACTCGATGTTCAAATTGCGTGTAAAATATAATTTTTTACTTTTATTTGTGGGTCATAACTTTGCCTCACGCCAATAAATACCAATAAATGGAACAAAATAACATTAACTACCCACAGAGTTTGACAACATATAGAAAATCTGTAAAACTTTAAAGTGGAATATCTTTTTTCCTAGGCTTGCTACAATAGTAAATCTTAAGAAATAATTGTTAAGGAATTCTAAATCTATATTTTAAAATATTTTCATCATTCATTTCATTTATATGAAATAAATAAATTGATTTATTTAACTGTTCTGGGAAGTGAAGGTCTTAGAGCTGTAAGCTCCTAAACGCTGCCACTGGTCTAATGATACATTTGTAAATATTATAGTATAATAAACATAAACTGGAAGTAGCAGAGCTATACTGTCGTCACTCATGACTTTTAGGATGAAAGGACAGGTTCGTCGAGGCAGTACCACTGTCTTACAGGAGATCGACTTGAAATGACAGCTTTACTTTTTTTTTTGATATAATAGGCGGCAAACGAGCATGCGGTTCACCAGCTTTACTGTCGCATTTCGTTTGGAGAGTGAGATTGCGTGATGCCCAATACCCTTTTCCTCTTCCCATCCTTTTTCCTTCCCGCTCCCGTTCGGATTAGATGATCCGGCTACACATCCATGATCCACACGTGGTGAAAGTTAATGTGCGGCAGTGACTACTTACCATCAGTTGACCTGTTTGCTCGTCTGCGCGACATATTCAATGTAATAAGCAATATGAGTATAATATGAGACAAAAAGCATAGTTTGCCGATTTCGTTATCCAACCATGAGGAATTAATGATTTATTTAATCAAAACAACCAAACTACATTGTTCAGTTTGGGTATCAAAGACTATACGATGTGGGTAATATAAAATGTATTTTACAATCTGTAGCCAGCAGAATGTTACCATAATGGCAAAAGATGTAGACCATTGTCCTTCACTCTCACTTACTCATCTTTGCAGGTTTACTAGAAATATTTACTTTTGTATTCTTCTTAGTGAACTATCACACACGCATTATTCTGTTTAACGGGTTATACGTTGATATTTTTTTTATTGCCTTTCATTGAACATTGTATACCGATTCCGCGGTCAGGGCGACCACACTTAACTCAGCCGTACAATATAATTATTATTATGAATAATTTATGAACTGCTCTGAATTTCAACTCCTGTATGATCACTGTATTGTAAACTTATTTTGAAAAGAGCAACGCTAGAGTTTCTTGACCGTTCTTCTCTGGCGAAAACAGCCTTGTGAAACGGGTGGTAGTGGAAAAAAAAGTGACTGAATCTAAATAGTGACATTTTATGGATTCAATAAATATTTTCATTTCATTTCATTTCATCTTATTAATAAAAATAAATTTACATTAAGGTCTAAATTGATCGTAATATCAATATCAGTTTAACTCTAATAAAAATACCAAATTGGGCTTATTAAAATGAACCGTCCTCTTAACTCATAATTACCTCAACCACTCAACATTCCGAATGCAATACAGACGCATATCAAAGTAGTTACTAACTGCCCTTTTTTCCAAATTAACTCTCAACATATTATATGCAATAAACATGAACACATGAATTTTTCATGTCATCCACCCAATTACGCGTGTTCTTTGCAAATTAGGTCCTAGTATGCACCTACGTGGTGGTACGCTGGTGTACATTTGCAAATTGGCTGCTTATCACGTTGGCTGCGACCCTTCCCTGCGACCCCTCCGTCCCTCCCCTGTGTAGTAAGGGGCCACTTGGACACGTACGTTGGTTAATGTTGTTATTTTGTTGACGATCTTTGTTTTACTTTGAATACATTATGAGCTGGTGTAGTTATTTTAACAATGTTTTATTAGGTATTGTCGTAATTATTATCCCATATTTTCGATCAATTATACACTATATTATAAGTAACGGCCTAAAAAACGGCAAGATAAATAAGAACACAAATAACCGTGTAGTCTTATTTGAATTTAGTATAGTCAAAAAACATAACAAATCCTAGTTTAAAGGAATACGGTTTATTATTACCTGAAGTTATTAATAATTTAAGACTTTGCTACATGTCGCAGTTCGAAATTCAAATGTATAAGTATAAGCAACGTCGGCCACTTTTGGCGCGTGATTTTGTTTCGGACCCTTTATCTAATATACTATATTCGATAGAAGCATGATATCTTTTCTTTAAAGTTTCGAGGTTAAAGGCCCGTATTTGTTATAGATTTTACTGAATTCGTTTAGTTAATTTGAGTACATCATACTCACTAAAATGCCTGGGCTTGCCGCGGCGTCATATACCGATTTGGTCACTTCCCTGTAACATTGAAGAGGTCGATGGCTGGCTTATGCGTCACTCGTGAACGGGTGCTGCTTGTGTGGAGTGGTCCGCTCGATTTGCTTATAATGATTACTTAGGGCCTCTGCCAAGACGTTCCAAAATCAATGCACTATCTTTTTTTATCGCGAATAAAAAATGAATTATCAGTGCCGTTGTCTGAGTTAATACAGAGCGCCGATTTGGGTTCAAAGGCTTTATGATGATTTTTTCGAAGCGTTTCGTTTTATTTTATATATACATTCGTTTTATATATACATTTGCTCTCGGAAATGCTTCTGGGACCACATTTTTACAGTACGATATAGTGATCAACGGAAAAAACCAAGAATGTATCTTCCTGTTTTGTGTTTATTTTGGAAATACCTTGTATAAGGTTAATTTCGTTACAAGTATTAAGCATCAACATTTTAGGATACTTCCACAAATCCCATAAAACTGATGTTTAGTATAAAGACTGTGTACGGGCCACTGCTAGCTGTCGTACTATGTTGGTTGATAGATTTTGATTTAAAATGATAGTGCGTGCTAATGATAAAACTGATATATTATAGAAACTTAATTATTAAATGATAGATATAATACGGAGCACGCGCGACCTAACACCGTCGATTCGATTTCCGAACTGCCGCTTGATATATCATCATCATATCAGCCACAGGAAGTCCACTGCTGAACATAGGCCTCCCCCAAGGATCTCCACAATGACCTGTTGGAAGCGGCCTGCATCCAGCGACTTCCTGCAACCTTAGTCAGATCGTCCGTCCACCTTGTAGGCGGGCGTCCGACCTTTCGTTTGCCTGTACGTGGCCTCCACTCGAGAACCTTTCGGCCCCAACTATATATATGATTGTAGTAATATTTGCGGAAACTGCCAGCAAATATGTTAATTGCACGTGTTATCTCGTACAGACTGACTCAAACACGATTCGTTAAATCATAACTGTAAGAGGAGTTAGGACAGATATTAAGCAGCATCAAAATACTTAAAGATGTTTGAAATTATTAAGATTCCTCTCATGAAGCCCGAGGGTCTATAAAATGGTAGTCTAGTCTAGTGAGTTAGGACAATTTTTAAATAAAAATTGCGTATGTCGGTGTTCTAACTTTCCGGCTCAATATACTTGACATTTGCAGATGTTATGGTCAGAATGGAAGTTGAATTTTACCTAACTCCCTTATGACACAGAGAAAAGTTTGAGGCAGTCAAATATAAATAGACTCCAGGCTGATAATGAATAGAAAAATCCAATATCACATTGCCAGATATAGGATTCGAACCCAAGACCTCAGCTCTGTAATTGTACCTTTCAACGCCACCGAGGCAGGCAGAAATAATTAAATACAATATTTAAGTTTTAGATATGCTATGCTGTAGCTTCAACGAAAATTTAATCTACATAGAAAATGAAAAAACTTAAAGCCGGCGATTTTCATAAGATTTTCTATGAAATGTGAAGTCTGTGAACTTACCTTGGTGTATATAGCCTAACTGCTGTATTACCGTGCCCGCTCAGGTAGCAACTAGCATACAAATTGGCTAAGGAGTTTGCCACCTATATAAATACTAGCGGCCCGGCCCGGCTTCGCCTGGGTGCAAATACAGATTCTAGTCCATATTTTATTTAAAATCAATATGACAGCCGTTGTCTAAACTGCTTATCCTATTCCAATCCCATCCTGTACCTATTCTTATGTCCCATTTTATCCACCTTATATTCTATTCTATCCCATCTCTCCAGATTCAAATCATTATTTTGCTACGGAGATATTATAACACTGTTACTACTCCGACGACATTCATTGAAATCAATTAAAAGATACCATAGCTGACCCGACCACGCTTCGCTATGGCTTAGTTATTAAATGATTAATATTTTATATTCAATTATTTAGTATAGAAAAAAGCCCGACCCACGTTTGCCTGGATGCAGATATTTTTTTATTTTACTCCACACCAAATACATGTTATTTTTCGTATAAGCTCTTGTATACCTAAACATGAATTAGCTATTCTACTGTCCTGCTCAATTCCGTCCCATCCCGTCTGTTCAGTCACTTCCCGATACGTCCCGTCCTTTCTCTACATGAACCATCCCGTCTTATATCGTGCATTTACATTTCGTCCTATCAAATCTGTCAGCTATTCCAGTCCTATCCCCTACCTCCTCTATCATATCCCGTTTCTCCATATCCAAATAGTGTGCCTTATAAATGTTTGTCATTAAACACTTTAGCGATTTTTAATATGCATGCAATATTCCATCCCTTGTTTCACCCGCACTATGCTGTTTTCCAAAAATATTACGCCATTACTTTTTGTTAGTAATAAAGAGATGAAATCAGAGGCGGCTCGTGAAATTTTTTGATGGGGGTTCACAAAAAAATTAATTGAAAAACTAGAGCTTATTATTTATTATATTTGTATACAAAATCCATTCGCCGCTCTTTTTGGCATGCGAAGATATCTATTACTTTCTTGTGAAAATCAGAAATGGAATTGATTAAGCGTACAAACTATTTTTTTAATATTTATTTAAAAAAAAACTGCGAATTAACTGACGAAGTCGACGAGCTTGCTTGACGTTGTTTGTATACATAAGGACGACAACTGCGCATAAGTAGGATATCCCGCCGGCGCGCGCACGGCACGACTGGCTGTACGACAACTGAGTGACGCGTGAGCGGCGCTCCACATTACGCTAATTTCTCATACGATATCTTTTGTTTCACGCGTCAGCGCGAGTCGTAGCTCTCTTTCGCACTCATTGAATACAGTACTAAGAGTCGTACTAAACTTCGTTTCATAGGAGCACAATCGCTGGCGCTCCACTCGTTACAAATTGACGCTACATGTACCTATATAGGTAATATAATAAGACTTATTATAGGCGTAGTAAAATATAAAGAATGTACCTAATGTAAGGATTTATGTATTATAAATATAGTATATAAATTATTAAATTAGCTAAGTATGTAATTTTCGTGGGAGTGCACTGCACCAGCGCTCTTTTGGATGAGCCGCCTCTGGATGAAATATAATTTTTCATAGAAAATACACTCACACTCACACACAATTATATTTAACAATTATATTTAACTGGTTTCTCAAGACACAGGCAACGCCTAATTTGAGAATCTCTGCAAAGTCTCCATAATTATATAAAATTTTTATTTTATTCAGTTCAGTTCAGTTTTTATTTTCATGTGTTATTTTATTAAAGATTTTTCATTTTCAAGTGACATTCTATCTTGAAAAGAAGTAAAACTTCTTACGTGTGAATATTATTCATTTTAGTGTCCTATATTTATATAGCTTCATAATATATTCTCTTTAGGTTACACAAAATAAATTCCTGAACGTATGCATAAAAATTTGACAATCAATTTAAATGTCAACCACTTTTCATTACTGTCATTAATTTACATCTTTAAAATCTAAAATACGCCATAAATCGAATATTGTGGCTGTGTGTTGTCGATTCGAAACCTTTATTTAAATACGTTATTTAATTTTAGGGAAGAGTTTACCGTATCGACGCTATGAACATTAAATCTTTGACAGTTACAAACCCATGAACATTTTGTATGGCAAAATGTATTTTCCTTTTTTTTATACTTTCGTCAATTCAATCGAGATAAAAACTATCCCACCTTTAAGTTGGAACAAATAACACATATCTACAAAATTTCATTATAATCAGTTGAGTGGTTTAGGAGTCCATCGCGGACAAATAACGTGACACGTGAATTATATATATTAAGATATTACGTTCGGGGTTCATGTTGTGTATATCCAGACACAATCAGGTCGGCATAATAGAGTCGTTTGGCGAGAAGTAGACATTTTTATGGCTTAGGTCCGGTAAAAAAGCAATTGGTTCACCTGATGGTAAGTGATCACTGCCGCCCGTGAATAAAGTTTGGTTCATAGATGTGTTGTCGTACCCATCAAATGGGTAGGGGGACAATATGGGATGGGAAGAGGAAAGAAGTACCTATATTCAGCATCCGGTAATGTCCCTAATTGAATGAAATGCGACTGCAAAGCTTCACGTCGATCACCTGTGAGACAGTGGTATCACTCCGAATGAACCTCATGTAGGTAGTTAAAATACTTATACTAGTTAGGATTAGGATAGGCCCTACTTCGTTTGAACTGCGTCGTATTTGTCATCAGGTGGATTTAGTCAAATTGTCGTGAAAAAAAAAAGAAAAGCTAGACAAATAAAAATATAATGTTATATTGAAGTTACTTCAGAAAGATGCAAAATTCACACCGAGCTTTCCAAAGTTTTACAGTTTGAGAATTGATCTAAAAATGGCGAGTACAAAAATACGTAGTGGTCAAGTGCGGTGTAAGTGGTCGTTAGTGTGGCGAACTTTTGTTCGGGACCGGGTTGGGGTGGGGAGGGAAAACGGGAGGGCGGGAGACTCACTGCACTTAACAAGTGTTTCAATTCTAGTAGGTAAAGAACATTCCCTGTGTTTGTGGTGAAGTTTAGAATAGGTTCCCGAAAAATTGGTGTTGTGTTATTTTTTTATGGTATGGTTAAGTATGCCATAAAGTCTACACGTTGACATTGTCCACAGGCGCATTCTTTACATGCCTATTTGATCCGTGGTAATTTAAAGCTGGCTGCTCCGGCTTAAAAATCTTTTACCGTAGAAGTCTTTTTGCGAGGTTATTTACCTCTGTAGTCAATGTTTTATCACCCACTTTATCAGGGAAGTGGAAAATAATTTATTTCTAACTTCTATTAATTTGACTTTCTAATTGATTTCGTTGCGGGTTAAAGACTAGTTAGATATTCCCGGAGACTCACCGAGCTTCAATGCTCGGAGTCATTACATTGCGTGCCACTGTTCATTCTGGCTTACAGGAAATGCAGGGTTGGGTCATGGGTGTGAGGGCGGGACAGTATCCAACCTTATTTTTTGGACTAAGAGGCATATTCTCTAAAGCCGTGGTTTCTAACCTTTTTAGGTCCGTTACCCCTATGATCTAACTAGGGTGACTGATTTTAACCCTCCTCCCAAGTATCAGTTTGGTAATATTAGATTTTGTTTCACTTAAGACAAAAACAAGCTCATTGTTACCCCCGCAAAATACAACTTTTACCTTTTTATCACAAACCATTTTAAATAAGTGTTCTGGTCTAAATATTATAATAAATGCATCTTCACACTGCACTTCACACGCATGCTATAATAGCAAATTTCCACATCTCTTTAACTAAAGCAATAGACACCCGATAAATATTAAAATATTGGTTATTTATTATTTCCCTCGCTTTCTGCTGATTCGCCGAATTAAAATACCTTAGGTACAAGCCTCTGTAAATAAAAATAAACTATTTATCATTGGATATACTAACAAAAATATATAATATTGTTATGTACTTTATTTAATATCGTTATGTACTTTATAAGTTGTCTTATTCGTTATTGTAAAATATACAGTCTTTTATCTTCCCACAGCTGTTTTAAATTGAAATCAATTAAAACGAAGTTCTTAATATGACCTTTACAAAAGCAGCGTTTGTTCTCTACTAGTCAATTAATAACCAACAAATACTTTTGACCTTTTGTTGTTTTGTTATCTAAGTGCTGTACAAATTATTGTTCCTCCCCCTTCAATACAGGCTCGAAGTCAGGAACGCTGAGTCTATTTGTATAGCAAGAGTTATGCAAATATATTATGGATTTCTGGACATATACGACATGCATTCAACTGCGAATATAATTTTTTCAAAGAGAAAAAAGTCATTAAGACAATTACACATAACCAATAATTATGCTTTTGAAATAACCAGCTCATTGCTACCCCCGCAAAATACAGGTTTTACCCACGCGGGGGTAATTACCCCCAAGTTAGGAGCCACGGGTCTAACGTATATACTGGGCATATCATTTCCCAACTGACTTTTTATATGAACCCGTGGAGACTTACTTACAATGCCCTGCAATTTCTGCAAGTGTTCTAGAAAAATATAGTTTGATTCCCAAATCAGTCCACGTAACAGCGTATTAAAGTTAATTGAGGTACAAAAGTGTATTTGGGGCGGTCGCGTGTCCGTCGCGTGCTCACACAAGGGCGTCGTGCTGTGTTCGAGAGCATATGCACCGATGTACAGCGCACTCGGACTCAATGCTATTCAATATCACTAAGTGCGTGACTTAGGGAGAATTGGCATTGGGTGATTTAACTACTAATTACTTATATTATTGTAGAATGATTACGCCTTTTGCATACGATTTGATACTTTAATCGTGACCCGTATCAGAAAATATACTTTGTATAAATTAAATGGAATGGATACTTCGAACTGTTTTTAAGTATTTGAAATAACAATGGGTAGAAAATTAAACAATGGCAGACGATGATAATGAATAAAGTTATAATCGCTTATTATATGTTGAAGACAAGAGATTTACACTTGATTCATAGACATTATTTAAAACTAATTTTAGTTATTGAACGAGTTTCGAATTCAGTTTGAGCAATGAAGACAAAATATTTCATAGCAAAATGGGTTTGTTAACTGTCTATGAATAAGAATAAACTCATCGTCTGTCCTCATAGTACGTATGTTGTGTGTTACCAGGGCCAGTCGTCGTCGGGGTCGTAGGCGGGGCCAACTCGGGGATTCTTACCATTATAAGGATTATACATACATTTACACTGGTTTAATTTTCTTTGGCACACTGATTTGGTATTCTGATAGGATCTCGTCTCATCATCATCATCATATCAGCCACAGGAAGTCCACTGCTGAACATAGGCCTACCCCAAGGATCTCCACAATGACCTGTTGGAAGCGGCCTGCATCCAGCGACTTCCTGCGACCTTAGTCAGATCATCCGTCCACCTTGTAGGCGGGCGTCCGACATTTCGCTTGCCTGTACGTGGCCTCCACTCGAGAACCTTTCGGCCCCAACGGCCATCGGTTCTACGAGCTATGTGCCCGGCCCACTACCATTTCAACTTGCCAATCCTATGGGCTATGTCGGTAACCTTGGTTCTCCTACGGATCTCCTCATTTCTGATTCGATCTCGTAGGGAAACTCCGAGCATAGCCCGCTCCATGGCTCGTTGAGTGACTTTGAGCCTTTTAATGAGGCCCACAGTGAGAGGCCACGTCTCGGTGCCGTATGTCATCACTGGTAACACACAACTATCGAAGACTTTCGATTTTAGGCACTGAGGTATTTTGGACGAGAAGACGTCGCGAAGTTTCCCGAACGCTGCCCAACCGAGTTGGATTCGACGATTGACCTCTCTCTCGAAGTTGGACCTGCCTAACCGGACCACTTGTCCTAAATAGACATATTCGTCTACAACTTCGAGAGTCGAGCCCCCAACTCCAATGGGGGTGGGCACAACATGGATATTCGACATGATCTTCGTTTTATCCATGTTCATTTTAAGACTCACCTGTTGGGAGACTTGATTAAGGTCTTCGAGCATAGTGCTAAGGTCTAGAACTAGTCTACTAACAGATATTTCATCATTTGTTTTTCTACAATCGTAGATAATTATTCCAAAAGGTAATTCAACTACTTTCACAACATATTAATTATTATCATTCTCATTTTCAGCAACATCAATACCAGAACCAGAAATCAAAAAAAAAAAAACGTCCCTACAATCTAAGCGAAATGAAAACGGGTATAGTTTAACCCGGCGACTTATTTAAACATACAAACAAGGCATGAGAGTGATTGTTAGCGTGATTGTAACCGATGACACTCGGCACAACTCGGGGGTGCTCGGGGATTCTCGGCGGTGCTCGGCGGCTCGGCTACAACCCTTGTAATCGTGCACGCTGATTGTATAATGAACGCGGCACTTACCCGTCTTGATACTTGCATTGTTAGTGATAATAGTGATGTTCAGTGTATTTTATGTGGTAGGGATGGTGGATTTAAAAGGAGAGATTATGTTAGATAGTGAAGAAATTTATCTAAAGATTAGAGTGGAAACATAACTATCGAAAACAGTTTATAGACTTTTATTTCTGTATTTTTACCTTTGTTAGATTTATTCTGCCGAATGATAGTTGACTGAATGAACTTCAAAGAAATTGTATGGCCAAATGGGATACTGATGTCGGATAACACTGCGATCAAAGTAGAGTTACGCTAGAGTTTCTTGCCCGTTCTTCTCTGGCGAAAACAGCCTTGTGAACTGGGTGGTAGTGGAAAAAAAAATTACTGAATCTAAATAGTGTATGACATTTTATGGATTCAATAAATAAATATTTTCATTTCATTTCATTTCAAAGCGAGAAGTTATATTTTTCGCTTTCCTGAGGAGCTATGGCTAACAATGACAAATCCTTTAATATAATATCATTACAAATCCATGGAGGAGGTCTTTATTTTGTATAGAGCTTGCAAATATATATTTTTTTATTGTACGGGTCCAGCAAATTACCAACCAGCGCACCTGATTTTGGTTGATAACCGCAGCCGATGCTTATCTCATACATTCCAGAGAACCAAAAGGAATTAGGACTGGTGATGACCCACCAAAATCTTTCTCATCTTTCTCACCGACATGACAGTAACATGAGTTGAACTTCTTACAACAGTTTATATACATACATATATTATAACATACATCATCATTATTATTCACAGCCTGTAGAAACATGCTGCTGGGTATATTTCTGTCTTATACTATGCTATGTTTCTCTGTCTTTTGTCAGATATATAAAAAAATATTCTTTATTTTATTTATTTAAATCTTCAACTAAGATAACACATAACATTTATTTTTATTATATAACACAACATATATTAAATTGCATATGTATCCTTCTGCGTGCATCTTCAATTACAGGTGAGTACAGCTTGGAAATTCAGGTTGAACAATGAATCGCAAGGGTCAAAACTGCTTCATACCGGGTTCTTGCCGGCGGGTATCGCAGCTGGAGGTTGCATATCGGAGCGCAGCCGGCGGCAAGCGCTAATTTGTCGCGTGCTCCTACTTTACATTAGGCGCCGAGAACCGACTCAATTCTTGTTCCTCTGTGTCACACAATGCTCCAAGCGATTAGTTAATTGTTTGTTAGGTTAGGTGTTGGCCCATTTGGGTTTCACTGTGAATCTGAGTATATGGCGTTTCTTTACAAATTCGGCATTGATTTTGTAATTCTTAATATGATACGAGGTTCAGATTTTAAAAGTAGTGTTTCGTGAGAATATCGTATGTCAAACGCCAATATTGTTAACACTAATAATTATTATAACTACATTAAGTACCCAGTTAATACTTTCAATGCTAGACTGTGTGTCAATTACGTGAATCATTACAAAATGTTATAACTTGTAACTACTGTATGAAAAGAATATAAATTTGAATGTTCATTTAACGCTTGTTAATTATCAAATTATGCATATTTTACACATATCCTTTTTTACATTATTGGTGCCAGCAAACACTAAATACAACTGAATTAGCCTTGGGTACGATCTTAGTTTGTATCTCTTTTTATTTTTTACCTACAGGCGGCGGTGTACAGTGAGCATCTTTGGACCATTTAATCCATTTCTTCCATTGACAATCAGTGCATAGTTGGTATTGGTTATTATCCAGATGCTACAAGTGGGAAAAGGTTTGATTTCTATGTTGATACCAATTTATATAATATCCCTAAATATTTGATTCGTGTATGTGTTGTAAGATCTAACAATATCTGATACAAATGAAACGATTGACAAAATTTGTGCTTTAATATGGGGTAAGGAACTACGTTTCAAACTATTTTTGATAGCAAAAATATGGTGATTAACAATTAACTCTAAACAAACTCCAAATAAATTGTACAATCATGGAAGATTATTTCCATAATTGTCTTGATATTGAGGTGTGACCACGAATAAATTTCTCTCAGCACATTTAAATTGTAAATAACTTCGCTCATTTTGACGACCGCTTTTGTCGATTCCTTTTTTGTCATTAAATTTGGCAAAAGGGTCAGGTTGCTAACTTTATGAATATAAAACAATATTTTGGATATTGTTGGGCGTTACTTTACTTGTGATTCACTGATTAATCTACGAATAAGGTAAAAAATATGCTGTAATTGGTTACAACTAAAATACGTAATAAAAGAGTGATGGTCTCTGAGACGCCGTGGGTGAGGTAAATTGACAATAAGGAAGGTCGAGGATTTAAAAAATATATTGGCCATTGCAGACTCCCTGTTGCGGTAAGGCCTCTCTGCTCCTACCTCGTTCTTTTTTATTGGCATATAAGAACTAAAATAAATACTTGGGGTCACCATATTATGCCTTATTCTTCTATAGTTAGAATTTATTTCGAAAAAAAAAACGTAAAAGATTCTGGATATTTTTCCATTTGAAATTCGAAATTTAAAATTTTACTTTAATACGTGGTGAATCTTAGAGACAAATATAAATAAACTCGATGTCTTGTTTAGGACTAAGGATAAATAATGATTTTAGACTCTTTTTGTTCAAAAAACAGCCATCAGATTTGATTAAATCTGTGGAGGCTCCCAAAGTGTATTGTCTCTCCAGTACGAAAATATACTTTATCAGCAAATTAATCAAGCAATTTTAATACAAGCTCCAATAAAGATCAAATAAAAATTTTACATTATTTTTCCATTTTGATTATTTCCGTAAATTTCCTGTTTTTTTTTTTCACAAATAGGATTTTTACATCGCTACATATACCTACTCGATGTTTGAGTTTTGTAAGAATTGGTTTACGATTGTTTTTTAATAATAGAAAAATATGACACGCATGATTATGCTGAGGATTTTTATAAGTTACAAACACGTTGCTCCAGATCTACGAATATAAAGACGTTGTTTTAAAACACTGAAAAGAATAAAAAAAATCTTTATTCAAATTTTGGTGGTTATAAGTGTAGGTATGAGAATAAGCACTCACTTCCAGGAACTAACTATTGTATATTTTGTAAATTAACACTTAATACATTCACAGACAGAGTAAAATTATGATTATGCGACTCGGAGCGAGATGTGCTCGTGACGAGAGATGGCAGACTTCTTTCATCCAAATAAACCGACCCTTTTATAGGACTACCCGAATGAGGATCGGTGGGGATAAATCTTCCAGAAAATATATTTAAGCCATAAAATAGGGTCTATCCTTTCAACTAAAAATTAAGGTCGGCCCAAATATCTGGGCTATTGTCCAAACAGAAAGGTTTACCCAAACATGTGTACTATTGTCTAAAAAACATAAATTTGTTGCAAAGGATTACCGCCACTAAAGAACTTAACTATAATAATATAGTTTTATTGCCCCGGCATGAACGGGTCATTACAATTAGGAAACAATAATTTAGAACAGCATCTTTTTAACTAATATTATACAATAAGGTACACAAAAATTCTTACTTAAATAAAACGACTCGCAGATGTTTTATGGTTAAACATCTGCAGTCATATTTAAAAATGAAATGCGTGTTTAAATAATGTTCAAATTACAAATAATAAGCGTGTTATTTTATAAGCTAAATCTAAGTTGGCGTATTGCTACCGCCACAAAATAATCAAGGACGGATGTGCTGTAAAATAAATGAAAGCTACGGCAGTAAATAAAACCAAATAATAACGTAATTGCGCAACAATTTTCCTGAGCCTCCGCCCCGATATCATTAACAAAGTTTCCCTCGAAGATATCCGCGCGTAAACTCAAGATGACTCCAGAATCACTCGAGCGTAAACCCAGCGCTAAACAATATTACGTGTAACGAGAAAGCACTCCACTCCCTCGCCCCAGTACATAACCCATCATTAAAAACGCCGCACAATATTTACCCAAGTTTGAATACTGCTGGCTGAATGCCGGACGCCCGAGCCTCCATTTTCACGCAAATTAAAAGACACAAACGGCGCCATAGACAAGTTTTTTTTCCCGCGCGCGCTAAAACACACCATTCACAAACATCGTATTCAATTGCTCGAGAGCGTAACGGAACGGCCCGAGGCATTAATTAGAGCAGAAAACCCGTGTCTATGGTGGTTCCTTTTTAAAAGTGACGTCTTTATGCGGCTTGCGAGCTGGGCTTTGTGCCGCCCGTGTTCGCGGTTAAGTGTCAAGTCTTAGTGTCAAGCGATGTTTTAACCTCTTTGTCGTTTGATCGGAACTGCTTTTCCCTTTGATGGTGGTTTTATGCTGTTGCTTTGTGTGAGAACACAATGCAGCGAAGAATAGTAGCTTAGATAAACGTGCGTCTGCTTAGGCAGAAATCTAGTCATTTTGTATGTAAAAAGCTTAGAGTATATATATATATAGAGGGAGCGCTGGTACTTCAAATACGTAGATAAAAATGGTGGTGCCGGGCCACCTTTTTCTGCCCTCCTATTGGCTAATATTTGAACAGGCTGTGCAACATACATAAACGAATTGAAAAAAAAATTAAAAATAAACTGTATAGGGCTATTTAATTCCAGTCAAACTCGTTTTAAAAGGATAATAGCTAAATATAATTTCGGTTTTCAAAGGAATGTATAACAATTGATTGCTAAATAATTTATTCAATTTTCACTAATATAGGAGCACTACCAACATTACGAACAAGAAAATATCTACGTTTTTCAAACCGCGAATGTATGACAGCGCTCCCTCTATACAGGGTATATCAAGACTGCTACCGAAAACGAAGCCGGGTGGTAGTTTAAGCGACTTCAGACACAATGCAACAGAAAAAGTTGCAAAAAAAAGCGACAATTTTTTTTTTGTTATTTTTTTCCTATGGCCATATTTGGGTGGTAAATATTTTTTTTCCTAAAATAATAGTATATACCCTTTTATTTATAAATACTCTAAGGTATAAAAGAGTTTAAATTATTATTTTAGCAAAAACTATGGATTTACCACCCAAAAATGACGATATTTAAAAAATCATAAAAAAAAATTGTCGCGTTTCTAGGCGAAATTTTTAATTGCATTGTGTTTGTAGCCACTAAAACTACCACCCGGCTTCGTTTTCGGTAGCAGTCTTGAGATACCCGGTATATAAATACTCTAAGGTAAAAAGATATGACGATTATTAAGTTTCACTGAGTTAAACATGTCTTCTTATTGCGCAGGTGCAGTACGTACTGAAGAAGACCAAGAACCGGAAACTGTACGATGTAACTCGCAAGCAACTAGCCAAAATCTAGAAACTTCTGACATCGACGATGAAATATCCGTAGGAGACAATAGAAGTGAGACTTCGACACCAAAAAAGACCCAATATGCCTTCGACAAGAGTTCTTCCGATGACTATAAAAAACTCGATTCCGAAGATAATGAGCGGTCTTCGCCAATAGAATATAGTTCGAATAGAATTTCAAACTACAACACTACCTTTAAAGAAGATGATAACGATTTTGAAAATAGAACAGACGAACGAATGAAGCTGTACGATAGTGGTCTCTTTCATTTGTATAGGACAGACAGAGAGAGTAACAAGGACGACGGACCGGAAGGCTCAGCTTTCGGACACATAACGGGTTCTTTGTCTGATAGCATTTATGGCCGTTCTATGGATTTATCGAAGAGTTCATTTCAGTCTCAATTACTGGCTGGTTTTGCGGCTTCTGTTATCGCTGGAAGCTCGCAGAGGGACACTCAAGAAGGCGGAGGTAATTTATTCGTAGATTGTACCCATTTTTAGACTAATGGCTATTATATGTAATCATAGGGTGATCATAATGGTTTCCAGTAGTAAATAGTTGTAAAATATCGGCTGTTTTTTATCCGAGATCTTTCAAAGATGGGCTATACACTCTAGCTAAATGAAATTATTGTAACTAAACACCTAAGCGAGAACCATCAATTATTATGAAATATTTTTGTTCGTTAGGTTTTCTTTAGTATATTTTATGTATTAATTCGATCTGTACAGCGTCCGTGGTGCAATTAGTTAGATGCCGTGGCCAGCTGCGAGAAGTGAGCCCGTGGATTTGATCCTCATATTGCGAATATTTGTGTGTTCCACTTCTGGTTCCACTGTTATGTGTTTCGAGTCTGGGTGTTTGTAAGACCGCAAAGTCTCTTGTAGCTTCTGATACTCACGAAACAAGACATGATCTTAGTGTAGGGTCAGTAATATGTGTTTGAATGTTGGTGGTACCGTCTCAGCCAACGTAGTCGGCCTCTACGATTTTTGATTAATTAATTTAATTACTTCACTAAAAACTCTTTTTACCACAGATGGACAGCCGCCGATATCGTCTCGTCCGGTAAGCTCACAGAACTCAAGCCGCAAGCCTCGGCGGCGTCGCACCGCGTTCACTCACGCGCAGCTCGCCTACCTGGAGCGCAAGTTTAGGTGCCAGAAGTACTTGAGCGTAGCTGATAGAGGAGATGTGGCCGAGGCGCTCAGCCTCAGCGAGACGCAGGTCAAGACCTGGTATCAGAATCGACGGTAGGTTGAAAACGGAATATTTGGACTCCATTAGATGATTGGCGATAAATTACTAGTTAAATTTTGTATTTTGATGTTCTGTACATTTTTTTTATTAATTTCTACGTATTAAATATTGTTTTCACATTATTTCTCCGTTTCTCCCATTAGTCACAGAAAGTCTACTGCTAAACATATGCCTTCCCCAATGATCTCCACATTGCCCTGTGGGAAGTGGCCGGCATTAATTTAATACTACATTATTTAACACGTATAGATTATAGTAGTCTTACTTGAAAGTACTTAATATTTGAATAAAATATAAAGATCCATAGATATCCTTTTACAAAATCAAAATGCCACCACAGTGGGCGCCAATACACCATAAAGCAAAAATTGTCTTTTCTTTCTCAGGACAAAATGGAAACGTCAAAACCAGCTGCGTCTCGAACAGCTTCGGGCTCAAGCGGCGAGTGGAGAGAGAGATCTATCAGCACACACTCTGCCGCTGGCATGCGCGCTACTCCCGCCGTACCCTGCCTACATGCACTGCCATCTGTAGAGCAATCATAGATAGATTATTATACACTGAGGCATTACTCTAGAGCGGACAACGTGAACAAAATCACCCTTCAGGACCCCGGGAACTTTTTAGAGTGAGAACGAAGATAGTGTTATTGCGTAAGGATGAAAGAGACAGAATTGGCAGTTTATTTACTAAAATATTTGTCGTTGTCGCGGTGGGCGTTCTAGTATAATGTCTCAATGGTTATAGATCTCTAATATGTAGTCTAGTGCAATACTTGATACTTAAAGATTTGTAAATAGATTTGTCATGTATATTAAGGATTTTCATATAAATTATACGGTAATGATGGGGGTAAATGACGATCTTGATAGATTCTCTCTAGATATTATGGGTTCTGTGTCAGCCCATATAAGGCAAGGGCCTCCTCTACAATTGGTAGTACGGTTAAGAGGGGTTAGGCCCACCATGCTGGCCTAATGCGGATTTAACATACCATGGATTTTTTTACAAATCGCTAAGGTATGTAAGTTTCCTCACGATGTTTTCCTTCATCGGCTTAGTGCGTGGTGGTTGAACTTTAATCCACACATGACTCCCAAAAATCAGTCGCATCTGGTCCGTTACAACGCTCTTTATGGGTTCAAATTCGTAAATTTATTTGGGTACATTGGGTCTATTAGATGTGCTATGTTTTCATGAGGATTTTTTTGCATAGAAAATCATTATGATTTGCAATGTTGTTGGCAATCTATAAGTATTATGGCTAAGTTACCTAAGTTCGATCTGTTGTTCTATGCATTTTATTATGTGTGAAACTGGTATATTTTTATTACTTTGATAGATTGCATTATTTATTTTTAAGCTAATACTCTAAGCTTGATTTATATTTTTTCTTGAAATATCATCATCTGTGAGCATTCCACCAGGTTTATGTAACACTCAAGTATCTATTACCAAATCCGATATTTTCCATAACTTTGGAAATATCTGCGTTACCAAATGTTAAAAATCATTTGTCTCAAATTGTTATTTATTTATTTTGAGTTGCGATTACTTTATGTTTGTTACTTAGAGTATTTATAATATAGAGGGAGCGCAGTCATACATTCGAGCCTTGAAAAACGTAGATATTTTCTTGTTCGTAATGTTGGTAGCGCTCCTATATTAGTGAAAATTGAATTAATTATTTAGCAATAAATTGCCAAAAATTCCTTTGATAAACAAAATTATATGTAACTATTATCCTTTTAAAACGAGTTTGAGTGGAATTAAATAGCTCTAAACTATTTATTTTTACTTTTCTTTTCCAAGTAATTCATGTATGTTGGACAACCTGTCAAATATCAGCCAATAGGAGCGCAGAAAAAGGTGGCCCGGCACCACCATTTTTATCTACGTTTTTGGAGTACCAGCGCTCCCTATATGTTATAAATACTCTAAGGTTTGTTATCAGTTTTGTAATATTTTAGACTCATTTTTGTCTATTCTTTTATAGATAATTTAATTATGATCTTATAGATAAATAAGTTGTAAAGTACCTGTAAGTATCCTTAGTGTAGAATAAAAAAATCTAGTCACCGAGTAAAGTTATACAAAAATCTCACATTGCGTTTCAATCACACCATTTTGTCAAACAAAACATTTCATTCTGCGCAAATTATGCAAAATCCGTGGAGCCATTTCGAATCAGTGCTACCAACCGCTCGCAATTTGCATCTGTTTAACATCGCGAGATGTACTCTGTAGCGCTGCATCGCTGTAAAGCGGCGCGCGTTCTCCGCCTCACTGAACGCTATTTAAATCGATGTTGCGCTGTTTTGTAAAGTTCAGCAGATGGATAAGTTTGACTGGGTGCCGTGGCCGAATTATCAGTCAATTTGTTGTAACGAGATGGTAATTGTTGGGTGCTGGGGTTGTAAGGGAACAAATGGCTGTTAATGAATAATTGTTGAATGTTGGGGGTCACTTATCTTTTGTGATTGAAGATTGTTTGTACATTTTGATGATACTGTAATTTGCACATCAAAATAAATGGGTTGATGTGTATTGAAACATGGCGAGTTCAATGGTATATCTTTTTCTTTTGATTGTCGTTATAAGCGTCTGCTTAATACCTACTCGTCTGATCTAGCGGCCCGCCTGATGGTAAGCGGCTACCGCTGCTCATGAAGCTCTGCAGTGCCAGAGAACCAGCACAACAAAATCGCTGCTTACCTTAAGGAGAGTAGTTTTTTTGAGCCTCGATTGAAGGTCATAGCACTCTGGAAAAATCGACTCACTCTGCACGTGCGTGGTAGGAAAGAACGTTGGAAACGTAGCGTTCGGGAACGGTACTCTTCCAGGTGGTATGAATGAACTCTACTGCGGTGACGGATTGTACGATGAAAAAAATATAGGTATTTGAAGGGCTGGCAACATTTCTAAGATCCATACTGTTGATGTTCATGGCGATCACTTAATATCAGGTGAACTGTATGCTCGTTTGTCGTACCTATACAATAAGACCTTAGAGTATAGTGTAAGAGTCCCTTTCGTTGAAGCCAAAATGCTATAAAGATATAAGACTGTAAATTTATTATAAATAAACTTGAATGACCGCAAAATTAATTAATATTTACTACTATATAATATAATCATACCAAGTTTCTATTCATAGATTCATACCTCATTTTTACGACCTACATGGCAATCTAGAATGTAGGACATTTTATGAATAAGACCATTATGTTATCTAATAGGGTGAACAAGTTGAGTAACATTATTTCGTGTCCTCAATACTGGAATGGCTTGTAAAAAATTGCTCGGTAGCTTCATAAATAGATCACCATATATTTATCATGATTTTGTTGGTGATGAGGTTTTTAATGCATTTTGCAGAATAAATGCGCTGGTGATTTGCTAAAAACAACTTTAATGAATCTCGCGTCATCATCATAGTTATTAGCCGAAAAAATCATATCAGTGTTTTTTTGGAATAGTTAAACCTTCAGGGCCTGGTTGACTGTTCATAATGTAGATAAAACTACTTGCTATTTTATTCCTGTATCCATATAAATATGTTCTGTGTGTATACCTCAACATAAATTAAATAAATCAAAACATTCCTCATTCAAAAGATCATTGTATTGTTTGTGACAATAAATCTGTTTTTCTTTCTTTCTTAGAAAATGTTTTGAACCGTCTCAATAAAACTGCCTGAAAAGTAAAGAGAAATCTAAATAATAATTCCTCAGGAACAGTCTTATTTTTATTACATTAACCAAACTTCTAAACTTGCTAACAAACTCCAAATTCCTAACCGCAAATTAAAACCATACCACTGCACGCCTCACAAAGCCCTGATTATGTTCATCTTTATTTCAGTTTTGAGCAAACGAGAGTTTATTAAAGGGTATCGTGCTGGGAAGTAATTGGGCTGTTTTGATCTCCGAGTGGCGGGGGTGCGTGGGGGCGGGAGCGGGGGGAGGGTAATTGAAGTATTTTCCCAGCGTTTGGAGGGTAGTTGTGTCGATACGAGTCTGAATGGATTAGTTAGCGCGTCGTAACTATCTGTCAATGGGAGTGAGTAATGGTCTTGCTTATCAAGCTGATTTGGCTGTTACGTTAATTTATAATGTTTGTGTGTTATGCGGATTGTGTAACTGTAACGATTTTTGAAGTTGTTATAGGTCATTTTGACGGTTTTAACATATTTGACGGAAGATATTGTACAGGCCGATAGTTGACCTAAATCCTAAATCTCCGAAAATCACAACCACTAATGGAACGAAACAACAATACTTATTAGTTAGTCAAGATCAATATTAACAATTTTATGTTTGACCGTTTAGTATTCTATATTTAATAATGTTCACTGACTGGCGGACCTGTCCAGCTTGGCAGGGGTCAGGTCGGGGCTAGGTAATATTTTACTCCGCTCCATATTAGAAACCTACATCTTAATAAAACTATTCGCTAATAATCTTCTTGCAACACTCTATTCATAGCTAGAAACTGCTTAAAAATCCGTGACGCAGTCTAAAAGATTAACGCTGTAGTGATCTACCACGAAAAAGGAGCTAATACTGATGATATCAATATGACACTGGCTCATCACAACACCGACCTCAAGTGTGGGCGCCCGTCCAACTTGTTCCGTATTTTATATCAGAGTTTCAATATCATCAACCAACCGCAGTAGTGGTGGTACATTTGACAGGTACAAGAACAACAAAAGCTTTCATAGAGATAGTGGAAAGCGATTTTGTTATTCTATGTATAGGAACCAAATATAATCCCAGTAGGTAATAAAAAAATAAAAATGAAAAGGAAATAAATAACACATTTATTCTTACTTGTAAATGACGAGCGTCTACTAGTAAAAGATTTAATTCCATAATTTCTTATCAAATAAATCACATTCCTACGCCGTATCAAAATAACGGTCCTTAATTAATTAAATCCAGTTTATCACTTTACACTACCAATGTAAGCTACTTGGACCAAAATGAATTTATTTTTTATTTGGTTTATTTACTTAATTTTTCCTAAAGTCAAGACGAACGTAGTCAGCGATGAATATGATGCAAAAGTCTCTGAGAAAAGAGAAAAAACTATGTATAGTATTAAAAGACGATTCGTTCAAAATATGGATGACGAGCATTGGCACATTTCACATTTAGAAGATTCAAGTTTCAACAAATCGAGAAACAGCTGTCCGCACGAAACATTCGAAGACAAAGTTAAAAAGTATCGGCGTATGTTGAGGCATGATGGGTCTCTTGTGAATTTCGTGTCACCATATGCATTGCCGGTAGACATTTCAGAGATGTCACATGGTGGGTGTCGAGTAGGAGATGAACTTGATAAAAACAAAACAATAGCACCTACTGTTAATGCAACAGACAAAGGTAACTCGCAAGGTCAGAGAAATATAACAAAAGAATTAAATGTTACTGTTGCTGAAGAACAAACGGTTCTACATAATAAATCGCTCGAAGGCGTAGCAACAACCGTCAAGACAAAAGCATCAGTATCACAACGTGGTAAGGTCAAGAATGCTAAAGACGGGAAGAAAAGGCGCGCTGGCGATTATATGTTCAGCTCAGCAGAGTACTACGAAGAAACTGACGACTTTGATGAGGGGTGGTGCCCTGGGAAGGTATCCGTCATCACCTTGGACATCGACAACTTGAGAGATTATGATCCCGAATGCGAGTTGATGCTGGTGTGGAAGAGTTTGCATTAAATGTTTACGTTTATTGTTTTATTTTTTTTGTCACTCGTTTATTTACTTACAATAATGGGTATTTTGTACTACCTGCATCGGTGTTTCCTGAACGCTATGACCAGTTCTTCTTCAAACAAGGTTTAAAGAGAGTACTGTCCTTAAGGTAGGCAGCAACTTAGTTGTGCTGGTCCCCTGACACTGCAGAGGTCCTTGAGCAGCGGTAGCCGCTTACCATCAAGCAGGCCGCTAGATCGTCTGCCTACAAAGGCAATAAAAAAAACTTTTTCAATTTTGAAAATATCACCTTGTAGAAACTCTTGTATACCTAAGCTTGCCGTAGCTATCCTACCATCTCTTTTTTCTTCCCGCCATACTCACCCGAATTAGTTCCGATTAGTCCCGTCCTTTCTCGTGATTTACTATACCGTGCCGTTAAATTCCATGCTATCCCATCAAATTAGCTGTGTATGTTATCCCAGTGCTATCACGTCACTCGACCTAACGCTATTCTATTCCATCTCCTCACATCCAAATAGTGTGGCTTATTAAATATTAACATCATTTAATATTACATACAAATTTCATCCCTTATTTCACCCTCATAATACTATTTTCCAAAATAGTCATACGCCAATCTTTTTGTTGGTAATAATAGCTAAAATGTAAATTTTCATAGAAATAACATTAATGGCATTATTCATACCTTTCATTATGACATCATTTTTGATTTAACAACTTAACCCTTATTTCAACCCATTTAGATATAATTAATTTAGATATAATTCCTGATTAGCCTATGCTAATGCCTTCCACCACCTCTACGTACAAACATAAGCCAGCTGACTTTAAAGAAACACATCAAAATGGAACTTTTAAAAATTCAAAAGCAATAAACAACAACAAAAATTCAATTCACAAGTCAAAAATAGTACGAGTAACTTTTATAACACAATTTGTTTTTTTTTTGTTTAATTATTATTATTGTTCTATTTATATTGTAATTTTTTTATTGTGGTTTTTGGATGTCATCTGTTTCTTTTTTTTTCCTTTTCTCTTTTCTTTTTTGTTGCTTTATAGTCTTCGACCCCACGTATAGTAGAATTGTTGTACTATGATGGCTTTGGAGCCAGCTGAAAATCAGTGCTGTTGTAAAACAGCGTATACTGAGCTGGTATCCATTCTCCACGCATATTACAGCAAATACCAGAATGGGCCTGTTAACTGTTATCTTATTCTTAACTTACTTGTATTGTTATTTTGTTGTATAGTGTGTGTGGAAGAAATAAATGGTTTAAATATACCTTACTAACGGTGAAATAATTTTTCAAATGGAATCAGTGATTACTGCGTTTATTACGTAGATTAAACAAGTAAACTAGCTAGCCATAAAATAGTATCCTATCATTTAGCATTTCTCGGACAATGGACCCAAAGCAAAAAAAAAAATCAACTTCGAACCAGTAGTTTCTGTGATTAGCGGCACAAACAAACAATCAAGCAAACTCTTCAGTT
Organism: Hyles vespertilio; assembly: GCA_009982885.2. NCBI lineage: Eukaryota > Metazoa > Arthropoda > Insecta > Lepidoptera > Sphingidae > Hyles > Hyles vespertilio. Next base: position 1,684,600 of record CM042818.1, read on the forward strand.
TTATATATTAGTATATAGATTCAAGAGTAGCTATAATTATTTTACTCAGTTATTTTTATGGGAATTTAGGTATTATACCTGCTATGGTAAGATAACCACAAAATATATCTTTCTTTCTTTTATTCTTTCTAAACGTTTTTTTTAACCCTGACGTTTACAAACCAATTGTTCCAAAAAGCGATTTTAACTCTATAGATATGCTTACGACTTGTCCAACAGTTATGAAAGCAAGTAGTAATAAATAAAATGACTGTGGGCGACATCTAGATGACAAAACATTTTCATTTGGTCATTGGAAGCATGTTCTATTTGTTAAAACAGAGAACATGGGGAGCAAATGTTTCTATGAAAAAGCCGTAAAGCACAGCCCTATAAGTCTGCTAGTTCAGGAAAATTGCAACAGATGGCGAGAAAAACAAAGTTGTTCTATGTTGCTTTGCTACGAAGCTACGTTGCTACGGAAAGAAGTTTCAAAGCTTATCGATAGATGGCATGGCATATTTTTACTAATAATTATAAAGTAGCTGCGATGTTGTCTCTATTTTATGTTTCTCAGTAGAAATAAATAAACCCAAAACGAATTCATATTTCTTACATCGCACTATGATAAAATTCTTTAGTCTTTCATTATCAGAAACTATAGCAGACTTTTCGATCTCACAAACATCCAGACCTGAAAAAATACTTTTGTATTTTTGTCGCGGTGCATAGATTGAACCCGCGGCCTGTCGTTTCACAGCCAGCGTCTAAGCACGGAGGGTGTCACAGAAATATGATACTTGATTGAGTTTAATTATACCGGGTATATCAAGACTGCTACTGAAAACGAAGCCGGGTGGTAGTTTAAGCGACTTCAGACACAATGCAACAGAAAAAGTTGCAAGAAAAAGCGACAATATTTTTTGTATTTTTTTTTCCTATGGCCATATTTGGGTGGTAAATACATTTTTTCCTAAAATAATAGTGTATGCCCTTTTATTTATAAATACTCTAAGGTATAAAAGAGTTTAACTTATTATTTTAGCAAAAACTATGGATTTACCATCCAAAAACGACGATATTTAAAAAATCATAAAAAATAATTGTCGCGTTTCTATGCGAAATTTTTAATTGCATTGTGTTTGTAGCCACTAAAACTATCACCCGGCTTCGTTTTCGGTAGCAGTCTTGATATACCCGGTATCTTGTTATTTCTAAAAATAATAATGTATTATTCCTTTTTCGGCATTGCCTCTTTATTAAGAGATAGCTTGTAAAGTCAGCTAGTTTAAGAAGAATCCAGTTTAAAGAATTTTGTTTAATAAAGAATCCACTACTTTCTTTAAGTTTTTTGATTTGAATATAATAATTAGCCCACGACCTGAAAATTGGCACTTCCATTCTAATAAAATTGTTTTTTGATGTGTGTAGATGATGTCTTTAAATAATGATAATTATTTAAAAATAATATTTATTTGAACTAAATTATTTTATCTAGATGAGCTAGATGTTATTCCACTGGAAATTAAAACCTATATAAAATTTTACGAACGAACTTTACTTAACGTGCGTATTTTTGAAACAACCATATCAAAAACTGTTTTTCTTTAAAGATTATTTATTATATAGGTAATTTGAGGTGGTGTATAATATGCTTTTTTACAAATCCAAGGCAAAGCAGTATTCAATTATTATATTTTAATTAATCGGGTTATTAATTGACCTCCAATTCAGCACAACTAATTACAACGAAAGAAGATTTACAGGAATAAACCTTCTTTATGCGTCAATATAATTAAGAAAATAAGGAACAAACCTCTTTTGTGGGTCAATATAATTAAGTAAAAAAAAAAACAATAAAATATGGCACGGTAACCTGGAAAATAGGATATGGTACACATGTCTGCCGCAGGAATCTTGTAAGCCTGACACTAATACCGCAGTAGGAATTGTAAGGAAGGCATTAGGAAGCCCCGTTACCGCACCCCCCCTTCTATATCCCCCGGCATGACGGGACGCCATTATCCTCGGATGGCGCGCGGTTTAAATTATCATCAAGGTTTCTAGGTCAGCGTTGAAGTTACAATATGGGCTATTAGGAATAATTTTAGACAAAGTTTAAAAATGAAGCCTTCGCTTGAAATAAATATTGCAGTTTGTAGGTTTGCCAATTACATTATAGCAATAAAAACAGGTTTTTTAATACATACGTATATACATCCTTTCTCCCAGAAGGGTTACGCAGGGGCAGAAGCGCGCCTTAATCCACTCTCATCATATTTGTCTACATATTAAATATTAGTGGCTCTATGACCTACGGTCAAACAGGTCAGTCAGGTCAGATTTGTAGGGTAAATAGAGGTCTATTAAATTAAGTTATTGTTAGTTTAATAAATAAATAAAACAAGCTGTGCCAAAATACCCACATTTCGCCATGTATGTTCCGTTACATGATGTGATAGGGTGCGAGCCTATCGCCATATCGGGCACAAGTTTCTGTCTCCGGGTTGATAATGAATAGAAAAATCCAATATCACTGTACCCGACACGGGATTCGAACCCGAGACCTCAGCTTTAAAGCCGTACCGTAGTACAAGTACGCCACCGAGGCAGTCGTTTTAATGGACACACAACCGCAAGCATCCTTGACATGTCTATCGACCAGTTTAATCAGCACGATATGGCCCATAGCAGTTTACTGGACATAGCCTCCCTCAATGATTTGCATAAAACTCGTTGGAAGTGGCCTGCATCTAGACACTTCATGCAACCTACTAATATCGTATATGCTTCATGTGCGTGGACGTCCGGCGCTGCGTTTACCAGAGCTTGGCCTCCAATCGAAATATTTTTTGACGAGATGATCGAAAATATTTTGGGTTTCACATATAATTAAATACATATGTATATTGTTTAGATTATTTTAAACTGTTAAGCTAAGTTCAAAGTATGGGACACAATGCTCTTTTATTAAAACCTTTTATTACTCAAGATTATCGGTTACTAATTGTATCAAATAATGAGACCCTAAACATCCCCATTGCCGGTTAATCTCACCCATATATAATAACTCCCTTACAAGATAAAACACAGGAGAAAAACTATTGAAAGTTAATTGTATTTACAATAACGTTTTACTTTTTTATTATTTCTTAGAGCAATAAACAATCACCTAATATCGATTTAATGTAATACACACAAAATAATTAACTTGAACTCCGAAAAATGATTTTTAATAATTACTTGCCACGGACAGTGCGGCCCGCTGCTCGTAAATCAAATGTGAGGGAAGTTTGCTATCCTTGTCTCTCGTATAGAAACAGGTGTATGCCTCTCTTTCTCACGAAATATTTCCGAGGGGTGTATTATTACGTCCAATAACTCAACATTGTAACTGCTGGGTTTGGGATTGTTGGAAAAATATTTTTAATATCTTGGCATAACGTTCAAAATTGTTCAAATCCAAAGGGTAGTACAATCATGAAGAAGGATAAAGGTGTGAACACACATGGCTTGATGAATATAAAAATTGTTTTGTAGATTGTTATCGAAGTATCAAATAAGGGATGAGTTTGTATTTTTTTTGTTAAATAACATTTTATAATATTAGGTTTTGACCAAATAATGTGCAGAAGTAAACAGGATTAACAGAGATTTAATACTCGTATGCAAATAATATACAGTTCACAGACAGTGTCAAGAGAGGAACGGAAGTAACAACTAATAGACAATACAATAGAACTAGTATAGACAATGTTTGTTTAATATCGGTAAATCCGCACTTAGTCGATAAACCACAATATTACTAACACTGGCCCTTAAACAAATATTGTCTACAAACAAATAATACTTACATTAACTTCCATCAAAACTTTAACACTAAACTTAATAGAAATAAAATCATTTTCTATAAAACAAACTTTGCCCTTTTAAGTTAACATTAATTTCATTACTAATTTACTGTGTAAATAACTTGTTAAAGGCTTAGTCAACAAATCAGCTAACATTTCATTTGAACATAAATACTTAATATTAATTGAACCATTATCAATATGTTCCCTAATGAAATGGTGCCGAATATCAATGTGTTTAGTTCTGGCATGAAACACAGTAGTTTTACATAACTTCTGTGCTGATTGGTTATCATTAAAAATTGTAACTTTAAGCAATACACCTAAAACTTCATGTAAAAAGTTCTTAATAAAAATAGCCTCCTTACACGCATCAGATAGACTCATATATTCAGCCTCGGTGCTTGACAATGCAACAGTACGCTGCTTTCTACTCTCCCAAGATACTATAGACTTACCCACCTGAAATACATATCCAGTGTAGGACTTCCTATCTGTCTCGTTTCTTCCCCAGTCAGCATCTGCATATCCTGAAATTACTAATTTGTCTCTTGGAAACTTTAAACAATAATGTTTTGTTCCTTTTAAATAACGAAGTACTCTCTTCGCTGCTTTCCAATGCGTTTGACAATAGCAATCATTAAATTGGCTCAGGTAGCTGACTGCATGAGTTATATCTGGTCGTGTTGCTATGGCGATATACATCAATGACCCTATTAAAGTTCTATATTCTAATTTTTCATATCCTTTTTCACTAGATTTTTCGAGTTTTAAGCCAGTTTCCATAGGAGTTACTGCAGGCTTACAGTCTTCCATTTTAAACCTTTTTAATACCTTTTCTATGTAACTTGTTTGGTCTAAAGTAATCTTGTCCCTTTGTTTACAGATTCTGATTCCTAGGATATGCCTGGCTGGCCCTAAATCTGTGATTTGAAACTCACTTTTGAGTTTTTGTTTTATGTCAACCATCTCTTTAGATGCATTCGGCGTTGACATTATAAATATATCATCCACATACAATGCTATCAGTATCAATTTATCTTCATTGTGTCTATAGTAAACACATGCTTCTAATGAAGATTTCTTAAAGTTCAATTTACTACACAAAACTTTGTTGATTTTCTCATTCCATGCCTTAGCCGCTTGTTTCAAGCCATAAATTGCTTTGTTTAGCTTATAGACTTTCCTTTCTTCACCTTTTACTATGAAACCTTCAGGTTGTTCCATGAATACTAGTTCGTCAAGATCACCATTAAGAAAAGCAGTCTTAACATCTAAGTGATGTATATCCATATCATATGCTGAAGCAACGGCTAATAATGTTCGTATAGTCGACAGTCGAACAACTGGAGCAAAAGTCTCATTATAATCGATTCCAAATCTTTGTGTGAATCCTTTAGCTACTAATCTAGCCCTATATTTACAGACTTTACCATCAACACCTCGTTTCTTTTTAAAAATCCATTTACATTTTACAGGTGTTTGATCACAAGATCTATCAGTAAGTGTCCAGCACTTATTAATAATAAAAGAATTATATTCATCTTGCATTGCCTGTTTCCAGCTCTCTGCGTCTGGACCATTCAGCGCCTCCTTCACTGTCAATGAGTCACCAATGTCGTTGGTGTAAGAAACTTCATTGACAAAATGAGCCATCAAGGAGTCTGAAGCAGTTTCATTTTCTAAGCTTGAGCTGGATGATGACTGTTCTTCTAAATCTGGAACATAAGTTTCATCCGCAGAATCACGTGAATAAAAACTCTCTTCTTCATCAGAATCATTAACTGTTATAACACTACATCTCTGTTCAGGTTGAGTTACAGTAGTATTATCAGTATTAACCTCATTGAGGATATATTCCACAGTAGATGGTTCTGTAGGTGTTTTATTACCATTAGTATTCACTTCATTATCATTAATTGAAACATTATGACTTTTAATAAACTTATCCTCTAAAAACGTTACATCTCGAGCCTTCACGCAAGTTCTCGGATTTTCAGGGTCTAGTAATCTATAGCCCTTAGAATTTTCACAATATCCAACAATGATATATTTCTTCGCTTTTGGTTCTAGTTTAGTCCGTTTGTGTGTATGACAATATGCTATACAACCAAAAACACGTAAATGTGAAATTGATACCTTGTTATTGGTCCACTTCTCCTCTGGAGTACAACCTTTAACAGCTAATGACGGCGAACGGTTTTTCAAATAAACTGCTGTATTGACAGCTTCAGCCCAATACTTCTGATTCAGGCCTGCTTCATACAGCATGCAGCGCGTTTTCTCCATTATAGTTCTGTTTGCTCTCTCTGCCACTCCATTTTGTTGAGGCGAATACGGCACAGTCGTTTGATGTACAATGCCGTACTCTTTCAGGTATTCCTGAAATTTATTATTAATATATTCAGTGCCATTATCACTGCGTATTATTTTAATTTTCTTATTAGTTTGGTTTTCCACGAGAGCTTTCCAACTTTTAAAAACATTAAAAACTTCATCTTTGGCTTTCAAAAAATAAACAAAAGTTTTTCTAGAAAAATCATCTATAAAAGTTAGAAAATATTTTGCGCCACTGAATGATGTAGTGGGCATCGGACCGCACAAGTCAGTGTGCACCAACTCTAATATAGCTTTGGCTCTATTGAAAGAATTCTTTGGAAAGGTTACACGAGTTTGCTTTCCTTCAATACAAGATACACATTTATCAAAACTAGTATTACTATAAGAAATTCCTAGAACCATACCTTTTCTCAACAATTCCATACTTCGATGGTTGAGGTGTGCAAGACGACGATGCCATACCTGCTGAGAAGTACTTTCTCCCTTCTCGGTGACAGCACGCATTCCACGAGACATTAATCCTGCATTATCTACAACTAGGTTATCATATTTCATATTATTAAAATTTGAAATAGGTGTTGTTCTGGTATCCAATAAAAATACATTGTCACACAGCGTAGCTGTAGCTGTCACAGTTTTATTGTCATAGATGTGACACATACCAGAACTAAACACTACTTTATAACCTTTTTGGACCATGGCACTTACAGATAATAAGTTTGCGGTTAACTTAGGCACATAGTAAACATTACTTATTGTCTTTATATTACCATTTTTCAAATGAACATTCACAGAACCTTGTCCAGCTGTATACAACTTATCACCATTGGCTATATTCACCTCCAAGGACTTTCCATCACTTACAAAACAACTCATAATACTTTTATCTCCACACATATGTGCAGCGGCACCACTATCAATATACCAAACTCCACTATGTGTGTTCGCTGACAGTGCAGTTAATAAGGCCTTTGATTTGTCTGTATTAGTCTTCATGAACTTCTTATGTCCAGACTTAGGACAATCTTTGATATAATGCCCGATTTTCTTGCATCTGTAGCATCTTTGTTGTTTTTGAATCAATAAAGCAGATGTACCGGGATCATTTTTGTCACTTCTCCGAATATTTTCTTGTAATAGTTTGCCTTTGACTTTTTCGCTGGTGAGTTTAATATTCGAACTCTCAATTGCCATTATAAGAGGATCATAATCAGGCGTCAATCCGCTCAACATGATTACTGCTACAAAGTCGTCCTCCAAAGGCGATCCTATTTCACTAAGCTGTTGTGATAATTCGGTAATTTTATTGATGTAAGTTTCCATACTCTCACTCTCATTCAGTTTTGTTCCAAACAATGTTCGCAGAAGCCCTAGTCTGCGACAAAGTCCACTGTCTTCATAGGCTTTGGACAAATTTGTCCAAGCTTCGTGTGCTGTTTTTGCATTCCTGATATGCGGTATTACTGACGGTTGAACAGCTAATGCGATTCTTGCCAAAGCTTTTTGTTGCTTCTTGCTATTACCATCATCCGTTTCTACGCATTCCCATAGTTCTTCCTGTATTAATAACATCTTCATCATAAATTTCCATGAGCTGAAGTTCTCTATGCCCTTTAATTTCTCGATAGAAAAATTGTTCGTTGCTGGAGAGCACGCCATATTTTTATTTTATATTCGTATTTTCTTGTTTTTAGAATATATTAATATTTATGCTTGCATGGCGTGCTGGGCCCATAACCTATTAGGTTTTGACCAAATAATGTGCAGAAGTAAACAGGATTAACAGAGATTTAATACTCGTATGCAAATAATATACAGTTCACAGACAGTGTCAAGAGAGGAACGGAAGTAACAACTAATAGACAATACAATAGAACTAGTATAGACAATGTTTGTTTAATATCGGTAAATCCGCACTTAGTCGATAAACCACAATATTACTAACATATAACCGTAAAAAATATGGTAAAGGATATATATATATACACATTGATTATTACTATAGTCGGTCAAAAAGCATTGGACTGGCCTAGCCAAAAAAAATAATATAAAGGCTATCAACCGATAATACCAAAGACTAAGTAAAACGGCAATGATTTAATAAAAAAGCTGACCTAGGTAACGACCGAGATATTGCTTGGTAGATATAAACATTGTCGTCGTATTGGTCTTCCTTTTATTTTTAAATTAATAATTTTCTTTGTCCGAATTGATCGATTCCAGAAATGATGAATTTTAAAATTAAAAAATAACTTATAAGTTAGAAAAAGAGACGAAAACCAATAAATCTATAAATTAAAGCATTAGCAAATCGTTACAAAACAGTAAAACTTGTGTTTTAATAAAGAAGCTCTGATACTATGCTAGTATATAATTTTAAATTACGTAAATCATAAGAGAGTAGTAGGTCGATGTGGTGATGATGATGTGATACTTGGGGGAGGCCTATGTTCAGCAGTGGGCTTCCTGAGGCTGAGATGATGATGATGATAAGAGAGTAACATGTTTATTTCAAAAATTCAGTCTTCACTTAGCAACGTCATTGTATTTAGAGGTTATTGGAGTTTATATTATACCGGAGTGATATAATCACAAGAATTATGGCGTCTAGCCTTTTTTTTTCATTGCAATTTAAATGCTTATTTAATTTTTATGGGTCTTACCAGACGATCAAAAATTTCATACTTATTGATTCGTTTTTTTCTTAGGAATAACTTAAGATTATTTTCATAAACGAGTGGGATATCTATTATAAACAGCAAGCGATTTAATATTACGAATAAAAAACCATGAATAGAATTTTCCTAAAACGCACAAGCTATCATGCTGGTTACGCAATAGTGTAGAATATTATTGCCACGTGAAATATTCATAATTATGGAAAAGTATAAAGATAAAATAAATAATGTGTAACTAATAAGTGTGACTATAGCCTTATATTTCATGAGTCATCGATGCAATTGAAAGTATGTCATAGCCCATATGCGTTTAGGATGCATTTCGTCTGAAGAGGATCTTTGAAGAGCACAGCTTTCATCGTATAGACCTTATCGTACTTATAATAGAATTCTATTTTGTATGCTGCCTTTTGTATTCAGTATCAGGGATATCTCTTCAAGCCTCCTGATGTCCTAGTAGCAAATGCCCTTTAACACGTGACGTCACGCTCGAGGTTCTCAAGCAGCAAGGGGGAAACACGCTCTGGGCGTGTTTGATATGAATTTATGAAGTTGGGTCCAATATTTTGAACTTTAATGCATTGTGTTACGAACGATGTAATCGTTTTGGGTAAAATTCAGCCTCCGTGGCGCAGTTGGTTAAATGCTGGCTGTGAAACAAAAGGCCGCGGTTTCGATCCCCGCACCGAGACAAATGTTTGTGAGAACCACAACCATTTCTTTTGGGTATAGGCTATCTGTCAGGACGAAAAGTCTCTCGTAGTTCCTGGTATCCACGACACAAAACTCGATCTTAGTGTGGGGGTCGGGACCATGCATGTGACTGCTGGGTGTATTTATTATAATATTAGTAAAGTACATTAATCGCAGTGTTTTATGTACTAGTAGATACTCTAGTAATAGCTTTTTTAAACATTTAATGTATGCACAAAAGTCTCGTCATTTCAATCGATAGGTTTAGATACATAGGATTTTGCTACCAATGTAAACTTTCTCCTTTGTAAAACATTATGTTGCTGTATTAATTAATTTATTTAAAGAATTCCCCACAAGGAAAACAGATAACATTAATATAACAATACCGGGTATCTCAAGACTGCTACCGAAAACGAAGCCGGGTGGTAGTTTTAGTGACTACAAACACAATGCAACCAAAAATTTCGAAAAGAAACGCGACAATTATTTTTTATGATTTTTTAAATATCTTCATTTTTGGGTGGTAAATCCATAGTTTTTGCTAAAATAATAATTTAAACACTTTTATGCCTTAGATTATTTATAAATAAAAGGGTATACACTATTATTTTAGGAAAAAATGTATTTACCACCCAAATATGGTCATAAGAAAAAAATTACAAAAAAAAAATTGTCGCTTTTTTTTGCAACTTTTTCTGTTGCATTGTGTCTGAAGTCGCTTAAACTACCACCCGGCTTCGTTTTCGGTAGCAGTCTTGATGTACCCTGTATATTACAAATTAAACAATCGTCTTTAGTTAAGCATTAGAATAAAAATATTATATGATCCAGACCATATAAAGGTTCTTAAGGAAAGGCCCTAAGGGCTTTCTCTACGAAACAAGTATTATCAAATTGTTATATTATTGAAATATTATGTTATGGGATAAACGTAAAATACCGCCGATAGTCACACTAACACAGTGTATCAGATACACGAGACAATTTTCAGTCCCTCGAACACCCAGGCTCAAAACAATTACCAGTGGATCACACAAATTTGTCTTATTGCAGGAGTCAAACCCGCGGTTTCTCGATTTTTCGACATTAATAGCCGGCCTTCATCCCAACATTTCAGACCCCTCTTTCCTAGAACGATTAACGTCTTGTGTTTAACCAAATGCGCCTCAAAAGCTGTTTAAGTAATTGTTAATTACAATTGAAACCCCTACAAAATAGAATAATGGAGATGGGAAAAAAATGTTAATTACATAATTGTTAATTACTTTAATTAAATTTATGAAAGTTAATTTAATTATCTTCTTATTCTTAAATGTGCATAGGCTAACATTGAGGACAATCTTTTGGTTTCTCAATTTTTGCAATTTAATGGATACTTGATTCACTACTCCATTAATGTATGACAACCTCCTGTATCCTTATGTGAATTTAATAGTAAATATATCTTTAGCCACACAACTTAAAGTTCATTTTGCTACATAAAGTAGGAGCGTATCCAATATCTATTGTCACATGTATTGAAATTTGAGTTCTAACCTCTTGTAAATAAAATTGATTTTCAATTGCATTGTAATCGCCAGGAGCAATGCAGTGATCTCTCCTTGTGTTCTGATGTCCTGGTACTGAATACCCTTTAACACGTGACGTCACTCCCGTGGTTCCCAAGGATCGAGGGAAACGGGAAATGATTAGGGGACTCAAGTTCCGGTATTAACGCGACAAAGTTATTACTAGTGATGTAGATCTTGTTTGTCGATATTATTAACATAATATTCTCGAGTACAGTAGGGCGTAGCTAGACTAGCTAGAATTTTTTTACTATTGCAATTCTAATGAGTCAGTTTTTGCTATTTTTTTTCTCATAATTTGTTTCATATTTCTTAACTAAGAGCCTAACAGCCTCCGTAGCGCATTTGATTTGACACCGGTAGAGAAACTAGAGGCCACTGGTACGATACACGCATCGAGACAAATGTTGGTGTGATCCACTGGTAATATTTAGGTCTGGGTAAATCCGAAATGTCTGTCGTAGTTTCTGATACCCACAACAAAAGACATGATCATACTGTGGGGTCAGGACTATGTATGTGACTGTTAGGTTCATTTCTTTAAGTACAGAATGGCTAATTGTTACAGCCGGACAAGATTTATGTTTGTATGTAGAGCGGGCCCGTGGTTTGAATGAGATGTATGTATAGGGCCGAATAATTTATACATTAATTAATTAAATCTCACAGCTGTGTCCCCCACCGTTCTGCTAGAAGAGCCAATAAAAAAGATTTTTTAATAATCTCATAAGAATATTTTAATCTACACTAATATTATAAAGAGGAAAACTTTGTTTGTTTGTAATGAATAGGCTCAAAAACTACTGGACCAATTTTAAAAATTATTTTACCATTCGAAAGCTACAATATCCACGAGTAACATAGGCTATATATTAGCCTAAAGGGGTTGAAATAAGGATTGAAATGGAAATCTATACATATAAATAAAATTGAAGTGTCTGTTTTAAGAGTGAAAATAAAAAAAAATAACCAACTACATATCGTTATATACACGATACCTGTGCCGAAAATGATATTTGAATTTTTTTTGTCTGTCTGTCTGTCTGTCTGTTTGGTCCGGCTAATCTCTGAAATGGTTGGACCGATTTTGACGCGACTTTGTTTATCAGGTAGCTGATATAACAAGGAGTAACTTAGGCTACATTTATTTTAGTAAAAATCTTTTATTTTAGAAAAATAAAGTAATGTTGCAATGCCCACGCGCAGCTCACGCGCATGCCATCGCAGTATGGTTTCGTTACAAAGGTTGATCATTAAAATAATAATGCAAAAACCAAAAAAAAACTAAATAAACTAATTAACTTTTTTGTTAAATTCCACGCAGACGAAGTCGCGGGCACAGCTAATTGCAAATAAAAACCACTGGAGATATCTCTTTGAAAATTTATATTTTAGCTGCTTATTACAAACGAAAATATAATCGCGTGCAATAATTTTGGAAAAACGGCTTATGGGAGTAACATAGGGGTGAAATATTGTATGGAAAATCATAATTTGGTTAAATACCATAGTTTTCTTTATTGGCTCTGAAGGAGTGAAAAAGGGTTGAATTTTTTTAAGGAAGTTTCTTAATACCCTTTGGGTTAGGAAGTAAATTGATAGAAATCATTGGGATACGAAAACACCTTCTCCTCTGTTTTGTCTATCTGTTCTCAAAGTCCAAAGTCACTAGAATTGTTATTACGAATTTGACTAAATTATGTATTATTGGTATAGGAATAATATAGGAATTGTTAGAATGTAGGTATCTTTAAAAACGTTCAGTAATTTATTATTTGGTTTCAGATAAACGGAAAAGATGACCTAGACATAATATCGTACTGGGTCACATCCCTAACCGGTAGCTTGTGTGTACCCGGGATTCCATGAATACACCTGTTCTATAGGTACAAAGAAAAAAGAACTTTACCTCTATCACAATACAGTCAAATTTACACCACGCTTGCAGTGCATACACCGCTGCAGCGATCTCTCGTTGCCTTCTGATGTCCTAGTACTGGATACCCTTTAACACGTGACGTCATCCCGTAGCTCCCAAGGAAACGGAAGTCGGGTACGGGAACCGGGAGCAAAGTAGAGGAATAGGAGCTTCCTGTCAGCCTCCATTACAAGATCTTTATACTTACACTATTAAACTTGCTCTAGTTTTGCATATTTTAGAGCCTAGTTTTTTTACATGGTGTGGTGTTTTGGTTAAAAGATTTTGTCCAAGGCTTTTGTCGAAGGGATAAAGTTATCAGATGTTAAAAAAAACAATTGTACATTTATAAATATTTTAGTAAACAGTAATAATAATCTCATAATCCATTACAATATCTTTTTAGACATAGATATGTAATATACTGTGTATTTGTAATATTTTTACGACCTGCACTATTAAAACATATTTATCCGAATATTTATTTTGTCTTAGTTACTCAAACTGAAAACAAAAGTCGTTCGGAAGGGACAAAATATTCAATAACTAAAATATGTTTTAAAACTGTCTGTGAATAAGGCCGTTAGTATTCTATCATTTTTTTTAACGACGACTGAATTGTTTTTAAAATTTTTTAATATTGAAAAATTTTACTTTCTAAATCATATACTGGAATATACATGCAAGACATGCATCCGAAGCATCCGAACTTTGCGGATACGACATCCACCCATACGTCCCCATTCCCATGACTGCGGTGACCGAAATTACATATTTTATATTCGTTACGTACGGGTTACTACGAGTAATATTGCAAATTAGTTTAAAATGACTATGTTAAGTTGACCCGTGTTTTTAGGCGGCCTGGAAGGTATGAGGGGTCTCTTGATATTTGACGTATGTCGGAAATACATATGCGAGAGATATTCATAGTCTGAAATAGATGCACCGCGATGGGGAAATTGGATCGATGTCTAAATATTGATTTTTGATAATATATTTTAATATCGTTGGATAAATTAGAAGTGCGTGGTAGCCTGTTGGTAAACGGACTAGACGCGACTGCCAACATGTTCACGGTGGTCGCGGGTTCGAATCCCAGGGCACACCTCTGACTTTTCGGAGTCATGTGTGTATTGATAGTCAATCACCACGCACTAAAACGGCGAGGGAAAAAATCGTGAGGAAACCTGCATATCATAGCGATTTATAAAAAAATCTATGGTATGTAAGTCCGCAAACCCGCACTAGGCCAGCGTGGTGGACTATATGGCCTAACCAATCTCAATCGTACTCTCGATTGTAGAGGAGGCCCATGCCCTGCAGTGGGACGTATATGGGCTGATACAGAAATTAAAATTATAGCAAATAATCGCTACAATTAACAATATTCATCTCCATCATCCTACCCTTATGTTACACGTGCACAGATCAGCGCAATATGATTATCCAGCCAAGGTTTGCATTCAATTAGTTTATAATTTTACTAGCGTCTTCCTGACATTAAACTTTAAGGAGTAGACTTTTTATTAAGATGATTTGGTACCGTAAAGACCAATAGGTCTTTGTATCATTTCATACTTGAAGCTTAAATCTAACGGTAATTAACCAAGCATACACACTTATCCTAAAGGAAGTTGGACGCCGGCTGTGAAACGAGAGGCCGCGGGTTCGATCGCCGCACAAGACAAATATTAACAGCTGAGCTAACACGGAATCATTAATACAAATTTTCGCGCGCACAACCGCAAAAGTATAAAGCTCATAATTTCCATCACAATCCAAATTCTCCACCGCAGTTCGACATTACATTATAATCGTAAACCGGCAGATACAGTACGGTCAATTTGCTTGGACTATTCCTGTCGGGCGGTACCAGCACTGACAGCCGATGGTAAAATTAACTTCCACCGCCCATAAAAAGGTCACTCGAACTCATAACCTCACCTGCTGTGTAAACACGGGTAAATACACTGGAGTCGAATAGTTGCGCGTGTCAGGGCCTTTGGATTTATTATCATTATATTTTTGTTCCCATGGTGTATTTTTAGGATTCCTACTTGCTTGTATCCTTCGATGTTGTGCTGTGATTTTCCGATTTGCATTATATATGTGAGATTTAACATCTTAAATCTCAGGATGTCGCCATCCTGAAGTGCAGTGGAATGTCAAGCATTGCTTTGTAATTCAAGGTTTAGTTTTGCTACTGTTCATAAGCGGTCGTATCGCTTATCGTCATACATTTAATCCCGGCGAAATTTTTTAAATCGTAAAGTATTCCTTGACCCAATTTGATATACAACTAGAAATACATTGTGTTCTGTACATTTTGTAGGCAGAGCAACTACTGGACATATTGAGACTTAACATCTTATGTCTCAGGATGGCGAGCGCAGTGGAATGTTGCTACTGTTATGAGCGGTCGTATCGCTTACCATCAGGCGAACGGCTTGCTCTTCTCGCCATTCACTGCAATAAAAAAAAAAAAAAAAACGGTTAAAAGCTATCTACTTTGGTAATTGAAAGCGATCTTTACGTCCCATGTCCCACTATCTATAAAATCTGATTTATCGCATTTCTTTGATTTTGAGGACACTGAATTTAAACAATAGGGACAGTATTACAGTGCTCTACATACAACGTCTGACTAGATGGCCTTTTAACAGCTATAGTAAATATTATATATGTAGACTCCGTTGATGGCGCATTTAAACTACAGTATAATTGAAGAACTGAGGTCTCACGTTCGAATCCCGGGTCGGCCAAGGTGATATTGGAGTTTTCTAATCATTATCACCCTGGAGTCATTTTTTTTTGCCCGATACGGTGATAGGCTCACCCCCTATCACATCGTGGGGCGGAAAATGCAAGGCGAAACGTGGTGTCCTGGCACATCTAGTCTTCTACCTACACGTTCTGGAGAAAAAAGCGTGAGTCTATGTATGTTTGTAGCAAATATTGAATAAATATTGATTTTATAATATTATTTATGTCTCCGAGCATTCGTTGTCTTTATTTTACACTGCCCTTTCTTTTTCCTGGGCATATATCCATCTCATGATTGACAGAAATTGTCTTAGACCTATAAGACCGCCATTTGTACTTTGTTGTTTTGTATTACCTCTAAAACTCTTATTTTTTTTTTGTTCTTTCACTGTTATTTTGTGTACAATGAAGAATTAAATAAATAAATACAGAGTAACTCTACCACATGCAAAGCAATTGGCAACCCATACCTCACCCATCGTAAAACACAAAGCGGCAATAAATCAAACGTAATTCGTTCTTACATAATATTTGTGTAGATATAAGGCAGTTCAACGACCGCATTCACGGACATCAATTCAGCCATAGTAAAGTAACCCGACGGGAATTATACCAGTTTTATGTGTTTTTAACTATGGGAAGACGCTTGCTAGGCAAATAAATTTACTTCGCCAACTATTTCACTTACTTTCGGCATTTGATGACGTAGTTCTGAAGATGTATGGCCGCTGTTCTCGAGTAATGGAAATATATATCTGCATACAGTACTTCAAATCTGAATGTTGACGGTTGTCGCAATAAAAATCGTATTTTTTGGCTGTACATTAATTTAGTGGTTAAGCGATTTAGTCCTGGCCAACACTCATACACAATTTAAACACATGATTTAAAGTACATAACTTGGTACTTAGTCTTTTGATTTACGAATGGAGGAGATCTATGATAATATTTTTTTAATTATTAAATAACAGAAAATTGAAAAAAAATACAAAGAATTACTTGAGGAAAATTTACAAGGTATGTGGACTACATCGTCAGCTTATTTGATTTGGCAAAAATAACGTCATTATATTTTATATAAAAAATATATCTTAGGAAAATCTCGCACCAATTAACATTTGATTCACCCAAACTAATCGTTCAGTTAGATTAACTGTTCAGATAACCGCAGGAAGCAATAACACATAAATAAAAGCGTGTGATCAAAGGCATACGTTATTAGTGATCGTTAATTTCCTTTGCCCGGTATATTGATATTGAAGAAGCCACCGAAGTGAGTGGATTACTTACGCGGATTATGTGACGTCACTGGCCTAATTACCGCATATTTTGTGTGTCGAGTGGCCGGGACGGGGCGCAGCTCAAACTATATGTTTTTTTACCGACCCAGCTAAGTGACTAATATTGCAGATTATGGTAAGTTGATATAGGATAATAAAGTGTCCTATTTTGATCTGAATGAAATTATTTTGCTGACTTCATTGATTTCAAAACTAAGGATAGGCCCTTCAGTACATTTGGAGTAGCAAAATGATTACCGTAAAAATCTAAATTAAATATGAACATAATTCAATAGATTCTGTCTAAACGGTGATATACTTTCGGGCATAATACAAGCAAGTATTTTCAAAATCGTAGCGACGAAGACTAATTTCAGATGCTCCACAAGAGACGTACTGGAGCGCGCGCACCACTTAGCTCGAAATACTACGCGCTTTCCGCCCTGTATTCGGATATATTAGAGCACTGATTGATTCCAGAATGCCACTTTGGAGTACCTATAGGTTTTATTGAGATTCTAGGGTCTAAGTCAATCATTATCATATCAGCCACAGGAAGTCCACTGCTGAACATAGGCCTCCCCCAAGGATCTCCACAATGACCTGTTGGAAGCGGCCTGCAGCCAGCGACTTTCTCATCCTGCGACCTTAGTCAGATCGTCCGTCCACCTTGTAGGCGGGCGTCCAACATTTCGCTTGCCTGTACGTGGCCTCCACTCGAGAACCTTTCGGCCCCAACGGCCATCGGTTCTACGAGCTATGTGCCCGGTCCAATGCCACTTCAACTTGCTAATCCTATGGGCTATGTCGGTAACCTTGGTTCTCCTACGGATCTCCTCATTTCTGATTCGATCTCGTAGGGAAACTCCGAGCATAGCCCGCTCCATGGTTCGTTGAGTGACTTTGAGCCTTTTAATGAGGCCCACAGTGAGAGGCCACGTCTCGGTGCCGTATGTCATCACTGGTAACACACAACTATCGAAGACTTTCGATTTTAGGCACTGAGGTATTTTGGACGAGAAGACGTCGCGAAGTTTCCCGAACGCTGCCCAACCGAGTTGGATTCGACGATTGACCTCTCTCTCGAAGTTGGACCTGCCTAACCGGACCACTTGTCCTAAATAGACATATTCGTCTACAACTTCGAGAGTCGAGCCCCCAACTCCAATGGGGGTGGGCACAACATGGATATTCGACATGATCTTCGTTTTATCCATGTTCATTTTAAGACCCACCTGTTGAGAGACTCGATTAAGGTCTTCGAGCATAGTGCTAAGGTCTTCCAGCGATTCTGCCAAGACTACAATATCGTCGGCAAATCGAAGGTGAGTAATATACTCGCCGTTGATGTTGATGCCGAATCCTTTCCACTGCAAGTGTTTGAAGGCGTTTTCCAGCGCGGCAGTGAACAGTTTCGGAGATATGACATCTCCCTGTCTCACGCCTCTCTGTAGTGGAATAGCCTTCGTGCTCTGATCTTGTACTCGGACCGACATGGTGGCGTTGTTGTATATATACTTCAACACTTCGATGTACCGATAGTCTATGTGGCACCGCTGAAGAGACTGTAGCACAGCCCAGGTCTCGATCGAATCAAAGGCTTTCTCATAGTACACAAACGCTAAACAAAGCGGCAAATATGGTCTATGGTACTAAAGCCTTTTCGGAAACCGGCTTGTTCGGGAGGCTGGAAGTCATCAAATCTGCGTTCGAGACGATTTGTGATGACCCTCTAAAACAACTTATAGACATGGCTCAGGAGCGAGATGGGCCTGTAGTTCTTCAGCAAGGTGTTATCACCTTTTTTGAAGAACAGTACCACTAGGCTCCTGCTCCATGCCTCTGGCGTTGAGCCCTCGAGGAGAACGGAATTGAATAGCCTCTGAAGGACTTTCAGTATCGGCGTTCCACCCGCTTTCAGAAGCTCTGAAGTGATTCCGTCCTCACCCGGCGCCTTGTTGTTTTTAAGTTGTTTGAGGGCCATCTCAATCTCACACAGGCTGATGTCCGGGATATCATCGCTAAAGTGTCGGATCAACTCGGCTCTCGGGTCTTCGGCCGAGCTAACAGTAGGTTTGGCAACCGAGGTGTAAAGCTGTCCGTAGAACCTCTCAATCTCTCTTAATACCTCTGCCCTCGTCGATACCACGCGGCCTTCGTCCGTTTTCAGCCTAGACAACTGGCTTTTCCCAATAGACAAGTCTCTTGCAAACACTTTGGAGCCTCCGTTCCGCTCAATTGTCTCCTTAATGCTCACAGTATTGTGAGCACGGACATCGTGTCGCAAGGACTTCCAGATCCGTCTATTGAGCCGCCGATATGTTTCGGCGTCAACGGAAGACTGCAGCGTCAAAGATCGACGTTCGGCCATGAGGTCAAGAGTCTGGATCGAGAGTTTTTGTGGTCTATCTCTACGGCGAGGTCTAAAATACTTAGATCCCACCATATGGACAGCTTCTACCAAACCGCTGTTTAACTCGTCCACTGCAAGGTTTTCTTTTAGACAATCAAAGCGATTTGTCAACTCGAGTTGAAAGCTCTCGGGGTTTTGGATATGGGCGCGAGTAGGTCGGAGCGTAGACTTCATCAAGCGACGCCTTTCTAATTGGACGTTGATATTCAATGTGCCCCTAACCATTCGGTGATCACTTCCGGTTTTCACCCTGTTGATCACAGAGACATCACTGAACATCCGTCTATTCGTCGTCAAGATGAAATTTATCTCATTTCTCGTAGAACCGTCAGGACTCAGCTAGGTCCATTTCCTGTGAGGCGGCTTCTGGAAAAAAGAGTTCATCGCGAAGAGTCCCTCTTTTTCCAGAAAGTCGGCCAGCCTCTGACCCCTGAGGTTCCGTTGCCCATGTCCAAATTGCCCCACTTTCAACTCTGCATCGCTTCTCTTGCCCAACTTTGCGTTGAAGTCTCCCATAACAACATTGAAGTAGGTTTTGGAAGTATGTATGGCCCGACTTATGTCCTCATACATCTCCTCTACTTCTTCATCTGGGTGTGTCGAGGTCGACGCGTATACCTGTATGACCTTCAACGAATATCTTTTAGATATTCTGAGTATAAGGTATACTACCCTGCTCGACACACTTTCGATGGATACGATATTGTTGATGAGAGACCTGTGGACGAGAAATCCGACACCTCCTCGGGACTGTTGGTCGTCCCCCCGGTAGAAGAGCAGGTTACCAGATTTCAGGGTTATCGTATCTTCCCCGATTCTTCGGACTTCCGATAACCCCAGAATGTCCCAGTGTAACCCGCTCAATTCTTCTTCCAGTTAGAAAGTTTTCTCGTCTGTCCTCAAAGTGCGTATGTTGTGTGTTACCAGGGCCAGTCGTCGTCGGGGGTGGTAGCCGGGGCCAACCCGGGGATTCTTAGCATCCCCTGCCCCACCGTAACCATGGCTGCTACCATCGCCAGGAAGAGTGGGGGCCTGGTCAATTTTGGTGTCGACATTAGGGGGGTTATTGCCAATACTCGCCACGCTTGGCAGGCGGGTTAGCGAGCGCAGAAGGGGACTCGCGCTGATGACGCTGCTGCCCATCATCAACGGTGGAAAGGAAATAGGGTTTGTGAGTAGAGGATATAATGGGAAAGGAAAGTATGGCCTGTGGGAGTGGATACTGCAGTCATGGAAGGGAATGTTTGTAGTGACTGCAGTAGCTCGGGGGCCAAGGTCGCGTACACGTAGCACCTATTCTAGGACAGGCCATGACCACTAGATAGGAGCATCCCTGACCATTAAATTATCTAAGTCAATACTTACTAACAATCTACAAATAAATTGCATACGAGGGAGCAAAAGCACCTAAGATGCTTTTTTGAATTTTCCTGCTTGTTTAACAATGCGAGAAGTTAAAATTTAGAACGCTGATATATTTCTCTATCATATTGATATGGGTCCCGAACCTAGCGTGGAGTTCACCGACAAAATATTTTTTTGTAATTTTAATATACATTTGATGTAACCTCTTTGTATTTTAAGTTTGTCATGTAATATTTGTCCTTTGGTCTAATAAATTTTAATTTATAATCCATCCAAGGTTTCTAAGATACCTAAGCGTATTTTTGTCGTATTCAATAGCTGAATCCGACAGATACCGAGCTATCTCCATAATGACTACAGTTAAGCATCGTCTGATGCATAATGAGTACAGTGTTTGTCGTCTGACTTGTGTACGTGGCCGTCCCGCGACCTTTCCTTTATGACTCTTGCACGTCACGAGAGTTCACGTTTATCGCCACTCAAATACAGCTTTTAGAAAATAGGAATAAACAAATGTTTTAAAAAATATCAAATGCATATTTATGGAGTATGTTCTAATGGAAAAGACATCTGAATAATTGACGAATTTAATGGATTTACTAAATTATATAGAAATAAATAGTACCTATGCTATAGATCAGGATAAAAGGCACTATACTCCATTGGTTTAGGTACTTAACTAAATGTAAACAAACCAGAACACGTGATGCATGGTTGTTCAACATTTTATTGCAATGTCCAATTTACGAATATTTCTTAGTCAACCAAGTAACAAGTATTAACAACAATTAACAGCAGCATACAACAAATAATAACTAAAACAGAGTAAAAACAACGATGAACACTTCCAAACACTTCACCACTTCACCAAAACAGTAAGTACATTAACGCAATGAATAATAATTGGCTGCCATAGATAACATAATATGATGATGCTTAGTTATCCGACCTAACGCATTATCTTTCATTTAAATGGTCGTATTACGGTAAAGTCGTACTTCTAGATTTTGTAGCATAATATTTCTTGTAACTTTTATGAAAATGTTTTGGATGCCTGACTGTTTGGGTCTTTTTTTATAGACAGATTGCATTATGTAAAATTAGATACTTTAATTTAGATAATTTAAATATGATCTTAAATAATTTAATTGTTTCCAAGCTCACACATTCATAATTATAATCGTTATAATAAAGGAGATGGGCCAAAAATGTATGGGCCTTGGGCCGTTTGTAGTACATTACACCAAATTTACTTAGTGAAATTGGCATTCGATTTCTGTATAAAATACTATTATACGTTACATGTTAGCTTTATACAAAAATAAATACCAAGCCAAGAACAGCAACACTACAAGGGGACAATATGGCGTCTGAAACGGCATGTTTGACAACCGATGTCAAAACTTGACATTTATGAAATATGAAGTCGTAATTCATTTTCCTATAAATCAAATATTATTTTTAGTCGTCTGTGCTATAAATTACTGTACTCTATATAACTCGTAAATGTTTTTACGTCAACGGAATTAGTATCATACTTTATTGATCATCTTATATAATATAACATAATGTCTATACAATAAATTGCAACAAGTCTGTCAGAATCTCGTCATGTTTATAGTTATTTAATATTAAGAAAGTGTACCTATATCTGGCCGTAAGTGCGGTGCATGATACCTGCTAAACAACCTTTTTAAATAATCCACAATAAAAATCCGCTAGGCATGAGATACAGCACGGCACAGACTGATCACTTGTCGCGACTGCTAGCATCTGTATCAGCCCATATACGTCCCACTGCAGGGCACGGGCCTACTCTACAATCAAGAATTCGATTGAGAGTGATTAAGCCATATAGTCCATCACGCTGGCCTAGTGCGGGTTGACGGACTTACATACCATAGAAATTCTTATGAATCGCTATGGTAAGCAGGTTTCCTCACGATGTTTTCCTTCACCGTTTTAGTGCGTGGTGATTGACTATCAATACACACATGACTCCGAAAAGTCAGAGGTGTTCCCTATGTGCATATGAATAAATAATCATTTTATTATTAGGCATATGCACTTAATAAGCTCTTAGTTATTATAGTCCATACAAATGAATACGCTATAAAAATGGAATCGAATCTGATAGCAGCCATGTTTATTTCTATACCTTAATGTCTAGTAAAAGAACATACTAGCAATCATTTCTGTACAAGCTAACATTTCAAACATTATATTTAGTCTACCCCTAGAAGTCTAATATACTAAAGTATATTAGACTTCTGCATACTTAAAAATAATATTATCCTAAGGTTTAAGATATTATTTTTCAAATAATGTATTTGACATTAATTCTAACTGGTTATTTCTGAGCACACATAAGGAAAAAGTAGGATTAAATGATGAAAGAAAACTAAAATCAAACAAAACTTAAGGACAATAAAGTACAACCAGATCTTGCTTTATATTTTTTATTTATATTCGCCTAAAAATAATCTCCAGTCAAAACATCTAGGAACAATGCCGGTGGTTGGGCTACCAATAGTACAATATAGGAGTATATTGTACTATTGGTAGCCCAACCTAAAGGCTAAATACCACAGTATAATCATGGTATGAGTACAGCAACCCACTGTCCAGTATCCAGCCATGCTCCTTTCAACATGAAGCACTTGTGGGTGTTAAGTATGTCCAAAAGAATCGAGATTGATACAATCTTTTTACGGCGGAGTTGGAATAAAATCTTGCTCATTGTCTACAGCTTGATTTATTTGCAGCCAGCAGTTTGTACAGATAATTGCTTGTCCTGATAACTAAAACAAAATAAAAAAGATTTAATATTGAAGATATCGAAGAATT
Organism: Hyles vespertilio; assembly: GCA_009982885.2. Classification (NCBI taxonomy): domain Eukaryota; kingdom Metazoa; phylum Arthropoda; class Insecta; order Lepidoptera; family Sphingidae; genus Hyles; species Hyles vespertilio. Next base: position 1,708,301 of record CM042818.1, read on the forward strand.
ATGATGAATAAATAACTCTTTGCAGTTACATGTGTATGATCCCAGGTCTTCTTCTTTAAACAATAGCGGACTATTGCTTAAAGAAGCATCTTAGCAGGCCGGCCGGATAATTGTATGAAATGTCTTGGGACAGTCATCTGATGCCATTAGATATTCCTCCTGGACGGCATTTGTGCTTACCATCAGACATAGTGTTGTTATTATGGATATAATTATAATATAATATATTATACATAACACAAGATCATCTGAGTGTCCAGAGGGAAATAAAAGAAAATGTAATTAATTTAACAATTTAAACAACAATATATAAAATATCACTTCTTACATATTTATGTACTAGTAGACTGTCCTGTGGACACAATGCAATTCAGCTCTAACATGAATACTTTTGTAATACTCCATACTTTGTATTGACCTTGATTAATTGGCATAAAACATACATTTCCCAAATTAATGAAGAAAATAGAATACTTACTTCTTGTTCTGCCATTTCAGCAATAAAACGTTTTGAAATACTCTACACGAGAGTGAATTGGCAGCCCATGTAGTTACTAAGATTCTGTTGAATGATGGAATCCATTTCAATTTTTGATTGCAGAAGTGCAATTCAACCATTTCACAACAATTGCAGAAGTGCAATTCAAGCAAAGCGCCACTTTTGATGTGCTGAAAAGCAGAATTGTGGGTTAGAAGAGAAATATGAACATAGAAAAACATAACAGTATTACTTACATGTGGCATTCAAAATAATAAATAATATGTTTACTCACCAAAATACGAACTAGTAATTGCGTTTAAACGTCAAGACATATCATCTGCGAGAATCAGAATCCATAAAACAAAGCCAGGTATACAGAGAAGCAAATACACATTTGCGAAATGTATGCGAATAATAAAAAATAATACGAATTACGGCCACAGACGTAGACAGATAACACAGAGTTTTGCAATTGCTGTCAAGTTAAACATTTTCGTTCTTAAACTAAAATCATGTAACATAAATAAAATAATAAAAGTGACTTCTTTAACAACATATATCGTCTTTTAAAAGCGAAGAATATGGAAAAAGAAATAAAGACAATAATTATAATTTGTAGGGGGGTTTTAAAAATAAGACATATTCAAGTTAAAGATAATGGGTTCGCGCATTTTTGAACGAAATGACAATTAGGCATCATGGAGGACAGATTATAGAAGAAAATATTGCTTCTGTACTAAAACAATCACATTTTTGTATAAAGCCCCCTGTTGTCCAAGAAATCTAAATGTATTTTATTTGAATTCCACATTTTTTTCTAGAATTTGTATTAGACGTACACAAAACGGCCCAAGATAGCACATCTCCTTTGAACATGCAATGTAGTTTAACATTTACGTAAACATTTTTTTGTCTTCAATTAATTTAGAAATGAGAAACGGCAATGTTAAATAACCTTTTTTATGGTTTGTTTACATTTAGTTAAGTACCTAAACCGATGGAGTATAGTTGAGTTGTAAAACAAACGTTTGCACAGGCAGGGAAAGCGTTAAAAAGAAGTAAAAAAAGTCTATGATGAAGGGTCATTGTATGGCCATAATCCAAAAAAGCCTTGTACTATAATGAGCTAAACTGAATAATTTAAAATGCTTTTTAAGCCCTCGCCTACGATTTTCGAGTCGGAGGTCAATGAACCTTTCAATCATTCATAACGCTCATTATTATCAAACTGAAGCTGCAATGACAAAAGATACCTTACGTGATTTTTATTTTAAACCTATTTGAACAAATGTTGTGCAGATCACATATATTTTCGGAAATCTATTTTTAAACAAAGGCACTTTTCTCTTATTGGAAGATAGTTTATTATATAAATAATTAAAAACCTAATCTTTCGATTCACTTTATTTTAAAAATATGTTGGCTATACAGTTTTTATTTAATTTGTTTCCCGAAATTACTGGAAATAAACCAAAATAAAAATATAGACATGTCTACAAGAAAGTTTTGCTGGTACCGGAATGTGTAACATGGACGTTCGATAGAAGCTTTCAACGTGTCCATGTACCGGGACACTGGAAACTTATTTAGGAAGTCCAAGGGCTATACTCATTGTTCCTTTGTATGCTCACTATTTATCAAACTACTGTGAACGAATTTTTCCGTTTGAGTTTTATTTTTTGCTTTGTAAAGCGTATTTATTTAGGACGTAAGCTGTAGAAAATACTACATATAATTTCATTGAAGATGCGAATAAAAATATGCTGTTTATTAAATAGCCAAGATATTTTAGGGATACATTGCAGCTTTTCACATACTTAAAGTACATATAATATGTATTCTCGTTCAAAATAATGTCGCTTGTAAAACACACTATTATATTAATAAACCAATAAACGTATAATTCACTATGAATTTATAAGCAAGAAAAAGTGATAGTCCCATTTAACATTTGATAAATAGAAGAAATAAAAAAGCATTGGCTGTATGTATGTTGCTGTACACTATGTTCCGATAAAAAATAATGTTTAAATGTTCAATGAAAAAAATAAAAGAGCCATAAAATATGTCAACGCGTCAAAACGATAAATCCTAACTAATTGTTTCGCGAACTCATCGTGTTTTTGAATGTAGGGCCAATTAAAAATAGCCGCAGATGTTCCCTCATATGACACGATCCGCCGAAGAAAAATCCAATAGAATGATGTGACACTTCGCCGAGCCGCTCGCATCCAGTCCGACCCACAACTTTTAGCGCGTTAGTCGACACCTACGCGCCGCCCTCACGTAAAACATCAACTTTCACAGAAAAAAACTCTGACATTCTATAGTTACAGAAATGAATTAAAACAAACTATTCGAATTTTAAATAGTGACTTGACTCGAATATGATATTGACGGTTCATTGTTTTCGTGCTAATGACATTTCATTTTGGCGGCAAATGAAGACGGCTTTGACTGATGAGCTTCCCGCGCATTTCCTTCAGGTGCGTTTTAGATGATATAGACAGTGAATACTTGCTTATTGCTTAAAACATCATTTGTCATGAGGACAAATAGGTAAATGCAAATATTCGAAACGCCGGAATCGGCATGGAAACATGTCATTTAACGTAATGAATTGCTTTGCTCCAGTTGAAGACTCATTGCTAAATTAAATTAATATGGGACATCAAAGGAACTTCTTTTGAGTTTTTATTGATTTTTAACAAATGGGATTACGCAATAATACTGACAGGTAAAGTGGGCAGTAATATGTTTTTTTTTTCGTTAGCTATGAGGGGCCAGCCACGTCAGATTTGATTAGTGAGCGCAATGGAGCGCACGTGGCCGCTGTTTGGACACAAACAAGTGATTCTATTTTAGTTTTGACGTTTCGTAACAAATGTCCCTTTGGGTCGGTGTTATGATAAATTGACGTTCCGTACACGTTGTTTCCTATGTTGTTTTAAGTGTTCTTTTGTGGTTTCCTGTTTGGACGTGACAACTGTTTATTTTTTTGCGTAAGTATTTTATTGCTATCCTTTGTTTTATTTTTTATTAAAATATATTTCTATTAAGAATTAAGATGCTCGTGATTTTATTTTGTTTATATTTCTTTAAAAAATATTAGCTTGACTAAAATTAAATAAAATAGCGTGGTTAATAAATCATGGTTATTTGTTATGCGAGCGACAAACGCGTTATTTTGACTAGCTTTCAATTAGGGGATGTAACATTTGGTTAATGACCGGCGCGACTACTGAAATATAGATTGCGTTGAACATGCTGAAAACGTTACACTCATCTCATTTGTTTTAATAGTTTGTAATAAGGTTTTATGTTTTTTGGTATAATGCTACTGCTGGTATGGACCATGCTTTTTCGTTTAATTTGTATGTTGTAAACATGATAATGTAGTTTGATCTCAGTGATTTTTAATTATTTCAGATGTATTAATTATAATCGACGGTATATATGAAATGAAATTTTATAAATTATTTGCTTTTGGTTGCTGTGGTTGAGAGGAAATAAATAAGTCGGAGCTTATATTGTTCTACAATAAATATTTAGTCTTCAATTAAACATACAGGGTATATCAAGATTGCTACCGAAAACGAAGCCGGGTGGTAGTATAAGCGACTTCAGGCACAATGCAACAAAAAAAATTGAAAAAAAAAGCGATAATTTTTTTTTTATTTTTTTCTTATGACCATATTTGGGTGGTAAATACATTTTTTCCTAAAATAATAGTGTGTACCCTTTTATTTATAAATAATCTAAGGTATAAAAGTGTTTAAATTATTATTTTAGCAAAAATTATGGATTTACCACCCAAAAATGACGATATTTAAAAAATCATATAAAATAATTGTCGCGTTTCTATGCGAAATTTTTAGTTGCATTGTGTTTGTAGTCACTAAAACTACCACCCGGCTTCGTTTTCGGTAGCAGTCTTGAGATACCCGGTATTTTGATTCAGCGAATAGACGTGAATGTTTAATAAATAAAAATTATATATCTTTTAAGTTTTCTTTTATGTTACTCAATTACTATAAACAGTCTGATAAGCTGGAGTTAGAAAAAAAAACAAATAATGAGAATATACAAAACTGATTACGATCGAAGTACACTTAAACTCTTAAAATTCCTAAAAAATATTTAAAATATAGACTATAACCGTTGGAGTGTCGCCATTCACACGCGGATGAGTGTACGTCAGTAATTTTGAACAAAGCACGACTCGGTTCAATATACCTTTGTTACCCTTTGTCAGTCTATGAGTGATGAATGCGCACCAGCATTATTTTCACGCGTCGCGCAAACAGAAATGAAGCTAAAAATATATTAATATAGTTTATAACGTAAGGAAAGCATCGTTAAGAAAAGCAGTAGGGAAAATGCACTGTATTGTTTCGCATTGAAGGATAGTGCAGGCAGAGTAAGAAGTTGAATGCCAAGCATTGCTTTGTAATTCTAGGTGCTGTTTGGTTTTGCTTCTGTGCATGAGCAGTCGTATCGCTTACCATCTGATGAATGCCATGCTCATGTCGCAAATTATCTCAATAAAAAAAAGAATTATGTTAAAATGGTCATTAAACGTGTGATATTCTAGTATTAAAGAAATCATTAAAGTGTAAAGGTGATAAATTAAATTCTCTTATTGCTTTGAATAATACATGTTGTAGAAAGATAAAATAAGATGTTTAGTAAAATAAAAGCAAATTAAGACTACTTGATGCCCTAATTGCCTAAAATATAAAACCAATCTAGCAATCGATGATACCTGACTTAATTTTATTGTCGTACCACGTATGACTCGTTAATTATTGTGGTGTATTGACAAAGACATATAAAAGTGCCTGTAGGTAAACGTACCAGACGATGCTTCCAACATGTTCACGATGGTCGCGTGTTAAAATCTCAGGGATCACCTCTGACTTTTTGGAGGCACGTGTATCTATAACGGCGAAGGAAACATCGTGAGGAAACCAGCATATCATAGCAATTTGTAAAATTTTCTATTATGTAATGTTCGCCAACCTACACCAGGTCAGCGTGGTGGACTATATGGTCTAACCAATCTCAATCGTATTGTAGAGGAAGCTCGTGCCCTGCATTTGGACGTATAAGTTGATACATACTGATATAAACAGCCCAACACAATATGCAACAATGTTGTATTTACAACACTTGACCGGTTGTCGCCCCTCGATCTCTATTCCCTCCACGCCAGAAATGGCTCGTTAACACTCCTAAGTACGCTCATTAATGGCCGGTTAGAGAAATGCAATACGACACGATCCGATACGATTTATCATATCGTATCGTTGATTGTAAAATTATTTAATGATTAATCAGGGACATAGTAAGTAAAGTGCCGTTTGGTAAATAAGAGGCTATTGGTTCAGTTCGTAATTTTATACATGACCTGAATAAATATTTAAATATAACACAATAACAACTAATAGTCGATTGTATAGTCCTGTCGCCACTGTAAGGTACTTGGTTAGGCTTTTATCGTGGACAATAATAAAAAGGTTTTCGTTTCTCGCTATCTAGCTTCGAAAAAAATAGACGTCTCGGAAATATTTGTTTTTATTCCTCTATGATATTATATGAACTCCGAATGTTCGGACGCCGTGCATAAACTTCACTAATGTGCCTAGATACTCCACAAAATATTGGAATTTTCTAACGTAGGTCGCTACCATAGACTAAGTTCGTAGAAAATGATAAGTATAATAGAAAATATATCTATAGTATTGATTTTTAGATGTGGATATCTTATACTCCGGACGTCGAACCTCTAAACATTCAAAGTTCGTAACGTTTTTATAAAGTAACCCCTCACACCCGAAAGAAATAACTACTTTCGGGCCTCCTGTAAGATATATAGGGATTACAAAATTAACTTCACTACGAGGACTGAGTCGTAGCATTTTACTTAAGTTCGAAACTGTAGTAAATTATCGAGTGGGGCGGATTCGACCCAATTTACCTTATCGTTACAGGGATCAATATCTCAAATTTCATGTAGATTTGACTACAGATATCACAACCAGCAGTATTTCTAATGACTATCGTTTCAGAAAATTATGCTTACTGGGTAAATTATATTTTACGATGGGCTCTCAAAATTCAAGTACTGGGTAGTGGGTTCACAACCCAGATCGGACAATGTATTGAAATTAAAATTTGTTCGTGGAATGGTGACAAGCTCGCTTTCGATAACATTTTGGGTTTAACTAACTTTCAGGAATAAATGAACAGGCTAGTTTTAATTTTTAATTGTCCATACGACACGACAAATCGTACCGCGGGTTTATTAAAAAAATTGCCTCATACCTACCTCAGGATGGTTCGTTAGTTTTATCAACACGGTGAATGTGTTTTTATAGATGTTTGAATTTGTTTTAATTAATATTTCGTCGGGTCGTTTGCGGCCGCCTTGCTGCGTGCGCTGTGAGTGTTTTTGGGTCAATGTTAAGGGCATGCCGTAATCATGAAAGTAACCGTATATGCTGCTGTATGATAAGGCTAATGGCGTATTAAAAAAATCTTGTTATGCGCGTGTTTTCGCGGCTGGTTTAAGCGGAATGGCTGAGATCGCATCAGATTAATGTCATTGTACATGGTTAGACGAGGATTTTTTAATTTTTAATGCATCAGCATGTTCCGACAAAGTTCTCTTCAGAAAGGCCACTGAGGATATTTTTTGGGTGGGAGATTTGGTGATGGTGGTTGTCTCCTTGCTTGGCTGGTGGATTGGCGAGCGTAGAACGCAGTTTTTGAGCGTTTGCCATTTTTGCTCATGTTAAGTGTCACGGGAATGACACCCCATATTATGTAAGTGGGTAATATTATGAAGATTGTGGAATGAACGTCTACTGCTATCAGTGGGTACGCAAACAGCACGACAGTGCACAAGCTAGCGATACTGTAGTGACTACGTTATACATACATTTCTGTTTGCGAGAAGACCGCTAATTTTATTTTTTTAAATTATTATTTCTCTATAGAGTTATTATTATTTTTTGAGGCGAGCATGATGTTCGCATTATGTTAAGCGTTAGTTATAGAAGCAAAACTAAATAGCGCCGTGAATTACAAAGCAATGCTTGGCATCCCACTGCACTCGTCATCTTGAGACATAAGATGTGAAGTTTCGATATATGCAGTAGTTACTCTGGCTACAATATCCTTAAAACCGAATCACAATAGTGCATTTACACTGGTACCCACCTGGTGGTGGTGGTAGTACCCTGGCGGCCTCACACATATAAGAGATCTACCACCAGTATGTAATGTTGTAAAATAAAGATTTTAATGAATATGTAATAATACCTATCTAGAACAAAATAATATCTCAGTAACTAGTATTATTATATATTTTCAATGCTTTTATCCAAAATTGTAATAAGCACTATTAGCGCCTACAAGCCTAATCAACGAGTTTTATGACTCTTTATTCTTACTGAAAAAGGAAGAGAAAATATTCTTTCGTCTCATGAATACGTTGGATATCTTGATGGTCGGTTAAGTTGACCTGGTTTGGCTTTACTAGACAACCATTGGCTAGTCTAGTGTCAAAATTAACTCACCCATAAAGGCTTAGATAAAGTTTTCCTTCTCAACGATGTGAAGAAATTTTAGCACGATTTATTAGCTAAAATATGTTTTAATTATCACTTTAGTTAATTTAAGTGGTTTATAATTTAAGTACATTGGTTTAATTTAGAATCATTGCAAAGATCAACTAGCAAAATGACCAGGTAAAAAGTACTGCGTAGTTTGGTTAAGCTTATTTTTTTCGCTTTCTGTTTGAAAGGATGTAATTACATAGTAATTATGTCATTATTATAGATAGAAAAATAGTGTTCATATTTAAGAATAGTTCGTATTAAATATTTGTTTCTTGATGCAAAGTATGATATTATTACATCACATATCACAATATTTATCTATCGGCGTAAATATTTCTGTGTCATTTTTGTTCACACTAGGTTCATTCAAGTATGATGGGTAAAATAATCTGAGAAAAAACAATAATAATACAACCTAGACAATCAATTCGATCTATGGCGCAGTTCTGTCTTCTCAATAAGTAATTCCGAGTTCGTTCCTTATGACACGAATAATTCTTTATTCCTAGGAAAAATCCTAGGTATAACTTCGTATTTATCGTTTACTACTTACTATCCTATAACTCAAGGAATATGGGTGCAAAAAAACAGGGTTTCTTAGTATAATGGTTTCTTAGATTTACGGAAATATTACACATTGAAATAAAACTATTATTTGTAGATTTTGTCGGGCATTTGGCTTACTTTTTACATTTTTCCTCTCCGTGACCACCAAAGCTGTAAAGTAATTGGAACGTCGGGAAATTAAAAAATGTAAAAATTAAACTAATATACACAATGAAATGATAAATTCCAAATATAATAGTTAATTTTTAATTGTTATTTTTTACAAAATAGTCCTGTAATATAAGCTGCTTTCAGTAGCTTGATGTGGAGGCTCATGGAGTGACCTAGACGGGCTTAAAAGGCAGGCCTTTGTTCAGCGGTGGACTTCCAGTGCCTGAACAGAAAGTCCAATGATAAAAAAGTGAATCTATATTTAAAAAACCAGTAGTAGTAAATCACGCGTTCCAAACGACCCAATATTTGCAAAAGGAAGTCATATTTTTATCGGAATGCGTGGCAATATGTCAGGCCGTTGTCTAACACCGCGCTATGCTGGTTATGGGGTGAGCAGTTCAATAAACCACTGGTATCTAGATAACGCGAACGCAGCGTGACGTGTACCCTGACAAACTGCCTGTTTCCACAAATTTACTATGCCGCCACCCTATGGGTGTCTATGGGGTCGCCAGGGATGCATTCGGAACATTTACGGCATTGGATTTAGTATGCAGTGTTTTAGTTGATTTGTAGTAGCAAATATATACTTTTGTTAAACTTACATATATTTGTAGGTAGTTTTGTTAAGATACGTGATTTTTGGAAAATTAAACCAACTCTAATTTCGTCTAAATTTTTACAATGAATTAGGAGAAATCAATATCACCCGGTTTAATTAACTTTAACAAAGGATGAAAGGTTTTTCAAAAACTGTCTAACAATGAAATTAACTCAATTACATGTGTCAGAGGTTATTCATGAACTGTCCAACAATGAAAATAAGTAATTTACAAACAACCGTAAACATTAATTACAGAAAAAAACATGTATTTATGTCGTAAAATAACTTACTACACCCCTGATATGAAGGGAGGTGTAATGGAGTAACGCGGTCGAACCTACCCCATGGGGGTGCAGAAAAAATGCTTGCATGATTATTATTTTAAATTTAATTAATTTTTTTCTCCTGCGTCGCGCGAAATTATATGTTTCCCTAGAATATTGTAAAATAAAAACGTGTCAGTCATTCTGTCTACGCAGGAATACTTGTCTTGTGTAATGGTGTAAGGGATATTGTAAAACAAAACAGGTTCGTTGTTCAGTTTTGCTTACAGCGTCATGGAATTTTGCATCTTGTATACAATGATGTGGTAGAGATCTAGGGACATAAATATGCCGCGATATGTCTAGGGTATAGTGGTAGGGTTAAGTAACTATAATATATACTTTATTTATACTACCTCGGTGGCATAGTTGTATTCCGGTGTGTATATAAAGCTGAGGTCTCGGGTTCAAATCCCGGGTCGACCCGAGGCGAAATGTCACCCACACAAACATCCTGGTAGCACGTCTGCTTACCCTTTTAGGGAGAAATTCGTGTGATTATATATGCATGTAATATAGTTTATGGTACCTATGGGGAGGGGGAGGGGACCCGCGGTCCTACGTTTTACAGCCGACATTAATTGCCATAGACTCTCCTTCTTCGTCTATGACACAGTGGTACCACTCCTGTCGAGTCTATGATATGGTTACTTTGACGAACTACAAAACACTACCAATAGGGAGCATCGCTGGCCGGAACAGCATGGCAAGTCACGGCATCAAGAAATGCCTTTCGATGCCACGGCATAAAACAATGGTTGAAATTTATGTCGTATTCCCACAAGATAAGATCGAATATCATTTGGTAAAAATTTGCATCCCTTGCCGTCCCGCCCCGATCTACGCAGGCCTTTATAGTATGTATTTCCGAATCCAAATCTTCACGCAAAATACATTTCTGCGGCTCTAAATCAAATTCTGAACCACATTTAAATTTATTAGATCATAGTTCATAAGTGATATGTTCAAATGGGGCATCAAAGGCATTCGTTGGTGCGCGCTGGTCAAATTTGCAACAGTTTTGGATGTGCTCCAATGCTGTGTAAGAGAGCCGCAATGTGCCGCCATATCTGTGAAATAACTGCGAATGGCGCTGATGTGTAGGCGATTATCATCAACTACGGTGGAGTCCTGGGTTCATCCATTATTGTAGCAGTCGTGCAGAGTCGGGGCTGATTTAAAACACTAACACACTAGCATATTTCCAAAAGTATACAACTATTAACATTTATTTATTTATTTATTTATTATTATTTATTTATTTATTATTTAATTTTTTAGGATCGGGTACGATGCATAGGCTAGCCGAGACAGCTTCCGTGGCGCAGTTGGTTAGACGTCAGCTGTGATACGAGAGGTCATTTTGTTTGTCGGTTTGGATCTCCGAACGGAGACAACTGTTTGTCTCCCTTAGTTTCTGTTTCCCACAACACAAGACTAATTTATTCTTAATGTGATGTCAGGACTATGTATGTGACTGTTGGGTGCATTTATTTATTTTTTTGTTTCGGGTCTGGGTGTTTGCGAGACCGCAAAGTCTCTCGTTGTGTTCGATAGTTACTCACGATACAAGAGTAGATCTTAGTATAGGGTTAGGACTATGTACGTGTCTGTTGGGTGTTTAATGATATAATGATAGAAATAATGTCCACTGTTGCAGCAGATGCAGCACCGATGCAGGTGTAACGGTTATTCAAGTATGGCTTAAGTTTGAATCAATTATAAGTGGTAGAGCCTTGCTGTAGGTCATTGTAACCATAGCATTACCGCGTTAGCCCCATCTGTATATTAAAACTCATAAAAATTCGACTAAAGCTTTTGATTTGGTCGTGGTATAGTAGATCTAATTACCATACAAAAAATCTTGTTGATAATTCCCGCGCAAGATTTCTCACTATGTTTTCCACTGAAATCAAAATGACTGGTAATTAAGAATGAATAAACATTAAACTCCCTCACGTCAAATGTGCCAATGTGGAACTCCGTTTCCCTCGCAACTAAACATCCATTCACAACTACTGGAACTACTAATAGCACTCTAATTAAAATTGGCAGAGTGACATTCGTCATTCATTCCGAAGCGTTCGTTACCGCACATTATCCGGGTACATCTTTTAATGCTAAAAACAGTTTTTAATTACATAGGCAGAACGCTTGTGAGTGTTTTATCCATTCACCCGGCCGCCATTACTGTGGAAACTAAAAACTCATGCCTTTAAGTGATTTCCCTTGTGGTGGCGTGTGGAGTTATTTCATACAAATGGAGTGATGCGGCTCGTATGACGCAGTTTAGTTCTCACTGTGGACAGTTTAGTTTGGAGGACTCGTTCGATTGAAGTTACTTTTTTTATGGTAGATCTGTCTTTTTTTTAAGTAGTTCACTTGAATGTACGTCCAAAGAATTTCAATAGCCTTTTGTTATGCCTAATAGAAATTAAATTATTTACAAGCAAAGTTTACAATAATTATTAGGGCCCACAATGCTCGAGCCTGCGTTGCAAATACCCACATTGTGTCTAAGGATCTTTAACAGGTCACCTGATGGTAAGTGGTCACTACCCATGAACATCCAACATGGATGTGTTGCTGGTCCATTAAATCGGGAGGCAGGCGGAAAGGAAAAAGGATTGGAAGAGGGAAAGGGTATTGGGCATCTAGAAATAAATTTTCAATTCGAACCAGTTCCTGAGATTAGAGGCAACAAACAAACACTTTAGTTTTATATATTAAATATAGATTTAATGCTTTATATACCTAAATTGTATAAAGGCGGACTTCATGTCTGAGGCATTCTTTGCCAGTCAATCTTTGGTGGTGGTTGGTGGTGCAGAGAGAGAGAGAGCATGGTCGGCGCGTAAAATAAGTAACCTATTTTAATTTTTAATAAAGTATATCATCTGTTTTATATATTCTACTGGTGGTAGGTCTCTCATATGTGAGAGGCTGCCTGGGTGGGTACCACCGCAATGTCTATTTCTCCCGTCAAACAGCAGTTTAAATGCACTGTTGTGTTTCGGATTGAAGGACATTGTAGCCAGAGTAACTACTGGACATATTGAGACTTAACATCTTATGTCTCAGGATGGCGAGCGCAGTGGAATGCCAAACATTGCTTTGTAATTCAAGGTGTTGTTTGGTTTTGCTACTGTTCATGAGCGGTCGCATCGCTTACCATCAGGCGAACGGCATGCTCGTCTCGCCATTCATTGCAATAAAAAAAAATGTTTTCGATCAGACAAGTATAATTGTGTCAATCGGGGATTGATAATTGCCTCATTAGGGGATACTGTATTTGCGTTGTACTGCATCTGCCATCAAGTGCATAGCTTTTACTTGATCGTAAATTACAAAAATAATTATAGCCCAGTTCTTAATAATACTTATAGAGGCCATGATGGATCTATGTGTGAACCAGTTATTAATTTTTACTATTTGTGAACTAGTTCTCACAGAATCATGGAATTGAAACATGGAATCATGCAGATGTTCCTTTGGGATTTGCAGGTAGTTAGTTGCGTAAGGTTTTAATACTTCATATTTTAAAGAGGTCCATCATGTCAAAAACTATTTCTAATGATTAGGACGTTGCGAGAAATATGAACGATAAATACAGTATCAAAAAATATGTTTTTTTAATTAAGAATTTATAATAATTAATATACTTAATAAAGGGATTTGGGTTCTATTTATATTTTATTTATATAAGCTTTATTGTACTAGAGAAAAAAGTACAATTGGCGGTCTTATCGCACAAGGCAATTTCTGACAGACAACCATTTGATGGATATAAGAGAAAAGGACGAAAGTTGGGGCAGCATTAGGTGTCCGAATAATACCTGTAGATATTGTAGTGGTGTCTATATTCAACATATATACATAAACATACATACATAAGTAAATATCCCATGTAAATATACTTACACAATATACACATATACATACATACAATACTCGTATATATATATATATATATATATATATATATATATATATACATATCTATACAACATAAAGGTCATATAATTAAGTATAAATACACAAAGGAAAAAGTATACAATTGCTAATGTCCTCATTCAGCCAGGGAGTAATGTTCTTTAACCATCCTTTTAAAGATGGGTAGAGATTTGGCCCTTCTTACTGTTACCGGTAAAGCATTCCATAACCGTGCAGCTTGTACTGTGAAAGATTTATCTACAAAGGAAGTGGAATGCACGGGGATTTTCAGTCTTAAGTTCTCCGATGACCTAAGAAACTTCGAATGTGAGTCATGTAACAATTCAAACCTATTTCTAAGATATGGGGGTGAGAGTGGATTAAAGAGTATTTTAAAAAGAAGAGAGAGAATGTGTGTATTCCGACGAAGCCGTATGGGTAGCCACTTGAGCTTTCTGCGAAACTCTGAAACATGATCATATTTGCGTAATCCAAATATAAATCTAATACAGAAATTTTGAAGGCGCTCAAGTTTATTAAGTTGCTCCTCAGTAATATCAAGATAACTGGCATCCGCATAATCAAGGATGGGGGAAGAAGGGATTGTGCAAGCGAAATTCTTGTGGCAATAGGTAAAAAATTACGTAATCTCCGCAAGGACCCAGCCGAGGCGAATAGTTTCCTACTCAACTCTCGGAGCTGCGGGCCCCAGGTGAAACATTTGTCAAAGTAAATACCTAGATTTTTTACACTGTCACTATAAGGAATGGTGATCCCATTGCAAATGACAGGTGGTATTAGTGACCAGTTAAGTTTGGAGATCATCCTGGGGCTGCCGACAACAATTACTTGAGTTTTGGTTGGATTTATCATTAGTCCATAATCGTTACTCCAATCACTTATTTGCTTAATGTCTTCATTGATTACCGAGACCGCGTCATATAACTGGAGTCAATGAGCCTGGGAATAAATCTGGAGATCATCTGCATAAAGGTGGTAAGAAGAACGGAGTTTCGTACTAATAGAGTTGATAAAAATTGCGAAAAGTAGGGGAGATAGCACGCCGCCCTGTGGTACACCAGCAGAAGTCGAGCACCACGATGATACGTTGTTATCGACATAGATCCGCTGCCGGTGTCCAAACAGGTAACTACGAAACCAAACAAGCGCTGTTGGAGATATGTTAAGAGAGCCCAGTACGCTAAGTAGCACATCAAAATCGACCGTATTAAAAGCATTATTGAAGTCAAGTAGCGCTAAGACTGTCAGCTTGCCTTCTTCCATGGCCATAATATGCACCAAGGTTGTAGTGGTACTGGAGACTGTCCCGCCCTCACACCCACCACTGCAACTCCTGTAAGCCAGGATCAACAGTGGCACGCAATGCAATGACACCGAGCATTGAAGCTCGGCGAGTCTCCGGGAATGTCTAACTTGTCTTTAACCCGCAACGAAATTAATCAGAAAGTTAAATTAATAGGAGGAGTTGGAAATAAATTATTGTCCACTTCCCTCCGTGCAAAGCGGGTGACAAAACGATGAAATAAAGAGGTAAATAACCTCGCAAAAAGACTTTTACAGCCGGAGAAGCCAGCTGTAAAGCACCACGGATCAAATCCTTATTACATTTAAATGGGACCTAATATGTGAGCTGTTACACTTGATTCCAGTAATAGGTATGGCAAAAACGCCGGAAAGCACGGAAATTCGTCCTAGTCTCTACAAGGTCCGTGTAGTATACAACTCCAGATGATATTTGCATACTATCCAGCATGGTTTTACGCTCATTCTGCCAAAGACTACACTCCCAAAGTATATGATGCGCGGATTGTTCATATTCGCAATTTGCTGTTGAACATGGGCACGCAGGCGATTCCACAAGCTTAAAAGAGTATAGTTTAGACTTAAAGTTACCATGGCCCGTGAGGAACTGTGATACGCAATAATCGACATCTAGCCATGTCTTCGTCAAACGATCACGCACGCAAGGAAAATATTGGTATAAATGCCGTCCCTTCAAAGATACCTCCCATCTATTTTGCCATTCATCTAATAGTTCGCTATATACCATAGGAAGCGGTTTAAATAATCTGTCGACTTTTAAGAGTTCACGTGCAGTTAAAAAACTTTGATCCATATTCTCCTTAGTAGAGTAATACATGGCGGCGCGACGTTGCACCTCCAGATCGACTGGAAGTACACCCGCCAGGACAGGCAAAGCTTCGGTACTAACAGTTCTATATGCCTTGCACAAGAATATCAACGCCAAACGTTGGCTCTGGAGCAGTTTTCTTCGCACAGCACCGATAGTAGCCCTATCAGCCCATACGGGAGATCCATAACAAATACATCCTAAGTAAGTTGCTCCATAGATGATTTTTAGTGTATTGAAAGATAGCCCCCACGTTGATTTCGATATTCTTGTCAAAGCAAAAAAGTTCCTTTTCGACTTTTCCCCGACGTTCTTAATATGTTCCAGAAAGGAAAAATTCCTTTCCAAAATTAAACCGAGATAACAAACCGATTCTTTTTTCTTTACAGTGATACTATTAAATTTAATTCGCGGCGGTGATTTTAAAGTTCCTTTTAGAAGTAATTGGAACGTTTTATGTGGTGCAAACTGTAAGCGATTTCGATGTCCCCAATCACATATTAATTTTAAACACGCGTCTGCCATATTTTCTAATCCCGACCTACTGTTTGACTCTATAAGCAAGAGGCCATCGTCCGCATATCCGGTCAAAGAACACCCCGACGGTAAGGGGATTGTAAGAAAATCGTCGAAGCCTAAATTCCACAAATAAGGACCTAAGACCGAGCCTTGTGGACAACCCATCGTCAGTGGTTTCGACACGGCATAGTGTCCAAGTTTAAGTTTTGTTGTTCCATGCGAGAAATACGAGTAAATAAGTGAATATATATTTTTAAAGCAACCTCGTAATTTCAACTTAAGAAGCAGCATTGGCCACCAAGCGTTGTCGAAAGCACCGGAGATGTCCAGAAAAATACCGAGTACATATTTACACACCGATGTACTTACCGCTCTTCTAACCGAAATTGCCGCGTCGATAGTTGACTTACCCGTAGTAAAACCGAACTGATTTTCGTGAAATTTTGGTCCGCCCGGTAGCAATCGAGGGACGATAAGACGTTCTAAAAGTTTACCTAGCGACGGCAAGAGTGTAATAGGTCTATACGACTTAGGATCATGTGGAGATTTATCGCCACTCTTGGGTATTATCCGAATGAAACCGGTACGCCATACTCGCGGAAATACCCCTTCAGCAATGCATCTGTTATAAACTGTAAGTAACGCATCGCCTGCCGATTTACACGCCTCTTTAATCATTTTGTTCGATATTTTATCGTCACCGGAAGCCTTGTTTAGGGGCAAAGATCGTACGATTTCACTAAATTCATCAAACGACGACAGATTTGAATCCGAAGAGTTTGGCAGTTCCCCGGCCCACATCCTAATCTGCTTGTGGTATTCTGTGTCATTTTCAACATTATCATCCGGAATTAACGATTGTAACAGAGCGTCCGTTGTCTCCTCAATACCAGTGGTGTAGTTGTTGTCAATTTTTAAATTCTCAATATATGCCAAATTGATTGACCTATTCGCTTTGAATTCATGGTATAAAGGAGACCACGGACCCTCACTATCTAACCGAGCCACAACTTTTCGTAATAAATTACCCTTAGATTTTTGGACGGCCGCTTTATAATGCGATCTGGCAACTCTCAGTTTATTTAAAGCAGATGTAATTGCTTCCCCTGTGACAGAACGTCTCTTAAGCCCGTTAAAACGCCTACGCGCTCTGCGAAAAGTCCGACGTAGTTGGACTAGTAAATCATTCCACCAATCACACCTCCGAGCGTTAGTGATGGAACCTCGACCGATGGTAACGTCTGCGCAATATGTAAACGTGTCCGACATAATCTCCGCACAGGTTTCAGCTGACAGATCATTGCGAGTGAAGTCCCCAGCATGCCGAGCAAATAGCGAGCTAAATAAATCCCAGTCTGCGCCTCGGGATTTATATTTAAAATTAAAATTATTATGTACCGGACCCTGCGTCAATCTAGGCAAGAACTCGTACACAATCAGGCGATGGTCACTACACGACGCGTCCGGTAGGACGCGCCACCTATCAATACGGACGTCTCCACTAGAAAGTGTGACGTCAATAGAAGATTCGCCCATAGGGCTACTGTAAGTAGGTGGTGCATCGGGGGTGTTGTGTATTTCGAGATTCATCTCTGCAATGAAATCTTCTACAGCGCAACGTCGCTCGGTATCAGTGGAGCGATATTTGCCATACCAAAGGACAGATGACGCATTAACGTCAGCACCTATAATAATTTTATGTCCAGCGAGGGACCGCAAGACATAGCGGAGGTGACACAGGTGAGGACCCACAGGATCTGAGTATTGAAAATAACAGCTCACAACATAAACCTTACAAATCGGACTAGACACCTCAGCGACAGCACAGTGTGACGTCATAAGATTACGCACAGAGGTTACGGTAAGATTTGAACCCGACACAAAAATACCTGCTCGTGAGTTGCTATCAAGTTGTACGACCTTACTAGATATACGCGCATGTTGATATTGCTCCTGTACTAGTACGATATTTAACTTATACTCGCGAATTAACGTATCTAATTCCGACGTTGCTACCCTATCATTATGGAGGTTTAACTGTCCGATGGTAAAGTTATTCATAATGTGTTAGTACTGGGTCGAGAGAAATAGTTGTTGGAGTTTGTAGTTGTACGTTGGACACTCCTGAGACCCACAGCGATGATCGTGGGGTTTTTTAAAGCGCTTGCAAGGTGCGCATACTGGCTTAAAATCTGTGTCTGAACTGTGCGGACACGCCTTAGTCTCGTGTGCTTCAGCACAGACGGCACACGTAGGTGTTTTTACTGTACAGAACTTTTGCACATGCCCATAGTATTGACAATTCATACAACGCACTATTTCTAAGTCGTCAATGAATCGACAGGTGGCCCAGTCAATAAATAATTTCTCTTTTGTGTCCGCCAGATGTTTCCTTATCTCTGAATCTAACTCAATGCCAATCCATTTACGACCGTTATCTAAATTACGTCTACGAACTATTTTAATGGATTTAATGAAATCATCCTCCTTTATTGGCAATTCGTCCTTGATATTTTGATGATACAGTGCGGTAATGAAAGCGCGGTCTTCCATAGAGGATGGCACATCCTTAACTAGGATACGGGGGCGACGCCCCTTGGGTTTTTCGAGACGTAATCCCGCCGATTTGATTGCCTCGACAGATTCGAGTTTTTTAATTTGTTTCTCATTCGCAACACGAAGCACGACGCGACCCTTCGTGGTTTTTTTCACGCCTACAATTTGGAATCCGTCATCACTTGGCTTTATTGCCTTAAAAAGCGCCTGTTTAGTTGCGGACGATGACGCCAAATCAGCTGATCGCTCGTCCGTCGGACATGCAACAATACACGGCCGTGGCGCGCGCGACTCCACTAGCGGTGCAGGTTTCGGTAAACGGAGTTTAAGTCGATCGGAGAAAAGTGAATTATTATTCTCGACAATATCATGACGTTTGTATTGGTCTAATTCGCGTTGCATATTGGCCAACTTGGTTTCATTGCAAGATGATTTTAATGCTAGTAACGAAACTATGGATGTAACACGTTGCGTTATATCTAACACTGCCGACCTATTCGCCACATTCATACGCGAGCCCTGATCATTAACAAGCTCATTAATTTTCGACAAATAATTGGAAACATCTGACACCAAATCACAATAGTCCGCGCGGCTCGCGTCGCTGCCGTTATCTAAAGATGAAGTCTCAGTCGATTCCGATAATTGCAAACGTTTGGAACATATGGGGGAAACATAAGTTGGTGAAGTCGTGTCACTAAAAAGTCGTTTAGCCGAATTAGGTGACCTAGGTGTTAGCTTACTTTGACCGAAAGGATTGGGCCCACGGTCGGGCGGAACTTTATTTTGAGCTGACATTATTTTGCCGAAATGAAATTAAGATTTTATTATTTTTAATCTTATAAAATGACACAAACAATATAAAATATTACTTTGAAAAGAAACAACAGCTGATTGTATGCCGGCTGAGCGATATTTTTTTTTTACGATACCCACACTAAAAAGAATAT
The DNA here is from genome assembly GCA_009982885.2 of Hyles vespertilio. NCBI lineage: Eukaryota > Metazoa > Arthropoda > Insecta > Lepidoptera > Sphingidae > Hyles > Hyles vespertilio. Next base: position 1,728,164 of record CM042818.1, read on the forward strand.
AAAGTACTTACCGAGGATTAATTGCTTAATTTCACTAAATTACGCAATAAAACATTTAAAAACTTACAGACCGTTGCTCACAATACTACACCATACAACAATAAGCAACCCACGAGCGAATAAATGCACTCCAAACACACAAAATACAATTTAAAATGAGGAGAACGTAAACACGTCACATCACCGTGCCCCCGCCAGAGGGGAAGTGAAGGTTGTAGTGGTACTATGGCCAGGGCGGAAACCAGATTGGAGAGGGTTCAGGAGATAGTTTTTGTAAAGGAAATCAGCGAGCTGGGAATGGATTAGGCGCTCGAGAACTTTTGAAAGGAAAGGTAGGATAGAAATAGGACGGAATTCAGAAAAAATGGAAGGATTACTTTTTTTTAGGTAAAGGAATAATGTGGGCCTCTTTCCAAGCTATAGGGAAAGTTCCATTGGTAAGGGAGTTGTTTAAAATATGTTGTAATGTTCTTCCTAACATCACAATCAGCAAGCTGTTTGAAAACGAAAGGGGGACAATCGGGAGTCTTACAAGTAGAAAGATATTGTAATGTTTTGTTTTTTGTAGACCCATCTAAATTTGATGGAGAACAGAAATGTTGGTTGAGAGAATTAAAATTAATATTTTTAGAAATTGAGTCATGACGCGATTTTCCTACTCCCAGAGATTTCAGAAATTTCCAAACTTTCGCTTGATCAGCATCTTCAACTGAATTATGAATAAAACGGCGTTGAGCATTTCTACACACCTTTTTGCAGTGATTTCGGATTGTCACATATTTTTCCCAGTTTAAATCACTGGGACGACATTTGTACCTGGACTTCGCTTTAGCTTTTTTTTTAAAGTAAAACTTTAATGTCGGCAGTAAGCCAGGGTGACGGTCGATGTTTAAGCCTGATTTTACGGGCTGGAGCATGTACATCATAGAGCCTAATAAGTTTATATTATTTGTGTTTGATAAAGTTGATAGGGACCAACTACCACTTGTAATCTGTGACGGTACTACTGTCTCTTATAGTGACATAGTAAAAAACCTTGGTTTATTTCTGGACAAGTCCTTTACCTGGGGTCCGCAGCTTAAGGAGCTCAGCCGCAAATTGTTCGCCTCGGCAAAGTCCTTGCGTAGACTACACAACCTTCTACCTGTTGCCACGAAGATTTCATTAGCGCAAACCCTCCTTCTCCCTATCCTTGATTATGCCGATGTCAGCTATCCAGATCTCACCGAGGACCAACTTAATAAACTTGAGCGCCTTCAAAACTTTTGTATTAGATTCATATTTGGTTTACGCAAATATGATCATGTTTCGGAATTCCGTGCTACGCTCAAGTGGTTGCCCATACGACTTCGTCGGAATGCTTATATTCTCTTTCTTCTGTACAATATATTGTTTAATCCTCTTACCTCAAAGATCGATTTGTATTTCTCCACGACTCACATACTAGATCCCTACGGTCGTCAGAGAGTTTGGAGTTGAGAATGCCCGTGCACACCACCACTTTCATGGACAAATCGTTTACTGTTAAGGCTGTTCGATTATGGAACGCATTACCAGTTGTGGTAAGACGGGCACGATCACTATCATCATTCAAAAAACTTGTCAAAGACCTTTCTCACTGAACTGACACATTGATGTGGATAGCATTCCTATTTGCATGTCTGGAACTTTATTATATATATATATATATATATATATATATATATATAATGTATATGTATGTATTTTCTGATGTATGTATTCTTATGATCTTATATATGTATATATATATTTATGTATATGTTTATATTACATAATACGAGTAATTATGATTATTTTAATTAGTATTTTGCAATTTTTTTTCCCTTTCTAGGTAGGTTCTATCCTTTACACTTTTGACTGCCCTCTGTTTATCCTATTCTTAAATCCATCCCATGGTTGTCTGTAAGATATTGCCTTTCGGCGATAAGACCGCCAATTGTACTTTTTATATATGTAATTTCTCTCTGTATTTGTTGTCTTTTTGTGCAATAAAGTGTAAATAATAATAATAAAGTTCGTGTTACATTATATGCTGTTTTTAGAATGGACCATTATCGTATAGTTTAAGCTGTCAGATACAAGTCTTGCATATACTTGTGGGAAACCTACTCAATCTTTTTTCAGTCTGTGCTGCAACTGTAACCAATTTGTGTTCCCTCTTACCGGTTAATGAAAGCAATCTTTCAATACACGACTGTAATTGGACAAATTGTTCAATTTAATAAAGAACCAATTTGTGGCAATACAAATAGATCCACTGTTTTGTTATTAGCAAGTCTTTGTCAAGTCTAATTAGCTTCGTTTGGAAGTTTCGCGTAAATCAAAAAGTTGACGTCAGGTAGAATCGCAGTCATACATTTATAGATAACATACCTACATCTTTAAATGGGTACACAGAGGTTATTCTACTAGGACCCACACTTCATTGGAGTGATTTCTGTCGAGACTTTTGCCATATAAGGTTTATACTTGGGCATCTTATATTTCATATCTCATTTCGTAAATTCACACAAAGTAAACTGTACTACTTCTAAGTAGAATCTGCACCTCACTGACTCAAAGTCCGTCACACGCTGTGAATTGGTTTATGAAGCGACTGTTGTATATACATAGGTTTAAAATCATAAATTACGAAAATTCGGAAGGGATTGACCTCACCGAACCTACACTATCCAAATCAGTGTAACTCTCAACAAAGGTCAGGTCAAAAGTAAGTCCCCTAAATAGAAGAGAATGCGTGAAGAGATTGATAAAATTGGATGATGAAGTGAAAGAAATAAGTCAGGATCGAGCATTGTGGCGATCTAAAGTCTCTGCCTACCCCTATGGGATACAGGCGTCAAAACGTTATTCTACACCTGTCAGATGACGCTAACATTTAGAATAATCTAGACTGAATTAAATAACACTTGAGCAGATCGTTGGGATTCGTCGCGACTACCCTCAAGTTTCATTTAACTGTAATTTATCTAACGCTCCGCTGCTGGCAAAAATGTTCCTCTTTATTTTAATGATATCTGCGTTTAAAGTTTCGAGGTTAGTGGGTGACGTACTTTTGTCTTTGTATTATGTGTGTTCAGTGAGTGTGATTTGAAGGTGCGTTTCTGCTTTTGTGACACGGAATGTTGTAGGGTACAGAATAAAACACTTATGACACACATACACGGATGAAATATGAAGATTTGTTGTGTGGATGTTTGTAATTGCGAGAGCTTTTTCTTTTTAATTATACCTGTAATTATTACAGCATACCGCAGTTAGTTATGCGCTGACTGTGAAACGAGAGGGCGAGGGTTCGATTTCCGCTCTAATTCAAATGTTTATGTGGGCCACAACAAACAGACAAATATTTGTCTCGAGTCTGGGTATTTGGGAGAACAAAAAGTCTTTCGTAATTTCTGAAACCCACAACACGAGACTTAATTGATTTTATTGTGGGGTCAGCACTGTGTATGTGACTATTAGGTGTGATTGTTTATTTAAACCACTCAAACCTAAATATTAGCTATGTTTTTGATTTAATTGATGACTATCAATACTTGGAATAGACGAAGTTTTCGACATGAAGGTTGAAAAGGTTAGTGTTAAACGATTATTCAATTTATCAATAGAACATACTATTTTGAATATTCTGTAATGAAAACACGATTAATAGTCAAGTCTTCAGAAGTAGGAAACAGCAAACACATATTCCCATTAATAAGAGGGGGAATGTTCTCATTGCGACAGTTCAAAGGTTAGTAGTAATGTAGGGTAATGTATGAGGCTTCTCCAGTAATGTCGGACTGTCATGTGTCATTACATTTCAAACTCATTCCTCTAGTCCAGCTGTCTTTTGTTATAGGGTGTATCTAACGAAAAAAATAGATTGAAGTCAATCTGGATTGTTTTCTACTTTTCGATTGGTCTCTTGTCATGTTGCCATAGTTTTTTCACTACTGAGATTGATTATTGGCAATATAGTATCAGAAAAAAGATTGAGCTGCCAATCTAAAACGGCAAATTTTGGATTGGGATTGTTTATTGGCAGCGGCTGTAAGTGAGTGAGGTCTTAATGAACTTTGCTGTGGTCTGTTCTAGGTAATTTAAAAAAAATCCAGTTTTTATGTATTTTTTGTTGCAGTAAATACGACAATAGGATAAAAATAACAACAAAAAAATCAGCGTGTCTTTTTTAGTTTCTTTGTGTTTGAAGTCACTAAAACTACCACACAGCTTCATTTTCGTTAGCAGTCTTAATATACCCTGTATGTTATATTTAAGTAAAACACATTTCCAAAGCGCTTTTGGACTTTACACTGAAATTATTAGATGTCCTTCCGCAGACAAAAAATTATAAAAGGATTTTTTGAAAGGTTCGGCCAGTGGTCTTCCCTCGCTAAACTGCCTTTTAAGGTGTGGTTCGAATGTAAGTTCTTGGTATTTACCAAAATTATAGCTAATATATTTGATATTTTTGTATCCAAAAAAAGCTTCACATTGTCAACAAACCAGAGTCGTCAGCAATTTTTCGCACAAACGCAGTAAAGATCCTTTTCTTAATTAAAATTCTCTTGGTAGCAGTTACGGCGTCGCAGCTGCGGCGGACGACACTGTGGGGGTTACTCTGTAGTCCGACACGGTGACGAATGTTCGAACATCGCTCGTAACACTACTGGGCATATTGAGACTTAACACATTATGTCTCAGGATGGCAAGTGCAAAGGATTGCATGTAATTCAAGGCGTTGTTTGCTACTGTTAATATGCGGTCGCACTGCTTGTCAAGCGAACGGCAAGCTCGTCTTACCATTCATTGCAATAAAAAAAACATACCAAAATGCTTTACAAAATGTTCGAATTTCATACCACATCTTGTAATCTTAGACTAAGTTCGAAGTAAGATAAGTTTCATAGAGAATAGTATTGATTTTTAGAAGTGGAAAACTTTTATATGTTGACGTTTAACGTCTGAACATTCGAATTCTATGCTGGAATACAAAGTAACCCCCCAGAGCTCCACATTCTATTATCGAGTGTATGTGTTATACGAAAACTACACAATGATGGTCAATTGGCGTTTTTGGAGTAAATTGACTTTGTATTTGGTAATATCGATAGGGGTGTCCATGGATGAAATGTGTATCTAGAACGGTTGCCTTTGTATTTGGTATTTCTGGACTTTCAATAGCTTGGTCAATAGATGAAGTGTCTTATAGATTGTTTTAGTTTTCGGGTAAAAATTCTAGCGTTTATTTTGTTATATTTATCAGAAGATGTATTAAACAGACGTGCATAATTTATAATTAATGTTAGAAATACTGCAGACCACGGTTAACAACAAATTATTTTACCGTGAGTAAGTGGTAATTAAATTTGAAGTGAATAACTCATTCAATTTACTAAGTATATTTACAATGTTTAAATAATTTACATATTATAATTTTGTCATGCCAAAAAAACACCCAACAATCACATACATAGTCCTGACCCCGCACTAAGATCGAGTCCTGTGTCGTGGGTATCAGGAACTACGAGAGACAATTCGGTCTCATGAACACCTATAATCGAAACAAATGCTTGTGGTTCACACAAACATTTATCTCGTTGTAGAAATCAAACCGTTGGCCTCTCGTTTCACAGCTGGTGTCTCACTAACTGCTGGAGGCTGTCAAACCTAACTAAATATTCCTGCAAAGGCAACATAATGAGAATATCACAAAAAAATCATTATTATACCTTTTTCAATGTAGATTTGACTATTTTTTTCCGTTGTGATTAAATATAATATAATAACATATTATAGTAATAAGAAATTTTAAAATTGTGCCAATATCGTATTTCATGACAAAACAACATACACCGTAGTAAATTATCAAACCCACGATTCCAAAACATCACAAACACAAGCCATAAACAACGCCGGTCAATTTTTATACCCAAAACACACCATCAGAAGGAATCCCGCTAAATTCACAATCCGTGTATTATAGAGATATCACCCAGAGGTACGTAAATCACCCCATACCTCAGCCCTCTCCCTCACTATAATGTGACGTCATCATTATCCCAAACATCGCTGCAGTGATTTGCAATGTTAATGAGGTCTGGACCGATGGCCTAATGGCGCTTGATAACTAGATAGTGCTTTTTAAATGTCAATGATGAGTTTGTTGGAAATGACCTCTCATTAGTAGAATATTCATGATTGCAAAATGATGAAGACTATAGAAAACTTGGTTATATTACCAACATTATATAAACAGGCATCGAGACGCTATTGGCTCAATTTTGGTCACACGAAGTTGTGAATCTCAACAAAGTAATTTTAACTTGAATGTTAATCAGCTGGAATTATTTATTACGAACATTTTTCAATTGTTATATATACCGGGTATCTCAAGACTGCTACCGAAAACGAAGCCGGGTGGTAGTTTTAGTGGCTACAAACACAATGTAACTAAAAATTTCGCATAGAAACGCGACAATTATTTTTTATGATTTTTTAAATATCGTCATTTTTGGGTGGTTAATCCATAGTTTTTGCTAAAATAATAATTTAAACTCTTTTATACCTTAGAGTATTTATAAATAAAAGAGTGTACACTATTATTTTAGGAAAAAATGTATTTACCACCCAAATATGGCCATAAGAAAAAAATTACACAAAAAAATTTGTCGCTTTTTTTTCCAACTTTTTCTGTTGCTTTGTGTCTGAAGTCGCTTAAACTACCAACCGGCTTCGTTTTCGGTAGCAGTCTTGATATACCCTGTATATATGTATTAAAGTTATGTAGCTTTAATTTTTAGGTACGAACGTAACGACATAATGTTGATAATTTTCGCGATGAAATGTTGATATACAATTTTTCTACGTGGTTTACTGAAATATTCGGTACATGAAAAATTGTGAGTATCGAATCAAATCGTAAATTCATGGCTCGATCGGCTTGATATTTAAGCAAGCACTCGCAATTTAATTTTAGGCAAATCCTATACAATATTGCTCTCCCTGTGAAGTAAATTAAATTTTCCCCAATAATACGAACTATAAAACTAACCTAAAATTCTCTTACACCAACCGTCACCAACCCCAAACGTTATGAAAAGATAACAAAGCGGTATGGACACAAAAGCGTCGGAAACTACATGTGAAATGTTTGTTACCACTCAAATGGGATTCAGTAATCTGTGCGCCGCGTTAAATCATACATCACGCCGCGCCGACTGACCATTTCCTGTTCCACAATGCAACGCTGGGAGGACCGCTTTACGCGAGATGTCGCTAGTTGTCTATGGTGCACTAGGGACATCTGTTGAGTTAAATTGTATTATTTTTTTGGGGAGGGTAATTTGATAATTAGACGTAGGAAAATTTGCAGGATGCTGAGCGTTAGGAGCTGTAAAGTAGATTGAATGGTAGAGCTATTATCTACTATGTAAAAGATTTTTCTACCTTGTTAGAATTTCATAGCACTAGGCTGCAGGGTCTTCAGCGATTTCACCCATTAAAAGAAACACTACATTAAAGCTGTAGTTTCATAATGGTGTTCTAGGGGTTAGTGGTGTCGCAGCGACCACATGACTCTACCACTTTTAATGGTAGTTGAATTTAGACATTTTACTTTCCAAGAGCTAATATTTATCAGAAATTTAAACATTACAGCAAACCATACCAGTAATTAAGGGGTGATTTCGGCATCAGGGAATGTGTTCCGTTTTTGGTGTTATATTGTTACTTATAGTTGTTGGCTTTATTAGTAGTTTGTCTCTCTTTCAGTCAATTTCCTTATTGCTGAAGGTCGTAAACATGATTATGGTTTTTTAAATTATATAGCATGGATGTGTTTCTCTCAGTAATAGCGTATATTTTATGACAATACAAGACTAAGCTAATATTTAATTTCGTGGTTATGTTATGGTGGTGTGGTGGCCCTATTGGTAAACGTACCAGACGCAGAAGCCAACATGTTCACGGTGGTCGCGAGTTCAAATCCCAGGGCACACCTCTAACTTTTTGACAATCACCACGCACTATAACAGTGAAGGAAAACATCGTTAGGAAACCTGCACACCATAGCGACTTTGTTAGAATTTCTATGGTATGTAAAGTCCAACCCGCACTAGGTTAGCGTGGTGGAATTTATTGCCCAACCACTCTCAATCGTACTCTCGATTGCAGAGGCGCCCGTGCCCTGTAGTGGGACGTATATAGGTTGATACAGTACAAGATTTAATGAAGTAAAGGGTTAATACAACCATCACAAATAAGGCTGAGATAGGATTGAATCAAATAGCAAATAGCAAATAGCAGCTAGTGGCTATTTCCGAATTGCTTAGCAAGTCTTTATTGTGTTGCGCTTCCGTATGCGATGGGCTTAGGGTTGCCGTTCACTGGTATCATACTTGAGCAGTCGGAAGAATAAATTCATTGTTATGATTAATTAAGTACTACGAGGATAAAGTTTATGTGAATAAAAAAATTATTAGAAACAGGGTTTTACCTGTTTTTCATTGAAAATAATCCACAATTTTTTAAGTGGGATTACATTGCAAATATTCTCGCATTGTGGCAGTGGTGCATACATTTTTAGACTGGCCAATTCGTCCCCTTCGATCATATTTAAATTCCTTTAATAGCTGCCATCATAATAACCCAAATTGCGTTTTTGCACCATTATAAAATCGCTAATTATTACGCAGGCTTACTTTTACTGGTTAACAAGTAACAATAAATCTTTACAAAGTTGCTGACAGCTGTGTCAGCAGTTGTGTTCTGTAATGTTGCAGGTATTCTGCACTATAATTATAATACAGTCTAGATCATACAAGTTTGAGTAATAAGCCATGAAATTTAAACTATTTAAATGAATATTCCCTAAACTATATATAAATAAATATATATTGGGACGGGGACACTTGTCCTCACTTTGCTCCCCCACTCGTGTCGCGCAGTGCGGTGCACAGTTCATCTTATCACCACCAAGTTACTGACAGCTGTGCGAACAGTTATATTCTGTACGTATTTATTTTGTGATGTATGGTCTATAATTTAGATCATAGTTGTGTGAACAAGGTCCTAAATATAATTATAGTAGACCTTTAGCCCTACTGATGAGCGTGGACTTTCTCTATAATTCAGAGTTTGTGGTGAGTCACGAGTTTATACTTTGTCACACTGACGAAGGGTTGTTAGATTTCACAAGCTATAACCTAACATTTTCTAATACTAAGCAAAAATTGCATGATGGATATAACATAAAAATTCAAGTACACACCTGTGAAAACTATTTTTTGAATAACTCTGAATGTAACTGCAGTTATTTAGATCGAGTTGGGACTATTAAATACTTAGGAGTCATTTTAGATGAGAGGCTGTCTTGGTGCCCTCATATTCAATTATTGACTGAAAGAACTAGACGGCTGATCTACATATTCAAAAAAATAAGATATATCGCGGATAACGACCTCATAAAAACGGTATACTTTGGTTTGGTACAGTCGATATTATCTTATTGTATAACATCTTGGGGTGGTGCTGGTAAAACCCACTTAATAAAATTAGAAATAGCTCAGAGAATATTGCTGAAAGTTATGACTTGCAAGCCTCGTAGATATCCCACATTTAGCTTATACTCGGAATGCGATGTTCTAAGTGTTAGACAACTTTTTATTATGAAATTGATTTTGTCACAACATCGTAAATTATTATATGACCCAAAATTAACTGCTCGACAAAGAAATAAAGTCTGCCCCTCCCAAACCTATAAAAAAATTTTTATAAATAGATTTCAGTGTTACTTAGGACCTTTCCTCTACAACAAAATTAATAAAAACCATCCAAATCTATTCTCTCAATTACTATAATTGTAAAGAACGCGTGACCGCATGGTTAAAGACAAAATCATACGATGAAATAGAAAATCTTTTTAAAGTTGTTCGTTAAATTAAAGTTGTAAGTATTGTTTAAGTATAAAAAGTAGCCCCTTGGAAATGTATTATCTTAAAGTGCTTAAAATCTAATTTATTTAATTAATTTTGTATTTCGGTTTATCTCCGTTATTTCTTAGAAGTCAGTTTCTTTACGTTTGTTTTAGTTTGCTTGAGTGCCGTGTGCGACACTAGTGTAAAATGTATTCACACACCTCTCTGTACTTAGATTTGCTATTGTTATTAATAATATTATTTTTTAAATTACAAATGAAAAGATCTGTTATAACGTTTAATTTAAGTCTATTACAAGTACATCGATATAAATCGAGGTAATTTGCTTGATGAAGGATTCACATTTGTGTACCCTTGTATTTTTTACTTTTGTTTTGTATTGTAAATTGAATGTTGTTAAAATTGCTTATGTTCGAAGTTTCAGTGATGTGCCTTATGTTATACTGTTATATTTTAAAGACGACGGTAGGCGATAGTGAAATGTGTGATCTGCGTGGACACTTTTAACGCGCACAATAGTTGTTTAAATTGTGTCTTTGGAAGAAACTAACGTCTAAAATACAGGCTAGGCCTAGTTTAGACGTTAGTGTAAATCTTATGATGTTGCAATGTGTATCAGCCGCGTAGTGTACTATGCAGCTAATTACAAATATAAGTATTTGTTGCTTTAAATTGTTCAACGATATAGTGACAATCTAAATATCCTGTTTATGTGGAAACATGTAAATTGTAATATGAATGCTAGTGTCATATACATAGGTATCTCATAAGGTTATATAGTGTACTTTGTATGTGTTAAATAAATATTTTTATTATTATTATTATTATGTTTCTCTTTATTTTAAATCTTTTTTTTTACATTTTTATATATATAGTATAAAAACAAAATACATATAAAAATATAAAAATTCATCCAACAATGGTGAGGCTCGAGACCCAAGCCACCGGTGGTTAGGACCCCAAAGTGAGGAACCTCCTCACTATACGTGCCGTGTCAAGCAATACTGCCTTCTGTATCTGACTCCTGACCCAAACGCCGATTGAGAGCCTCTGTAGATGTTGGTCGAGGCTCTTTGGTATCAACCCATGAGCAGAAACGACAATCGGGACAATAATTGTTGAGTCGACATCCCACATGTCGGTAACCTCGTGTGCCAAATCTAAATATTTAGACATTTTGTCTTTTTCGGCTTTGACAAGGTTATCGTCATGCGGAATGGTGACGTCAACAAGTATAGCCCGGCGCGCCAATCGATCTATTATCACAATGTCAGGCTTATTGGCTAGAATAGTCCTGTCTGTGATAATAGATCGATCCCAATACAGCGTTGCATGACCATTTTCGAGAACTGGTTGGGGCACATATTGGTAATATGGCACTTCAGGAGTCACAAGTCCATATCGAAGAGCAATTTGCTGATGTATGATCTTGGCTACTAGGTTGTGTCTATGCAAATACTCGCCGTTAGCAAGATACGAACAACCGGAAATAACATGCCTGATGGACTCGCCAGGACGGTGGCATGCCCGACAGATGTCGATCGTACCGTCCTTCAGGATGTATTTCCTATAGTTGTTCGTCTTAATAACTTCGTCCATAATTGCAAAGACAAAACCCTCGGTTTCCCCAAAGAGGTTACCGAAGCGTAGCCAAGACACAGACGCTAGCCGATCCACATCAGGCCCATGAAGGGCTCGATAGAATCGACCGTGCAGCTCTTTGCTCTTCCATATGTCCTCGCGATCCTTGGTGCCTACCACTAGAGGTTTCCGCCAGTTCTCAATCGCCAAAGAGAGCGGGGTAAATCCTTTATCTACCATAACTACAACCCCATGCATATCCACGTCACTGTGAAGGAAATAATCCCTGAGATTGCACACCTCGCGATTATGTAGGTCCTTAGCATTAAGAATGCCTCGGCCCCCACATCTCCGCGGGATATACAATCTCATCACTGATGATCGTGGATGATGCATACGATGTGCAGTCAGGAGAGTTCGGACTTTACGATCCAGGGCGTCCAATTCAGTCTGAGTCCATTTGAGTATGCCGAAAGAGTACATGAGTACAGGCATAACCCAACCGTTAAAAGCGCGAATCTTGTTTCCACCTGACAAAAAACTGTTAAGTACTTTTGTCAGGCGGCTAAAGAAACGCTCTTTCAACGATTGTTTTACATTTGCACCCATGATACCTAAAGCCTCAGGCATACCCAAATATTTGTAGGTTTCCGTCACAGAGAGGGGTCTGAGTCTTACAGTCTCTGAGACTTGTATGTCATCAGAGACCGCAACCTCCCCTCGCTTCACATGGATAACCGCACATTTATCTACACCAAACTCCATATTGATTGAATTGCTAAATCTTTCTGTTATTTTTAACAACTCAACCAATTCGGTTTGTTTTGATGCAAATAACTTGAGGTCATCCATGTACAGCAAGTGAGAAATAGGCTCAGACCCTCTCCGCAGACGGTAGCCTAACCCTGAATCCAACAACAGAGTGCTGAGGGGATTCAGGGCCATGCAAAACCACAGTGGACTCAGACTGTCGCCCTGGAATATACCCCGCTTAATTCTAATCGGCTCATCACAATCAGGAGGAGCCGTACCACCTGGATATCTCAGGACAGTGGTCCACTGCCCCATACAAGACCCAAGGAAGTTGCATAAATTTGTATTAATTTTATACAAATTCAACACCCTCATGAGCCATGTATGGGGCACCGAATCATAGGCCTTTTTGTAATCTATCCAGGCAGCCGATAAATTCCTCCGGTTGTGACGAGCCTGTTGGCAAATGGTCATGTTAATGAGAAGGAGTTCCTTAGTACCACGGGACCCATTCATGCAACCTGTTTGGCCGGGAAAAAGAATTTGGTTAGAAGTGATGTGGTCTGTAATTTTGGATCTAATTATGGAGGTCAAAATTTTATAAATAGTTGGAAGGCATGTAATGGGTCTATAATTTTTTGGTTCCGTGGTACAACCGGACTTAAAGAGGAGGTGAGTGACACCTTTTGTCATAAATGCTGGGAGGGATCCTGCCTCAAGCGCATCCTGAAACTGCGCTGCCAATCGAGCATGCGAACTTGGAAACCATTTTAACCAGAAGTTGTGCAGACCATCCGGACCCGGCGACTTCCAGTTTTGGGTCCGTCGAATTGCAGTTTGCACATCTTCCGAACTGATTAAAATGGTCTCCATAGCCGGTATTGACTCGCAAGCTCGATCAACAACACTAAACCAGGAGGCTTCAGTGTGAGAGACAGGCGACGACCAGATATTCGTCCAGTACTCACGCATTTCGTGAGCACCAGGCAGCCGCCCATCCACCACACCCTGAGAAGAATCCTCCCAACATCTATAAACCCTCTTTTGGTCACTTTGGAACATACGATTTTGTTGGAAACGATCCCATCGCCTCCTGTAGCGACGAATGCGGTTCGCCCACGCATAGACTTTTTGTTTATAGAAGTCTATGCGTTCTGTGACGCAAAGCCTATAATTCTGAGGACTTATATTGGTCCCCGAAAAAGCCTGCGTCACAAAACGCATAATCCTTGGTCTGCTATTTCCTTCTGAGAAGGAAATTAGCTTGCCGATGAGAGTTCGGGCCCTGTTGACACGGTCCTCAATCCTAAGCTGCCAGGCAGGCACAGCCGCAACACCTCGAGTAGCTCTATGTTCTTTTGGGAATTGAACATTAGCCACTCGGCATGCTGCGACGGCCGCGCAGTAAAGGATCGAGTGCGTATCAACAAGATCCCGACTGGACTCCAAATATGTAGGTAGCATGGAGTCCAAAGCTCCCATCAGCGCCAAATTTCTTCTATGCGTGGGCAAACGCAGCAGACGCGGTCTACAAGACGCCGATACGGACACAAAATCCGAAATCGCACGCACCAAAGCCCCTCTCAAATGCTGTTTATCTTGGGGACTTACATTGTCATCCAAATTGTCCGTCAGCTCGAAATCAGCAACAGGTGTTGGTGTTGGACCTACTGCTTGATCTCCACTGACGGGCGAGACATTGTCGTCTTGGACAACACACAAGTCTGTGCGCAACCGCTCAAGTGTGTCATCATCCAACAACTTACGCCGCTGAATAAATCGCACTTGATCCGATAGTCGTTGGGACGATACATCAATCGTTGGTTCTAAAGCCTGAAACAGAGACAGCATTTTAGCACGATACGCAGTGAGGTTAATTCCTCCCTTTGTAGCCCCAAAGTAGGCCCGCATGACATTCTCATTGATTTCACAAGTCCATCTCATGCGGCGCACTACTCCACCGGTAGCGGGGACCGTAGGTGGGACACTCGGTCCCACAGGTCCCAAGCCCACCGCTGGAGGGGGTCGTCCTCTTCGCCGCGCAGGTCTTGGTGGCGGCGGGGACGACTGCAGCTCGTCGCGTTGGCTCAACGCGTCGTTGTCCGGCGTCACCTCGAACACGTCCGAAGCCGACGCCCACGACGCGGAGCTCGACGAGCTGGGAGATCTTATGCGTGCGTTTTGTGTCGTTCTGGCCTTTCTCTTGATCATCTCTTGAATCGTATTATTCGAGTATTGTCACAATTTTTAGGCAAAATAACTAATTTCTTGAAGTTTGACATTGTCACTCATTAATTTTTTCGTTCTTCGTTATTAATTATTTATATTTACAATTATAGCGCTTCAATAAAACATTATATAGTAATTAGAAAATAAACAATTTGGTCCTATATTAGATTAAAACTGTAAATCTTTAGATAAATAATAAAAATCCATAAAAATATATTTTTGTCTGAGATGATCTTTAGTGTTGCCAGGTTACTATTATTATTATTATTATTATTATTATTATATTTTTCGTAGAGATTATTATAATTGACAAGAAAAATATGACTCCGAAAAGTCACACTATTTCTTAGGATTTGAATCCGCAAACATCATCTTGGCAGTAAATATTCCATTAATATCAGTCGAATCAGAAATATTTTAAGTTTATATGGAAGTTAAAAAGCTTCATATTTGATTGGCCACTTGTTTGATAGAGTTTTCCACCAACCAAACCACACTTGATAACATTGGTAAATTACCTAGTATATTACCTGCCTTTTAGTAGTTTGAGGAAACCTAATCATTAAATAATTATATAATCATCTAAATCATGACCCATTAGTGTTATTAATATAATTTCATAAATTTTCACACTTCACATCTTTCAAAACTTATCTTATCCACGTACGAACACATAAAGAATTTAGCACTAAACCGTCCGCATAAAAATCACAAACATCGTGAAAATAAAACGACAGTAAACTGTATAAAGGCAAGTTCTTCACACGGCGTCCGTGCGTTATCGTATATCAGTGTAATCCTCGACGCCTATTAAACGTCCAAGCATTAGGGGTCGGGACGGGACGTAAGGGACGTAAGGAATGTAAGGGCCGAAAGGGGCGCATGCAGTACACACACTCATACTAAGGGGTCGGTTTGAGATGATGCGGATGTCGCATAACGTCATTGTTCCAGAATGTAGGCTTTGGCCTATTATTAGGTACTTCATTGATCGTGTGAGACTACTGCATACTTGTAGCTTCCGAATGGGACTCTTGCACTTTTAAGTGGTAGGAATGGACTGAATTGATCTATCGGGTATTTGTGAGTTTTTGATAGTTTAATTCTAAAGGTGCGAATTGGTGTGTGTGAGCTTTATGTGTGTGTTGATGGATATTTGTAAAACGTACCTGTTGTATCTTGGCGCAGATATATGGAGCCAATGTTTATAAACCAACAAATTGTAAAGAATACTTTATTGTAATAATATAAAATTGTTTATCATGTTTAAGTCTCGGTGGTGCCTTTAGTTATCATGCCGGTTGTAAAGGCAGAGGCTGCGTGTTTGATCCCCTGCGGCAAATGTTTGTGTGTTTGTTTCGGATTTTGGTTCTAGTTAATGTGACAATGAAAATGCTCTCGTTGTTTCCGATACCCATGACACGACACCAGCATGATCTTGCGTTGAGGACTTCTTGCGTGACTTTTGAGGCAATAGGACAATTCGATAATAATGAAGTGGAATATTTATTGGTGGGCACCGAATTATCGCTCCTTTACCAATATATTGAATGATAAATAATTAACAGCAGTATAATTTCACTTCGGAAAGTTAGGCATGTTGAATTCCAACTTATAACCTGTAATTTGTCCGTCTGCTCCACTAATAAATAACTACAAAATCCCAGTTATTTTCAAGGGTTTTCGTGATTCATAGCGGGTGTGTAAGCCGGGCTTCGTCTAAGCCGGGTGAGGTGCGAGTTTTTATCTGGGCCGAGTCTCGTGGGAGAAGGCGTAATCACTACCCGCGCGTATTTCTCAACATTATGCCGCCGAAACTGGGCTTAACTGAACTATGGTATTGGGTTTGGGTAATTGATATGTATGAAGGCTTGGCTTTTTATTTTATTGATGATACTGGAAGATAATTTGTAAGGATTAACTTTATGAAAGAAGGTGTGCTAAAAGCCTAATGCAGTAGTAGAAGTTGAAGTTAATTTTCATTGTGGACCTTATGTATTAATATAAGATTTGAGTAACATAATTGTGGCAACAGGTATGTACATGTGGAAAGTAGTGATTTTGTCAAAAAAAAAAACAGTTACATGTACTGTTGTATTATGTATGTATGTATGTATGTATCAGCCCATATACGTCCCACTGCAGGGCACGGGCCTTCTCTACAATCGACAGTACGATTGTGAGTGGTTAGGCCATATAGTCCACCACGCTGGCCTAGTGCGGGTTGGCGGACTTACATACCATAGATTTTTTTATAAATCTCTATGGTATGCAGGTTTCCTCACGATGTTTTCCTTCACCGTTTTAGTGCGTGGTGATTGACTATCAATACACACATGACTCCGAAAAGTCAGAGGTGTGCCCTGGGATGCGAACCCGCGACCACCGTGAACATGTTGGCAGTCGCGTCTCCGTTTACCAACAGGCCACCACGCACTCACGTAGTCAGAATATACTGGACATATTGAGACTTAACATCTTATGTCTCAAGATGGCGAGCGCAGTGGAATGCCAAGGATTGCTTTGTAATTCCTGGTGTTGTTTGTTTTAGCTACTGTCCATGAGCAGCTGAATAGCTTACCAAAAGGCAAATGGAATGCACGTATCGGAATTCAATGCAATAAAAATATATATTTTAAGATGGATTTTTGATAAATGAAATGTACTACGACACTTGAAAAGTATGGGAATCTCAACGACCTTCACTAGGCCAGCGTAGTGAACTAAAATTTTATATTGATATCTGTATCTGTATTAGCTCATAATATACATCCTACTGCAGGGCACGGGCCTCTTCTAAATTCGAAAGTTCGATTGAGAGTGGTTAGGCCATATAGTCCAACATGCTAACTCTCTGGATTGGTGGTTTATATTGAACGTTTATGGAAAAATATTTCAGCTTATTTCAGGGTTCATTACCCCACTAATACGATAGAACATGATTTGATGGTGCTCAGCGAGCCTCTCACCGAGTATGGTGTTGATAATGTGTTAGGGTGCTGACGTCAGCGAAATGAGGAGCAATGGATGTGTCATGTGGCGTCGATGTGATTGTGGCTTGTCTGGAATTCGGAGCGTAATTTGCAGCACTTGTTAATGAGGACATTATGTGGTGAATGTGTAATTATTGATTAAATTAAGTCGGTTCCGAGTTTAAAATTTAATTAGTCTTGGCAAAACGCTGTGGGCAATTCGTATTCTAATCTCAAATTCTAATGTTGTTAAAATATTTTAACCAAAAGCTTTGATTGAGGATGCGAGTATTTACCGATTTTTATTACAATTGAAATTAACTTACCATACACATATTTTACATGGCGGCTCGGCCCGGCTTCGACTAGGTGCTGATACACTTTTCTTAAAATATTCTATGGCTTATGTTCATCAGGCAATAGGCATAATGTACGATTATAATCGATTGAAAGAATTATTCAAATCAGTCCAGTGGTTTCAGAAATTAATAAATGGAAACAAATAATACATTCTTTCCTCTTTTATATTAGTTAAGATACATATAATTTAAAAAAAAAACTAACTGATTTTAATCCCCAATCACGCGTACTAGTCAAAGCCACTTCCATCCACCTTATATCTCTACAGGGCCGTAACTCGCTCTTGACCGGTAGGCCGGACCCTCGAGTGATGGGCCTCTTACCCCCCTTTGCCCTCCACATACGTACCTCTGAATATTTTACTATTTCGTGATTCATTGCGGTTGGCTTACATTACTGCTGGCTATCCTAACGTACGGCTTGAAGGTTGGGCGATTACTTTAGATGTAGTAAGTTGTACGGAATACTTTATGTTTATTTTTTTTAGTTAAGGGTTATGGTTTGTGTGTTTTGTGGGTGGTGGTTTCAAATGGGATGGTAGATTTCTATTACTGTTTTGCTTCGAGAAAATGATGATTAAAGTTTAGTGAAACGTATACCTGTTGGATACTGTGAGATATTGATATATTTGACCTGCATTGTGTGAAGAGCGCATCATGCGAAAAGTTGTTGATTTGTATTACATGAATTCGAATATGTTAGTGACGCACAAATATGTTTCGGCCGTAATTTTGAGTCTAAAAATCTCACGTAGATTCAGATCTTCACGACAAATAATTTGGTATCTTACTGTTGTGTATTTATTTACATTAATTACAAATATTTTATTGCTATTGGGAGTTAATGGTGGTAGAGCCACATTAATGTCAGTCATGACTCAGTATGAATGGACAGGCGCATCCGTGGTGGTACCACTGTCTCACAGGAGATTGACGTGAAGCGACAGCTTTGTGGTCGCATTTAATTCGGTGAGTAAGGTTGTCGTATGCCAAATAACCCTTCCATCCTTTTTCGTTTCTGCTCCCCTCCCGATTTAATGGGACGGCCATATATCCATGATCCTAGCAATGGGCAGCAATGATCACATACCATCAAGGGACCTGCTTGCTCGTTTAACAGACTAATTCATAAAAATAAATCAGAGGCGTCGACCTCTGATCGAAACCTTTGTATTATACTGTTTCCATTCGTTTATTTTATTTTTGACAGTTCACGCCTATAAAGTACGACATTACAGTAGAACAATATTTTGAAATAAAAGTAGATACTTTCTTGACGGGTAACGCCCACTTAGAGTTGTGCCATTCGTAACGAATGACCACAGATAACAAAAACGATTTTGAATAGAATCAATCAATCGGAATCATTTGAAATAAAATTACATTAAAATGCTAATGAAAACAGTTAAACGTAATATAGTACCCAATATTAGGATCGAATGTATTTGCTGCAAATTAATTAATATGAATAAAGGTATACGTATTGAAGTGACTTTTAATAAGAGTTTAATTTAAAATAATTACAATGATTACAACGAAAATAAATGTTTAGTACCTACTAGTAATAAACAGTTAAACCATGTTGGAATTCATAGTACTTTAAGGATTAAATAATTAAAACAACTAAAAGGTAATTTGTTAATATTTTTATTTATAAACAATCGTCTGTTTCGTCGGAATCGGCGTCGTCGTCACTCGTATCCCCAGTAACACTAATTATTAATGAGTGCATGGGTAAGTTGTCAAATGCGACATCGCGATCCCAATCAGACATTATTTCTTTCTTCGTCTTATCTACGACACTCGCCCAGTTATGAGGCGTCACATTTTCACACGCATTTTTAAGCAACTCCAGCATTTTGTTTGCGGTGAAAGGAGGAGTTGTATTTATTCTCGCAGCATATCCTTTCACTTGCGCCCATATTAGCTCTATGGCATTGATATGGAGGAATTCTAAGGACGGTGTGCCCATGTTCTGCAGCCATTTCATCTATAACGTATCGTTTAGGCTGCTTCCTCATTTTTAATATTTTAAGTAACTCTACTTTTAATAGGGACTCGTCCACCTCCTCGCCATTGTTACGGAGCCAGTTTATTATTTAATTTTTTTTACTGGCTTGCGTTGGCATTTTGTTAATTTGCCGAGAGTGATAGGACGCATTATCTATAAATATTGTTGATGGCTGTTCGAGTGACAATAACATTTCCCGAAACCATTTTTCATATACTTCGGAATTCATTTCTTCGTGGTAATCCCCTGTTTTCTTTGATTTAAAAGCTAACATAGCATCTTGCACAAATCCTTTTGCGGTTCCTGCATGACAAATTATAATTCTTTCACCTTTTCCCATTGGCACTGCGGTCGAGGAGCTAGCAGTGTTGTCAGTCCAAGTTTTTGATACCGTGTGATTCGCATTGAGCCAAGTTTCATCGGTGAAAACAACATTCGACCAGTCTTCTATTTTTTTAGCTTGTCTTAAAAATTCGCATCGATACAAAGCAACATCATTGCGTTCCATCAATATTTTTCTTTTGTCACATTTTTTGTATTGGAATCCAATCCTATTCAATACCTTCGCCAAAGAAGACTTTTGACCACGGAACAAGCCACTAGTTTTCAGAGATTGTACTAGGTTATGTAAAGTAGGAATCTCTTTTCTTTGGTAATAATCGTATATATGACGACGAATAGCATCACCATCAAAACTGTCAATTGCTGTCACTTTAAAGGGCTGACGTTTTTTCTTAGGTGTAGATGGCTTGTTTTGTTCCATGCCACTACTGCCGTAGCCTTCTTTAATTATTTTTGAAACTGTTGGAGCAGTAATACCTAATGCTGCTGAAACACGGTCTCTGATTTGAGTCACTGGTATAAGAGGTCCACCATTACGGCTTTCCCTTTCAAAGTACTCATGAAGTCGCAACACAAACTCCCTTGTTTGTCCTTTAAGCACTTTTCCTTTAGGCATTTTGAAAGTGATGAAGGCAGGTACGATGTTCTCAATTCAACCAAATGTAGGAATTCACGGGTAAAACAATACGGAGGAATATAAATACTCAACTCGACGTATGAAAAATGTGAATTAAAATTCAGCGAACGGAAAACACTAGCACGGGCGCGGGCGTCTCGTTGTGAGTGACCACAAAATGGCGGCGCGCGTCACCTGTCTGCCCAGTGTTGCCGTTTCACAATTTGTTTTTAACAACATTACTATTGCCGACGGAAGTGATAAGAATATTAACTTAACATGAGTAAATGGTTTATTTTAATATAATTATTAAATCAAGTAACTTAAATATCCCTGAAGTTTTATAAAACAATGCATGGAGCAAAAAATAAAATATGTATTAAATCGATTAAAACTTGTTCAAAAATAAAATCGTTTGTTATAAAAAATTGATTCGATAACGCATCAGGCCATCACTATTTGATTCAGTACTCGATGTGTCAAAAATAAAATAAACGAATGGAAACAGTATAGTTTTAACAATTCTACTATAACGTATGCCACCCCGCATTTAGCTTATATGATTTCCATATAATAACTATAAATTCAATGTAGGCGAGTGGCGTATACTTTATATTAGTAAAATGATGTTATCTTTAGCTGACTGAAAGACCCATGCCGGACATACGCTTGATAAGATCCTCAATGCGCTACTCCGACACGCCCGCCGCGTCAGCGATCATGTGTGCATCGAAATAACTTCGTACAGCTTTACCCTTGCACACTCTTTATATTCCTTGTTACTTTTAAGCTGTTTAGAATCATATCTTGATTATATATGATGGTTATGAGTTGATGATTTACATTTATATTATTTACGTCTGAAGACTACGTAATTAGAAATATAAAATACATTGGCGGCCCGGATCGGCTTGGCCCTGGTGGACATACTTTTTGACTGTCCAATTGATAATTTATTAGACACTTATTATGTAGCGTACTTTTATTTATATTAATACTGATTTTCCCTTATCGGTCCGTTGCATCCTGTCCTGTCCTATCTCTTTCTACTCCATGACACAAGGCACACCACCCTATCTACTTAAATCTCATTTCATTCCTCCTAAATTATATCCAATCCCATCACTTTGAGTTTGAAATAGTATCAAATATACTTATTTGATTTGCTTGCTTATGCTTGCCCACGGGAACCCTGCATTTTTCGGGATGAAAAGTAACCTATGTGATAATCCAGAATATAAGCTACCTAGTTCGAACTCTACTCCAATGCTACGTAAATAAACACCAGATACTCTTAGCTAGATTTAAAGTTAAAAGCCAAGCTCCTAAAGGGTGGCATATACATGGTTAAGTTTATACCTCGCCCTATCGTTGTCAGGACGTGAAACATCACATTGTTTTACTATAAATATGTGTCCGACATTGTAGCCAGAGTAACCACTGGACATAATGAGACTAAATATTTTAAGTCTCAGGATGGCAGGCTCGAGTGCAGTGGAATGCGAAAAATTACTTTGTGATTCAGGGTGTTGTTTGGTTTCGCCTGTTCATGAGCGGTCGTATATATTGCTTATCATCGGCCGATCTCCACATTAATTGCAATAAAAAAAAACCCCAACTGGACAAATAAAAAGATCCGCATATCATGGCTGTTTATTATTGACGATCCCAAGCCAGGTAGAAGGGCAGGTATCCTTGAAGGCGGGGCTGGAATGCGCCAGGTGGATGTCCAGCAGATCAGCCACCGGCAGGAACCTGGCGGCCAGCGCCTTCAGCATGTCGATCACCTGAGGTCCCACCATCGAAGGCTTCGTGGACAGCACGTCCAATGCCCTTGATCTGATCGCGAAGTTCACTATGTTGCGCAGGTGGTACTGGAATTATAATCATGAAGTAGAAGAAGAGATACGTATAAATTGGATGAATAGATGCAGAAAACACAAAAGAGAACTGTGGAATTTCGCGTTTCAATTTAAGCTTAGGAACGTATTTAAAAAAAATATGAAAATAATGCCGTCATTCCAGTAGTTTCGTACAGGCGCTATTGGAAAGATAACGTAAGTAAGATTGTTTGGGATAGATAGGTTTTATTCGGTAAAAGATTCCACAATCCAATACTTTGATTTATTGATAGATACTAAGAAGTGAAAAAAATTTGTTTTTCTATGTACTCCATTTTTTTACATAATTAAAACAATTGTCTACCAGCCTGGATAAGTAAAGCTACTCCAAGATGTACTGGTTTAATCTCCATACCCCTGAGTTTCCTTACAAGAATTCTTGGCGTGAGGTCATCTAATTTGCCCAGCTGCGCAATTATTCGTGGAGCCTGAAATAAAATGATTTTAGGTTAATGATTGATAAATATTTATTTTCTATGGTTAAAATAGACGCTAGTAATAATTTATATTATTAGGATACTTTTCGGTTCTACACTCAGACCTTTGGGTCTGGTCGAATTAAATGCCTGCAGATCACGTAAATATTTGTGTCGGTACGGTGATCAAACTTACAGCCTCTTATTTCACCAATTACTACCCTCATGAAAACATCTGCGCCACAAAGGGTGTTACAACTAATTTTATAATAACTTAAGTGGTGGGAAGACGATTTTCATGAAATATGAAGATCTTGAACATCTGTAAAGATAAGATACTTTGACAAATAAAGGTGCTCACAGTAAATATAATATCGTAGATCCTGGCGCAGGCGTGGAAGACCTGTATATCAGCCATCTGGTCGTGCATGTCGCGGCTCTCCACCGACATGTAGTAGCGGTGGGCGGTGTCGATGCGGCTGGAAGCGCTCGCGTTGCGCGGCAGGTCCTGGGGGAAATATGGGATGATAAATGCAGAAATCGTAGGAATTGAACGTCAAAATGAATGTGGGTTTTAGGGGTGATTTTAACTGTGCTTGTGGATTTCTTATGCCACTTAACTTTCTGCTAATCTGTGGTCAGAATTTTACTTCAAGAAATTTTATAACACTTTGTGCTTCAGTTTAATTTGGTTCAGCCAAGCTATTAGTTCAGTCAATATGTAAGGAATAATTAATTGCCCTCCGAATAAAGACCTACCCATATTTAACATAATGAATCGTTAGGGGGACATGTCAAGAGGTCACAGAAAAATTAAAAAGGTCGCGCTGTTTGCTGATACTGAGAAATTAAAAAAAAAATAAAAAAAAATTGTAATGCTTTTTTCTTGGAAACTATTGGTTTTAGGAAAAAGTTTTTTAAATAAAAAATGTAGAGGGCATTGCGAACTACATTTTTTGTCTTGGAGTGACGTCATCCGACTTGAAATAATGTGATGCAAAACATAGATAAATTCACCTAAGTTCAAATTTTTGCTGAACAAAAGTTCAAATTTTTTGATAATAAAATCAGAAAACAATTACTGCTATTTCATTTGAATTAAAAAAAAGATAAAAACTGAATGGCATGAGTACTGTGCAACGGTTCGGTACATAATGTACAATTTGTACACTTCGACAAGTTCCAGTTCGAAAACGGTAAGTTTTATAAAAACATTGTTTAAATAAAAGTTGTAGCTAATTTTATAACGAACAACTTTCTAATTTACATTATTATAAAAGAATCATTTTTTCCTATCGAAAATAGCGTTGGAACACTTTTTTGATCAATTAGCACCCTCTACTTGTTGTATTTCAAGTCGGATGACGTCACTCTAATGACAAAAAATGTAGTTCGCAATACCCTCTACATTTTTTATTTAAAAAACTTTTTCCTAACACAAATAGTTTCCAAGAAAAAGCGTATTAAATATTTTTTTTATTTATTTTTAGAATTTCTCAAAATCAGTAAACAGCGCGACCTTTTTAATTTTTCTGTGACCTCTTGACATGCCCTCCTAACAATTCATTATGTTTAATATCGGTAGGTCTTTATTCGGAGGGCAATTTACATATTGACTGAACTATATAGTTATTTTGAACCTTGATCTCGGTGGTACATACTAATTTCTTGTGAAAAACTGAAGTGAAGTGATAGCGTTACTTTTGTTTTTTTTGTTCGATGAAGAAAACTCAATAACCTTCACACACATTCATCACATTCTTGGATAAATCGTTTACTGTCCAGGCTATTCGACTGTGGAACGCATTACCAGTTGTGGTAAGACGCGCACGATCACTATCATCATTCAAAAACTTGTCAAAGATTACTATCTTTCTCACTGAACTGTCACATTTTTGTGGATAATTTACCTATTTGTATGTACTGGAATTTTATTATATATATATTAATATATTATATATATGTATCTTCCAATGTATGTATTATATTATTTATGTATGCATATTTGTATATATATGTTTATACAACGTTGATGCGACCGATGGGCATTAAATTACACTATGTATGCTATACGTCCTTGGTATTAATTCGGCACGGCACAAAAAATAATAATACCAAAAATGAGATTTTGTTTATTTCAAACAAACTAAATAGCTTCCAAATAAGAGTAAAACGCAACCATCCTGTGTCAATAAATTTCATTGACCTGTAGATACGAATAGATAACAAATTGGCAACATCGCGCGCGGCGCGTGTTATTGTCGCGCCGCGCCGCAGCTTGTGTGACTTGTGTAAGAGCGGCAACAACGCGCAGATTTTAGTACAAGCTATCGTTTTAAGGTGAATGACCATACGTTAGGCGTAATCAGCTGTTAGAAAAGCTACAGAGTGTTCAAATGGGGCAAAAATTTAAAAAATCATTTATGACTAAACTTCTGCTCCTATTTAATTGATTTTTAGTACAGAGCTTCAAAATGGTACCTAGTATATGCAGTTTAAAGAAACGGCCATCGGTCGCATCAACGTTGTATAACATAATATGTGTATTTATTATTTGTATTACTTGTAATTTTATTAAATTATTTGTACTCATTTGCAATACTTTTCCTTTCTAAGTAGGTTCTATCCTTTACGCTTTAGACTGCCCTCTGTTTATCCTATTTTAAATCCATCCCATGGTTGTCTGTAAGACATTGCCTTTCGGCGATAAGACCGCCAATTGTACTTTTTATGTATGTGATTTCTGTTTGTACTTGTTTTCGTTTTGTGCAATAAAGTGTAAATAAATAAATATATAAATAAACCTTTATAAGGTTCTGCCCTTCCACCTTCCCTTTTCCGTCCCGTTTTGAGCGGCCTACAATCCACTTACGATCGAAGTGTTGTAGATTTGCATGCAGTGGTAATCACTAACCATATGGTGCGCTGTTTTCTCTTTACTGGTATTAAGTAACTTGCCCTTATTAAATGATTTGGTATTGTAGTACTAATGATCACTATTTCCTGTATCTATACTAATATTAAAAAGTTGAAGAGTTTGTTTGTTTGAACGCGCTAATCTCAGGTAGCGCTGGTCTGATTTGAAAAATTCTTTCAGTATTGGATAGTACATTTATCGAGGAGTGCTATTGCTATCGAGTAAATATGAGGAAAATTAATTCGTTTTTCGTGGTCCGATTGTTCGATATTCTAAATTGATAGTCGGAATTGAACATTTTGACCTCCATTTTGAAACGTGTATCTGTACTAGAGCCGAGAGCGGAGCCGACCGCTAGTCTAATATACAGGGTATATCAAGACTGCTACCGAAAACGAAGCCGGGTGGTAGTTTAAGCGACTTCAGACACAATGCAACAGAAAAAGTTGCAAAAAAAAGCGACAATTTTTTTTTGTTATTTTTTTTCCTATGGCCATATTTGGGTGGTAAATATATTTTTTCCTAAAATAATAGTGTATGCCCTTTTATTTATAAATACTCTAAGGTATAAAAGAGTTTAAATTATTATTTTAGCAAAAACTATGGATTTACCACCCAAAACGACGATATTTAAAATATCATAAAAAATAATTGTCGCGTTTCTATGCGAAATTTTTAATTGCATTGTGTTTGTAGCCACTAAAACTACCACCCGGCTTCGTTTTCGGTAGCAGTCCTGATATACCCGGTATGTATAGGTGATTTTGATATGAAGCTTTACCTTAGCAATATCAATGAGCTTCATAATGAGCGAGGAGTAGATCCGGCGGCTGATGGCGTCTGTGCGGCGCGAGCGGTAGTTATCTACCTCCCTGCAACGTATGGTAATGACGTCATTATCACGCGTGCCGGCAAACTTCGCACCACAGGCTCTTCATAACATGGAAATCTATCGGATGTTTTTATGTTTTAGTAATTACTAGTGGATGTAGGTGGAATATCTGATCATAAAAATATTATAAAGATATTTAATTTCCTTTTTCACTACGTATTTTTATTACATACAAAAATAACCCTACGTTTCTTTCCCAGAAGAGGTACGCAGAGGTACTATCGTACAATCTTCTTTCGTCTAGTGTGTTTCGTCCCACAAAGTGATAGGGAGCGAGCCCATCGCCATATCGGGTAGATATTCTGACTTCAGGCTGCCTTGGTAGTGCAGATATATTTCAGTATCATTACAACGCCGAGATATCAGATTCAAATCCCAGGTCGACCAAAGTGGTATTGGATTTGTTTTATTCCATATACTATTTATGTTTACTACAAATACTTGTAGAATATAGAGAAATGTATTGCGCAAATCTCATCATTAATCCTTGACTGAAAAAATACCCCGCTGAGCCACTGCGGTAACCCATTCCATTACATCTTTATAGTTATTATATCATAGGAACAGTAATTTTTTTGCTATTAATGAAGAGACGAGCTTGCCTAATGTCAAGTCAGCCTAATGCCTGATGGGAACTAATACAACTGCTCCTGAACAGTAGCAAAACCAGACACCACTTTGAATTACAAAGCAATGCTTGGTATCCTACTGCGCTCGCTATCGTGAGACATTGAATGTTAAGTCTCAATATGTCCAGTAGTTACTCTGGCTATAATATCCTTCAAACCGAAACACATCAGTGCATTTACACTGCTGTTTGATAAGAGAAATGGACATTGCTGTGGTACCCACCCAGGTGCCCTTTCACATATGAAAGACAGTGGCGTAACAATAGGGTGGCATAGTGCGCCAAATGCCACGGGCCCCCGGCCTTAGGGGCCCCCGGCCCGGCAGGGCCCTGGTACCGACAGGGTCTCAGGCCCAAAAGGGCCCCGGCTAGATAGAGTCTCAGGCTCAAACAAAACAGGGTGTAAGCAGAGAAGAATGTAACATTAATAACGAAATTAATAAATAATTGGCTACATATTTAACATGACAAACATTTCACATTAATATTTTATTTAAATGTTTTGTTTTTGTTTCATTACAGTGTAATCTTAAGCAGAAAACAATAAAATAAAATTTAATTAATAGTAAGGTAATATTTTCCAAATAAATATAAATATGCCTTGTTCTAGAAACTAAGTGGTAGCGAAAAACTAAAGAGAAAGAAGAAGTCTGAAGCAATAAATAAAAAGTTACCTAAAATAAGTCAGTATTTTGGAAATGAGCAATTAATTGATGAAAAATCGAGTAAACAGAGTCCCAGAAATGAAAATTTTAGGAGACTGTAATAATAAATAATAAAATAAATAAATAAAATAATAAAAAAACGTAGAGGACCTTTCTCTGACGATATAGTTTTGATCGCGGAATTGCTGGAGGAGCTACCACAGATGCTGCACGGCCTGGCTTCAGCCTTACAGCGAATATTTGATAAAATTAACTTCAACAAAACCAAAGTAATTATCAACCAACACATTGATCCAACCTGTCGGTGTATATGGCCACCAGCTCGAAGTTGGTTCCGAATATACCTGGGACAGACTCTTTAACAAGGTAGAAACAACTTTGAGAAAGGGGCTACGTGGAGGTTCCAGCTGGGCTGGACAGCATGTGGTAAACTATGTCGAATTTTCTCGTCACCTTTACCACAAAGCTTGAAAACGAAGCTTTTTAACCAGTGCCTCCTACCTGTCATGATCTACGATGCTGAGACTTGGACACTCCCAGTACCACTGGTCTATTAGCTATGGTCGCTCAGCGATCTATGGAACATGCTATAGTCGCTGTCACTTTGAAAAACAAAATTCATAATGAACTTATCTGTCCAAGAACCTAAGTTATAGACAGCAAACAGAATTAGCAAGCTGAAGTGGCAGTGCGCTGGCCACATCTGTCGAAAAACCGATAACCGTTGGAGTAAACGTATTTTTGAGAGGAGACCACGTCTTAGCCAACGCTCTCCAGCTAGGTGGAGTGATGACTTGTAAAAGGTCGCTGCTCGATGCTGGATGTGACAAGCTGACGACACGGTGAAATGGTGCAATTTGGAGGAGTTCTATGTCCAGCAGTGGATAACAAAAGGATGCAAATGAATAAACAAAATGTTTGAGTTGAGGGTTATGACGACTGGAAACAAATTATTAATGCAATAGATGGACACGAAATAACGAAAATTCACTTGGATTCATGTCTTTTGTATGAAAAATGGTTACATTGGACATTAGAAAAGGAGCAACAATACATATAAAAAGAAACACTTTTTGGGGTTAGGAACTTACTATACTCCACGAAGATACCAATTTAGCTTTTCGTGGCCATAGAGATAACGCAGATAGTAGTAGGCCTAAAAGAACTTTTTTGAGTTGTTAGTAGCGAAATGGGATCCTAATTTAGAGGAATGGTTAAATAAGTTAATTGGCTCGATAAAATATTTAAGCCCGAAAATACGAAATGAGCTAATTGCTGTTTCTTATTATCTTTGATACAACTCAAGATAAGTTTTTCGGTACCGTGTGGCAGAAAGAAATGAAAATTGAAATCCAAAAGCACTCTTTAATCATTATTAGAGAATCCGTTTTAGATTTCATGAAATGATCTACATATGTTCAAAATCCGATGAGAAATATGAAGCCATGTCATTAAAAAGAACTCTGTACTGTACTGTATCAGCTCATAGAAGTCCCGCTGCAGGGCACGGGCCGTATAATCTAGCACGCTAGCCTTGGGTTGGCGGACTTACGTAGAAATTCTTACAAATCGCTTTGATATGCAAGTTTCCTTGCGATGTTTTCCTTCATCGCCACAGTGCGTGGTGATTGACTATGAATACAAGCATGATTCCGAAAAGTCAGAGATTCGATCCCGAGACGACCATGAAAATGTTGGCGACCGCGTCTGGTCCGTTTACAAATAAGCCACCTTAAAAAAATATTCCTAAAAACGAAATTACAATATTAAGTTTTTTTTACTTGTACGAAGGGCCCCATTTGATGAACTTTGCCACGGGCCCCCGATGGGGTAGTTACACCACTGATGAAAGACCACCACCAGTAAAAAAGTAATAGCAGAATTTACCGCTTAACAATATATTTGATAATCAGGGACATGGTCCGGTTCAGATAAACTTGATTCTCTTTCTTCAGGTCGAAGAGTATTTCCTCATCAAATTTTGAGTCTTGAAGAGCTTCTAGAATCGCTTTTGCCAGTTTTCGGTTTTCTTGGAAATAACTCTGTGAACGCATATTATACAAACTATTAGCAATTAATATGTACATGATAAATTGATATTGCGTGGCGTAGTTATGAACAAGGGACGCATGATCGATCTCGCACGAAGTGATGAAACAAAAGACTTGCAAAACAGTTTCATGTCTAATTGTTGTAAGAGCAAAGTCTCGCGTAGTTTCTGATGCCTTCGATACAGGAGGTGTATCATCATGTGACAATTCGGTGGCAATTAGTCTCTTATTATTAGCTTTTTGCTTATTTATTTAGTACTAGCGGCCTGACCCAGCTCCGCCTGGGTGCAAATTCACTTTTTGAAAATATTCTGTAGCCTATGTTTATCAGGGATAATGTAAGTTTCTAATGGTGAAAGAATTTTTTAAATCAGTTTAGTGAGTTCAAAGACTATTCAATGCACATAATTCAACCTTTCTTTTTTATAATATTATTTATAATATTAACATATATATAGGTTTATAGGTTGTTAAGCAAAGGAATCTATTTTGATTGAGAGCGGTTGAGTTTATTTGTGGAGAGCTCATTAGTGGGTGTAAACTAGACTCATAATACGATAATTTCTTTCACTGCTAAACTAAACTAATGTTTCGCAAATAAAATTCGCAAAAAAGGATTAAGCACTTCAAGTTTTTTTAAGCTGTTAGTTTTAAATTGCATAAATAGCCATGGAGTCCAGTCTACACATTACCCGAGTCAGTCAGCCTACTAGCACTCCAATTTTACTGCAGTAAAATAAAAAGCCCACCATAACACTGGGAACACTTTACAAAATAAATACAAAATAAATGCAAATAAGTGTCATCATATGATTTTTAGTAGGAAAAGTAAGCCTCTTAACTTAGACTTTCATATAGCGGGAACCAAAATAGAACAAACAACTGAAATCAGGGACTTAGGTGTATTATTTGACAAAAAAATGACGTTTGTTCCTCACATGGAAAACGTCATAAAAAAAGCTTCTAAAATGCTGGGATTTGTTATTCGTAATACAAAAGTTTTCAAGGATTATCAAGTCAAAATTATTCTTTATAATAGCCTTGTTAGGAGCCAGTTAGAATATGCCAGTGTTTTATGGAGGCCACACTTTTCGACTCACTCGCTAAGGCTGGAGCGGTTACAAAGGAGATTCGTTGCAAGTTTGGCTTATAGTAGCGGAATAGCTAAGAAAATTAAAACCTATGAAAAAAGATTATTACTTTTTGGTATGATAACGCTAGAAAACCGCAGAAACCTATTAGATATTTCCTTCATTTCCAAATTGTACACAGCTAAAATTGACTGTCCTCCGTTACTGGAAAAATTTAAACTTCGCGTTCCAAGAAGAATCCCGCGTTCAGCGATAACTCCTTTTTGTCCGCCTCTACGCAAAACAGTCCAAGGATCTAACTCACCCATACCTAGGCTATGTAAGCTGGTTAACAACTATAGCGACATTATTGACATCCACACAGATGCGCCCGCCAAGCTGCATAAAGTAATCTTATCTGCAAAGTAACTTTCGCCTGGTATAGTATACCTTTATTAAAATATGTTATAGTTAATAAAAAATAAAAAAAAACATTTCTCTTTCCTCCCATTTTTCAAATTTTCTTTAAATTCACTATTATTATTATTTAAAGTATAAGTTTGTATAAGTGTATCTATATTGTAAAACCAGGATTTATTGATGTACCTGAGTATCTGGTCAGGTTGTAAAATGTGCATGTGGTGTTTACCTTTAATTGTGTATCATACTTACTTTTGTTATTAATGTTTGTGATCGTTTTTATGTAATAGTATGATAAAGGCTGGTAAGCCTAATAAAAAAAAAAAAAAAAAAAATTACATAAAAAAGTAATTTCGAAAACAAATTCCGGGCATCTCAACAGCGTTTCCATTCACATATGCATGCGGAATGCAGCTAAATATTCGCCAATTCAGCCATGTTTAAAATTCAAAATAGAATAAAAATGGGTGTAAAATAAAATAGGCGCGTACCTCCTGAACGTTCTGGCCGTACGATACAAGCGCGAATGCCAAAAAGAATAAAAATGGGACCATTTTTAAAACGCGGCGTATCGTTTTATTCCAACATCGGTGGCGTATTATTCGCGTATTCGTTTTATTCCCCAATGCTATTTAAGGTTGTTTTTTTTTGTGAATAATAAATTAAAATGCAATACAGATTGACGGTATGAACACGGCGGATGTGTTAACGGAACAATAAAAACTTGAACTGTGTTTTATTCGTATTTTCGTTGATATGTTTTGTTTGAGTTATTTTATTGTTTATTTATTGCTTTGTTGTTTGAGTGGAATTTGTACGGCTTTGTACTGGAACGTTTTTATGTAAAATTTATGCGGATTTTTTTGTATTGTTTTGTTAAATATTTCTGAGCGATTTATTTTCTAAATGAATTTTATCTTTATTGTTGTGAATTAAGTCCTAAATTCGGTACGAGTGATTTAGGTTATCAGCCTGTATCAATACATAGACCATACAATTTAGTCATACAATGTATGATAATTCAATTAACAGTGCGTTTACTCTGTGGTAGAGCAGACAAAATATCAAAAGATGATGATAACAATATTAAATTATATTCTTGTGTAATAGTGATAAATGTAGTGAATAACAAAAATATCAACTAAATAAATCGTTGCCAAGTCCTCGTATATTTATTCCAAACATACTGCAGCTATTAAATTTCCCTGGCCAGCTAATTTGGCATGTTTAGCAGTAATAGAGCAGGTAGCGTGCTATAAACAGCACTGGTGTCTCGCTACCTGTACATAAATTACGCGCACAATGGCCGCTGTACAGAAACAAATAAATCCTGCATTTTACGCGAGCTGTAAAAGTTTCCCATTGCTTGTCCTGTGCTCTTGGGCATTGGTTGTAAATCTATGCAATTTTGCCGCCGTGTCTCTCGCCTGAGACGTTATATAGCCGACGAATAAAATGCGAAATAAAATTTACCGCCCCAATGTATGATACGTGGTCGACACATTTTACAGATTTGTAAATGTGAAAATCTTGGTTTCTTGTTCGAGCTGCAACGTGTCTATGTTATTTTGTGCGTAGGCTAATTTTACAGGTTCAGTTGGATAGAGATGGATGAAAACCGGATTGCGAATTAGGAGAGCGCGGGTTCAAACCAATATTAATTTGATAAACACACACAATATTGGTTTTTCGAAGCATGTGCAGAACTACTTTATTTTTCGATACGAAAGTCGGACATTAAGTACTCAGACAAGCGTAGAGGAAATTTGTACGAGGTTGAAAATGCTGTGGTATGCCCTTCTATACCTTGGTGGATTCATAGGCAGTCTAGAATTATTTAGCCCTGTCATGTTAAGTAATACTACAGGTATTTTTATAAAGTATCAAGTCATTTATAATATTGAAATAAAACTATTATTTACGGATTTTATCGCGAATTTAGTTTAATTTTTTAGATTTTTAACTTCCCGATGTTTCGATCACTTTACAGCTTTCGTGGTCACGGGGCGGACTGAAGTAATACCTCAGTCCTCATACGTAAATCTAAGAAACCATCATTTATAATAGTATGTTATATCGGATGTTTTCGTATGACATATGCATCGAATTTACTTCACTTCCGTTTGAATTTAAACGCGTATTTTGATCCGAGATGATAAAGTATCGCGGGTAGGAAGAGCCCTTGTGATGATTTGCAAAACGTAGCGCTGTGTGCGGTGTCAACGACACCAAGAATGCGTGCGGACTTGTCACATATCTTATAAGAAGAAATAAATATGGTTGCATACATATAAATAATATTTATATTATAGTCTGTATAATTGTTAATTAGGGTCGCGTTTTTGGCCTGGTGGTAGTTTTTACGCTCTGGAAATTGATTCGATTTTCAGACTGGTAAAATTGCCCGAAAGAAATCACTTCGATCAGGTAACTTAAAATAAGACATATTGTTAGTGTATATGATGTCTTGCAGAATTTTATATCAAGTTGGAGTAAGACTAGCAAAAAAAGTTTATAATATATAAAAAATCAAAATTATAAAAGAAATAAAAAAAAAACAGAGTACGAGTAGTCATTTAGTCCATTCGGCATGAAAAGTCTCTTTTCACACTGGTAATCAAGCCCGTATGAAAGAATATTTCAGTAAACAATCCGAGAATAAGCATTTCATTTTAAATTATGAAAACTAATTTAATTAAACAACTAGCATTGAATGTGAATGCAGTAGTGTTGAATACGTAATGCGTGGACGTGTAGGAATGTTCATTAAATTGGAACACTGTGAGAATCTTGACCATCTGAACTGTTCCCAAATTGAAGACGCGGTTTCCCTAAATCTTTGTTATTGATCCTTGTATACTATTTTAAGTGGAAATTCTAAGTAGGGCCTAGTCATTGATTAATTTTATCAGGTCTCGTACACATATTTATTGAAGAAATTGATGTAGGTGTGTTTCAAATCGTAGTTTGGCTTGGTGAATCAAAATTATTGAACTTCAAATTGATATTATGGATTTTGAAGGGAGATTATAAATTACTTAATACATAAAAAAATCATATATTAAATTAATATTTTATGTAATACTCTGTCCACTCTCAATCGTTGAGGAGGCTCATCCCCTGGTGTATATATGTTTTGATACAAAATAAATATTGAAAATAAAAATAAATAAATGAGAGATTATTTACAAATGAGAGCGATAGTCTTAATTTTCCGTAGATTAAGTTGTGATTTTCCTTCACACTCACGGACAATTTCATCCCCAAAAACGACGTCCCAAAAAGGTTTTACCCGCCACACGGCATAGACCAGGATCCCTCAAATAGAAAATCTCTGGAAACTGATTAATCAGGGGAGACACTTAATCTAGCCATGTAAGCGGTTACGGGGCCTAAGTACGACGTGACACCGTCAATCCTCGACCGTCATAAACTAAGGAGATACCCGAATATCTCCCGTATCACCCTCGTAAAACATAACCGACATGGCGGCCTCTTTTTGGAAAATTCAAAACGAATATCGTAGAAGATTAAAGACAAGAGTTTTCTTAGTTCTTGTTGGTGTCGGTATATGTCGCTGTATTAGGGTTGTCATGTAAATATGGCCGGATAATTAGTGTATAATTCATCTAAATTTTAAATTCTATATTCGTGTAGCGATATTTGGAACGACACTTAAAATTAAAACAATATCTATTTAACGCATTGTTTGAGATATGTTTCCATATGATAAACAACAAGCATTGATACTTGTAATTGAATAGTATTAACATGTCCAATATAATAAAATGTGAAAAGAGAAAAACTAGTCTAATAATAATAAAGCAAAATTTCGTTCTATAACTAAATTTGATATACAATTCTAATTAAAATTGTCGTTTAAATATAATTAAATCATTTTATTTTACTACAGAAAGTATACTTCCACAGAAGCGCAATGTTGTCATTAGCTCTATTGCCCCAAGTGGTTCGCGAGTAAGTTTTGCGTGAGCATGCATTTGCGTGCTTGTATTATTGAATAACTCGAGACGAAAACTGTACATAAATTTTATACCACAAAATTACTATTCTATTACTGAATAACGAGAGACACGAAAACAGCACACAAACCTACTACAATAAAATTACTGTCCTTGGTAATTAAGAAAATAACTTTTTTTGCCGAAACACAACGGTACATTTACCCTGCTGTTTGTTGGGAGAAATAGACATTATGGTGGTATTTACCCAGGCGGCCTCTCACATATGAGAGCTGTGTATCTTTACACTCTACCTCCCCAATGAAATCTAATAGGATTCATTGGATTTAAAAACTAGCAATACTGGAATATACGACAGCGTATTATGAATCAAATATCCCACCGCTTAGTATAACGCTTGTTTCTTTGTGTACAATAAATGTTATTAAATCAATAAATCCTACCCTATTCTGCGACACACCGCTACACTAAATGTACATAAATATTTAAACATCTCGAAAAATCTATCAAACTTGCAGCCGTGTTGTAAGATATTTGTAAGTTTTAAGTACAGTGGACCAGGTCCGCCTCAGGCCGGTATCGTGAAATCTCAGCGGGAACGAAGTGTATTCAATTTCCGCCACGGTTTTCCGTGAAACTGATTCTAAGGTGTGTCTATGGGAGATACGCGGTAGCGGATGGTGCGTATTGTGGGAAGTGTGGGGCAGTATTATTAGTTGATTCGATGATTACAAAATTACAGGCCCCGTCTATGTCAGACACTAGTCTCATATCCAATTTGTGTGATAAGCATGTTTCCGTAGTTATTTTCTGTACAAGAAATATAAATAGAGTTATTATTTTATTCCCTTTATTTTATATACATATTGTCATCTTTTAAGTTTTACATATACTTAATATTACAAAAAGAAAACATATGACATATTTTGATATATTAATGTCTGTGAGACCGAAAAATCTCTCGTAGTTTCTGATCCCCATGACACAGACTCAATCTTAGTGGGGTCAGGACTATGAATGCGACTGTTAGGTGTTATTTATTTATTAAAAATAGATTAACCATTCGGTGGCGAAGCTCAAGACTCGAGCCATTGATGGTTAGAAATCCAAAGTGAGGCAACTTTTGCAAATTTTGAGTTCAACAGTCACAATATAGTCCTTAGTCCACAGATTCTTGTGTTGTAGGTATCAGGAACTACGAGAGACTTGTTTGTCTCACAAATATCCAGACCCGAAAGAAATATTTGTGGACCGCATAAAAATTATCTCGGTACGGGGGTCGAACTGGGATTCGAACCCGCGACCACCGTGAACATGTTGGCAGCCGCGTCTAGTCCGTTTACCAACAGGCCACCACGCACTTCCTCTCTGACTTTTCGGAGTCATGTGTGTATTGATAGTCAATCACCACGCACTAAAACGGTGAAGGAAAACATCTTGAGGAAACCTGCATACCATAGCGATTTATAAAATTTCTATGGTATGTAAGTCCGCCAACCCGCACTAGGCCAGCGTGGTGGACTATATGGCCTAACCACTCTCAATCGTACTCTCGATTGTAGAGGAGGCCCGTGCCCTGCAGTGGGACGTATATGGGCTGATACAGACAGACAGACAGGGGGTCGAACTCGCGGCCTCTTGTTTCACACTATATTGAGTTTTACTGTATTGAGCACACCTGCATAATTCTGTCGATATACGATAAATATATTTTGCCCCTGAATACTCTATTTCAATGGCAATGTATTTATTATAAGTCACTTTGTATCTCGAAGCTGGGGTATACGTTTTATTTTTGTTAAAATCTAGAGGCAATTAGGCTAAGTAATCTAAAATTATGGTCTGGACAATGGTCGAGTGGATAAAAATACCACCATATAATGGGTTGCCTGTCATAAGACTTATATTATGTAAGTTATCGGGGCTAGTTAGGATCATCATACATTATTCATGATTTATTTATTTAAACTTTTTAAAATAGAATTGTACAGGCAGAATTTTTACCATTATTTATATTTAACCGCTACTGTACATATTCGGTGTGTGTGGTGATTTGAAAAAAACAAGTGTTTTTACGGTTTTGTAATTCAAAGAATCTTTATTTTTGGAATTAAGATTTAAGTATTATAAAGCACATTAACCGCTACGCTTTCTTCCCAGACCTCACCTTTGTTACTCAATCATACATCGATATGAAACGATAATTCGACACCATCCGTCTGCACAGCTAACCGTATTTCTGTCATCAATTACGCAGTAATGTATCTATAATCTATATTCTATTTGTATGCTGCTTCGGGAAATTCGCGTAATATTTAATTTTTTGTCTTACTTGGCGAAGTGGCTGCACTGATAGTGGAAAAGGTTTTATAAAAACAAAAATAGTTCCCTTTTGTCAATATTTGTCTAATGCCAAGGTATTTGCACTCAATCCCCATTTGTCTCTATTTATCTAACTCTCGAGTACTTAGGCAAGAGACTTTTAAGACTTGAAAATAGTGTTGTACGGATTACAAAACCCCCGAATAAAAAATAGAAGAGTCAACAATTCCCAATCCGTTTTAATTTTATTAATATCTCTAAAAATAATTTAACGTTTGTTAAGACGTTTAAATAAATAATGAATTACCCTTAAAGATAAAAATTATAAAATTTATTATGTCTATTTTCCACATAAAAGAGCAAAAGTAAAGATACTTTTGAAACTAGGTCAGGCGTCCGAAGCTGCCGTGCGCAAAATATTTTAAAATAGTTTATAAAGTTAATTAATGCATAAGATTGTCATCCAAGGGCGGTATAAGTGCCCACTGCTGTAAGTTGATAGTCGTTCAGATTATCTCGGTGCTGTGTAATATGTAGGGATGGTAGGGAAGGCATCAATGATGTTGAAGGTCATATTGAGTTGCACAGAAAGCATTCTTTTTAATAATACTACAGCCATACTTGAGAGGATTTACTATGCCCATGGTCATCTTGTTTTTATTTATTTATTTTATTCTTTATTGCACCAAATGGAAAAAATACAGTGCAGAAACAACACAATAATAATTGTACAAGAGCCGGCCTTATGACTCTAGATAATTTCTGCAAGATTTTTATTTGAATTAGATTCCTTTTATTTTTGTTCGAATTGTTAATCAATATTGGATGTTTATTGTTTTATTTTTAATTTCATATTCTATATTGTTTTAGAATTTATTTTGTTTATATTAATATAGCTTCGCGTTAACCTTGGCTGTTAATATGATATATTTGTTGTAAATAAATAAGTAAAAACATTGACTTGGTTATAAACACTTATGTTTTAATATAATAGTAGAGCTGATGTTATGTTATAGAATTCCTTTGTTTATCATACATATAACATAATGTTGGAAATAGATTTTTAAGGGGATCTGTGTTTTGTTGTGGGTGCTTATATACATATTTTTTTTATTATATTTATTTTATTTATACTTCATATACATTGTATAAAAGACGGACTTAATGCCAGAGGCATTTTCTACCAATCAAATTATGTGAATCTTTTGGGCTTCATAATACTCAATATTACCTGATAATTCCAGGGTATATCAATACTGCTATCGAAAAGAAAAGCCGGGGGGTAATATTAGTGACTCCAGACTCAAGTCTTGTGAAACTTAGTATAAAAAAATCGTCGCTTATTTTGTAAAATTTTTAGTTGCGCTGTAAATTATTCTCTAGATGAAGCGATCCAACCCCTCATTATTTATCCTGCAGTCAATTTCTCATTCCTTGCGCCACTAAGGCTGCCAATAATTTGTGTCCATGCAACAGGTTATTTGAAGAACATAAGACGTATCGTGTTCTCGAGTTGATTTCGTTTTGTTTATATTGTAAATGTAGGCATAAATTGACGTTTAAACAGAACGTAATGTGAGATGACTAATGCATTGTTACTATTAATATTTAACAGAACTGGAAACTCGACTAGAATATGTATAGATCTTCACTGTAGGTGTTCCCGGTTCTAATTAGTAGACAAAGCGCCTGAAACTACTTTACTTTACTGTACCGGTGGTAGGTTTATATAATATGTACGAGATCTCTGGGTAGAAAGCAAGTTCAATACCTCAGCATAATATTATATTAATAATTAGGATTTCATTTTTTTTTTTGCTGTTAATGGCGAGACGAGCAAGCCGTTCGCCTGATGGTAAGCGATACGACCGCTCATAAACAGTAGCAACATTCCACTGCGCTCGCCATCCTGAGACATAAGATGTTAAGTCTCAATATGTCCAGTAGTTGCTCTGGCTACAATGTCCTTCAATCCGAAACACAACAATGCATTTAAGCAGTGTTGTTTCACGGGAGAAATAGACATTGCGGTAGTACCTACCCAGATGGCCTCTCACATATGAGAGACCTACCACCAGTGAACATAACAGCATTGAACAATATCAAGAGCCAAATTGCAAGGTTCGTCGGAACCGCAACGTTTAATTATCTAGTATTGCCATGAATTATGAAAGAAGCAGTTTCCATAAGGCACAAGGGTTTATCGTTTGCCCGCGAAACCGCGAGACGTTCAAAGTATTCTCCGTTGAGCACCAAAGTGGTGCATTTTCTTTCAGTTCTATTTTTTTATATATCAAGAAGTTTATAAGTTAAACATTTACTTTCCATTATTTTAAAAAAGTGTATCTATTATTGAATATTTTAGAATATTTTAAAATGATCCAGATTTATTTTTGGTGTTTTCAGGTTTTTTTCATATTTTTTTAACGATCGTTTTTCTCATTCTATGACATCAATTCTTCAATAAGTCTGAACCTGACTATAATTATTTTTAATTAGACTCCGGTATTTCAGATAACCTTATATAATACTCTTGATTGAGGGCCATGTTTTGCAGTGGGACGAACCATATACAGGGAGTATCAAGACTGCGACTGAAAACGAAGGTAGTTTTAGTGACTTGAGACTTACACAAACTAAAAATTTTGTAAGACGGCGACGATTCTGTTATTTTTTCGCTGTCATCGTATTTGGGTGGTAATTACATATTTTTTTCCTGAAATAATAATGTACACAGCTATGGTACTCAAGAGTTTAAATTGTAATTTTATCAAAAACTAAGGATTATCGTGTATTATTACGTGTCGTATAGTTACCATCCATACACGATAATATTAAAAAAAAAACAATTTTTTGTGATATTTTTATTTGCATTGTGTTTGTAGTCACTTAATCTACCACCAGTTTTTGTTTTCCCAGTCTTGACGTATCCTGTAGGTACAGCAGGGTAGGGCTGATACAGATACTTTCAGATAATGTTTGGTTATGTTTCCGTGTACTGTTTGTCTTGTGTTGCTTGACATGATGTTTTGTTTGCAGTGAAGCGCGGCATGGCTGCGTGGAGGCGCGGGTAGAGGCAGCTCGCCGCACGCCTGATGGGAAAGACGTCCGGCGGACGCGTCGACGCAGGAGTACGTTCGCATCGAGTCGCTAATAGAAGGTATGTACCATCATTGTAAAGATTTATCACCGATATAACCTCTCCGAGATACAGTAAAGAGGAGAGTAAAATGTTTTTTTTTTTATTTTGTGCATGGAAAACCAACGGGTTACAAATATTTTATAAATAACATGATTTATAACATAGCGCCCATAGTATTTATTCATATAGGTTTTCATATAGGTATAAAAATAATAGAAATCAAATAGAATCTAAAATAAAAACGAAAGCCTTAAGAGAATAAAAAAAAAAGAAAACTTATATCACTGCCATTTATAACTTTTTTAAACGATTTTACTTAGTTAGAGCTATACTTGATTTATTAGAGTAAAGTAAGAATAGTAGACTAGACTAAGTTAGTACTTAGAGAAATGGCCAAAGGCCCAATGATGATAGACAGTCCACCGCCATGAAGGCGCACTTTGCGCGCTTTCCGCCCATGTCAATGTGTCAGACATAATTATTTCGATAAATAAAGAACACATTAAAACATGAAAATCTAATATTACAAACCGTGAACATATTTATAACTATGATATTTATATTCACAATGGTTTAATCATATTGTTCTAAAATAACAAACAGTTGTTCCGCCGTCAATCTCTTGGACTCGTGGGCAGCCCTTGATGGCTCTGTTGCGACATTGACACGAAAGTGTGTTGTTTTAAAACCATGACACATAAAACAGCTGATTGAAGTTGTATGGGTGAAAAAACACACAGTATGGTGACGAAAAATCCCTGTAATAGGAGCATTTGGGTATCTTAATCGTAGTATATAAAAAAATATAAGGTAAAGCTATACCGAATAAGATTTGTTTTTTTGTTTGCATTGAGTCTCTGATTTTTTTGCTACAATCAATGGCAAGACGAGCATGCCAATCACCTGATGGTAAGCGATACGACCGCTCATGAACAGTATCAAAACCAAACAACACCTTGTATTACAAAGGAATGCTTGGTATTCCACTGCGCCCGCCATTCTAAGACATAAGATGTTAAGTCTCAATAATCCAGTAGTTACTCTTGAAACAAAGAAGATAAAATGCACATGAAATAAAGTTCAGTTGACAGAACTAACAGATTAAATACCTTAATTTACTGCCTTTAAATACGTGAACATTTTACAAAGTATAAAACATGTAGTGGGTAAGCGACACGATGTTTAATTAACTGCGGCGTGGAATCAGATTGTGGGCCAGTTAAAACGTTCAGAATTTCATTTTTAACGCGTTTCGCCCGTTGGAACTTTTCCAGATATTCTTTATGAAAAATAAATAAAAGATGTCGACAATGATTTCGATAGTGGTTAAGCAATCGTGGTTTTATGAGTTATGACACCGATTCAATGATTTGAACAATGTTTAAGAGATTGGCATCGTACGATGGATGTTTTTCATGTTTATGCTCGTGGAAGTTTTTCTTGTGAAATGTAGCCACTATGTATAAGTAGTAACAGGTATACATGAATAGACAATTATTCCTTATTACCACCTGATTTACTGATGAAAGAAAACACCATAAGGACATGTCTTTTTACATTTACGCGAATGCTACACATTGAAATAATTTTTATCGATTTTGTTGCGGATTTAGTTTAGTTAAAAAACGTAAAAATTAAACCAAATCCGCCATATCTGTAAATATGTATCCGTTTTATTTCAAACTGGTGGAAAACTGTAGCCCTCTGAGTTGCTGATAAAGGTTGCAAAGGTGAATAAAATAATATTGTATATAATCCGCTCAATATCTATTTAATTTGTAAATTTTTAAATGAATCCGCGATAAAATCCGTAAATGTTATTTTTATATCATTCATGAGGAAAACTGTAGCCATGAGAGTTCTCGACGAGGGTTGCTAAGGCTTGTAAAATAATACGTCTGCTAATGTATAGACTTCGCTTAATATCTATTTAATTGCCTGAATGAGTGATAAACGAATTTCATATTATATTATAAGTGACACATAGTTCGAAACCCCGCCGCATACTTCTTAGGTGTGTAGGTTTTCTCAACATGTCTTCTGTCATATTTAAACCAAATGATAGTAGAATAATAGGATGAATAATAAAAATATGAAATAAGGAATATAATAAGAATGTTTACTTCATTTTTAATTTTTTTCAGTGGTAAAATAAAAATATCCACGCTGTGATGTTCGTAACTGGACGACCGTGACAGGACTCGAACCTGCAATCTTCGGATCCGAAGTCCGACGCCTTATCCATTAGGCCACACGGTCACGTTTTAAGTAAACGTATTAATCATAGGGTTGGAATATCATCCCCCATCCCCTAATTGGCTTTTATTTAATAGAATAATTTATTATTTTTTTACCAGGGATAAGGACTTTATTACTGCATGCTTGTCACATGTTTTATTTGTGGTAGTCTCTTAACTGAGAGGTCGGCTGGGTAGATACCAGCGCAATATCTATTTCTCCCACCAAGCAGCGGTGTAAATGTACCGTTGTGTTTCAGCTTGAAGGACATTGTAGCCGAATTACTACTCAATATGGGAATTAACATCTTATATCTCAGGATATGTGAGTTTGGAGTGAAATGCCAAGCATTGCTTTGTAATTCAAGGCGTTGTTTGGTTTTGCTACTGTTCACGAGCGGTCGTATTGCTTACCATCAGGCGAACAGCATTCTCGTCTCGACATTCATTGCAATAAAAATAAAAAACTATTTTCAGTAACGTTGAAATTGTGTGATGATTTCAAAAACATCAAAACTGGATTGTTTACACATGGAATGTAACACGGGTTCTGTTTGGGGATCTAAAGAAATCGTCTTTCCGGTGATGTGCTATGAGTGACGGGAGGAAACGATATTGTCGCTTTATGGCGAAATGTTTACACAGGGGAGTAAATAAACATTATTAAGTACAACAACGGATCAGACGCGGTTGCCAACATCTTCACAGTGGTTGTGGGTTGAAATCCCAGGGCACACCTCTATCTTTTCGGGAGTCATGTGTATATTGATAGTCAATCACCACGCACAATAGCGGTGAAGGAAAACATCGTGAGGAAACCTTGCATACATGAGCGTATTTGTAAGAATTTCTATGGTATGTAAAGTCCGTCAACACGCACTAGGCCAGCGTGGTGAACTATATGGCCTAACCATTCGCAATCGTACTCTCGTAGAGGATGCCCGTGCCCTGTTGTGGAACGTATATG
Organism: Hyles vespertilio; assembly: GCA_009982885.2. Classification (NCBI taxonomy): domain Eukaryota; kingdom Metazoa; phylum Arthropoda; class Insecta; order Lepidoptera; family Sphingidae; genus Hyles; species Hyles vespertilio. The sequence goes on from CM042818.1 coordinate 1,772,579, forward strand.
ACTGATACAGAGAAGCACTTTAACGTAAAAAAGTAAAAAGATTACAATAAGGCAAAATAAAATAGTAGTTAGGGTTGGGGCATATAAGCAAAAAATTGATGATAACAACTGTGGTAACAACGGTATAAAAACACATTAAACTTTTAAACCTATGTTTGTAGTATATTCCTAGTTAAATATGGTTACCCATATTTAACTAGGGTGGTGGAATATTTTCTGATTCCTCTGAATTGCAGAGAGGGGTGCGTTTCCTGTAATCGGTCGCCCTTATACAATGAAGAGCAGGACAATGCTGCACTCATCCTAAGCTCACTACCACTGTGTGGATTATGAAAATTTTCTGAGAAATTGAAATTTTCATTAGAAATTTGCGAAAAATTTCCTTATTTTTTTTAAATTTATATATTATTCTAAAAACCAGCCAACAACTGTTTACACTGAAACATGTCTTGTATATAACTATGCGATTAACAATGATTTAAGCGTAACAATCTCTTACAGGCTAGTTCAGCATGTACAAAATAGAACAAAATAGGTAAACTCACTTATGTAAATTATATTTATGAAAATAATGCGTATTTTTTTTATTAAACCGAAAAATTCATAATAACAGTTATATTTAAATTCGATAATAGGCAAAAATGATTTTTAAAATTGTTCCTAAAATTACACAATTTAAATTTTACAATCGGGCTTTGGCCTGAGGTTTGTTCAATACACTGGTGGTAGGTCTCTCATATGTGAGAGGCTGCCTGGATGGATACCACCGCAATGTCTATTTCTCCCTTCAAACAGTAGTTTAAATGCACTGTTGTGTTTCGGATTGAAGGACATTGTAGCCAGAGTAACTACTAGACATATTGAGACTTAACATCTTATGTCTCAGGATGGCGAGCGCAGTGGAATGCCAAGCATTGCCTTGTAATTCAAGGTGTTGTTTGGTTTTGCTACTGTTCATGAGCGGTCGCATCGCTTACCATCAGGCGAACGGCTTGCTCGTCTCGCCATTAACTGCAATAAAAAAATAAGGTATATTTTTGTGTGCAGGGAGTCAGGCGTGTGCTGGGGCCGGCGTGCGCGTGCGGGGTGCGCGCGCGCGGGCGGCGCGGGTGCCGCGGGGGGCGCCGGCGGTGCGGGGGGCGCGGGTGGCGCGGGCGCTGCCGCCGCCGCGGGCACGTGGCGTCGCCGCGAGCGGGGCGTGCAGCCGCGCAGGCCCATGGAGATCCTCACCAGTATATACGCGCTGCTCTCGGGCGGGGTACGTACTACTCTTACACATATTTACGCTAGACCTTTACTGGTGGTAGGTCTGTCATATGTGGGAGGCCATCTGGGTGGGTACCACCGCAATGTCTATTTCTCCCGGCAAACAGCAGTTTAAATGCATTGTTGGGGTTCCAATTGAAGGACATTGTAGCCAGAGTAACTACTGGACATATTGAGACTTAACATCTTATGTCTCAGGATGACGAGCGCAGTGGAATCTCAACCATTGCTTTGTAATTCAAGGTGTTGTTTGGTTTTGCTACTGTTCATGAGCTGTCGTATCGCTTACCATCAGGTTGAACGGCATAGTCTCGTCATTCATTGCAATAAAAAAAAACACCAAAAAACTTCAGTGGCTTATTTACACAAGAAGGCTCTATATGGCTCTTGTCTATCGGCACATGGTAAAAGAAACTATGATGTTGGCACTGAGTTCGATTTCCTGGTCAAAAAATACAATTTGTGTTTTCATTTTGCAAGTTCGACACGAGAAGAAAAGATAAACAGGTGTGCCCAGTATGGCGAACATTTCATCGTATATTGTGACGAAAGAAGTATAGCCACATCACACAGAGTCTTTTAAATCTACCTACATAAGTACCTACTGTTGCCCTGTTTTGTCAGCTTGTAATGTAATGAATTCTCACTAGACTCAACAAGTCTATGGACGCCATTGGTTTGCTTTTAATCTTCCTCGAAGTAAATCAGAATGAAAGTTTTCAACTTATTCAATTTTAAATGTTCGTTCCTAAAACTTTACTAGGACAAACCATTGTATAAGTTCACACGACAACAAAGTGTAAAAATGAATTTATCAGCCTCCGTGTCGCAGTTGCTTAAAAGCCAGCTGTGAAACGCGTGGTTTCGGGTTCTATCCCAGCACCTACAAAAGATCAGGGTTTTGTGAGACGAAATAATGTCTCGTAATTTCTTATATGATTACACAAGGCACCGAGAACTCCACTATGTGAATGGCTCTTGAATTTATTTATTTGGTTGTATTTTGCAACCACTTATTTACTTTTTTTAAACTTAAAACATGTCATAAAAGACATTCACGGAGGCTCCGTGGCGCAGTTGGTTAGCCGCCAGCTGAGAAACGGGAGGCCGCAGATTCGATATCCGCCCCGAGATTAATATTTGTGTAATGATCAGATATTTGTCTCGGGTCTGGGTGTTTGTAAAACTGAAAGCTCTATCGTAGTTTCTGATACCCACGACACAAGACTTGGTCTTAATTTGGGACAATTTATGTGACTCTCTCTGTATCAGCCCATAAACCTCCCACTGCAGGGCACGAGCCATTTGGGTGCACATATTAAACAAAAGTATAATCAACGGAGTATTCCTCTTAATAATTAATTAACATTTTCTTCCAAGCAGCAAGGAGTGAATCCTAGGATCGATTCGATAGCGTTTCGGTTGCACTGCGGCGCTACCACGGCAGCGTTGTTAGCAGCCAGCGCCGCGCTTACAACACGCCATCTAGTGGGCAACCCCATAGACTGCATACACACAAGGTAACTAACTCAGGTGTTAGGAAATAGTTCCGCGTGTCATTCATAGATGGCGTTTATTTCAATTCTTTTGTCATAGATGGCGTTAGGAGTATATTTAGTTCGTTTTTCTTGATTGTTTTTGAATAGATGGTGATCTAGGTTGATTTTTTTTATGGTTTGTTGGGTAGTTTAAAGCAATTGTAAGATTAAATATGCTGTTGATGTCGCCTTGTTGAAATCTAACTAGTGTATGCAATATTATACGTTAAATAAATTTTATTACAAATAATAAAGATGTATATTTAGGCCGTGGGTTGGTAAGTTCCTATGTTTAAAAGTGTAGCCTTTTACGCATGGAAGGCTTTCCTTTTTGGGTATTAGGTGTTTAGTGTGCTAGCACTTCTATTACAAAATTCTTATGGATTGTCTAGAAAAAAGACTAGTTTGATTGACACCTATAATTCAAATTTTAGTTCAATAACATAGGGTATGTTACCACTAGGATTTGAACTTGTGACCCACACATTGCTAAAATTATATTTAATCCCCCAGAGACATACCTGAAGACGTCCTGAACACGTACTGCTGGATTCACTCGACGTTCACGGTGGCGGGCGAGGCGGGCACAGGGGCGTACCCAGGCGTGCGTGGCGCGGGCACGTCCCCCAGACGCTACGGGAAATACTACCAGTGGGTCGCCTTCACGCTCTTCTTCCAGGTAAGTGGAATATGTAGTATTTTTTGCAAATCGGTTTTAGGTAACTATAAGATTTTTTGCGGTGATAAATTGGCCGTCTTGCAGTCGGATACAAGGATATTAAGGTTAGTGAGATTTTATTTTGTATGTTTTTTATATAATTTTATGCAAAGGGTGTATAACAATAATTATTCCTACAATAAATCCTGGAGTGTCAGTATAGAACCATAAAATACGGTGAAAAATTGAATTAGTTTTTAAGGAGGTATAAGCGGAATTAAAAAAATAAGGTCATTATTGAATTGGATTTTTTTCAAGATTTTCTTTTTCTGTCATTAATAAACCTAAACGATTAAGTAGCTAAATGACTCTAAGTAGCTAAATTTTACTACATCGATAGGTTGTTGGTTATATTCGCCCCTTCGGTAAAAAATAGGTATTGCACGTAGCTAGTATGTCAGTCATCCTGTTTCACGGGGTCGATTGTGTGTGTACTTGAATTCGACACGTGAAAAGCTGGCTGAATGGAGCCTACAAACAGTATCGATTTCGACAGTTCGTGGTGAAAAACAATTGAAACAATGAATGACATAATATTTTTTTTTATTTATGGTGATTGGAATACGGATGCATTTGAAAAAAAAGGCACAAAAAATGAAAATAAATTTATTACTAAAATACATACAGTTTACTGTACAGTTAACTGTATGTGTTTTGTTATTCTTTACATAGTCTTGTTAATGCTACTTATGGTACGCCTTTATCTATCCCCACTACTACCAACAAGACTTCTTGTAAATATACATAAAAAACACAAGATAATTTATTATAACATCTTAACTTTATTCTTTAGAATCTTGGTATATGAACATTCTTGGAATATGAAAATCTGCTGACAATAAAATGATTGTGTCCACTCGAACGGCTTAAAACTCTTCATACTTAAATACCTACGCAAGTGTCCTGTAGTTTTAAGTTCAGCCAATATCAGTATTTGACTAAGGCCAGGAATGTGGTGATCGTAGAGATAGTTATGTAATGGTTTCTTAGATTTACACGAATGTGACACATTGAAATAAAACGATTATTTACGGATTTTATCGCGGATTTGGTTTAATTTTTACATTTTTTGACTTCCCGATGTTTCGATTACTTTACAGCTTTCGTGGTCACGGGATAATTATGTGCCAAACGTGGATATTTTATTTAACTGGCACTGGACTTTCAGGTGTATACTACTTATCGTATCAATTTGTAAGAATCTATAAGTAACCATCACTCACTTAAATCATTTCTATCTAACGTGCAAATAAATGGATTAATATCACAAATGTATCGCGATGGTAAGCAATCACTTTGTCCAATAATAAGATCGTTAAGTGTTGGGGTCGCGGGCGGCGGGGGTCGGGGGTCGGGGGACACTGCGGGGTCATCGTGATCCGGCGATTCGCGCCCATACTTGATTGGCCTCTGGATTATACGTCACGCCACGTACACTGCCGACGTCGCATATAGGCCACTGCCGGTGCTTAACCCTTTTTAATGTATTTTATATTAGTAATAGTTTTAGCTTTGAATTACCTTTTAGGTTATAACATGAAGTAGCTTAAAGTGGCAGTGATGAACATTGAATTAATTATTTAGTAATAAATTTCTATAAATTCCTTTGATAACTAAAGTATATTTAGCTATTATCCTTTTTAAATTAAGTTTGAGGTAAATTAAATAGTCCTAAACTATTTAGTTTTAGTTTTTTTCCAAGTAATTCATCCATGCTGGACAATCTGTCAACTATGAGCCAAAAGGAGGGCAGGATAAAATGGCATGACAAAACCATTTTTATCTACATTTTTGAAGTACCAGCTTTCCTTCTATATTATAAATACTCTAAGCGATACACCGACGCGGTGAAATAGTTATTTAGTTCGTTCTTTTTAAAGAATCGTATCGATAGAGATATTTGAACTGGTGGTAGAATTTTCATATCACAGAGTACATTTTACATACTAAGATAGAGGCGTCACTCAATCAATTCAAGGCGCCCTCTGGCGTTAAGTAAGAAAAACAATCCCGTAATATTTCTAAACTTACTTTAATTGCGTTTATATACGAAAATAAAAGATTTAGGGAGGTTTGGACCTGAATTACATCCAACGGAATCGATTTGAATGTTGTCTATTTGAAACAAATTATTCCGTATAGAAATTCGAACATAAAAATTCTCATTTCCGCATGAGTATGAATTTTAATAAATTTAATAATTGTTTTAAAATAAACTAATCAGCATATAAGCGAATCAATGTTGTTGGATGTAATTAAGGGCCAATAATATCCGCGTAAAATATAATCTACGTAAAATGAGGAAACCCGGAAAAACCAACGATTTTTTCGCCCTCTGGTGTTAAGTAAGTCAAACCAATGATTACAATTCGTCGTAGTTTGTTCTAAGTTAAACCACCGTGTTTCATATGCAGATGGCGACTATAGTGTAAAATGTATTATAGGGACACGCGCAAGCATTTAGTATTTTGGGTTCAGCTTATTAATGTTCGAGCAGACTGACATCGAGTAATAGTTTCGTTAGATATATTGGGGTTTTGTTGCATCTATCCTCAACTGCACAAATACTTTATCCTGTATCTGTATGTGTATCTGTGTCAGCTCATATACATCCTACTGCAGGGCACAGCTTACTCATAAATATAGAGTACGACCACCGATCACTCCCTATTTGTGAGTACGATTAAGAGCGGTTAGGCCATATTATAGACCACCACGTTGGAAATTCATGCAGATCGCTATGGTATGCAGGTTCCCCGACGATGTTTTCCTTTATCGTTATAATTTATTCTACCATTAAAACAAACAAAATGGTTTCTTAGATTTACACGAATGTTACAAATTGAAAAAGTAATTTATCACGTATTTAATTTTAGATTGGTTTAATTTTCTGACGTTTCGGTTACTTTACAGTTGTTGTTGTCACCAAATCCGCGATAAAAATAATAAATAGTAGGTTTATTTCAAATAAATATACTAGGGCAAATTTTCGTCAAGCCTACTACATCAGTCAATAAATAAGCGATAAAAGTAAAGGATTGTGGAGCTTCCGCGCTGATTGATACACTAGCGGCCTCGCGCGGCGCCGCTCGCCTCTTCAACTGAGGTCGGTTAGATGATTGCTGAGGGCTTTTGTGACTTTTGTATGTGTGTCTATCGGCCATGGTTATTGATGTGCTTTTGTTTTATTAGTAGATGGTTAAATAGACGAATGAGGCTTAAAGATTGATTTGTATGGAGGTAACTCATTTTATGGGAGTTTTGAAGAACATAGGATATTGAATGGATTGTGTGATTTTAAAAAAAGTAGGACGTCTATTTGTAAAAACATAGACCTTAAGAGTTCGTAATATTCCAAAATATTAGTTAACTTATCAAAAGAGATAGGGACTCGTGAGCTGGGTCTATCATCCTTCGTTGGTGGATATTTTGTTTGTACTGAACTGTATTTATCATCTAGGGACTTGGTTTTGTAACAAAATATCAATGTTGTGATGAGACTGTGGATATCTAGTGTCTGAAGTGTCTTGTCCTTTATAATAATATACGGAAACTTATAACTTCATGACCGTGTGTCACATATCTGTGAATTAATTAAAATACGTTCATCTTATACTCTATTTTTTGTTAACTACACTGCCCTTTTTCTTTTTTTCTGATATTGATACCAAGCTTGTCTGGAACAAATCTAGAGCGATAAGCCTGTTTTGTACTGTTAGTTTTGTTTGTATCTGTATATTGTTTTTTTTTTGTATCTTGCGTTCAATAAAACTTTAATAAATCTGTATCAGCCCTTATTCGTGCCACTGCAGGGCACGCGGCTCCTCTACAATCGACTCTACGATTGAGAGTTGTTAGGCCAAATTGTTCACCACGCTGTTTAGTGCAGGTTGGCGGACTTTACATACTATATAAATTTATAGATATCGCTATGCTGTGCAGGTTACTTCACAATTTTTTCCTCCACACTTTTAGTGCGTGGTCATTGACTATCTATCAATACACATATGATTCCGAAAAGTCAGAGGTGTGTAGATTTGAACCCGCGACCACCGTGAGCATTTTGGCAGTCACTTATATACTAGTCATAAATAATAATAATAAATAAATACACCCAACATTCACATACACAGTCCTGACGCCACACTTAGATCAAGTCCTGTGTCGTGGGTTACTAACTACAAGAGACTTCAGTTTCATAAACACCCAGACCCCATTAATTTAGTTTCGTATCATGTTACCTCTATTTGTAAATATTAAAGCTACAAACAGTATTTACAGATGTGTTGAGGTGCAGTAACGATGCGCGCTGCTCGGTGTAGCGAGACGGTGTCTCCGGCCGTAACAAAATTTATAGCACGAACCGCCCGCGATACCACGAGTGGTGGGCGATGGGCGGGAAGAATAATATTACTAAAATAATATCGTTAAAAAAACAGTAACTGATATCATTATTACTGGTAGTACTGTAATACGTGAGAGGCCGCTTAGGAAGGTACCACCGCAATGCCTATTTGTCCCGCCAAACAACAGTGTAATTGTACTCTTGTGTTTTGGTTAGAAGGATATTGTAGCCAGAGTAACTGACGTATGTTCGTATCCTAGATGCAGAATAAATTGTGCTAATCTAAGTTAGGGGCTCTTCTGGTTGGTGTTTTGTTTAGTTTATTCAATCTTGTAGTTGGAAACCAATGTGGCTATTACTTAGACACAATTGATACTGACGGTTTGCTATGGTGGGAAATTGACAAATATTGGTGTTTAACTTCTATCGGTTTTGGGTTAAAGGTAATGTGCTCACTAAGCTCGAGCACCTATTTGTACGTGTATAAGTCTTCAGAATAGCATTTCAGCATCTCAATTTTTTCAGGTTGAGATGAAATAAATTATATTGAGAAATACAAGAGAAATCTACATCAATAATTTTCAAATGGAGATTGTTTTCATTCTTTGAAATGGTAGAGAGTGGTAGTATGCTGTTTTCAATCATGTATGTTCGGCACGCGTCTGTGATCCAAGAATTGTAGATGTTCACGGTCGGCAGTGATTACTTACCATCAGGTGACCTGTGTGCTAGAATAGAAAAAAAACACGTTTATGTTTTTAAATTCTAAATGCATGGCTTTTTCACTAAGTGAATATGTCACCCAAAACAAACACCATGTTTTTTAATTCTAAATGCATGGCTTTTTCACTAAGTGAATATGTCACCCAAAACAAACACCATGTTTTTTATCGAGCACTTTTCACGGGCGGGCGCTTTCCGCTATCCTCTGCTCCCTTGTGCTGTTTCACGATTCACGTACCGCGTGTAGTTTCGCGAATGTGCAAACTACACATGTGACGCATTTGACCACATGTATTACTATTATTGAACTTACAAGAACACTAGCCACATTGTTATACTACTTTCTAGAGTGGAAAGTGGAGCGGATAAAAATATTTTATAGGTAGGAAGTAAAGTTTGAGGTGCAATGCAAGTTTTTTGATGTGGTAGACCATGGCTATATGCGGAATATATGATTTACTTTATTGATCTAAGTCAATAGTACGACAGCACCAAAAATGTTCTGGTATGAGATCACGCAGGGCTAACCCCACGTCCTTGTGGCAAATTTAAAATTTCCTACGCCCGGGTACAAATAGATTTCTGTACAATAATATGTACGTATTATACATATAAACCTTCCTCTTGAATCATTCTATCTATAAAAAAAAACACACATCAAAATCCGTTGCGTAGTTTTAAAGATTTAAGCATACAAAGGGACATAGGGACAGAAAAAGCGACTTTGTTTTATACTATATAGTGAAGATAGTTTATGTACTAAAAACTTGTAGAGCTGTTCTTTGTTGTTTTTTGACAAATTCTTGACTTGGAAAGCTTAGAAAGAGTGCGATACAGAATATAATCAATAAACTTTTGTACCTGACTCTTCATATTATAAGAAGTTGAAAAATTAGCTGAATATTGCAAATTTTGTTAAAGATATACTTTTAAACCAGACAGATTAATTAAAAAATCTGAACATATCCTACATACTAGGAAGTTACTTATCCTTTAATCAACAATGATAAAATAACGTTGACTTGAAGAAGAATAGTATTTTTTCACTATTATTTTGTTCTGTTCTTGCCACGTGGTTCTAACATTCTTTCTCGCTAATTCCCTAATCCTTTGCTCTTAAGTCTGACCAATGACGCACCTACGAATACCCAGGTGTTATAACTATGAGTGCTCATAGGCGCAGATCACTTAGTAAGAGTGAATCACTTGCTCATTCAGTCATTTACTGTTACTATTAAAAACCACGCTGTAAGCGACATTTGGTCGGTTAATGCGGTGTACAATGTAGTGACTTTACTAAGACACTGACAATTATTGTACGGTTAATGCTTTCTCGGTATACAAATAAGATATTGCTAAATTGGTCTTGCGACCACAAATCACTAAACATCCTGATTTATGGGCAGTGAGCTGTCAGGAATTGGATTCTGTTTAGAAAGTCAATGTTTAGTAGGTATATAATTTTTTAATACAAAATTAAATACAAAAGAAAAATGTACAACAATGCATCAATCAATCAATATTTATATATATTACTGTATATAAATACTTTTCTAAGTAACTGTTTTTGTTTATTTATAAAAACCTATTTCAAACAATGCATTAAATAGATATTTTTGTGGTTCCTTTCGCCACACATAGGTATACAAAAACCCGGCACTTTCTTATGTATATTTTGCTTTGTTTAAGTTGAGAATACACACGCCGGCAGAATTAGAGGAACACGCGTTAAATATTGAATTTCTTAGAAAATATTATAATAACTGAATGTTTTTTTTTTCAATATTTAAAATGAGGCAAAATTTATAACAAATTACTATAATTGAGTAAAAAATACTTTAATTAATGACGCAAATGCAATTAAACGGAAATACAGTAAAATGAAATTTCTGTATTTTCAAATGTAATCGTGTATTTTAAAAACTTACAGATATAATTTAAGAAAATTAATAATGCGTATTGCTACCACGGGCTTTGATAAGAGTCTGGATATGATCCTTCATGCTTTTAATGACGTCCTCAATCATTTTTTGCGACAAATTCTTCCACTCTTGCACTAACATGAATTTTAATCCTTGGACGATCTTAGGGGCTTGGTTTCTTCCATTTTCTTTCTTCCGATAACGTCCCATTCGTTCTCTATGGGATTCATGTCTGGTGATCTTGCTGGGCAATCCATTTGCGCGATTTGGGCCTGATTTAAGTAGTCGCGAACCATTTGCGCTGAGTGGGGCCGTGCATTATCATGCATAAATAAAAAATATTCGCCTATGGATGGTGCAAAAGACAATACATGGGACTCTAAGATCTCTGCGACGTATCTTTGTGCAGCTAAAGACCCATTTTCTATAAGTATTAACTCCGCGCGTGCTTCCAAACATATACCACCCCATACCAAAATTGATACCCTCCGCCATAACACACCTGTTTCAGTAAAGTTTCCTCGATTAGCGTTCTCCTCGATACCTCCAGATCCTCTCCCTTCCTTCTATGCAATTCACAACAAAACTGCTTTCATCACTAAACAAAACTCGGCTCCACTCATTTGTCCAGTCGCGGTGTTGATGAACAAAAGCTTATCTGGCTACTTTATGTACCACCTCGAGTTTTGGAGCTTTTGACGGAACGTAAGACTTCAGTCCAACTTCATTTAAACGTGTTCTCACTGTACGCTCACTAATATTAACATCACGGACTTCTTGTGACATGTTACGGGTCTGAATAGCCGTTTGACGACGATTTCTCAAAGTTTTCAGCCGTATAAAATGACCATCCTGGGTCTGGGGCATCCGCACATAAGAGCCTATGTGCCTCTAACGTTTAACGTTGAGAAAGACGACAGATACCGATACACCCAATGCGCGACTTACTGAATCCTACCCTTGACCATTTTCAATCATTGTTACCGCTCTGGCAACTTCAGTGGAAGGTAAGCCACTTATTTTATATCCTACAAGACAGGTACTCTAAAAACAATAACAATAAAAATATCTTAAGTCACATAAAATGAAATTAAACAAAATTTTGTAAAACCACTTGAAAGTGAAAAAATCTTAAAAACACTTGAGAGCGTATAATTAACGATAAAACTCTAAATATCCAAAAACCTTTTTGCATCATTTAATTAAAAGGTGCTGAAATATAAAAACAAAGACCATTTAAACAAACACCAAACAAAATTAAAAAAAAAACTAATTTTTGTGCGTGTTCCTCTAATTGTGCCGGCGTGTGTATTAAATTAAAACGTAGATAGGTTGAGGGTAGATGCCCGCAAATGTTTCATCGGCATGTGAGGTGGAAGAGCTCGGTCGAGACATGTGTCTTTCACGCGGTTAATTATTGTGACCGATGCTCCTGAATAGACCTGCTAGAACAAGAACGATTCCCGATTTAAATCTAACACTTTTCAACTTGGCCTAATATAAAATTTTGTAACAGCCTATATACCGGGTATTTCTAGAATGGAATATGAAATTTAAAATAGTATAGCTACCCATATGACAACCTCAGTGGCGCAGGCGCGGCGGTTAGTCGCTTGTGAAACGAGAGGCCGCGGGTTGGATCCTCACACCGAAAGAAATGTTTGTACGGCCTTCAAATATTTTTTTCGGATCTACGTGTTTGTGAGACCATTAAGTCTCTCGTAGTTCCTGATACCCACGACACAAGACTCGAACTTAGTTTGGGGTCACGACTATGTATGTGACTGTTGGGTATTATTTATTTATTAACCTTATCGAAGCGCTATTGATCCAGTTTCAGACAATTTATTTGTCAATTAGCACTTGTTATGGCAATACACAGTGAGATAAGTATATCATGAGCATCAGAATTTTACGACCTCCAAATATTTGTTAAACTCACAAACATTTATCTCTCGATCAAACTAAAACTTTTACATCCGTTTTCTCGTACTTTACGTCATGAATTTTATTAATCTTTATTCGATGTGTTTATTTTTCAAATCAACATACGAGTAATTTCTTTAAATTCTTGAATATACAAAATTATTTACATTGTTTAATAATATTGCTATTATTTCGTAACTAGTCTGTTGGCCAGGCGCGGCTGCCGACATGTTTACGGTGGTCGCGGTTTCAAAACCCAGGGTACACGTTTAACTTTTCAGAGTCATGTATGTATTGATAGTCAATCACCACACACTGTAACAGTTAAGGATGGTGCATTCCATAGCGAAAAAAATCTATGGTAGTTCGCCAACGCTGACTAGGCTAGCATAGTGGACTATATATCATACTCTCAATCGTACTCTCAATTGTAGAGAAGGCGCCTTGTAGTGAGACGTATATAAGCTGATACAGTACGGCACACTCATTTAAAGTAATTAAACGTGGATCCAATCAAATTACACTACGATCCACTGAATAAATGGATTATATGTTTCACCACACATCCTTGTACACTACATTGAATAAATACAGCGCGTCGGGATATTGATCACCATTCGCATAAAAAACTAAATATATTTACAACGAAATAATAAATGTTAAAGTTGTGATTAGGCAGAAACTCAAACAGAGTGGGTTTTAGAATGTTGTATAAACTGTGTATGTTTGTATGTATGCTATGTTGTATGGTATGTTAAGTACATCAATCTCTACTAAGCCAGCTTAGTTCACTATGGCTTTTTGTTTTTATAGAAGTTGGTTTTGTAGAAAAGTCTCTGGCTTAGCAGTGATTGTATATTGGCTGATGTTTTACTTGTAATTATTTTTAACATATTTGGATGTAGTGAAGACTCCTTGAAGTTCAATTTGAGTGCAATCAATTTCTGATGTGACAAGCAGTGTAATTAGCCTCAATTAAGTTATGGTCGTCCATCCGCCTACCAAGGGCAGGTGTGGCACTAAAGACATCTCGACTTCCCTTCTAGAGAATACACAGGTGTAAAATTATGCGTGGGTATTAGTTAGCTTGTGATATGTGAGCCTAGCAAATGGTGGGACGGAAGACACAAGCCGAAACGTGGGTGTTCTGGTCGTTACAACAGGAAGATCTCCCAGCTGCCTACCTCTGCCTTTCTGGGAAAAAGGCGTGAGTTTATTATGTATGTATGTATGGATATTGATAAAATGTATTTTTCATCTATACGTTGGGGCCGAAAGGTTCTAGAGTGGATGCCATTTACAGGATAGCGAAATGTTGGACGCCTGCCGACAACGTGGACGGACGACCTGGCTAAAGTTGCAGAAAGTCGCTGGATGCAGGCCGTTTTCAACTAAAATAGTGAACATTTAAGTGCGTGGTGATTGACTATCAATACACACATGACTCCGTAAAGTTAGAGGTTTGCCCCGGGATTAGAACCCGTGACGATCCTTAACATGTTGGCAGTCGTGTTTGGTCCACCGCGCACCTTTCACTTTTTTCGTCTGAACTATTCCACAAAATTTAAATCTAAATATCATTCACGGGCCACGGCCACAATACCCATTAGGGTTGTGAATGTCTTTCTTCGGCACTATGGATCTGGCTACTATCATTTACGCCCCCACCAAGGCCGCGGCAACCCTTGAATCCATTTGTGCCGACCAATCGCCCATTTTCCGTAAACATACCGCTCTATTTACATAATACTGTTTTATCAGGCAATTGGAATAGTTTTCTACGCTACGTCCAGTCAATGTATTTTTATTCGAGGCAACTCTTGCGCAACTGCCCCGCCCCGATATCAATCTTTAAATGTTAATTTCAATTTAAATTCAGTGAAATTCAATTCGTGATTTCTTTTTAACATTTCTACTGGATGTTTGCCGATAAATAATTAATTGCGTTGAAAGCTCTAACATTTTTTGGTTTTCATAGGAAAATATTTGGACACCTATCAATGCTATAAACCAAATCATTGATAGTTACATTCCATTTAAAAATGGGTGATAAGAAGAAAAGAGCAAACTTGAGCACGTAATTATTATGTATGATGTGTATATTTGGTGACCCAACTTGATTTTGTAATGGATAAACTAGTCACCCTTCTGATTCAAGCACAAGCACCCACGATCGAAATGATTTAGTTGTTTTCAGCACTTATGAAATTACCATTAAAATCATATTAGTATATAAATTCATAATTTTGTGAGATAAAAGTCTCATAATTGCCAACAAATGTATTCATAACTAATCATGATGACACAACACGACATCACATCTGAGAGAATTGGCTAAAATTACTTCAGATGAGAAACAGCCTCGTATGTAATACTGTAATGTGCGTTTTGATGGGTCATATTATAATATTATTTACGAGAACGATGGGCGGCAACGTGTTATACAAAAATATCCGTCAATTTATTATCAACAAGGGATTTTAGTTCTAACGCGTTTCAGTTTTAATGGACGTACACAATACTCTCAGAAATAAACATTAATCGTATATAAGTATATAAGTAATAAAGGATGTTTTTGATGCCTGATATTTTATGTATAGACATACATACATACATAAACTCATACTTTTATCCTAGGAGTAGGCAGTGGTGCAACCGGGACTCCCACATTTCGCCTTGTATGCTGCGGCCCACGATGTGATAGGGGGCGAGTCTATTGACATATCGAGCACAATTTTTTGACTCCAGACTGATAGTGAATAGAAAAATCCAATATCACTTTGCCTGGCGGGATTAGAAGCCAAGACTTAAGCTTTGTAACCGTACCGCAGTACAATTACGCCACTGAGGCAGTTTTATGTATTGATTACATACATAAGATCACACGTATATTTCAAAGAGTTAGGCAGAGGTCCCATTTAAGTCTATACCAAAGGGATGGTAATAGTGGGTGAGGTTATCGACATACCTAAAATCAAAACTATGAATATTGTCCCACCTGGGAATCTAATTAAAGAACTTTCCAATCAACCTGCACATGCTGCCTCTAAACCAGTGGTTCTTTATCCTTTAGTCATGAAGAATATTATCTCTAGCAAATGACCACCCAGTCGTTTGGTTGTAGGACAATACCGTAATGTAAATACCGTACCGTACCGTAATGTAAATAAATAAATAATACATAGTCCTGAATCCACACTAAGATCGAGTCTTGTGTTAGGTATCAAGAATTACGAGAGACTTTTTGTTCTCACAAACATCCAGACCCGAAATAAATATTTGTGGGCCGCACAAACATTTCTCTCGGTGCTGGGCTCGAACCAGCGGCCTCTCATTTCACAATAAAAACATACATTCCCTTTTTTTAACTATGGCTTCGCGGGTCACCTGTTATCCTTCTAGGAACTACCAGTGGTTCGTGAACCACTGTCAAGAACAACTGCTACAGAGCGATACGATTAGATTGATGTATTTCATTAATAGCGATAGTCTAGTTACTACCGCCATACTGGTGGAAAACGGCGCCAGGAAACATGCACATCTAAGTACTGCAAAAGATTTTTATTTGTGTTAGATTTCTCATAATATGTGAAAGGTTGCCGTTGTAGGTACAGACGTAATGTAAATTTCTCTCGTCTAACAGCAATGTTAGTGCACTGCTGTGTTTCAGTTTGAACGACATTGTAGCCAGAGTAACTACTGAACATATTGAGACTTATCATATAAAACCTCAAAATGGCGAGCTTAGTGGAATGGCATTGCTTTGTATTTCATGCTGTCGTTTAGTTTTGCTTCTGTACATGAGCGGTCGTATTGCTTACCATCAGGCGAATGGCATGTTTGTATCGCCATTCATCGCAATAAGAAAATAAAATCAGAGATTTGTATGCTTTGGATCCAACTCCCCGAGTGGTATGACTTAATACCTTTGACCACCAGGCGGGCCACAAGCTATCGAGCTACGAAGACAAAAAAAATAGGGCTGCCTATTCGTTTCGAGTCATTAAGGGGGACTCTAAGGGCCCTCTTAAGGGCTCTGAGGACTCTAAGTTTGAATATCCTTTGGTAAAAAAAGAATTCCCTTGGCATGCCGCCTAGGTCTGCGCTGGCCTTAAGGCTTACTTCTTAAAGGGATGACATCTGTAAGGGGATCGGTCGTAAAACTATAAGCCAAATCATGTGATACGAAAAGCCATGTTTCATCCACTCACACCACACGGGGTCTTCATAGGTATTAAACTTATGTTATATATTTTGTTGCAGTTTAAACACTTTGTGTGATCAAGGAAAATATTAAATGATGTGTGCCTTCGTGGCGCAGTTGGTTTAAACCAGAGATTGCGGTTCGATCCGCGCTTATAGAGAAACAATTATTTTACGCTTAGATGAGACCGAGAAGTCTCTCGTAGTTTTGGATTCGTATGTATTTGTAGTGTTTGATTATATATGTATGTGATGATTACAACGTGGGTTCGATTCACGCACCGAGACAAATGAAAAGTCTCTCGTAGTTTCTGATACCCACGACACAAGACTCGATCTTAGTGTGGGTTCAGGACCATGAATGTGACTGTTGTGTGTATTTATTTAAATAGGAGGCTCGGTAAGTTTTAATGCTTAGTGTAACTAAAATGCGTGCTGCTGTCGATCCCGGCTACAGGGGGAGTAGTGGGCGGTGGCGGCGGAGAGTAATAAAACTTATTTATATTAAGTAAGTTTTTTCATTAAATAATTTAGTTTCTCAAGCACAGATCATTACTGCTTATGAACGAATGCTTATGAATGTTTGCAAGTATAAGGGCGTGAGTCGGGTTGTTAGCGATGCTTAATGAATGTGTTTTTTTGCAAGCACTAATACTTAGCATTTTTATAACAGATGCAACCCTAGGCAGGCGACCAGTCGTATAATCTTAGCCAAATCATTTTGCACCTTGCATACATATTGATGAATACACCACGTTCATTTTCTTATTTAAACCTATTATGCTTTGAAGTATTAAATACTAATAACTTAAGTAACGACAAAATTGATCAACGTGTGTCATTGTAAACATACTTGATACATTACGTTTGAAGTTTAAATTTTCCTTAGAAACTTTTAGCATAGAAAGTAAAATAGAGATATTTACAGGTTACAGATTTTCTTGAAATAAATAGGATTCTACCTGATTTACAGTCGGGCTTTAGGAGGGGCCGCGGTACCACTACAGCATTAGCCGATGTTGTTGGTAAGGTCCTTGAGGCGCAGATTCGGGGGAGGGGACGATACTGACGTTGCTTGATTTCTCACGCGCTTTTGACAATTAATATCAACCTGCTCTTGTCCAAACTATCATACTACGGTTTTGATTGCCAAACTCTAAAGTGGTTTCATAGTTACCTAACCGGTAGGTCTTAACGTGTCCAAATCCGCAGAAGTGATGGTTCGGTACTTTCTTCCTCTCCACGACTAATATCTAGAGGTGTTCCACAGGGATCGCTTTTAGGTCCAATTTTGTTCATTTTGTATAGTGCAGACATGATTACCAACATCAAAAATTGCAAGTATCATGTTTATGCAGACGATACTCAACTTTATGTTTCTTTTAACGCAACTCAGACATCATCTGCCGTATCTATTCTAAATGGAGACTTAAATAGAATTGCTACCTGGTCCCTAAGTAACTCACTCGTTTTGAACCCCCAAAAATCTAAGTATATGGTTTTGGGGAGTCAAAAACAAATCAGGGCCATAACTTCTATGAACCCGGATGTAAAAATTTTGGGTCAAAGCATAGCTCGCGTGGAGACTGCCCGGAATTTGGGTCTAGTCATGGACCCGGCACTGCGGCTTGAGAATCACATCAATGGCGTTGCTAAAACATGTTTTTATAGATTGAAGGTTTTGTACGGGATAAGAGGTTTTCTTAGTATTACCTTAAGAAAGAGGCTAGTAGATAGTTTAATCTTATCGAAATTAAATTATTGCGACATGGTTTACGGCCCGTGCCTCTTGTCTCGTACAGAACGTTTAATCCAGCGTGTTCAGAACGCATGCGCACGATTCTGTTTCAATGTAGCTTTTAGAAACCACATTACGCCTTACTTGAACGACAGCAATGTATTAAAAATGGCTGCTCGTCGTAAATTACATATGGCAACTTTATTATTCGGACTGATTAATACACGCAAGCCGGCATACCTTTACAACAAGTTAATTTGGAGACATGACCATTACAGCTACTCTGCTCGTTCGACATCTTATCCGCTCTCGACGCCTCATCATAAAACTGCTGCCTTTAGGGAGTGTTTCAAATTCGCGGCCACTCACTGCTGGAACGTTTTACTTCCTCCATATATAAGATCCCTTAAAACAAAACAAACATTTAAATTACATTATAAAAGATATTTATTAACTGAACAAAAAAAATAAAAGTATTTTCTAATGTAACTTTATACTTACACATGTTTTATGACCTATGTGTATATGGGACGAAGTCAAACTTCAAGCAGTTGGCTCCGACAATCACTATTCTATGTGATACAATTATATCCCTCATGGCGTGGTTTTCCGTAAGAACGCCGCGCTCACTCTGCATCTTGCGCCTGCGACGGCGTGTACATCGCAACTAAATAAATTATAACGACGCAGTTGTGTGCACGTGCAAAACGTCGATTGCGAAACAAATGTTATTGTTATTTTAAAATATTGTGCATTTTATTAGTTATTTTATTATTACTGTTATTTTCGTTTCTTTTTTATTTTGTATAAATAATTGAGTAATTGGTTTGACGTCCGTACGTCACTTAAGGTGGCCACTGAAAATCAGCGTTGTGTTGTGGTTTGCACCACTTCATAACATAAAGCTGAGTGGCCAGCTACCGGTCACAGTCGCGATCAGCCATTTTTATTATTAAGTTTTATAATACTGTGTGTTTTATGTACGTTGCGTCTGTGTATCAATAAATAGTTTGTCTTTCTTTCTTTCTAATTTTCGATGGAAATTCATTAACAGACATAGTGCATTAACCAAAAACGTTTCCTTGCCATCTATGTAGAAATATCCTACATTAACTATACAGGGTATATCAAGACTGCTACCGAAAACGAAGCCGGGTGGTAGTTTAGGTGACTTCAGACACAATGCAACAGAAAAAGTTGCAAAAAAAAGCAACAATTTTTTTTGTTATTTTTTTTCCTATGACCATATTGGGTGGTAAATGCATTTTTTCCTAAAATAATTGTGTATACCTTTTTATTTATAAATAATCTAAGGTATAAAAGAGTTTAAATTATTATTTTAGCAAAAACTATGGATTTACCACCCAAAAATGACGATATTTAAAAAATCATAAAAAATAATTGTGGCGTTTCATTGCGAAATTTTTAGTTGCATTGTGTTTGTAGTCACTACAACTACCACCCGGATTCGTTTTCGGTAGCAGTCTTGAGATACCCGGTATGTAGCTATAATACTAAATACAGCCACAAAGCTAAGAACTGAATGGAGTATGAAAAATGGATTTAAATTGCCTGTCGTAAAAGTTTCAATAAAAATCAAATGTATTTTGCAATGGCAGTATAGACGGAACTGTCTCGTCCAACCAGCCAGTAATCTCTCAATGCACGCCGCCATCAGTAGCCGTCGACAAAAATGTTAATCATATTCGTCAGCACGTCACGGCGACAGCGTCAGCTTCAGGCGTCAGGCGTGAGCTCGTCAGGGCGTCATCAGACGCACGCCGACGGCGATTGACTTTGACGCAAACAATAAATAGCTTTCAGCGAACGTTTCATGAAACACATTCATAATAATATATGAAGCAATTTTGTTTTACGATAATAAATTCACATGTCGAAAGCGATATTTATTGCCGTTTTTATAGTTTGTACTGTAACTAAAGATGTTATTTTAGTAAATAAAATTTAAAACGGCCGCACGGCGAAACTTCACGCGGTCATCGTAAAACGGACGTGTTGTTGTTGGAGCCCTTCCAAGCGGCCCAGCGTGCAGCCGCGCCGCGCAGCACGCAGCACGCAGCACGCCGCACGCAGCGGGCACAGCGCGCTGCACGACACGGCCGGCGCCTGCACGCGCCCAGCGCCGCCCAACTTAACTTATAAATAGAATGCACATGGTATTTAACGTAAGGAGCTTTCTGGTGGCACGCCGGCGGACGGAGCGGATGGCGCGGATGGCGGGCGCGAGTGGCGGCGTGGGTCAGTCAGTAGACGCGACCGCTGAAGCGTGGCCGGCCGCGCGCTCGCTCCGCTCTCGTTGGCGCAACTTGTGTGCGAGTTTGCGAAGTTTGCGAGTGTCGGCGTCGCGCGAGGCGGCCGACTCCTCCGCGACAGTGAGTGCGTCGTGTTGTCGAGTCCGCAGACGCGGCGCCGCGTACCTGCCAGTGCCGCCGATCACCGTGGCGTGTAACCGTGTTTCAAAAATAAATCGTTGCCGATCCGAAACCGGAGCACCACGAAGGTTAATGACAAAATAAAAAAGCTTGCATTAAATTGTGCGCCTGAAAAACCGTTCGGCCCGCCCGCAGGCGCTCACATTGACACGTGAGTCTGCCGCGAATATTTTTGGTTGTACTAGTCACTCCGACATGCGGTTTCCTTCAACGTTTTGAATACGTTTCGTAAAAGTGCTGTTTGGATGAATAACGCAGTTGTTATGGACGTAAAAATGTTTACAAATACTTGTTGCGTACTAATAAA
The DNA here is from genome assembly GCA_009982885.2 of Hyles vespertilio. Lineage (NCBI taxonomy): Eukaryota > Metazoa > Arthropoda > Insecta > Lepidoptera > Sphingidae > Hyles > Hyles vespertilio. Next base: position 1,793,718 of record CM042818.1, read on the forward strand.
AGTTTTTCTTATTAGAGCAATTGTGAAACTGAGTAACAATGTAGGAACACGCGCCGCAAACTTTGCGTCATGGAACCTTGCTCTGTTTCCATACGTAACACCGGCGGGTGTAATCAACGGATAATGAGCTAAAACGATACACTACACTACACGACTCATACATTTCTGAACTATTACCAAGCGCACGTAGTTAATTAAAACTCAAAACGACCGACGCTGAAACGCCACAAGAGGACATGTTCTTCAAATTATTACTTTTAATTAGATGTTTTACAGCATTCACTCTAATTACATATCTAGTAAAACTGTTAAATGAACTTAAACAGATTAGTAATTTTAATAGAAAATAAATTTCCGTAAAATCAAAATATAAAGGTTGAAGAAAAGAAAATTATATGCCATTTAACTTAGGTACTAATACGCTAATCAAGTTTAATTAGTTTTTGGGTTTGCTGTAATTTAAAAGATTATAAAATATTACCAGTATTTAGAAGTGAAATAAACGCAAACTTTGTGAACTTACTAATTAGTGTTGTGCATTTTATTACTTTGCTTACAAAAGATTGAACGCCTCAAAACTTAATATTAAGTTACACTAAGATGTGACATGTAATGTCCTGGGTTCAATTCTTAATCCAATATCTCAGCATTACAATTAATTTAACTACTACAATAAGCATAGGATTTTTAATTCCAACGGATAAACATGTCCCATTTAAGTGAAAGCTCCTGTGGTGCAGTGAGTCAAAAGCTTGCAAATGAAAGGGTTCGGGTTAAGTTCCCGGGAACGTAAATGTTTTCTTAAAAAATCCTTGTCGGATCTGAGTGGTGCTTTTCTGAAAAGTATCATACAGAAGACGCATTATTATTGTTATAATGTTGTGTATGTTTTATAAATTGATATCGGGCCCTGAGTAAATGCATGACATCTGGACAGATGGTGGACACCTTACCAACGACACAGCCTATTGTTTATCTTAATCTCTAATCAAAACTTTATAACAAATATCTGCGTATTGTAATGTAATTTTAGCAGCCAAATATTAGTGATAAGGCCGCCATTTGTACTTTTGTCTTTTGTTCTAATACATGCATAGAACCTGCACCCTCTCATTTCGTATCCGGATTCTCTTCCACTGTGCTATACGGACAGCTCTTGAAAATTTTCGCTCTGTGTAAACGACTGTCATTTTGCCCAGACTAAACACATTTCTTGTTAACGAAAGGTAAATGATAAACATTGAGTCATTTGAAAAGGTATCGATTCATCTTCTATTTTGTTCTTACTGACAGTTAATTAGAAAGAGCTTTCAATTATACATTCGTCATATGTATATACACATGTATGTATTTATATATGTACTATAGGCCTTATGAGGAAGCTCAAAGTCACTCAACGAGCCATGGATAGGACTATGCTCGGTATTTCCCGACGAGATCGAATCAGAAATGAGGAGATCCGAAGGAGAACAAGGGTTACCGACATAGCCCATAGGATTAGCAAGTTGAAGTGGCTGCGAGCCGGGCACATAACTCGTAGAACCGATGGCCGTTGGGGCCGGAAGGTTCTAGAGTGGAGGCCACGTACAGGTAGCGAAATGATGGGCCACCTACAAGGTGGACGGACGACCTGGCTAGGGTTGCAGGAAGTCGTTGGATGCAGGCCGCTTCCAACAGGTCGATGTGGAGATCTTTGGGTGAGGCTTATGTTCAGCGGTGGACTTATTTTGGCTGAGATGATGATGAATCATAACCTATGTTAAAAATATATTAAATAATATATTACGGTTTATTAAAAATTCTTGTCAAATCTATAACGTCAAATAGTAAGCTTAAAGTTACTTAACTTATCACAAAGCGACTTGTATCAGCAACTTTAATAATCAATTAATAAAGTTGTAGAGTACACCTTCTATCTTTAGTTTAAATGATTTTATAATTATTTCAATATAGGAATATATGTATGTGTAGGAAAAGTAATGCTCCAATATACACCCGAATTAAGCAACGCTTCATAGGTTTAGCCAGCGCATATCGAAATTAGGCGGTGAGATATTGAATTCAATGCCTAGACAAACAATTAAATCTATATATTCCTTAAATTTAAATATGAAAATTGCCTTCTTGCATTGTATTTTATATCGCTTAATTAGTCTCCAACGTAAGTGCATTTATCAAAGCCAACATCTCCAACAAACATTGGTTGATCTTCTCATGTAGAATTTAATTGCCGATATGACGATATCGATCAAAGACAAACGTGCGAAAGCTTTAATAAGATGCCTACGTAGTAAAAAAATTCTACGAAGTTCAAAAGAAAATGTTCTGATTTAATTAGAGAGTTACTTTATTGTGTTGCGTTAAGTAAAATTCACTATCGACTAACGCACTAAAATTAGCGTGGGGTCACCACGTAAAATTTAAAATTAATGAATTGTTGATAAACGGTCTAGAGCTGCTTACTTATTCTCGGTGGTCGCGGGATAGAATCTCACAGGGCACTGCTCTGACTTTTATGATTCATCTTATTGATAGTCAAACCTTTATAATGAATGATCAAAATGATGGAAAACATATCGTGAGGAAACCTACATACCATAGCGATTTGTAAAAAAACTATGGTGTGTAAACTCTGCCAACCCACTGGGCAATCGTGGTGGACTATATGGTCTAAACTCTAACAACTCTCCATCATACTCTCGATTGTACAGAAGGCTCATGCCCTGCATTGGATATATTCGATGATACAGTAGTGCTAAAATTTTACGCCCTTAAACCAATAAAAATTGAAGGTATTAAATATTTGTATTAGCTGAGATCAAATAAATAATAATAAATATACCTAACAGTCATATACATAGCCTTGACCCCACACTAAGTTCTAGTTTTGTGTCGTCGGTATCAGGAACTACGAGAGACTTTTCAGTGTTACAAGCACCCAGATCTGAAACAAATGCCTGTAGATCACACAAATATTTGTTTCGGTGCGGGGAACGAACCCACGGCCTTACGTGTCACAGCCGGTGACTAACCAACTGCGCCACGGAGGCTGTCAAATGTGCAATCGTATCAGGGAACGGTAGTTATTTAGCAGCTACGCCAATATTCGCCTAATTTATTAGTGAAAACGTAAATCTTTTTATACATCCCACGTATTTGACGCAGCTTAGGAAAGTAATATTTCAAATTTGAATATCTCCCAAAATAAGCTTTGAGTGGGGTTGGAATGTTCTGCATTGTGGGTAGTTAATATGCAAACTTATAAATAGATTTTTTTAATTCTAAGGAACATTGATAATTACTTTGTTATGGCGTTGAATGGCGACACAAGCGTGCCATTTGCCTGATGGTTAAAATTCGATATGTTCAATAGTTACTCTGGTTACAATATCTTTCAAACCGAAACACAACAGTGTATTTACACTGCTGCTTGCTGGGAGGAATAGACAATATTTCACAGTAACATAATATTATCACATCCAATTTTATTCATTCTAAGATCTAAGTAAAAGAAAGGTGCTGTATGTATCCTACTTCTCATTCAGAAAATGTAAACATGACGTATTTTCTTAAACAGAAGCAATAGTGTTTATTAATAAATTAAGATGCTGATGATAATTCTAATCCAAAAAAAAGCAAAGTTTGTAGTCATATAGTAAATGTCCATCGTCTGAAAAGAATATTGAAATTTTAATTGAAATTCATTCAAAATATACTAATGTAGTTAATGGAACCCACTCGAATTTAGCGGTAACATAGTCCAGGTTCATCAAATACACTTGTACTTTTAATATTACCCATCAAATTGAAGTAATCAATTGATTCATCCAAATGGATAGTTTCTACTTATATTGAGATTTAAAAAAATGGTATGTACTTGTAAATTATTTATGATTATTTTCATTAACCATGGATTACATTACTATAAAAGCGATGATAAAATGTTTAGGCGCGTACCGCTTACCATCATGCAGCAAGCTCCTCTGCCTGCAAAGAAAAAACAAATCTCGGACCTCCGATTATTATGAATCCAAGTTACCTAAATAATTTATCAGTACACTAATGAGAAGAAATAATATAGGCATTTAAAAAAAGTATTACTTTTAAAATTGTTTACAATAATTCTCGATCCATTGACGGAGCGAAACTTTTCGTGCTCAATTCAACTGCACATGTCGGGGATGGGTTTATTTTTGGCGCTTTTAAGTTAGTGTATCAAGCTAGTTCAATATCCTCTGGTTCATAGGTTTTGGCCCATTATGGTGCTTCATGTAACAGATTTTTTATGGGAATTGCATTCGCAACCTCTCGTGTCACTTTAGGCCTGTTAACCAACTAAATCATAAAGGTTATCTCAACATGCTTGAATGACAGTGATCGCCTCCTAAAATTAATCATTTTTCGGGTTAAAAATTGACCCCATTAGTGTAGTTGTGTTAATAGTAGATAAGATGCATAATCTTTGTGCTAAGTCAGAGCCCTACACGTATCTAGACAATGTATCTGCGTTGATCGCGCTCCGGTGCCATCAAGCTATCTGATCATGACTAGAGGCTTGCCATGTCGTGTGTGTCAGCGTGATCACCCTATTCAGTTGTAGTGGGGATTATGTGAGGAATTTTCTAGTCGAAACAGCAGTGTTTTAACTGTAATAGATTCAGGAATCGTTGTATTTGATGAAATTAGAGATGTTGTAATAGGTAATGTGTATGTTCTAAGTGATTTTGCTTTAATCGAGTTTGATGTTGAAGTTTAAACAACTATAACAGATTCAGAGTATTGAGGATTCAAATAGTTTGGTAAGGGATTTTTTTTATTTCGTGATAATAAGGAGATGAATTAAATATGGCAATTCAAGCTACAAAAGCTTTTGTAATGAGTAATTGAGTGATGAATAGAACAATTGGTACAGACTATATCGCCGATTGAAAAAATGTAACCTCAATTACTTATGGTGACTAGCAGCTAAAATCAGTGTGTTCAATAACCTAATCAAAACGATAAATGAAGAAGGGAATTCCTCCTACTGTACAATTACGTGCTGAGTTCTGACGAGATTTTCAGTCGCTATCAAAGGTGTTAATCCGATATCTGCTAATTCACCTAGAAAGCTTTGGATGCATTCGACAAGATTTTCATAAATTGGGATGCTCGAAACTCTTACAGCAATTCAAAGGCTGAGAAATTCAGGCAGATAAGTAGGTAACCGAGTAATTATTTATGGGCGATTACATTTCATCGTAATTTCAATTTGGAACTCAATAAAAGTGAACATAAAATTGACATCACCTACTTACTGAGGAAAGATTTTCAATGATCGCGCGACGAAGGAGGTTAATCACCAGATGGACAAAGCGAGCTAAGTCTATTTTTTTCAATTTTCGCCGACGCTGTGCGCTGCGCTCCGGCCGGCGATCGCATCTCCTGAGAGGTGATTTACTTCCAGTTGCGAAACGATAACGCTCATAGTTCATCGTTCGAGGCGTTTGGACAATGTTGACCCAGTATCGTGGGTAAAACGGTCCGCCAGATTAACATTGTTTCGTACATTGTGCACTACATTAAACAGTCACTAATCGTGTTTGCGCTTTTTTTTTCGTTATTAATTATACCTACGCGAGCGCTGGTGTATATGTTTATATGATATTTTGGCTATTAGCACGGTATTTCGGTCATGTTGTCCGTGTAAAATCAAAACAAAATAATAATGCGCGTACTGGAAACTTTGGTAATTGGTTCATGTACGGATGTGGTTTTTTCGTAACTTTTATGTACTACGGTGTTTGAAACAGACGCCGTAAACGATTCACCCAAATTATTATAAGCATATTCCATTTACGTTCAATCTTTTGAGAGAGGAAGTGGAAATTGTGGTGGGATTTTGTGTGTAGACTGGGTTAACATTAGCGTACCTGAATGAAACAGTGTTAGGAATTTCTGTGACTGAATACGGTTAGTTGAACGATTCGTTTTGTGGTTATTTTCAGAGCTGATAGATTTCGTGTGATGTGCCAGTGACGCGGAAATAATGGAAATTTATAAACTTATGAATGATATCATAGCGTTTGTGCCGACGCAGTTTTGTTTGCATTTCTTTGTTTGTTATGAAATTGTCCGATTGATCTTATGGCTGTGATAAATATTATTAGTCTTGGACCGTAGGTGTCAATGTCAACTCTCGTAATTATTTATGTGAAGTTATCGACTTGGTCAACTTGAATTTGCTACGACCCCGGAGTTTACGTATACATCTCCTCTAAACCTAAGACGCATTTTTATAGACGAAATAAAGAATTCTATTTTCTATTGAAGATTACTAAGCCATTTTTTGTTTATTTTGACCCACACTATTCCTACATCTATAAAAGGATATTTGATAACTATTCGTGAGTTGATGAAGAACTTTGGTAAACATTCATTAATTTCTTATCAAAAGCTAATTACTCTGATGTCGTTGCATCATAAACATGAAAAGAAAATGGTGGCATCGAGCTATCTTCATCAATTAGTTGGCCATTATTGGCTCCTTGCTCGGCGGTGATCGTTATTAGGGCTGCAAAGAGGCCATTATCGGGCGTCCCTTCCTGTGCACTGACGCGTCCTACGTCATCGAATGACAGTCGATTTACTGGTGACGTTACCGATGTTATGAGTATAAAAGGCTTCGGTTGTTGATGAGAGACGAGATTCTTTTATTGATCATATTGGCAATTTAATTAAACTGTATTTGGTACTGTTTATTTTATGTATCATATTTGTTGACTTCTTCAAACATAATCTTACACATAAAATAGCCTTGAGATTCTCATTTTATAACATCATCAGGCAGGATTCTTATATATCTATATCTATGTTTTATGCCTTATGATGGTAATATTGTGTGCATGTTGTGTTCACTAGTTTAGAGTGTCCTTATTTTGTTATTTGTTTTTTTTTTGTATAACCTAGCTATAGCCTATCTTTTAAGGAACATTTAGTTTGTGAACCAAATAAAAAAATAAATAGGATAAAGAAACATAAATAATTAACACTTTAACCGTGTACTATTTTAAAGCGCGCTTTTTCACCCGTACCCAATAATTGGACAGCTATAAAAGTGTTAAGTCAAAAGATTTCTGAACATATTATCTTAAATACGCTCGACATGTAAACAAACCACGAACGATTTTCATCACTAGTTCAAATAAAGTTCAACCATACGTGACGAGGTTGTAAAACACGGAATAATTTATGGAAAGGTAAGATCTATTTTAATGTTCGTCACACGTGCCCGCTGAAAGGCGGTTTCGTAGGGCGCGGAAATTTTGAAATTGGACTTATGTTGTTTGTTATTCTCGCGCTCTCTTCAGCCACTGGATTTCCACCACAGAACATCACCCTCCCACTATGGATTTTCATACATTTTGATGGTCAATCATCATGCACTATAACTGTGAAGGTTAACATCGTGAGGAAACCTGCATATCATAGCGATTTGTATAAATTGTTATGGTATTTAAAGTCCGCCAACCCGCACTAGGCCAGCGTGGTGGACTATATGGCCTAACCACTCTCAATCGTACTCTCGATTGTAGAGGAGGCTCAAATTCTGCAGTGGGACGTATATGGGCCGATACAGATACAGTTACGGTTTAAACCGAGTCGGCATAATTTTTTCGACGGGCAAGAAATCTCTCACCTGTGTACATTCTATCAGACAGATGCTATCCGAAATGCACTATAGTTTCAAATAACAGCATTAAACGTAACTGTTTTGACTATCATCAACATTATCTAAATACACAATCTTATAATCTTTAAAATTCAAGGCTTGAATTGTTCGATTTGCGTTTCTTAAGTCTTTTCAAAGCATTCATTCTGTTTGGATTCCCAAAGCATTAAGAGAAACTAGATAGCGTTAACAAAAACAAGATTACGAACGAGCCAGTGCTCTATAAACAGCAATCATAATAATATTCCAGGATCATTCTGATGCCGTTCTTGGTATCGGTGTTGCTCCAACATCGCTTTTCCGGGAATCCATCGGATATTTAGTAATCAGTTTCAGGAAATATCTGTGATGTTTTTTAAAATTAAAAGAACAGTTTTGGTAAGGTATCATTGATAATACTAGTTATATTTTTACGGAAACTAGTTATGAAGGCACTGAATATTCCACGATAAGAAGCATGTTAATGACTGTTTATCCTACCTTTTGTTGGCTTTTCATAATATTGGCCTCTATAAATGGGAAGGCTCAAACGTACGTCACCTTTAATTGCGCTGGGAGTTGCGATGTCCATTTAAGGTATTATGAGCGTCCATGAAACATAAGAGGTCACGTGATCTTTCATCAACCTTAGAACCATCGTATAAAGGCTGAACCGGCCGCGCAGTGGGTTCAGCATCCCCGATGATCTCAGGTCATCCAGGTCACCCAGGTCGCTTTTTACGATAGCCAGTGGATACCGTAGCGGATTTTCCTCGTCCATTACGATAAGGTGAGAAAGTTTAAAATGATATCTTTTTTTATTTCTTAGGTTTGTCAAACGAGCAAGCAGGTCACCTGATGGTAGGTGACCACTGTCGCCTATAAGCATCCATAACGCTTAGATATTGAATTTGATGCTGGCATATTAAGGGAGGGAGCGGGAAGGAAGAAAGATGGGAATAGGTAAGAGGTATCTACCAATGGCTTATAAAACCTGGTGGTTTGAGATAAATGTCCCATCTAGCCACATTTTAAACATCGGGTTATTTATTTATAAATTTCTTATTGAACACCATCTACAATAATAAGACAAAGAAAGACAACACATTTAAATACAGGTGACAATTGGTGGGCTCATCGCTTACCCCGATTTCTTCCAGACAACCATTAGGTTAAGTTATGTTATTGGGTTACATTTTGAAATGGCAACACCAATAAGTAGAGACAAAAAGTTAACTGCGCGTCGGTTCTGTCCCATTACTCATCGGTAATATTCGTCCTTAGTACTACATAAATCCAAAAGTTAACTGCAATGGCATCAGGACGAATTCAATCGCTTGGTTAACTTGGGTTGAACCTTCAATGTTTTTTACAATTAAATAAATAAATACACCCAATAGTCAAATACATAGACCTGACCCCCCACTAAGATCGAGTCTTGTGTCGTGGGTATCAGGAACTATGACAGACTTTTCGGTTTTACAAATACCTAGACCCGAAAAAAACCCTGTGAGTCTTAAAAATATTTGTTTCGGTGCGGGGATAAAAGCGAACCAAGCGAAAGTGATGACTAGCAAAGCCCATAGTCTCTGTGTTCCCTTATGAGATACAAGTATGAAATTACTCATGTATATATTATGTCTGTATATAGGAAATATACATACACTCTGCTTGCACTATGCTTTTTTCCCAAAAGGGATAGAAAAAGATGCTACACCCACCTTTCACCTTGTTCGTTTTGTCCCACGATGTAATAGGGGGCGAGCCTATCACTATATCAGGCACGAAGTCTTCACTCCGAACTGATAATGAAGAGAAAAATGCAATATTACTTTGCCCAACTTTAGTACACCTACGTCACTGAGGCAGTATATAGGAAAATCATTAAATAATCGTTAATTATTATTTCTTTCTAAGCTAGTCCGTAAATGATAATCTTCAAATCCATTTAATAATAAATAATATATTAATGAATATAACACGGTACATAAATATGAGGCAACGCGAAGTTTACTAAAACAGAAGTCGGCGCGAACTAATTGTGCCGGCCAACAAACTGACCTAATAAAACACTGTTTACATTATTATACGTGCGTGCGGATTGACACAGCTCATTTGTATCTAGTGATATAACTATTATTTTCCTCTGTTATTTGATTTTTAACCGACTTCAAAAAAGGAGGAGGTTCTCAATTGGACTGTAGGTATAATGTTTGTGACCTCATAACTTTGTAGTTTGTACTGGGTGCACCGATTTGGATTTTAGTAGTAAAATAAAATGGTGACTTCTCCATACTGATTCGAGTAGCGTAGAAATGGTAGCATACATACATAAACTCACGCCTTTTTCCCAGAAAGGGTAGGCAGAGGTGCTGTGACACCAACATTTCGCTTTCTATTTACGTTCCGTGTTCCGTCACACGATGTAATAGAGAGCGAGCCTATCGCCGTATAGGTTAGAAATTCCTGATCCCGGGCTGATAAATGAATAGAAAAATCGAATATCACTTGGCCCAGGATTCGAACCCGAAACCTCGGCGTTGTAATTGTACCGTAATAAAACTGCATCACCGAGGCAGTTTTCAAAAGACTGATTTTTCCATACATATTATATTTTAGATGAAAATATAGATCTGTAGTAACTGCTAGTGAATTCATCGCCGTAGTCCTATGCCTTATAAAGGAGTCTATTTATTACTGTATTAAAGAATAACATAAATAATAACAAGAAAAAAAACAATAACCAGAAAAAAATATAAGATTAACATAGTGGACTACAACAGTTAATTGTATCTTCGGCATCGGCATATAAAAGCTAACAAAAATAATTTACACAAATACTTAATTTTCACCCAAACTTTCACAACGAAGCATGGCGACCTTTTGTCATCCTCTCAAAAGAAACGCAATTTACACTCAGATCCACAATCTATAAATATAAAAATAACATATTCCTCTTAAATAACATCGTTAAAAATGTTTTGATTTCCAAAAATGCGTGACACGTTGAGTTGTAACACTGAAGACTTTACTACGTCAGAATAGACAAAAAAAAATTAAACATTCAGTTTATGACTCCGGATTTAAACATGTTTAATCAATAAATGAGATTCCTGCTCGATTTAGTGGCTTCCTCTTAAATAAGGTATTGGAGTTTGGTGAAATAATTTTGTGAGTGGAATTTTTCGTGTAAATAATTATGTATCTATTCTTAATTAATATTAACTATAATTTTTCCCATGGCGGCAAATGCGTTAATTTATGTTTTGTCAATCAATTAATGGTTACGTTTTGTCGAAATTCATTCGTTCATATAAAAAAATCATATTCGCTTATTTTAAAGGATTATTATATGAGAATTGACAAAGGAATGTTACGGTGATACCCTTAGAAGGTCAAGTCAAAAGTTCCCTGAATCGACGAGAATGCATAAAGAGGTTGATGAAAGTGGATGAAGCGAAAGTAATATGTCAGGATCGGGCAAAGTGGCCATCTATAGTCTCTGCCTACCCCTATGGCATACAGGCGTGATTATGTTATGTTATGCAAGTAAGGATTATTGCACACTAACTTAGCCTAAGCTCACCGACAGTAAACAAGCACTAGGCCCATGTAGTGGACTACATGGCCTAACCCCTGCAATCGTACTCCCGATTGTAGAGGAGGCCTGGTATCCAGATGCATGGTAGCCAGAATCGTAAGTATTATTTTTTTTGATTATACTCACCGCCCGCCCATAATTACTCTGCTCTTACACTCGTCATTGCAACTACTATAATTTAAGATCGACAGCGGGACACATTTTGTTCACACTGTACATTGAAGCTCAGCTTATCCTTACCATAAATCTAAATATAAAAACCTAGTACTACGGCGTTAATGTAGGCAAAACTCGTGACAAATAAAATCACACTCCATTCATCTGCGTGTAAAAGTCTAGGTCTCCGCATTAATAACAGCTAACTTGCCACAAGTTCTTCAACCCTGCCAACTCCATTTGTGCTTTATCCGTTTTCTACGTGACGGCGGGGGTATTATAAAATATTATTCAATACAGTTTGATTATTAAAGGCGGCCGCCAAGGTCCCTTCTTATACAATGACACTTGACGCCGATATCTTGGCGTATCGTTGAGCGGCGATCTATACTACGAGCTTGTCAATATTGGCTAAATTAACCTAATTTTAGAAATAAGGTTGGGCTTTATGCACGCTACTGTTCTGAATGGTTGCATTGAAAAAGTGATTTATACATTACAATAGCGTGGTATGTAGTAATTGGACATACGGAAAATGCTTTTAATCATCAAACAGAGTAGAAAATTGTGGTGATAATTGCATAAGGGGGATACATGAATAAGATGGATGACTAAACATAAAGTGCATTTTGATAGTAATAAATGCTTCCTTCGTCCAATAACTCGTAATGTATCTGTATCAGCCCATATACATACGTCCCACATAGTCCACCACGCTGGCCTAGTGCGGGTTGGCGGATTTACATATCATAGAAATTTTATAAATCGCTATGGTATGCAGGTTTTCTCACGATGTTTTCCTTCATCGTTTTAGTGCGTGGTGATTGACTATCAATACATATATGACTCCGAAAAGTCGGAGGTGTGCCCTGGGATTCGAACCCGCGAACACCGTGAACATGTTGGCAGTCGCGTCTAGTCCGTTTACCAACAGGCCACCACGCACTTATTTTTCGTACACTAATAGCCAAAAATCCCGCAGCAATTAACTGACCACGCAGTCTTCAAATTGTCCTAAATAAGCTTTCTACCTTCAGCGACTGTTTATGTGACATTTCAAAACAAACATGGCGGCCGTTACGCGCCATTCTCATTGATTTGTTGTTATTTAATTTTAGCGTCATACCTTCGCATGCTTACTCGAGTCTACATGGGGTATTGCGAAGCAATTGTTAACATAATGCTGGTATTCAGGAACTATAAAACACACGGTTATTGGTACTCCGTAAACTATTATCATAACAGTATGACACATTCGGAACTTAAACGATCTGTGTGTCTAATTTTGAAGTTCGTATTTCGAATAGTGTTTGTTGTTGTATAGATAATTGCTGCCGGAGTATCGACAGTTTCAGGGATTCGTTGAACGCAATCGAAAACATTACAGTCGTTGCCAAGCCTCAATGACTAGGGTGAGACGCAACTTACGGCCCGACCAGAATCGAGATAAGTTCATGTTGAAAAATGTAAACGGTTTTCACGTGCAAAGTGTATTAGATTAGTTGCGAATGTATATATGTATTAACCGTTGAAACAACGCAAACAGTTATATTTACCGGCGCAGGCGCACGCCGCTCCGGCCTCGCCGCTACCGCACGCCGCCGCGATTGACTACTGATTTGTTTGCAATTTTTTACCTTACCGTTGTCAATGTTAATGTTTTCCTGGTACTGATTCATGTCTCTAGCCCAACCTTAACACTTCCAACTGTAATAACAAACGCTAAATAAACGCGAGCGCCGCAGCGCAAGGCGTAAAGAATCCAGACGCGCAGCGCCCTTGAATATTGGTAAAACTCACTTCACCTGTTACGCACATTACAATTATTTACAATCGTAAATCTTATCAACAAATGAATTGTTTATTATCGTTAGAGCAGTAACATTGATCGAGTCTATCGCGGTGGCGAGTGAATGCGCGATTCCGCTAGGTGGAAATTATCGGCAGACGGTCTATTTCGGCCTGTAGGAAGTTTGTAAGTATTTATAAATTGAAGTCGGAATTATATGCCACGTTTATGCTCCGCAGATCGATGGGTGAAATAATTTCTCGATTGCGCAAATATTGCGCGCACGTCAAAAACACCGGCGCGACGGCGGTACCGCGGGGCGGATCGTTCGCGATGTTCCAATTTTTCCAAACAGATACATCGCGCTGATTTGTGACACTCGAACGCACAGATAATACATTTCACAGCTTCCGAGAAACGCAGCGCGATGTTTTGTGTCTTGTAATATTTGATAATATCGGCACTGCTGACCGATTGCATTCAATAAATTTGTTCGCGTGAAAAACTTGCGTTCTAAATCTCACGGGCAGTTTTATTTCGGGCCATTTTTTATGTGTTCGTCAGTATGCATTTTTCTCAGAAACAACTAATCTAGTGATTACGCTGTAAACTTTATTGATGTGTTCCATCCATTAAAAGACTGGGTTTAAATAATTACAAGTCATTCAATCACTCATTCTTTCATTCACTGATTTGTCTGGTTTCGCGCCATCGGATAGATAATATCGTCTTAGACACTTTTGTTGCCACATCACCTGTAGCCTGTGTGAGCGACCTATTTTCCAAAATAGTAGTGTTGCCAACCTAATAAACCAATATTCCTATATCTGCATCGAGCATGTTTGTTATCTTTGTTCTAATATTGTTTATTGCATTCGAAACCGTCTTAGTGCAAATGCAAATGCTTTGCAGCTTGAAATTTCGTGTTTATTTAATTTGATTATATACGATTATTAAGTCGACTAACTAGATTTCAGCTTTAAGGTAAAATAAATAAAGTAAAACAGGGAAATAGCAATACAATCTAATAACCCCCTTACGTTAAGTTCGGGATTTCAGTAAAGGAACGCAGTGCCTTTAGTTTAACATATTGAAGTGTATTTATTAGCTTTGTCCTTCATAATTATTAGACTCCTTATGCATTTTTAATACCCAGTTTTGCATTAGATTCCCTAGTAGAGCAATCCACTTGGTATAAGCTTTCGTGTTTGAGAAATTATGAATTTTCAGGGACTTTCATTTGTATCCATTTTGTCAATAGGCTCGGCCTCAATCACACATTAGATAAAAAATAGGTTTTCTAGGTTATAAAAGTTACTTCCACTAACTGAATAGAGCTTGCATGTAAATGTAATATATCTTTTTATGAAGCTCAAAGTTCAGCGCGTTGTTATTGGAAGGTGTTACGTTCACAACACGTGCTTGTGACGCTGTACCGTTATTAACAGATAGTGTTTAAATACCCAGAAACATTGAAAATAAATTTCTTTTTATATAATAGCAGGATAGTAAATTTTGAGGAAACAACTAAACTAGGGTGCATCTAACGGGTCGCTGTGAGAATTCTTAATGCAGGCCTATTATCAGTAATATTAATTAAATATCTTATGGCATACTGGTGGGTCTCTCATATGTGAGACGCCGCCTGGTTAGGTGGTACGCTATGTCTATTTTACTCGCCAATCGGCAGTGTAAATGCATTTTTGTGTTCTGGTTTGGAGGATATCGTAGTGTGAGTAATCATTGAGATATTGACCCTTAACATCCTATGTGTCAGGATGCCAAGCGCAGTGGTATGTCAAGCATTGCTTTGTAATTCATAGTGTTGCTTAATTTACTTATTGTCCATGAGCGGTCGTTTTGGTTACCATCAGGCGAATGATGTACTTGTTTCGACATTCATTGCTATAAAAAGGGAAGAGACGAATTTGGTAAATGGTACTCCACCCATTCATACTGTAGGCATATTCTTAGTTTGCTAGAATGTTGCAGAATTTTTACATTAATCATTTTTATATCGAAATACATGTTTGTGGGGATAGTGCGACATACGTTTTTATTTCATGACGCAGACTATAGATGGATGTTTAAGTACACTTTATTGAACATCCCTTAATACAGAAATATACACACATAGAGGATGTTTTTTATAGGGGTATACAACTTTAAGTTGGCGATACTTTTTTTATTGGCGGCCATTTTATCAGCTGTCAAGTAATATATGTTTAGTTTGGTATGGCATTTCAACATGAATAGACTGAAGCCTGAACAATGCTACCAATTTGTGCAAATTTATTTTGCAAATCATAGTTCTCTTTGGAATACGTATCGCGCACTACCTCCATTTTACGGTCAAAATAATCTTCCATCAGAGCAGTTAATTCGATTAACTTTGGAACGTTTTTGTCCTACGTTTACTCTAAATGATAACACGCATCCACAGAGACGTCTTACAGTGTGTACAGAAGAAGCCATTGCTGCTGTAGAGCGTAGTATAGAGGAAGACCCGAATCGCTCTGTCCGCCACCGTGCCGAGGAATTGGATTTGTGTCTATCCATTTTATTGAACATTTTTCGGAAAGATCTTGATTTGCGTTTTTACAAACTCCAACTCTTGCAACAATTGAAGCCCCATGATCACCTAGCAAGGCGTAAATTCGGTGAATGGATCAATAATTGAGCACTAAGAGGACAACATACGCCGCGTTATTGCCGATTTACAGCCAAAAATGTTGGAAAAATCATAGAAAATTTTATCTTCATATTAGACTACGTCTGAGCCAGCCGTGGCGGTCATATGCCAGAAATTTACCTTTCGAACAAGGCCAATTTCACATCAATATAGAAAAGCATCTATGTTTTATTCCATCCACTATAAAAATACCGTGTATAAGATAACAATTGTAATAATAAAATGCTGGAAATAGCGGTCTTATCGCTATTAGTGATCTCTTCCAGACAATAACTGTCTTTGTGACTTCTAAATATTTACTTACTTTTTTTCTTTAATTCGAAAGAATAACTTTGAAAAAATACTTCTACGCCATAAAAATTTAAACAACTCAATAATACATTTTTATTCTCGACATTTATTTTATAGTTGTATTATAACAAAATATTCCCAATAAAAAGTGTAAAAACATTTATTCGGACATAAAGCGTTGGTTTTACGATAGCCGGTTGGTAAAGGTGCAAACGTATTTACGAGTATAACCTTTTTTCATTAGTTGAATTGAGATGGATTTAGACTACTCCGATATATTGACATGCGAGACATATTTAGAAAATCTTTTTGATATTAAATGATTGTGATACAAGTATAACTGTATCTAATGACATGGGACCGTCTGGTTCCATTCGACACTCTATCTGAGCGGCATTTTCACATAACATTAGGTGAAATGCAGCCACACTGCCGCTCAAAATAAAATAAAAACGAATAATATAGTGTATCATGAACAGTAGCAAAACCAAACAAAACGTTGAATTACAATTTATTCCATTGCGCTAGCCATCCTGAGACATAAGATGTAAAGTCTCAATACGTCCAGTAATTACTCTGGCTACAATGTCCTTCAATCCGAAACACAACAGTGCATTTAAGCAGTGTTGTTTCACGGGAGAAATAGACATTGCGGTGGTACCTACCCAGATGGCCTCTTACATATGAGAGACCTACCACCAGTAATATTTTACCACCAGTCCTTTGATATTTTTAATTTTTTTTAAGTTTATCTTGTATATTCCTCTATATATCGCGGAAATAGTAGCCTTTTTGTGTTCTCCAATATTGTATATTATTTATGATTAGACATTTCGGTATCTTTAAATGAAAAAATCAACTAATGTCATAAAAGAAATACGTTTAAATTGTAGGATTATTTAGTGTTCTCGAAACTCTAATAAGTATTTTAAATGCAATAATAAATAACCCCAACAGTCACACACATAGTCCTGACCCCACACTAAGATTGAGTCTTGTGTTGTGGGTATCAGGAACTACTAGAGACTTTTCGGTCTCACAAACACCCAGAACCGGATGAAATATTTGTGGGCCGCACAAAAATTTCTCTCGATGGGGGGATCGAACCCGCGACCTCGCGTTTTACAGGTGGCATCTAACCAACTGCGCCACGGAGGCTGTCAAGTAATGTAAAGCATATCTATAGAACGTAACAACATCTTCAGAAAATTATCGACACGGATTTGTTGGGAGACAAAAAGAAATATACAATTACTTAAATCAATATAGTAGACTTTTTTTTCCTATTCCATTTTTTCCTATTTAATCCTATTCCAAAATTTTAAGAAATGTATAATACCCTATTTAATTTAGTTAATGTGCGGTTCTTCTGGTTAAAATTAACATTTGTCAGATGCGTTGAGAATCGTTCGTATATAACAGTGGCGGGCCATCGGTCGCTTCATCCATCTTACGAGTTTAACAACTGTATAGTAATAGTATAATGGGCTCATTTGTTACGCTATTTAATTGTTAGGATTATTTTGAGGTTTCGGCCTTGCGTGTGTGAAATAAACCGTCACTCCGACTTAAGCATTAGTCACTGATTGCTGAATGAAACGTTGACGACAGCTCCCATCGAATCCAAAATAAAAATGAACTACTTTTAAATATCACGACCTCATTAAATTAAATACTTTTCGAAATTACATTCAGAAATACATAAAATATTACATTTACTGCAACACATTAATGCGTATCATAACTAATGTAGTTCTTTATTACATTTCAACATAGCAAAGATCGTAACTCGTAATGCCTATAATTCTTTAAAAAAAAACTATAATACATTAAGCGGAGGCGACCGGGCCGCGCCATTGTCTGCATCTGCCAGAGAGTCTGGCACACCGGCTATATTTAAAGTACTAGATCTCGAAATAAAGTGAAAAAATAGGCACACCTTTGGCGTTTAATTTTAGTAGTAGTAGTAAGCGCATGCGTCACATAACAAAAATATACATGAATACTTGTTTATAAAATATCAATACACGCTAGATAGTTACAAATTACCCATGAAACGCTATTTATTTCAGCTTCCTCATCGATAAGTTTATCCATCACTGCGCGGACTATTTTTAACACTAGCAACACCTATTTTTTACTGGCAAAACTCGCTAACGATGCCCGGAATGGCCGATCCCGAATAAATAATGATAAATATAGCCAAGAAGGGTAAATAAATACGCTATGAATGTAACATTGGTAGAAATAAGTAAGCCGTTGTGGACAGAGTTATGTATGAAGCGAACTTGGCATTACTTCTGGCGATTTTAAAAGCGCGGCATTCAGTGTTGCCAACACAAACCAATAGCCGTATCATTAACTCTATGTTTGTGGTAACTCCTTCCTGTAATTATTTGTTTTAAAAACAGTGTTTGTGGATTTTAATGATATGGTTGGTAGAGTTAATTTAATCTTACTATAGTCAGTTTTGGTGCTATAATAAATAGGCTAGTTCCTACTGCCTCACAAAATTTAACAAGTTGTTGCTATTGTATTTTTATTTATTTAATGAGATAGATTTTACTGTTGGTAGGTCTCTAATATGTTAGAGGCCGCCTGGTTAGGTACCAACGCAATTTCTATTTCTCCTATAAAACAGCACTGTAATTGCACTGTTGTATTTCAGTTTGAAGGACGTTGTAGCAAGTGTAACTACTGGACATATTGAGACTTAACATGCTATGTCTCATGATGGCGAGCGCATTTGTTTGCTTTGTAACTCAAGGTGTCGTTTGGTTCTGCTACTGTTCATGAACGGTCGTATCACTTACCATCAGGCGAACGGCATGCTCGTCTCGCCATACACTGCAATAAAAAAAATAAAAAAATCAACAATGAATCAAATTAATAAAAATATGGGCTAAAGAAGACTTATACCCATAAACGCCTGTATATCTATACGAGGAATATTCTTTACGATGTAATCTGAAAGTTTATAAGAAGTGCAACTCCCTCAGGATGGTAGTCGGGAACAGAATAACACAAAGTTTTCGCGTGAAGTTTCGCGTCAGTATTAAACGGTTAATTATTTAGCACTTTTATGCACTTTAAATAATGCACTGTTACATCAAGTTTCTTATTGCAGTACTCAGAAACATATAAGTACGGAATGGCGGACTTTACATACCATAGAAATTCATACGAATCGCTATGGTATGCAGGTTTCCTCACGATGTCTTCCTTCACCGTTTTTAATGCGTGGGATTTGACTATCAATACACACGGGACTCGAAAAGTCAGAGCTGTGCCCTGGGATTTGAGCCCACGTCCACCGTAAACATGTTAGCAGCTGCGTCTGGTTCGTTACCAACAGGCTACCACGCACTACCACTATGTATCTATTTTAAATATTTGGGACCATTTACCATTGTGTTTATGCTTGGCACCCACAAGGAGAAAAGGCAATTTCAATTCTACAATTGAATTGCATTTAAAAATATTCAATAAATCTCAGAGCTTATATCAAAATAATTCCCATCTATACCATGCTGTCTTCAGTGGATACTTATCTTTACCGGCGAATATCGTCCGTTTGTTTCGGCGCGCGTATTTAGGTCAATTTTGCTTTCCCATTGAATGATGAATACATCATGGATACCGGTACGAAGATTTGGCCATTTTGAACTTTGTGTATTTTGTCGGTTGATTCAAGTGTTATGAAGTGACGTTTGGATACGTGGTGGAAAATCCATTCAGATTACACCTGTGTTTGGAAAGAGTATCTTGAAAAACAAATAAAATAGTATTGGAGTTTTTGGGGCTAAGAATTCATCATCATCATCATATCAGCCACAGGAAGTCCACTGCTGAACATAGGCCTCCCCCAATGATCTCCACAATGACCTGTTGGAAGCGGCCTGCATCCAGCGACTTCCTGCGACCTTAGTCAGATCGTCCGTCCACCTTGTAGGCGGGCGTCCAACACTTCGCTTGCCTGTACGTGGCCTCCACTCGAGAACCTTTCGGCCCCAACGGCCATCGGTTCTACGAGCTATGTGCCCGGCCCACTGCCACTTCAACTTGCCAATCCTATGGGCTATGTCGGTAACCTTGGTTCTCCTACGGATCTCCTCATTTCTGATTCGATCTCGTAGGGAAACACCGAGCATAGCCCGCTCCATGGCTCGTTGAGTGACTTTGAGCCTTTTAATGAGGCCCACAGTGAGAGGCCACGTCTCGGTGCCGTATGTGATCACTGGTAACACACAACTATCGAAGACTTTCGATTTTAGGCACTGAGGTATTTTGGACGAGAAGACGTCGCGAAGTTTCCCGAACGCTGCCCAACCGAGTTGGATTCGCCGATTGACCTCTCTCTCGAAGTTGGACCTGCCTAACCGGACCACTTGTCCTAAATAGACATATTCGTCTACAACTTCGAGAGTCGAGCCCCCAACTCCAATGGGGGTGGGCACAACATGGATATTCGACATGATCTTCGTTTTATCCATGTTCATTTTAAGACCCACCTGTTGGGAAACTCGATTAAGGTCTTCGAGCATAGTGCTAAGGTCTTCCAGCGATTCTGCCAAGACTACAATATCGTCGGCAAATCGAAGGTGAGTAATATACTCGCCGTTGATGTTGATGCCGAATCCTTTCCACTGCAAGAGCTTGAAGGCATTTTCCAGCGCGGCAGTGAACAGTTTCGGAGATATGACATCTCCCTGTCTCACGCCTCTCTGTAGTGGAATAGCCTTCGTGCTCTGATCCTGTACTCGGACCGACATGGTGGCGTTGTTGTATATACACCTCAACACTTCGATGTACCGATAGTCTATGTGGCACCGCTGAAGAGACTGTAGCACAGCCCAGGTCTCGATCGAATCAAAGGCTTTCTCATAGTCCACAAACGCTAAACAAAGCGGCAAGTTATACTCCTCGGTTTTTTGTATAACCTGCCGTAGCGTATGAATATGGTCTATGGTACTAAAGCCTTTTCGGAAACCGGCTAAGAATTAGTGTTTTGAATTGTTGACCACGCGTTCTACGTTACCCAAAGAAATGATTTTTGTAAATAAAACTGGCCTTTCTTTCAGTTTTTTCCTACATTTACGACTTTAGTTTCTAACCTAGTCTATAATAGGAGGAACCGACTTGAAATTTAGATTAGCAATGCAATTTTGATGTCCTCTATGTTTTAGGTATACATAGTTGATAGTACGATTGAAAAAATACAAATGTTTCGTTTTAA
The DNA here is from genome assembly GCA_009982885.2 of Hyles vespertilio. Lineage (NCBI taxonomy): Eukaryota > Metazoa > Arthropoda > Insecta > Lepidoptera > Sphingidae > Hyles > Hyles vespertilio. Next base: position 1,815,173 of record CM042818.1, read on the forward strand.
ATGTTGGAAAAATATCATAATTATTTTCTAATGGTAAAATGTCGGCATGAAAGTTTTAGAATAAATTGCAAGCTCGCTTTCCGAAGCAAATGCTCCATTTACAGATTGCTGCCATTACTTGCCCAATATCAAATGCACATCATATGTGCCGGCAAATACAGAAAGAGATATACATGAATCATATCGCATTGATTAAAATTAGTGTTTAGTCATCGATATCAATGTTACGCTAGATACGACGTTCTTTGTGAAAAATGTGTCCCATGCGTAAGCGCCAGAAAATTTAAGGCGTTTTCAAACTTTTGGTCGCAAGAAAACTACACCCTGAAAGTAGTCTAGCGCTGCATAATTATTCTATTTGGTTATACTAGGTAGTTTCAACTTTACAAAAATCCAACAAGTCATTTGTATGCGACAGCTTCTGAGGTAATATAACTCCATGTATTTAGTCTTGTATTGATTATGAAAAAGGTAAATTATTTTCGATAATTAGTGACATTATAATAGTTGCAGAAAATGTTTAATACAGAACAAGCTTTTTACACTGCCGGACACACATATTGGTCTCGGTAACTCGTATGGATTTTTAACTTACACAATGTGGGTTTTACGGCCTTGGAATATAACCCAGGGTATCAATTAATATCACATGTATAGGCACGTTAAATACTTACAAGCTACAAAAAAAAAACTTATGTCTGGAGCCACATGTAGCCCACTGCAGAACATAAGCTTTCTCCAAGCATTCGTGGGTAAAGAGACTCATTCTTTTTAACCAAATCGTTTTAAGCGCTTAAGACAAGTCCTAAAATATATTGCACGTAAATAGGTACCACTTAATACAAAATTAATAGCAAGAGAAGTGTTGTTTACGCAATAAATTCGCAACGAGGGCTCACTGTGCCGCGATACAACATACAACACAAGGCACGACGCGAGTACAGCCACCTTTACACTTATACTAGACGCTCATACAACACGGCGAGTGTACCGCCACCTTTATAGATGTACTACCCAATGGTTCGAAGACTCTACAGCCATCGTGATTATAGGCCGACTAATACTGCTAGTCCTCAAGACACGGAGATCTCCTTGTGTGTAGATCGGGTCATGAACTGTAGATTAAAAAAAAAACTAATAGTGCCTTAGATTTACGCGAATGTTACGTATTGAAACAAAAATATTAGTTACGGATTTTCTCGCAGATTTAGTTGATTTTTTATAATACACGTAGTCATTATAACTTGTAAAATAAACTTTGAAACAACTAGCACCTCAGTCCATTTTGTTTTTTTTTTTCCTATTTTATTTTTCTTGATTTTATTTTATATGTATTTGAAAAACATATGAGTACAATACAATGATAACTGTATTACGAACGGTTGGAAATTTATAATAAATAAAAATCTGCAATAAAATCCCCAAAAAAAAATTCAATGTGTAACATTTGCGTAAACATAAGATACCATTTTGTATTTGCGTTTCATACATTACGGTGCGTGTATAAACCACCTTTACACTCATGCCTTTATCGACGCACGCTAATGCACTAGATAAGCGGCGTTCAAATTTAATAGCGATTGGCTGGTTCATATAGTCTTTCAGGTAAGTGGCCATTTTAGTAGTCTAAAACTAGGGATGGGACTTAAGGTTGAGGAAGATTTTGAGGACGTGAGAGACGTAACTTACAAAAGGGTAAAAAAACTTATTTAACTAGGCTTTAGTTAAAAAGCACTGAGAGTTGAAAGAGATTTTGTAAACGGTGTAGGTCCTATTAAGTAACCTATTCCTTTTCAATGCTTACTTAAGCTTAATATTAAAGCACAAAACAAAAAAGTAGTTTTATTTTTGATAAAAGGGATTTTTTAAAACTATTTATACTTAAAAAGTTGCATCTGAAAAAAAAGTCAATTTTTAGCACTCACAAGTCGTGGAAAACTGTTGTAAAACTGAAGATTTATAATACATAGTTGTGAAGGTTCTCGGACGAGGTTACAAGGAGATGGAAATTCATTATTCAATGCACAAAACGGTGTTTCCGCGGAACCTACCCCCCTCTCCCCTCTCCACCGCGTACCCCACTCTACCCCGCGCTCGCTTACTTACATGACCTTAATGTGACGTATCCGTGCTTAAACTAAGCTTAGTTTATATGATTAAGAGATAATTTATCAAGTTTCAAAAATTCACTCGTCTCGGAAAGTTAAGTTGTTGTTTTCAGTTCTATTTCGCGATTGCGCTGTGCCATTATATACAGTTTATGGGTGTTTAAGAAAAATCAGTAGAGGCTATTTAACTGGGATTTTAAAATGTATTATCTATAAACTAATTTAAACGTAAGGTGAAACCAGATTTAAAAAAATATATTTTATACAACTAAATAACAATCTTTAGTAAAAGACCAAACTAAGAAGCTAAAATAGTTGATAATGAGATAAAGATAGAATTAAGTACGAATAGATAAAAAGAAGCGTAAAATATATTCATTTTACGATTAAAAGGTAGGGTGTTTGAGAGATAAGTAATTGTTATTCAGTACACATATAGGCGAAGCTAATAAAAGCGTGTTAAAAGGCAGAACCTATGCAAATGAGCATAGAAAGATATTTGTTTATCACTGTATTCAGCTCGTTTATCTATGTTAGAAGCACTTAAAAATTGTGCATCTACCATTAATTGCTAAATTTTTGTATATTTTCAAATACCTACCCCAGTTACAGGCCTTCTTATCTCCTCTACGCATACTGAAATCTACGCATTTCCAAAATATCATAGCGACCTGTTGAAACAAACCGGTATACAGCGACTTCCCATCTCAAAGTACACATTTAAACGATCATAATATATATTATACCCATCATTATGCATTTACGTGCCTACGTACTTTATGGAGGTTAGGGGTTATTTATTGCAATACCACGTGGAATTGCCATGTTACCATTTTGTTTTTTACGATTATTGACGGTCAATTATAGTTATAGCATCATATTTTTTAGTAGCGATCGGCGGCTTTCAATGGCCCCCGCGGGAATACAAGATACATCGCTTTGTGTTTTGGTGATATGTGTTTTTCTATATTTCCCAATTTATGTTTTATAACCCAAATTGGGATTGTCTCGATGGCACAGTTGTGCTACGGTATGATTGCAAAGTTGAGGCTTCGGATCCCGAGTCGGATAAAGTGATATTGGATTTTTGTATCAATTAGCAGTTCGGAGTCAGGAATTTGTGCCCAATATGGCGACGGGCTTGCTCTCTATCCTATCATGCGACGAAACGCACTTGGCGAAAGGTGGATGTCCTGGTAGGACTTTTGCCTACCCCTCCTGGGAAAAAGGCTTTAGTTTATATATGTATGTAGATGCTCTCTTAAATAAGTACTCCTTACCCAATATTTCCAATTGTTTCGTTTTATTACATTCTGGCGACGATAATCGTAAACTTTGTAGTGCAATCGACGAAAAACGAAGTGAAGATTTTAACGACGATACTTAGGACTTAGGTTTTACAGAATACTATGAGAATACACGCATTTTTCCTTATTATAAATTTAGAACTTTATGAGTGTATGAATATTTGTTACTTTTACACAAACACTACTAAACAGATTTTGATGAAACGTTACATTATTAGAGCAAATATCAGAATTATTCATGGACTGTATTTGATTAGATGATGATTATTTCTGTTTTACTTAACGCCATATCTGTATACCACGTCTTAAGACTGTGTTTAAATTGAAAAGCAATAAAATGAAGTCTTATCATTTTACTGTTCCCTCCAATCTTCCGAAGCACGCTGATTACAGCGCCCGTACCCAAACTTGCGAGTTGTGACTACACGTTACCTGTATCGATAACTTACTCATCGCATCGTACAATGAACAGTTTCGCTATGGCGCAAAAAAATCAGAGTGGGGTATTAACCTACTTGCAAGCTATTTCTGTTCGCCGTACGCACCGCGGAGGCCTGGGCGCATGGCGATCCCAGTCTCTGATTGATTATTTGACACCGGCAATATTTACGATATCGCCTTATGGTACAATATGCTGTGGGGTTTTAGTGCGAGCGGATGTTTTCTTATGGAAGTTTATGGTTAAATGATATGGGGAGCCTATTAGTTACTGCAGTTGCAGTGGGGTTTCTCTTCTTGAAACTAAAGACTCATTGTATATGGCTACTGAAGAAATATCGGTTTATCCTATAGTCAAACATCGTGAAGTACGAACTTCGTTGTTGCGTTTTGTTCTCTAAGTGAGACTGCCGGGGATGCAAAAACTGGTGTTTTGAATGGTGGAAAACACGTTATAGTAATTTATGTAAGTGTCAGTTTATACGCCGCGCCGGCATAATTTTATTTATAAGTGCGTGGTGGCCTGTTGGTAAACGGACTAGACGCGACTGCCAACATGTTCACGGTGGTCGCGGGTTCGAATCCCAGGGCACACCTCTGACTTTTCGGAGTCATGTGTGTATTGATAGTCAATCACCACGCACTTAAACGGTGAAGGAAAAAATCGTGAGGAAACCTGCATACCATAGCGATTTATAAAAAATTCTATGGTATGTAAGTCCGCCAACCCGCACTAGGCCAGCGTGGTGGACTATATGGCCTAACCACTCTCGATCGTACTCTCGATTGTAGAGGAGGCATGTGCCCTGCAGTGGGACGTATATGGGCTGATACAGATAATTTTATTGATCCGTAAAAAATAACTCGCGTTTCGCTGCTGATATGGAGAATCAATTTCAATCGCACTGCACTTACCATCACTTGTACAGTCCTTTTATCTTGACAGTAAAAAATCAAACACGTTAAAAATATCCCGTAATCTCAGCCCGTAATATTAATCCTTTCATTTGAAATATGAATTCATGGCGAGAGCGCATCACGGATCAACGTTCGACGTATCGTTGTATCAGTTTTGGCATGCGATCACAGTGTTTCTGTTGCCAGATAAAACACCAGCCTCTGATCGTTGACTTACGCCGACTTATCATACGTGCATTGAACCTCCATGTTCCACAATTCAAACATTTGCTCGGTTTGTTTAAAACAGTTGGTATGATTGCAATAATCATTGTTATAGACTATGATAAACATGTTTGTATTAATACATTTCGATTTGATATTTTCATTAGATGTTTTATGAAACTGTTTCAGCGAAGTTTACAGCTTTGCATCATGTATGATCTAGAGCTTGGTAAAATGTTTTCTTATTTATGCTAGCGTTTTGGTATGTTTAAATGGACATTAAGTTAGTACCAAACATCTATTTATCTACCCTAGATCACCGTGACGTCAGATACAAGATCTGCGCAAAGGCAGCCTTATTCTTTTCGACGTTTGCTTGATTTAGTCCCAATTATAGTGATTTAGTAATTTTCATTACACCTTGAAGCGTCTTTCGGTGCCTTAAATTCAGACTAGAATACCCATTCGCCTAATAAATTGTATTCCTTCATCAAACATCACTGATTTAGTAGACAAAGCCCAAAACTAATTTACATTCGAGAGCTTCTAAAAGATGATGTACTAGTGCTAGCTATTCATGGTCAAATTTTATTAACTAAGCCTATGATTTCACACAATACCGCGATTAACACCTCGAAGAATCTTTGCGTTGTTTTCTAAATAAATATTCGCGTTCGTTCACGTTTATTTTCATTCCAGATTCCTTGATTGTCTGTCCGACAATTATGATTTTGTTATTGTTGCCTGTCTATTTGGTTTTGTGTGCAGTCTATACAGTATTTTAAATTTATTTTGTTAATCTAGTGTGGGGATGATCAAGATGTGGTGATCGTGAAATGTTACATTGTTATTGGCATGTGATATTTAAATTTTTAGTAATCTGTTATGTAGAACTAGTGGTTTGCATCACCTCATTAAATTAAGCTGTGGCTTTATTTTATATTAACTACGTTTACGACTCTCAGTCGTATGTTCTATTGTAGAGAGAGAGAGAGGTCCTTGCCCTGCAATGAGACTATATGGGCTGATACAGAGCTATGTTTACGTATATTGCATCTATAATTAATAAATCGTTTTACTTTCTTGGTCTGGGTGTTGGTGAGACCGGAAAAGTCTCTCGAAGTTTCTGATACCCACGACACCAGACTCAATCTTTGTGTACCAGGACTATGTATGTTATTGTCGGGTGCATTTTTTTTCATTAGTCTTTTATATTGTAGACAACAATTATAATCAGTAACACGACCCTCACCTTATACGGGAATAATGATATCAAACGTTTGTAATAATGTACATTTTGCTTTAAAAGCATTCATTGAGAATCGCTAAGAAACTTAAGTATTGATACTTTTAAAACTTATCGATTAAAGGCGCTAAGTTTTTGTTCTCCTTTAAAGTAATTGTTTTTACTACCACATGTTTTGGTGAAATGAAATGAAATTTTATTATTGAATCTTAAAATGTTATCCATATTTTAGATTCAGTCACTTTTTTTTGTCTATCTTACGGTTCATAAAGCTGTTTTTTTCCAGGAGAACGGAAAAGAAACCTAAGCGTTGCTCTTTACAAAAAAAGTATACAATACAGTGATTATACATGAGTCGCAGCTTTATAATACGGTAGTTCATAAATGATTTATAATCAACTTAATATTGGTTAAGTTATTTTGTACGGTTGAGAAAGGTAATCGCCCAGAATGCAGAATCAGTATATACTGTTATGTCAAAGCAATAAACAACAAGAAAAGTCTCAAAGTAATTAAAAGCTATAAGCAAATTTATTATTTTAAACAAATTGATAGTTTTGAAAATAAATTCTGAATAATCGTGCAGAGTTTATCCAACGCACTGCAATCAAAAACTAATATTGCATTAATAACGATGAATAAATAAAGGGATACGTTCCAAATCTCCGCTCATCTCGCTAACCTGTTGCTTATTTGTATTGATTGATCTCAAAAATAAACCCAAACTTAATCCGACGCCTTGGATGCGTTCCAGGAATAAATCCAGGATAATTGTGTGTAATACGGGAGCACTTGGGAACAGTGAATCACGTATGAATGTTTTTCGCAAATACCTCGTTTTCCGGTGCTCTTGTGATGAGTAACGTCCGGTGTGTCAAAGTATTAGAATGAATAGAAAATGCTCGGGAATTGTTTATAAACCAATAGCCCGTAGCCGCTAGACTGTCATTGTATAAAAACTGAAAGGTCTGGCAAAAATACATTTTGTTAGAGTTTGAATATATCGTAATATTTAATAACACGAGATTTTCCCAGCGGCTATGTATAAAAGCTAAATTTTATATACAGAGTGATATTGACACACTGTACTTAATTTAAGCTACATGTTCCTCATTACCCCAAGGAACATTGGACATAATTTGGAAAAAATATAAAGAGAATTTTTGCCAAAAATCGTTATATTTGTTTTCATGAATTTTGGACATCCCAAAATACGAGATATAGATACGAGTACCGCGTTGCTGAACTTCAGTTCGGTTCGGGAACTTACCTGAGTCGTAAAAAGAATCGTTATCTATAGGGGTTGATCAAAAGTCTTGGAACATAAAATCGCGATTTTTGACAAAACTATCAGGCAGTTTTTGATCAAACTTTGTACAATATAGGTAATATGGGGGTTAGGAACATGTGGTTTAAATTAAATACAATATGTCAATGTCACCCTGTATATTATAAAGGCAACTAGTAAAAAATATTTCCTTGATATTCAAACACTTTTGATGGTTCTACCATCTTGCCGGACACATTGAAGCTGACAACTTCCAAAGCAACCACGATTGGGACTTCATAATAGTTGATCGTGTGATGCATTAGAGGTATTGGCAGTCAAACTTTCAGCTTTTATAAAATGCCGAAAGTCTGACGGCCACGGGCTCTTGTTCTATTAGTGAATGGGTTCGAAAATAAAACGCAATTAAGAGCATGTCGTGAGTTGACGAGCGGAAAATGTTTCGTATTGACGATTGTTCATTTATATTAAGTGTATTTTACATTTGTTCCTATGGGTTGCTTTTATAGATTTTTTTCTATATGTTAGGTTTAAAATAATTAATCAAATTAATAAATAAATACACCTAACAGTCACACACACAGTCCTGACCCCACACTAAGATCCGGTCTTGTGTCGTGGGTATCAGGAACGAGAGACTTTTCAGTCTCACAAACACCCAGACCCCATACAAATACCTGTGGTTCTCACAAATATTTGTCTCGTTGCGGAGATCAAATTCGTGGTCTCTCGTTTGACAACCGTTGTTGTTGCTGTCAACTGAAGTATTAAAATAATTAAATTTGAAGTTTTAATATTTTATCTTTACCAATCATGTTACGTGCAAATGCTAGTAATAGATATCATTATTATTATTACTAATAACTTCGTTAATCAATGAGGTATCTGCAAACTTAAACAAAGCTGTAATACCTACGTACGCCAACAAAACAACTTTATGAAAAAAGCAAATTATTTAACTTAAACCAACTCTATAAATATAACACATGTATTTAAATTTCTTTAAGCTGAAACCGAATGTAAGTCCCTAAAAACAAACCGGCCTAACAAAGCAACGCTATCCCCTTACAAAGACAGCATGACTAACAGCAAGTAAAGCTTCGGTCTGGGAGTATGAAGCATCCGAATATAGAAGCGGATCGATGCAAGGAGCACTACTAGGGGTTCGGCTGAGGAATTACACGCCCAACATCGCAAAACATTGTGTAAACACGATCCTTAGCGTCCTTGTTTGCAGGGGCAATCGAATGATACATAATTTTTTTTATATATCAATCAGCTCATAAAATTTGTAAGTGTAACTGAAGGGAATAAATATGGTTCGTAAAATGTGTAATCAAAACAAAATCATACTAAAAACAATATAAACATAAAAAAGCAACATACAGTCGAATTGAGAACCTCCTCCTTTTTTTGAAGTCGGTTAAAAATGAATACAAATGGACCGGTATGCTGGAGCAAAAGGGCTAAACAATTGATGATCGATATTTTGAATCGTTGAAAATGTTGAGAGATAAATAATCGATATTTTAAGTCAACTAAGGCTATGGATGAAATATTTATTGGCTAAAATTGATAATATAAATTACACGGTAACATCAAGTTAAGGGTAAATGGTATGTAATTTTATGTACAACAATATTATGCACAAGTTTATTAACTATTTTATAAGAATCTCTCCTCATTACAATTATAGCATGACCGTGTTATGGGCGTAGATGGCAAAAACATTCTTTGTACGTATTCCTATGCAAAGCTGCTTATTTATAATTTAGCCCGTTTCTTAGCTGACTTGTACGGGACCTAGTAATTTAACAAAGAATGCTTTTTTGCCTAAGAAATTGATGGTACAGCCATGGTATTGTATTGTATCTTAACAGCATGCTTCATAGACAGTTTCAAAACCTGTTTTAGTTAGCGAATGTTATTTATTTTAAGCTTTATTACAAACCAGAAATAAAATAAAAGTAAACAATTTACTTAAGAAAAAAGTACAATTGGCAGTCTTATCTCACAAGGCAATTTCTGAGAGACAAATATATGATGGATATAAGAGAAAAGGAACGTAAGTTCAAATTTGTTACATCCCTTTCTAAAAATGTTTTAATTCAGTTTGAGCGAAAAAGACAAATGATTCGATAGCTAAAATTTGAATTAAGACTGTTTAAGAATAAGGATGGACTTTAGACGTAGCGCGGTCAATTTCATCCAGATAAATCATCCATACATTTACGCGTGTTTTAAACTAATATTTACTTTACGACCACAATCATGATAACATAAATGTAATAAAACATTCAAAGGAATAAACTACGATTTTATGACTCCGTTGCTACGTACACGTAGAGCGGCTCGCGCGGGAATCGAACCGCACTCGTTCTGTTGCAACTCAATCATACGAGACTGCATAACCGGCCAATACTCTAAATATTTATAACTTGATCGTACAAGAGTCCGTTTCCATTTAATGCCGCTTTGCGAGACTGTATTTTTGACGGGTGAATCAAATGATAACTTTTATGTTGAAAGTTTGGTATGGAATTATTTTAAAATGGTTTTTACGTAATGGCAAGGAAAATTATCTCAATGTTGTCTTCTACAGAATATGCATTTTCTATATAATATCCCAAAATATTTTGCAACAAGCGCAAGCTAGATACTACGTTAATATGCAAAAAGAAACAAATACACGCTCTTTTGATCTTATCTCTGCATTTTCTAAAAGTTGACTGGTAGAAAATGCCGCCGGTACAATTATGTCAAAGAATTATATTATATACATAAATAAACAAAGAAATATGGGATTTAGTATCGTAATACCTAATAAGTGTACAACAGTTATTCGTTAGCCACAAATATTAATATTATATTTGTATGGGGATTAAGCTTATAACATCTCTATTGTTCCAAAATAAGTCATACGATAGATATTTTGAATGAAAAGATTAACTAACTTACATTTCTAGTTATCAAAACATCTATTACTAGAGAAATGAATCACCATTACTACTCACAGATTTGCTAATTAAAATGCCGCAAACAAATTTTCAAGACCATAAAAATAATAATAAAAAGTTTATACCCTTGCAAAGGAAGCTATAAAACTTTAAAAACATGGATACGAGTTGAATTTAGATGAAAACTATGTAGTCAACTTATTCAGGATGCGACATATGCCATAAAATTTATATTGAAGATGTGGTTGATAAATTAGTGAGTACAATCTGTTCCAGACATCTTAGAGTAGATTTGTCTAAACAAACATTGGTTTGCAGTTAATATTTAGTAATATTGTACTATCTATTAAAGCGTGAGATGCTTTGGATATATTGGTGATTTTAAGTAGCTGCACTACACCTGATTAGATGTGCAGTACTTAGGGTTTTAAAGCTTATTCATAAACAGTTATGCATACACATTAAAACCTATTTTAGTAATATTATCTTTTGTCTCTTGAACAACTTTTGAAGACAAAATATTAAATAATCTTGGCCATTGCAATATTAGTTTTTAGAGTAAGGCTATTAGACTCGCGAGGGACATTAACCCCTCGGTTAATATTTTCGCCACGGAATCTTTTGACTCTGTTTATAAAAATCTTTGATTTGGCCAATACATTTCCTTTTGCAACCAAATATAAATTAAAACATCGCCGCATGACGAATTTCCTTACTAAACCATAAAATTGAAGAGAAGATATTTTGATTGAGATTTAAATTTTGATCATTGAAGGGCCATATTGGCGGGCTAGTTTGATTATATCGATTGGCATAATACTGCCGTCTGATACCATTCAATAATCTATCTGGACGGCATTTGCACTTACCACCAGATAAATGCAGTCTGTACCGACTTCCGAGCAAGAATAAAATAAAAATGTGAATTAGACCAGTGTACAAGTTGGTTTAAAATTTTCGAATTAATTCAACTTCATTTCTTTTGAATTTTAAATGCATTAAAATATTCATCACTCCGATACAATGGAAACACTGCAGAGATGATCTGTATCGGCAGTTTTATTCGGCATAGCATTGCATCGGAACATAAATAAACTGTTTAAGAGGAGGTTGGATCAAACGGGACGGCCACCACGCTATCAACATTTTACAACCTCCATTATTCCGATTGTCTATTTCCAGATTGTTCCTTAGGCTTCGAACAAACGTCTGAGTGTCCAAGTTTGTTTCACTAAATCTGTCTTTACTACTTTTCTGTACATGTGTTTTGTAGATGATTCAATAGAAAGGGAAACATTTAAGAATTTATTTTCTGACGTTTTTATTTATAAGTAGTTTAAAACCTTTATCTATTTCGAATGTTGTGTACCTTTTGAATTCTGTTTGAGGAAGACAAAGCATTCGGAAACTAATATAGGTTATAATAAATAAACAGCCTTTAAATAATCCTTTAAAGTATAAATATAACACGTCAATTACTTTCGCAAATATATCAACTGTTTTGATGACATAGTTAGTACTACGGCATGATTGCAAAGCTGAGATCTTAGGTTCGAAACCCAGGTCAGGCGAAAATATATTGGATTTTTTAAATGAATTACCAGTCCGGCGGCAGAAATTTGTGCCCGACAATAGCCTCGCCCCTTATCACATCGTGGGACGGAAAATACAAGGCGAAACGTGGGTGTCCTGATAAAACCTCTGTCTACCCCTAAAAAAGAAGCGTGTGTTAAGTGTTTATGTATACATGTACGTATTCTTCTTTTTTTACCTGGCGTTATCCCATGTGGCCAGTGTGTATTATGTTCTTTATTAAGAGCATAATGGTGAAGTCCCTGGGATTTCGCATCTATTGATAGATAAAAACGTACGCACACATGACGTAAATAATCTCTATGTTAATTTTAATTTAATAATCATGACGTGCCAGCTAAAGAAAGCTTTGAACTTTACGAACCTTTCAAATCCTTGATGCAACCTGCTAATATCACAAAAACATGAACATTTAAACAAAAGACACGCTGTCATAATTCCTAATAGTGTGTAAAAATGTTTGATGCAGTTGAAATAATATGATTTCTTTTGATTGTGGAGTGTTGGTTTTGAGTTGTGACGCGCGCATCCGTTCGTCAGATGTGAGACGGATGTCTGTAATATGTCTTGTGTAATTATCGTTTCCCACACTTGTTTTGGCTGTGAAAATAGATCTAATTAATTAGTTTATTTTCGCATGTAGTGCACTTTGTAAAATATTTGCTGGATCAAAATTTTCTTTACTTTTTATTTTTTAGTTTGGAAATTAATGTGCTGTGAAGTTTGTTTTTTATTACTGTAACCGTTTCATTTCTAATGATGGAGGATAGTGACGGTGATATACATTTTTTTACACGTTACATATATTTCGTTTATGGAAAACACGATTGTCCTTTATCATAAACCATTTTAAAACCTATTTAGTTATCGAATTTTTGAACGACTTTTGAATGCAGTTTGAGTAGAGAAGACAAAGTCTTTGACAACTGAAATTGAATTCCAATTCAAAATTGTATATATTTTATAGCTCATATCCTAACTTGTGTCCTTATAACTTAAGTGTGAATATAAATAGCTGATATTTCGAGTCATCCCAAGTTCTATTTATATAAGGTGATAGAAATTCATAACCAAATAAAGGAAGCTCCATGAAGAATACCACTCTTTCTTTACTTCCCTAAGCCAGTCTCCAACCAACGCAATTGAAAAGTTCACTTACCTTCAAATTTATAGATTCATAATCCTTTGTGAAGAGTCGTCGACACCGGACGACACGCCATGCTTGGCGTACGGTGACATTTTTATGGCGTTTTAAATGTATGGCCACTGCGATGCTCTATGGCATCCCCATTAACCCCTCATATAAATCTGCCGTCGTCATTATCATGTCAATTTGGATAATGTATTGCTTGTAGTATTATTTCCGATGGCGTTTCAATTTAGTAGTTTTGGATTAAAATATGGTGATGAGAGTTCTTGCATCTTTCGGAAGACTAAAAGATGTGATGTATGCAAAAGAAAATGATGAAGGTGGATGAAGCGAAAGTGATAGTTCTGAAAATATGTTAAGTAGAAATGCATTGGTTATCTTTGTAATATACTATTGGATAGAATGAGGCTTAATACTTGTCACAGGATGGCGAGCGCAGTGGAATACCAAGCATTGCTTTGTAATTCATGGTTTTGTTTCTGTCCATGAACGGTCGTATCGCTTACCATCAGGCGAACGGCATACTCATTAAGCCATTCATTGCAAAAAATATATGTGTGGAAATATTGAAGTTTGGCGATTTCAATACAATCATTATCAATTATTATTTATCTTCACCATCATTTTAAGCTTGATTCTATTCGAGTAGATATACAATTATGTGTTAAATGAAGCAAGGAATATAATAATTATTATGTTCTGCGTTACGTATATCAGCTGTAAATGAAACAACATTAAAACGACGACGGGAATTGAAATGTTTTAGAGATCCTAAATGTATGGAGTTTCCTTTTTTCTCTTCAAAAACGCAGTGTGCAAAGGTCTCAATTTTAATTACACGGACCGCCATAATTATGGTGAGAGACATGTTCGCGCTTCTAGCTGGTACATTATTATTTAAACTTGTTTTTACTTACCTACCTTGTACATATTTGACTAGCTGTCCGACCCGGTTCGGCCTGTGTGCAGTACAGTTTTCAAAAAGGGCGGCCAAGTACTAACTAGATTTTTCACTATCCACCCTTAAGAATAGTGCTTTCGACAGCAACAAATATTTAAAAAATAGATTAGAATCTATGTCATGTATATTATCATATCCGGTTCCCGAAATAAAATATTTCGCTTATATTATCCGTAATGTGGTACAATAAAGTTTTCAGCACACCAGAATGATTTCGGGAAAATCGCAAATATTGATGGGATCATCAAACCTAAGATTTGATATTCCAACCAGTGCACGTGTTGTGGTATAAACGTCTAAAATATAGCGAGAGTGTCATCACGATATTATTTAAAAGAAGAGAAGAGAAATGGCACACATTAAAAGCTCAGCGGGCCGTTAGTCACATTATAAATACTCGTACATTAGCCAAGGACACGGGCATGTGACAAATACAAATATATTATCTTTGAGAGCAAAGAGTATGTTTGTTTGTTCGTATATAAAAGTTTCTCCTGAAAAAAAATCTCCAATTTTTTTTATCTTTATTGAATTAACGAGGTTTTGTCAAAAATCTCCAATTCTAGCTGTATAACTTTCTTCGCATTTCCTTAATTGAAAGCCCCTAATATACCCCGCAAATATACATATACTTCTCATCAGAAGAATCGAAACACCTTGCTAGTTTAAGTTTTGCAAGGATTATCAGAAAATTGCGTATAAATTTAATTTGAATTTAGAATATCATCATTTGGATTGGAAAACATCATATTATTAGCTATTAAACGACATTAGAAATGTATTCCTAAATATACACATTTGTCTGAGAATCCTTACAAAACATAAAGTTGCAAGATATTTCTATTTTTCTGATGAAAAGTATGTAATGAATCCGTATTTAGAAGACTGTCAACCCAGTTGCCATATAACAAGGCGAGAGAAAATGTTTACTTACTACTACGCTATACGCTATGTTTACTTGACAGCCTCCGTGGCGCAGTTGGTTAGACGCCGCCTGTGAAACGAGAGGCCGCGGGTTCGATTCCCGCACCGAGAGAAATGTTTGTGCGGCCCACAAATATTTCTTCCGGGTCTGGGTGTTTGTGAGACCGAAGTCTCTCGTAGTTCCTGATACCCACGACACAAGACTCGATCTTAGTGTGGGGTCAGGACTATGTATGTGACTGTTGGATGTTATTTATTTATTTACTTTTAAAGAAAAAGGTCTGCAATATGCCATGGTGATATTACAGAACAGTTCTTGTATTAAACATGAAAGTTTGTATATTACAGTAACGCATATAATAATTATTAATGGCAGACTTCGTGGTACAGTTGGTTGGACGTCGGCTGACAAACGCGAGGCCTCGGGTTCCATCGTCGCACCGAGATAAGTATCTGTGTGACCCACAAGTATTTGTTTCGTGACTGGGTGTTTGTGAGACCGAAAAGTCTCTCGTAACTTCTGATACCCACGATAAAAGATCTGTTTTAGTGTGGGGTAAGGAATATGTATGTGACTGTTAGGTGCATTTGTTTATTATTTATTATGATTGATTGATGATGATGATTGGTAAACAGCATCTTCATATTTTCTTTATATGAAAAAAAAAACAAAAGTTGTGAAGCAAAGTCGTATGTACAATATACTGCGACATAACCCGTTTACTCCCACTTACAAACACATTTATACGCACTTTTGTGAATGAATAATCCTATACGCGGTCGTCTCGCGTAATTTCTGGCACCACACCTCGTCACAGATTTACTAAGCTGACAACACGCAAACGAATAGAGCACTTTATTACGGTAAAAAATTGTTCATTAAACATTTATTAAGTACACATATATTGACGTTAAAGGAGCAGTAAATTTATGTTGGAGTATAACGATAAATGTTTTAAATATTTTCTTAAAGAAATCAATTTTATAAGATAAGTGCCTGACATTTATATTAATCTGAAAGAAGAAAAAATCTCAAGGAGTATTATACATTTGAAACTAAGAGTTGGTTTGAAAAATTAACAGTATGAAATAAGCACAACGCCTGGCAATCTTTCGTCTTTCGTAGTAAATATGCCGTATCAAGTATGTAATCAAATTTTACCCCTTTACGCTACTCGGAAAAAGCCCGCGATTAAACCGTGTACCAAGATATGTATATCTATATTGACCATTAGATTCACCGTCTATTAGATTTAATTTGCTATTGAAAAAAATAAGGCCGCCAATTGTACTTACTCTAATGTAGTTTTAATGTCTATGTCTTTTTTACAATAAAGAATATATAAATATAAATAAAATAAAATCTCAGTTGTTGTCGGATTGCACGAGAGTCGTACAGCTACAGCAGACGTAAGGCAATCGTTAGTATGTGTACACCCTAATGTTATGTTCTTACAATTGTCTCATTTGTTATAGAGCTACTTTTGTAATGCGACACATCGTTCTATTTGCTAGAGATTTATTTAAATACATTACATTTAACGTAATCTCGTTCAAAGTCATTTTGCTTTACAAACGCTAATATTGTCTGTATCAGCCCATATACGTCCCACTGCAGGGAACGGGTCTCCTCTACAATCGACAGTACGACTGAGAGTGGTTAGGCCATATAGTCCACCACGCTGGCCTAGTGCGTGTTGGCGGACTTACATACCATAGAAATTTTTATAAATCGCTATGGAATGCAGGTTTCCTCACGATGTTTTCCTTCACCGTTTTAGTGCGTGGTGTTTGACTATCAATACACACATGACTCCGAAAAGTCAGAGGTGTGCCCTGGGATTCGAACCCGCGACCACCGTGAACATGTTGGCAGTCGCGTCTAGTCCGTTTACCAACAGGCCACCACACACTAATATTATTAAATATATTATAACGCTTTTATAATGCATTATAATATAATATTATAATATATTATAAATATAATATTATAATATATTATAATATTATAACGCTAATATTATTCAATAAAAAATAATTCCCGCGTGCATTATCAATTTAATTCTTGCCACTCGAATTTGTCGACAGATTTCGGTTAAGAATTCATGCCCTGATAGATTTTGGTTAAGAATTAATGATATAATCATTTAAAATATATATAATACCAATGAACGGCGAGACGAGCATGCCATTTGCTTAATGGTAAACTATGCTACCGCCCATGGATAGTAGTATAACCAAAAAATATCATGAATTAAAAATAATGCTTGGCTCTTCACTGCGCTCGTTATCCTGAGACATAAGATGTTAAGTCTCAATATGTCCAGTATTGAAAGACAGCATGGCGTTGTATGCAGAAGTGGCCTTCTGAAATATAAATATTATGGACGCATGATGGACAGAACACAACTGTTCATTTTGGGTCGAAGTGTTGTGTGATTGGAGTCACCCATAGTGTCCATAGCAATGACATAAAATTTGTATTTGTGAGATCTGATCTGGGTGCTTGTGAGACTCAAAAGTCTCTCGAAGTTTCTGATACCCACGCCACAAGACTTAATTGATCTTAATGTGGGTTCAGGGCTATGTATCATGTATGTGACTGTTTGGTGTATTTATTTATACCAATTTCAAGTTAAAAAAAAAACAAGTAAAAGGAAATATAAATTCAAGTTACGTGTGTGATTGTTAGGTGAATTTTGTTTACCAATGCGTTGCTCTGCGGAGTGTGTATTTTATATTATTCAGTTATACGGTGCAAACATTTATAACTAATGAATTAAGTAAATATTTGTTCTACACTTCCAAGTACGTGAAGAATAAAAGGTAGGAGGAAACCTCAATAAAAATAATATTTATTATATTTCTATTAGTAGTATTTTGTCGTGATGACCCGTTCGTTGACGTCAATATCTTAGTCACTTACTCCGAAGTGAACTCAAACCGCCCAAAATAAACATAACCTTGACATGTTTGGAGTCATTAAAAAATTAACGGCTTACCCATAAAGTATCATTGCGTTGAAATAAAAAAATGATATATCATAAACGGAAGAAGTTTGAAGAGTATGTAGTAAATTACGTGGGTCGTTAGCTTCGCCTGCCTGGCATGGCCTAAAATCGTTTAATTTTGTGAATAATTGTTTTGTTTGATGTGAAGAAAAGTCGTTTTATAAAAACTAGGACACTTGATGAAGTCAACGTGGACAAGAAAAAAAATAACATTACTAGTTTTTGCCAACATAAAAGATACAAGACAATGAATAGTTTAATTAAATACACCCAACAGTCACATAAATAGACCAGACACCACACTAAAATCAACTCTTGTTTCGTGGGTATCAGGAACTTGAGGACACTTTTTGGTCTCGCAAACACCCAGACCTTAAAAGCTGTATGGATTAATAAATCAGTTCATGAGCAGTCGTATCGCTTACCATCGGCGAACCCATCAGGCGAACGACATGCTCGTTTAGTCATTCAGTGTAAAAAAAAAAACAGTGGATACTCTGTTAGAAATGATAGACGTACCATGAAGTGCTTTCTACTCAGTGTCGTGCTAGCAAAGAATATATCTTAAACGCTAAATATTTTAAATTAGCAAATGGATTGACGATTTGGCAATGTTGCCAATATTGCCAAAAATATCTCATTATTGTTTTACGAGTATATAATTTGGTAGGAATAAATCATATTGATTGAGTTCATGTGCGCTGCGAATTAATTGCCGATCTTAGAAGATCCGGTAACTTTACGACCTATTAATCACGAGCCTTTTAAATATGACACGTTATTGCTTCGGCTATTTGCAAAGATAAACCAAACCGCTGATTATTTGATGGCTAAAAGTGAGAGATTTTGATAAAATTAAAGATTGACGTAAATCTGGCTCGATAGAACATAGCTTTGTAATTTGTAAGCTTTTGTATAAGATACACGTCTTCTATGTTACCATAATAGTCCGTGATTTGATTGTTATTTATTTTATATTTAACCCAATAATGTTGCATATTTGAGTTTTCCCCGATAGAGCCTACCGTATACTAGGTAAAAAATCCTCATATGAACAATTGATGGTTATTTGTTTCATAATTAAAATAATCTGTACCTGTATCAGCCCATGAACGTCTCACTGCAGGGCACGGCCTTGCTCTACAATCGAGAGTACAATTGAGAATGATTAGGCTATTTAGTCCACCACACTGGCCTTATGAGAATAAGCGGACTTTACATACCATAGAAATTCTTGTAAATAGCAATGGTATGCAGGTTTCCCAACGATGTTTTCCTTCACAATTTTAGTGTATGGTGATTGAATATCAATGTCATATTGTGCACTGGGATTCGAACCCGCGATCACCATGACCATACTAGCTGCGTCTGGTACGTCAACCAACAGGCCACCGGGTACTTAAAAATAATAATAATACAGAACGATATAGCGCCCGGATAGCGCCTAAGGTATATGATAATGAAGAATCAAGAATACCTCATACTTACATTCGCAAGTATGTCGCATTTCCGTAACAGCGCGTGTATACCCTGTTTGAAAAACACCGGCGTGATTGTTACGCCCGGCAAAATATATTCGGTATTTGAAATGCACTGAATTAATCATCAAAATAACTTTATCGAGCCGGCATATCAAATAAAGTCATCATAAACCTACTGCTTATATCCATTCCAGAATTTAGGAGTCCTCCAAAGACTACAATATTTCATAGATTTTCCTCTAAAATTGACATTCTGAAAGTATTTCAACACTATTGCGTCTACCGCGTTGCCATTTCCATCGATGACACAACTGAACTAAAACCGACATCAAAAGATTTAAACGCATCAGTAAAACGCGTTTTCTCGGAAACGTATTTATTGCGCTAAATCATTGCGGTTATTCGTGTTTATTGTCTCTTCACTTGTCAACTGCTTATTAAATTGCATTGATTGTGAACTTTGCCCGACCCGGGATTCGAATCCGAGACCACGGTATTGCAATTATACCGTAGTACAACTGCACCACATTAGCAGACGGAGTTAATTTAATTATCATAAAAAAATATCATTATTTGTTAATTCGTTTAATGCTTCATGATTAGTCAATATATAAATAATATTGTGAGAAAATCCTAAAAAAATTACTATGGCATTTTATTTTTAATTAAAGAAAAGCTGTTAAACACCCACATTTTTACCTGACCTTCAGGCGCTGAAACACAATTGTCTCCTTGATTTATATCAGCCGTTAATGAGTAACATTATACACAGCATGCGAAGGTGTATATTTGTTGTGACCTGGCATGAAATATCTTAGAAACTGATAATACACGGAAACATATACTAATTGACCTATAAGTTGCTTCCGGCACAGTTCACGGCCCGCATAGCCCACTAGGCCAAAATTCATATATCCATCATAATTCTTCATCCAACAAACATTCTTTTATATTTGTTTATTTTAAAAAGCAAATACTATCGTTTAAATTATAACAAAGCGTAGAGAATGTACAATAAAGCGCTTTTTATTTATTCAAAATTAGCGATCAATTTGGTCTGCTTACTCGTTTACAAGATGAAAGCGATTGAGCGCAAACAGTCTTAGTTACAATATGCCAACCCACTCGCGCACTCGCCAACATAATTTATTAGTGTTATGACATGAACAAAAGAAATACGTTATTTAAACAGCGCGCAGTTCCTTTGAAAATGTTATTTATAAGCATTGTTACTCATTTGCGTGACCATTTTTTTGCTCCAGATATACTTTCATAATTTTTGAATTGATGCTACGAGATTACTGCTTACACCGTCTTATACAATAAAGGTTTCTTGAATATGAAGCACAAAGTTTCTCTCTCTTTTCTCTTGTGTCCCTCCAAAGGTTGCCTGTAAGAGATTGCCTAGTGCAATAAGTCCGCCCATTGTACTAACTTTAAATATAGCTACAATTGTTTTGTTTTTTTTTGGCGTATAAATGTATGTACAATAAAGAGATAAATAAAAATAAATAAAGTAAAATTCGACAGATGTCTACACATTCGTTTACGCGTGCTTCTTATATTTAACGCCTATTTCCACATAATTCCAATTTGAATAAATGTTACCTATTCCAATTTTTGTTGACTAGTTGATCTTTGTGAGTGTTCTAGATTTCTCATTTAATATAGTCATTTTAAGTCTAAATATTCGTGAAAGTCATTTCACCACAGCAATTATTTTTATGATTCTCTCGCCAAATCCATTTTTATATTTTATAGTTCTTCTGGTAAAAAAATACGGTTCAGAATCTCTCGAGAGTCTTTCACTGCTTCCTTGGGATTAGATTCTTAATCTTCGTTCAAATTGAGACAACAGTTATTAGAAAACAAAACAATGAGTCAGGAATACAAATTATTTCCTCATAGCAAACAACATCAGTTAACACTTTCGTTAAAAGCATACCCAAACAAAAGATTCGTTTCAATAACCTGCTAACAAAAATGTTAATTATTCATAGGAAGAAGATCTCTCAACGTGGAACCATAACAATCATAATTGCATCGAAATAACTTGTTACAAAAGATTGATCAATCGCGAGCGAATTATAAAAATATATCCCAAACAGCCATAAAACAAACAGCGGCGTCCAAATGAAACATATTTCACCGCGGTGCGTGCAACAATAACACGCAACGAGGCGGTGTTGCAAGACCGGTGCTCCGGGGTCGGCGCGCATCTCCCGCGCGAACTCATAAATTCCACGAGACCATCTGACCTGATGATCTAGTTTATATAATTTTTAGAACATTAACAAGTTACGCAGGCTGGCAGTAATTACTGGAGGCGGGCGGCGCCGAGCATGAGCCACGCCGCGCCGTCAATGCGCCCGCACTACAATGAAACGTAGAAAACATGAGCCAAGCCCTCTCGCTGCTAAAATACATAAAAATACCAAAAAAGTGACGCCCACGTGAGCGACAAGCAACTGCCAACAAAGTGCCTTAACACAACGAATACACTGGATGGTGCTCGCAAACAATAAATGATGTTAGTGAAAAAAGAACATTATACGAACAATAACATCAATCGTTTACAATGTTAGACGTTTTTCGGGGTTTAAAGAATCTTATAAAAGTGAACTATGTGCACATCGATTCGCCGGTGTTCCGTTTGCACTACTCTATAACGGTGATCCTGTTAATATCGTTCAGCCTGATCGTGACGACTCGCCAGTACGTGGGCAACCCGATCGACTGCGTGCACACCAAGGACATTCCCGAGGACGTGCTCAATACCTACTGCTGGATCCACTCCACCTACACGCTCAAGAGCTTCTTCAACAAGAAGGTGGGCGTAGAGGTGCCGTACCCTGGCATCGGCAACAGCAGGGAGAAAGGCAAGGAAGATATGAGCGACAGGAAGATCTACAAGTATTACCAATGGGTGTGCTTTTGCCTATTTTTTCAGGTGAGTCTTTTTTGCAGTGAAAAGTTTTTTTTTACAGAAATTGCGGACTGCATTTAAATAAAAAGTCGACGGGGTTATTTACTTTAAGATTAATTGTAAATCCAAAACGATTAAGGCGAGACCTGGTACAGCCAAAACTATTAGTACGAATATACTTTCCAAAGCGTTCGACAAAAAGAGGGAAATCTTTTTTCAAACAATATATTTACAATTTAATTTTTTATGATTTGTATTATGATGACGTCCATTGTTTGGAATTACTAGCTTATCTCATAATATTGTATTCCTACAAAACTTGTAATGCCTTTAAGAAGTGTTTAAAACTTATTTTTAACCGGATATTCACAAAAAAAATTAACGAAGAGAATAAATAAAGTGAATCCGAACTGCATGCTGCAAAGCGACTGGTCAAAGGAATTAGACATGCTGGATTTTAGGGGACTTAGGTTTTTCACAAAATGAGCTATTCAGTCCAGTTGCTCTCCTAATCTCAAGTTTTTTGAAAACATGAAACACAATCAGCTAAGATACTTATCGATATTTTTGCATGAATTTTAAAACTATATTTATTACCAAGTACTCGTATTAGGAACACAATTCGTAAATGATAGTATCAAGTTCAGTTCGATTTTTAAATTATGTTCAGTGGAGGCACAATACTGCAATTTGAGGCTGCATACAACGACTGCGGTTTATTGCTGTCTTTCATAAGCATGTAATTCGGAAAACAAATAAATTTTCTGAATAACACCGTTGTATTTATAGTCATTGGTTTTTTACGACTGATGTGGCAAAATTATAAATTTTCCTGCGCCCATTAACTAATTACTATCAATATTTAAATTTTTATCGAACCGGACGCGAACTAAAGAGACAGTAGTCGCGAATTCGAATCCTGGGTTAATTCTCTGAATGATAATGAAGAAAAACATCTCGCGGAAACTTACATCTCAAAGAGAGAATTGCATACCACAAATTGTTCTAAACAATTTCTATGTTATGTCACCATAACACGCTGCCTTTGGCCTTACCAATGGAACCCTTGTTTGTAAAGGTGTTCCGTGCCCATCAGTGTGTATTCATAGGCTGACACAGTACCGTTGTTCATATAGAATATTTAGCTTTGGCTTTATTCATTAATTTAAAGGTTTTAATCTACACGATCGTGCTAGCCTCAACATACCTTATACATATTTAGCCCTTAATCAGTTATGAGAAAGATAACCATAAACTTTTCTTTTGGTTTGTTCATTATTGATTTTAATAGCGTCAGGTGTGGGCAGTGGGCATCAGGAACTACGAGAGACTTTTTGGTCTCACAAACACCCGAACCCGAAAGAAATATTAGTGGGCTGCACAAACATTTCTCTTGGTACCGGAATCGAGCCCGCGGCCTCTCGTTTCACAGGCGGCGTTTAACCGACTGCGCCACGGAGGCTGATAGGCACGGAGGTGTGGACATTTTATTTTATTTTATAGCCGGCAAACGATCATGCGGTTCACCAGATTTTAGTGATCATCAATTAGATCAGGGGATGTTTGTCTGTCGTGTAGTGTTGCAAGTAAATGCCTAATATTAGCTATGTGTTTACAATGGCGACGGCGCGACCCGTTTCGCTACTTTTTATTATTTCACGCCAGTTTATCGACACGTTAAACTCAGTTTAAATCGGGCCGTTAATCAGCGATCCGGAATTTCTTGGACACCGTTTCGTCGAGTTAAGATTTAGGATAAACCTCGCGGTTTAAATGGCAGGTTTAGTATTATTTCCAGCTGTTTCTATGAAGTTTTTGTGTGTAGTTCAGAAGTTTATTTGTAATGTGAAGGGGAAAACCTTTTACTATGTAATTTTACTCAAAAATTAAGAAGTTGTGTACACGAATGCAATAAAAACGATGAGGAGGTGCTGTTTAAAACTACAATTCAAATTTATTTATTTATATTTTTATTGTACACCAGTGAAAAGACATAAATAAATATATCAAAATTTATAAAGTACAATATGCGGCCTTGTTGCACAAGGCACTCTTTTCCAGACAACTTTTGGATGGAGATAAGAGAAAGGAGAGAGAAAGGGCAGTCTTAGTTGTATAGAGACAAAAATATATGCATTTAGTAGTTAATCAGTAAGTCAGTTAACGATGTGGTTGGACAAAAACAATGGTCGTATCCACAGCAAATAGCTCTAATATTTGACAAATAGTTATCCACTAATATAAAGCCATACAACTGAAATACCTAAAAACAGTGATACCGGCTTCATTCACCGGATTGTTCTACATAGTTTAACATGAATCAAGTGTAATCTTTTAAGTCACAGATAGTTAACCACTGCTCGAATCGAGACGGTATCTCGGATTAGCACCTAATACCAGTTAATACTTCAACCGATTTAGCTGCGGCTACAGGGAGCTCATACTTTTCAGAAACGAAATTCAGGATCTGCTGGGTTTTCGTGTCCCGAAAGCGCCGCAAAATGAGTAAAACAGCGTTGGTTTATGTATGGGGAAGTAAAATGAGTAAAACATGTGTTGGCTCACGCATGTGTCGCTTTTCGAGAGATGTCAGCCCAGTGTCAGGAATTTGTGCGCGATATGGCGATAGGCTCCCCACCTATCACATCGTGGGACGGAACATACAAGGTAAAATGTGGGTGTCCTGGCTCTACAGCCTACCACTTCTGGGCGTGAGTTTATGTATGTATATTTATTAAAAGTAGGGTATTTAATTTATATATTTTTTTGTAACAGTTCAAATAAGTTTTACTATATCTATAAAATTGTAACTATTTAAATTATCAACCTCGTTATCAGGAGCAATAATAACCAACGTTATCAGTGAATAGAAAATAAAAACAAACAAAAATTTGACTGTATAGAGATATCCATAATTTGTCGGTGTATTCTCTACCTAGACTGCACTGCATTTACAATAATATATATTGGGGTCACATTATTGCATCTACATAACAAGATTATTCCATGTCCTTGTGTTTCTTTTTAAAGTTACCAGCAATCCTTAGTATGTTAATGTAAGCGCATAGTTCAATGTAATAGCAAGAGATATCGCTGGTTGCTCGGCTCCTCGGCAGACGCTATCATAAGTAACCAAAACGAGACACTAATTAGGTCCGTCAGGGAACGCCGAAATATTCCTGCTTAAGGATGTTACAGTTTCATAACTATATGATTTTTATAACACAAGATGTTAAATATCCACCCGCGATTTGTATTATATTTTAATTATTTAACTGAAACATGCAAGTACAAAATCACTTCAGTAACTAAAACAATAAACATACACATAATACATACAGCATACATAATATACATGAACAGCCTCCATAGTATGTTAAATGTACTCTGTGACAGCTTCCGTGGCGTGGTTGCTTGCACGCCGGCTGAGGAACGAGACGCCACGGGTTCGATCCCTGCAACGAAACAAATAGTTGTATAATCCATAGATATTTGTTTCGAGTCTGGGTGTTTGTGAAACTATTACCTACAGGGTATATCAAGACTGCTACCGAAAACGAAGCCGGGTGGTAGTTTAAGCGACTTCAGACACAATGCAACAGAAAAAGTTGCAAAAAAAAGCGACAAATTTATTTTTTGTTATTTTTTTCCTATGGCCATATTTGGGTGGTAAATACATTTTTTTCCTAAAATAATAGTGTATACCCTTTTATTTATAAATACTCTAAAGTATAAAAGAGTTTAAATTATTATTTTAGCAAAAACTATAGATTTACCAACAAAAAATGTCGATATTTAAAAAATCATAAAAAATAATTGACGCGTTTCTTTGCGAAATTTTTAGTTGCATTGTGTTTGTAGTCACTAAAACTACCATCCGGCTTCGTTTTCGGTAGCAGTCTTGAGATACCCAGTATATGTTCCTTGTAGTTTCTGACGTCAGAACACCAGACTTGTTTTCTGTGGGGTCATGACTATATTTTGTGTAACTATTGATTGGATTTAATTATTTGTTATTGTAACTTTAGCGGGCTTTATTTCTATTTTTAAATAGCAACAAAAAGGCAAACATTACGAAACCATTGTCATGTAAACATACCTTAACCACACCTTAATACCCATAAAGTATTTAAATAAGGTTAATTAGTTGAAAAGTGTGTCATAAATATTTGTATTTTTGTTTGATTTCTTTGTAAATATTTGCCAGCGTTGCGGCTTTGGTTTGGAGAAATGCTTTTAATATCCGTCGGTTTAATTACTTTCATTATTAAAATGATGTGTGGTTTTTATGTTTTAGAATTAGGGCTGGCTGTTTGGTAATTTGCGATAGTTTAGGATCAAAGTAGGTTTGCATGTTCTGTACGGAGTAAGAATTAATAATATTGTGAACAACTGGACATATTTAAACTCTTACATCTCAGGGTGGCGAGCGCAGTGGATTTTGCCAAGCATTGCTTTATTTCATGCTGTTGTTTGGTTTAGCAGCAGTCCATGAGCTTACCATCATGTGAATGGCATGCTCTTCTAGACATTCGTAGCATTAATAAAACAAATGCAGATCTCTTCTAAGAGGTCGTTTTGAATTTTCGGGAGAATCTACTCTAATTAGCTTGTTTTATTGGATGTAAATTATTGAAGATCAAATGTGGAAGTGTGTATTTAATTTGACTAATGTGCTTAAAAATAAAAACTTAATAAACTTAAAATTAATCATGGAAACTGAATACGTGATAGAAGAAGATTCGTGAAATGAAATAAAATGAAATTAGTGTATTGGTCGTGTTGGCAATTAAACAGCTCTTATTACAAGTAAATTAAAGTAAACAAATTAATCTCTAATTACAAAATATATTAACAGTATTATTTATATTAAATTATTATTAGTATTTTATTATTATATTTATGACTATTTTATAGTACATCCTTTTTTTTCAAGGAAATACATAATTTACCTCGAGGATTATTAAAACGGTGCGTAGCGGTTATCATTAAAACGGTCGTCCTACCAAGCGATAATAATACACACAATCATATTTCATAAATATAATGAACATACAATAACCAAAAACTATCGCCCCCAACGCGGCAACCCTAACACCCAACACAGTGAAAATTGTAAAGAAGATTTCTTAAAAATTCATTAAGTCTCACAATAGTGGTGACAAGTGGCCGGCTGATGGTAATTCTGGCGTTGTTGTCATTGGCCGCGGCGGAAGTGATATTTTAAACCATGCAAATAACAACGAGATGCTAATGTGCCCCCCGCCTGACCCCCCGACCCCGGACCCCCCACTCGGCGCAGGAAGCGGTTACACTCGCCACTTCCACAAATATACAATCGCACTGCCAGATTCATTAACATTGCGATTTTCTTTTCGGGGTTTATTGTGGTTTTTAAGGGTGGGATAATTTTCAGTGTATAAAGGCGATAGTGGACGGTTGGGTACAAATATTATGTCAGTTTTCATAAGTTATTTCATGATAAATGGTATGTTATTCTCAGTAAACGTTATTGGATTACAAGTATTTTCATTCGTGTTCCAATAATCTTTAATTTATGGTTAAGTTTATGATTTTATAACAGCCTAGGTCTGTCTTTGGTTTTGTAGAAATTGTGTATATTTTTTACTGATTGGCGAATGGTTCATTCACCCTCGAAGTTACAAATGTTTGTCAAAACTAGCAGGACCGTGTGTTAGTACTTTGACAAGGTTATATTCTAAATGTTTTCATTTTTTTATGTTTATCCTGACACAGCCCTAATTATTAAGTTTATTTTCACTTCACTTAGAAACGCTTGTTACTTTAAAAAAAATATATATGTACATACCTTTAAATCCCCTGTTTTCTTCAACCGTTCCAAAAAAAATGTCCAACCGAAATACAATACAAACGAAAAAAATATTCGATTTAAAAACCATCGCGCCAGTGAAACGGCAGCTTAAGTAGAGAATAAAAACAGAAGCCGAGCGCGGAGCATCTTAATATCGGCTGATTAGCATTCGGTTGTGCGACATTACGCGTGTTGTCGCCTTGTATACGACCCCATTTCACTTCATTTAAGACAGCGTTTATTTAGGTGGCCTACTGAACGCTAACTCGGCACTCATTAGTCGGGTTTATTTTTAAGAAAGTGCGCTAAAGGGCTTTCAGCTCAAACATTGAAAGCGAACGGAAATGTCGCGAGGCAATAAGGCGCGTTTACAAAGTCGACTTGTGCGCTAATGTGGTTAGGGTTAGTTACTAAGCGGTTTTGGTTGGGATTTTTTGTTAGTTTTCATTTGACGTGTGTGTCACATCATGACACGATCGCTAAAAAAACGTATTAATGTATGTACTTCAGAATCAACGATCTGAATTCGTAACCATGTTCGTAACACATTCAACTGTGACATATAAGTACATTTCTAAATCCTAACCCTACAATAAATTACGTATTGTTTATGGTAATCTTCGAGACTTTTCTAACCTACAACACCGAGACTCTAATCAACCATTTCTTTCACCAGAAGACCTACAATAAATCAAAGGTTTTCTTTCACAGCCTCCTCTCTCTCCTTTATGAATTCTGATATAGACAGACATAAAGTACCAGATTTTAGAGGTACGTGCGTGCCGGTAGGAATCATTTTTGTCTCCGCGGAGATCTAAATCAAAGGTTTTACTTTCTTAGCTTTAAGTCTAACACCTATCTATCTCATATTGTGATTTGCTATTATATTTCTGTCACTATACACCTAATGAGTGCCCTTTTTATGCTCCTTTCTCTTAACTCCATCCAAAGATTGTAAAAGATCGCATATTGCAATAAGCCCGCCTATTGTACTGACTTTAAATATGCAACATTTGTTTTGTATTTGGTGTTTGTAAAATAAACAGGAAAAAATAGATAAATCTATATCAGGCCAAGTCAATTCACTGCTAGGTATAAACCTCCTCATTTGCACGCCAAGTTTTTCGGTTCTATACCAAGCGAATCTACTGTTTCAACTCTCTCGATGTCATCCGATCATCTGGCAAGAGGTCTGCTTCTCATGCCTCCTCTACACGACAAATGACGCATATGGAGACGTCGTCTTCGGATGGGTGTTGCGATTGTCAAGTGGAACGCAGGGTTTAAATAAAATAATAATAATGCAGATGCAGAGACAGGAGGAGATACACTATACAGATAGGAGGTATTTTATGGATGGCCTTTTTGGCTCCGCGGTCCACTAGAGATGCTTTCAGGGACCACCGGTTACGAGCCACTGATCTTTACTAATACAGGGTATTGCAAGACTGCGACCGAAAACGAAATTTAGTGGTAGTTATAGTGATTCAGATACAATGCAACTAAAAATTTTGCAAAATAAAATAATGAATTTTATTGTTATTTTTTTATTTGGGTGGTAAATATATAGCCTTTTTATAAAAAAATAATGTACACCCTTTTATTTTAAAAGACGCTGTGGTACGTAGGGTTTCAAATTATTATTTTGGCAAACACTATGGATTTACCACCCAAACACGATGGTATTTAAATAATCACCAAAAAAATCGCGTTTCTGTGTGAAATTTTTAGTTGCATTATGTTTGTAGTTACTAAATCTACTACCTACGCCCCGCTTCGTTTTCGATAGCTGTCTTGATATACCCTTTATAGATAGATAAATGAAATGTATTTATTTGTCATGTAGGCAATTGAAAAGCTCTTATGACAAGTCAATACACATACCACTTAATCTCTGTATACATAATATTTTCTATACTTTGTACTATTTATATTACATATTATATTATAAATTATCAAATGTTAGATGTTTATTGTGCGTGCAGGTACTCATGGCTTATTAAGGGTCGGCTCTGACGAGCATTATGCGCGGTCACGCCGACCGCCGCGCCGGGTTAACTACCCACTTTATAATTTAGATAATTTTTCCTCATATCTCCCGTTCGACATTACGTATGCTAATTAAATTTCCTGCTAAGATTTAACCATCTAATTGCTGATGTAATTATTTTTGGTATATACGTGTATTTTTTGTTGGTATGTTTCGTTTATGTTAGTAGGTATACAATCGCTTTTACAATGTAAAGTACGTGATTAAGTGTAGAATTAAGGTCTTAGAAAACAAACTAGACAACTTTGCTGTCGCTTTTTATTTGGCCGCTTGAATTGTCGTAGATTATTGAATAATATCCCTACGATTGTTTTTTGTATTTGTCTCTATCAGTATTTTTTATCATCAAAGGCGATCTGATAGAACTCTACAGGTTTTAAACCTTCTTCATCTAGCTGGTCTAGTTATTAAACGTGGTGAAATTGAATGAAAATCTATACTAATCTATTACTAATATTATAAAGCTGAAGCTGAAGAGTGAACGCGCTAATCTCAGAAACCGCTGATCCGATTTGAAAAATTCTTTCAGTGTTGGATAATACATTTTTCGAGGAATGCTATAATTTATATATAATCACGCTATGACCTATAGGAGGGAAGCAGTAGTGACATTTCTAGCAAATACGAGGAAATTTTATTCGTGGTCCGATTGGTCGATATTCTATATTGATAGTCGGAATAGAAAATTTTGACCGCCATTTTGAAACGTGTATCTGCACCCGGGCGGAGCCGGGTTGGACCGCTAGTTTTTAAATAAGCTGTCAATAAAAAAGGGAATACGTAATAAACGCTATCTTTTCGGAACTATAATTTCATACGAGGGGTTTGTTAACGTCGGTTCAGCTAACGTGCAAACGATACACTCTCTCTTGCTCTCTTTTCAGAAATAGTTATTGTACAGCTGAACATTCGCCTCTCCCAAGAAACTTCACATCGACCTGTTAGAAGTGGCCTGCGTCCAGTGATTTCCTTGGTCGGGTCGTCCATCCACCTTATAGGTGAACATACGGCTTGTCTAATGGATATTATGGCTGCTCTTGATTATCTATAACACTTCAATCTTATCTGCATGGCCATCCAAATCTCAATCGAAAAATAATTTAGAGTCTAAGTTAATCCAGGGCATAATACAGGCGGATTGAATTACTGCGGAGCCTGCTCACTTATACATTGCCACTAGCCAGGATTAGGCCGCATTCCCCCGGGAACATCCCGGTACAATAACCGACTTATTGAACAAATATCTGGGGTTATGCATTATCTTGCCATCTAATGGCCGAGGAATTACATTATGCTCCATATTAGTGTATTATTTTTGTCATGTTTTGTTTTTGTTACCATAGATGAGTAGACGAAAATACCATTCGCTTAATGGTAAGCGATACGACTGCTCATGCACAGTAGCAAAACCAAACAACACCACAAATTACAAAACTCTCTCATGCATAAGAGACCACCTTTGTAGGTACCACCGCATGTCTATTTCTCCCGCCAAACAGCAGTGTAATTGCACTATTGTGTTCCGGTTTAAAGGACATTGTAGCTAGAGTAACTACTATAGCTCACTATCACGCGAACGGCATGCTCGTTTTGCCTTTCACTACAGAAAAATAAATAAAGAAGCATGGAAATAAAACTCTACAGTTCAGTTACATTGTGAAGGCCTCAGCCATAACAAAGCATGCTGGCTTGTCGCAGGTTATCAGTCTCCAAATGTCATAGAAATTTCCATAAAGTTCTCTGTGGTACGTAAGTTCCCTCGCGATGTATTTCTTTATCGTTGGAGTGGATATGTAGATTTCATTAATTACACTAATGTAATAAAAATGTGAGGATGTAATGCAGGATGGAATATCAGCATTTATACTGTTTTCCAAAAGTTGAATTATTGTCTACGGGAATAACAAAGTTCAAAAAATTATTTCACTCTATATTCTCAAATTCTTCATCGAGAAATCGAATCCCTACAACTATCAAGCAATGTAAAATGAGCCTTAACAAAGCAATAAATAAACAAACGGCGTGCACTACTGGAAATGTTAATGTCATGGTAACTGGATGCATTCAGTATGGCATATCTGAACGAACAATGCAAGTTGACGTTACCACAGTCCACGCTGTCAAACATATCATATATGAAGTTAATTGTGGTGATCTTTCATATCTGAGAGGCCACCTGGGTAGGTCACCACCCCAATGTCTATTTCTCCCGCCAAATAACAGTATAAATGCACTGTAGTGTTTTCAAGGACAGGTTTCAAGTTTTCAGGTTTCAAGGACATTGTAGTCAAAGTAATTACTGGAAATAACGAGATTTAACATCCAATGTGTCAGGACGGTGAGGGCAATATAATGCCAACCATTGCTTTGCATTCTAACGTATGCGATGCTAGAAAACCCGTTTCATTGACCAACAGTAAAACACAAGTGTTGCTCGTTTCGGTTACAATACTGCCTTTTCCATCAACTGTATTGCATGCAAGATATATCATTAGCAGCCAATTTTTTAGATTTAAAAATGTTCCCACTACATACACCAATTTATGCTGCCAAACAGAAGACACTCGATTCATCTACATACAATTTAAAAGTTAGGTAATGTGGATTTAATCAGTTCTTCTTGATTCATAAGTACGCGTGCAAACAGACAAAAAGACGTGTTTTACAAAATTAAAATGTTAAAGAACACTAGAAGCAGAAATAGCCTCATAATAGGCTTTTAAATTGAAAATCACTTATTACTGATCATTCATTAACTATTCAACTGGGGTGTGACGACGGCCTTAGAATACTAATCGGCCCTTAACTTGTTTCGAGAGGGCTGTGAGTGGCGACCTAGGCTCTCTGAGTGACCATCTGAGTACCACGCCAATAATATTTTAAGATATGTCATGGTAGCGGCCGATCGATGACGCTGGCGCAGTTAAGATTCATATTGAGTTGAAGGTTGAAAGATTGCATTTTTGTATTGTTCCGGAAAATGAGCAGACGTCGCAGTTTATGGTAAAGATGAATACAGCTTGCGATATCTCTAACGCTTGGGTTATGTGAGCATTCTAGGTAGTCTTTCAAAATGGCAAGAGAAATGAAAAGGAATCAGCAAGAGGTATTGAGCCTATGTGGCTTTTGTAACCAAATGCCACTTAAGTATTTTCCTCTCCCATTAAGATATAATAGAGGGGACAGTGCAAACAAAATGTTTGTCACGAAAAATAAACGGAATCGTACCTCTCCTTCTGTTTCTGTCTGTGTCACGCCTACGCAGTAACATCATCTTCGCTTCACTAACTTCCCATGCGCACGCACAATGCGCAGATTTTTTTTCCGATGTCCGCTCTAGTATAATACCTGAATGACCACTCCTAATTATTGTCCGCCTCTACATTGGATTTGAATTTGTCCTTGTACAATGACATATTTTTAAATTGTCATAAGCGTTTAGCTTGTGGTCAGTGTAGTGGGAATTCTAATAAAATCTTAATTCGTGAGTGTTTGTTTCCCTTGCTTGTAGAGTGTAGACATAGTAAGGTATGCCAACATGCTCATGACCGGATGCAAACAGAGTTACAATAATTCGTTCTTTCAACTGACCCAATTCATACAAATCACTCAACATAAATGCAATATTGTATATGATTTGTTACTCGCCGCGTTATTTCTTTGTTTTAAGATATAGTGAACAATATAAAATATGGATTAAGGTTTGTTTCGTAGTTACACATTAGGCGCCTTATTAATTAAATCCGATGAGGGAGAGGCTATCTTCAGCCCAAGGCTTTGAAATTGACTAGATTATTTCGAATAGCGATTTATTCCTGATTTTATTACTGGATGGACTTCGGTCAAACATGAAAATCCTGGTATGGCAACTCACTGATTTGAAAACTAGAAACAATGTACAAAATAAGTGAGTCCGAAGCCTTGGGCAAGTTAATCCCTCGCTCATGATTATTCGAGTTCACTAATAAGGCCCTTGATTATTTAAAGATGAGATAACATATGACGTAATGTTAGTAAAAATACTTGAACACTCTTCTTATCTTTCGACTGCAGTGTTATTGCATTACATAAAGTTAATTGAGATTAACTCCTTCCACCCAAAACTCTGGAAAAATAAATAGATTACCCACAAACACGCGGCAAGATAAATAAACGCGCCAAATAAATAATTATGCAAATAAATTTCCGATTTAATTTCTTATTTTAAACATTCGTCTGTCTGTGGTTGCCATGTTTACGTTCCGAAGAAAAATTATGTACTTTTGATTGTTTTATTGTCAGTGTGTTTATGATTGGGATTGTTGGGCCACACATTGTTCTGTTGGCCGACAAACAAAGTATTCTGTGTATTTATGTCAGGTATTCAAGATCGTTCGTTCTGTTTTGTTGCGGTGTATTTTGGATGTGGCTGTGAGTGTAGATTCGATTACAATCATTGATGATTTGGTGGGAGTTTTTACTGAAATGTGATAAGGTGTAATGTAAGGGGCATACAGTATTTGTTTACAATAATGTGATTGTAACACTGAAGTAGATGTACCCGAAGATGACTAGTATAAAAGTAGAATATCGCAAGTTTTGTTTGTCTTGGTGAAATTACAGTGGGGTCTGGAGTCCTATCTGATGGCACCAAGTTTATTACGATTTAGATATTAGCAGAGTTGTTACGTGAAAAATTCTACAGGTACAGAGTATATAAAATAAAATATATTATCTATTTACCGAGCTAATATTGGGAACTGAAGCTCAATACTCCTTGCATATGTAATGATATGAGCGGACAATATTTGTTTTTGTCTAAAGTAAGTACTGAACATCAGTGTTCTTCAGCTTGGCTATTATCTAATAAGATGTGATAACATGTTTGTATGGTGGTATAATTGTATTTTATTTAAATTTTATTATTTATTATTATCATTGGTATTGAATATACTTGGGTCATACACATACGTATGTTCAGAATGAATATTATCTTCAAATTTCTGGATTGATTCTCTGACTTAATTTTGGTAAATGCCTTACAAGTATTACTATTAAGACGTATACCAAATAATGAATTATCTTCAGAAATGATTAATATAACAACAAAAATTTCCTCAAATGTCCCCTTCTGTGGACTGTTCGTAAACGCACTTGGCATATTTTGATAGATATTTCTCATACTTGATATGCGTTATCTATTTAAGTTATATTAAATATCATTAGTATATACAGGGTATATCAAGACTGCCACCGAAAACGAAGCCGGGTGGTAGTTTAAGTGACTTCAGACACAATGCAACAGAAAAAGTTGCAAAAATAAGCGACAATTTTTTTTTGAATTTTTTTTCCTATTGCCATATTTTGGTGGTAAATATTTTTTTTCCTAAAATAATAGTGTATACCCTTTAATTTATAAATACTCTAAGATATAAGAGAGTTTAAATAATTATTTTAGCAAAAACTATGGATTTACCACCCAAAAATGACGATATTTAAAAAATCATAAAAAATAATTGTCGCGTTTCTATGCGAAAATTTTAGTTGCATTGTGTTTGTAGCCACTAAAACTACCACCCGGCTTCGTTTTCGGTAGCAGTCTTGAGATACCCGGTATACTGACTATTAAAAATTTACTGAGTAAATTAATATATGTTAAAGTGACTCCACAAAAATTTCAATAAACTGTTGGTTACACGGTACTGCGACTTTTCTGTGGACCTTAAATTCAACCGAATAAATTGGCCTGAATAAAATAATATTTTACAAAAAAAAAAATTAAACTGGCCACACTGACGGTTGGCATCGGTCACGTTGGATTTAATGACTGAGCCCAGCGTAGGTTCTTCATTAAGATATTGAGATCTTTAATAGTGTTATTGTCAAAGATCGGTGCTTCTTTTCTGTTCCTTGTGTACTTGAGTAAATAATTATTAGTTTTATTAATTCACATGCTGCCGAAATAGCTTAAGGGGAGTAGTTGTGGAATAAATTTACCTACTTGGCTACCCTCAAAACTAAATTAGCATTGCTAATTTTTTTTAAAGAATTACAATTCTGTGGACATCTTTTCTGTGGATTTATAAGTCCACACGAAAGACAATGTCTACAGAAAAAAATAAGTAATAATGATTTAACAAGTAAAGCAGTATTTTGCTTGCCTGTAAACGTAGACGTGGAGTGCTGTGGGCTCGATAGTTGATGTATTTAGCTTATAATAATATTAAATTATTACTCAGTATCGGAATAAAACCATGTTCCATATGATAGCGAATTATGTGATGTCCGTTCATCATTCTTTAACTTTAGTGATTCAGATAACTCAATTGCACCATCGAAAAAACAAAAAATAAATTCAGCGATGGAGACACTTGCTTTGTAACTATTTTTGATATGTTTGTTCTTTTGTGTAAACACAACACCCTTCTGTGCTCGAAAAATATATATTATAATTTCATTTTTTAGCCTAATCGAGGAAACGATCTTGTTTTATGTTTTAATTTTAATATTCTGATAATATCATATTAAATGAGACTGATTTCGTAAAAATCCCGACCATGTTTTTTTTATACAAATTTTCGCCTCGTTTTGTGTATGACCCACTTGTAATGTTGTATAAAGTCCTGAATACAATTTCTAGAACAGTTTGTTTGATGTACATTTTGTTTCAAGGGCGATTTTTTGAGATTTTTGCTTCGTAAAGAAATAACCCTATTCAATAATGAGAAAATTTTAAATTCTTCGTTGTCATCTGGATTGTACTTTTCTAAAGTAGAATCAAAAAACGTTTCATATGAAACATGTAGCTATGGCTAATGTCGTCTTAGGTAAAGAACCCCCTCATTTTAGAAAACCTTGTTTTTTCTATAAACCTTGTTGTTTCCTTGTTTTTACAATCGAGAATACAATTCAAAGGGGTTAGGACAGCCTCCGTGGCGCAGTTGGTTAGACACCGAATGTGAAACAAGAGGCCGCGGCTTCGATCCCCTCCCCCAAAACAATTGGTGGAGGTGTGGGTCTTGTGAGACTGAAAAGTGTCTTGTAGTTTCTGATACCCAAGACACAAGACTTGATAGATCCTAATGTGAGTTAGGACTACGTATGTGACTGTTGGATCTATTTAGGTTATGTATTTAGTCAACTACGCTAGTCTAGATGGGTTGCTTGTTGTATAACATTGTAGAAAAGCGTAAAGAAAAACTTGAGAATTTGATACGGAAATTAGTAACGAAGCGGCAACTTATTGTTAGCGTGTTTCACGGGCAGGCGATGAGATCGTAACAACTAGATTCACATACTTGTTTATACTAATGAACTCTGTTAATAATTAGGATGTTTTCCGATTACAACATCAATAAGATCTTGAATTTAAAATTTCTTGTGGGAATTTCTGTAAATGAAGTATTTGTGGTAGGATTCAAATCGACGGACGGTTCTTATGCGAACTATCGTAACTGAAAAACTTAATTTTTGGTTTATTGTGCTAAAGTGGGTATTTATAAAGATTAATCATTTTTTCCTTTAAATATATATGTATACGGATGCGGCGGGTTACGTATTAGAAAGAATTGGGCGCCACTGCGGCGGGTTAGGCCGCCCGCAGGTAGGGGTAGGTAGTTAAATGAGAACTCAGGGTAATTACGTGGTTCGGGCTTTAATAGATTCGCATCACTGTTTACACCCGGCACTGTTGCTGGTGGTATGCAACAGGAGTCACTGGCCTTCACTGGACACGGATCCGGGTCTTCGGCACGTGGCGGAACCCGGCGACAGCTCGCCGGCGAAGTCAGCTGCCACGTGGCCGGTTACGGTGCGCAGGTCAGCGGCAGGCGCAGGCTCGGTTGCAGTCGGGCTGGAAGCGGTGCGGAGCAACAGCGGGCAGCGAAGTAAGCGAAAGGGACGCCAAGAACGCCAAGTACGCCAAGAACGCCAAGAACGAAGAAGAAGAACCTGGAATCAGTATCCAAGAGATCGGAATGCAAACTAGGCTTGCATTCCGTGCCAGCGACTCGTGATAGTTCACAAGCCCGGCAGACAGAATACACTGACAAACAAGCAGTTAAGCGGTTAGCAGTTAATAGAACACTGAACACTCACCCCAGCGGGTTCAGAAAGACGCGTGGTAGCACGCGGCTTTAAGGTTAAGGAAAAAAGGACGCGAGCGCCGTTACACGCGTATTTAAGCAAGCGCCGATGACAGTTCGCACGTCAAATTTGACAGATGTTAGAAATGAATCAACCAATCAGCGCAACGGAGGCGTTGATTGGCATAGACAATAGGATTTATGCCGAGTATTGAACTATAGATCGCAAATACAAGAGGTGACATTCCCACAACGTCACACGGATTTTGAAATTTCAACAAATTTTCAATCAAATAAATTTGAAAGTGCAAAAAATGAAAACAATAAAAGGTTGACTGCCACTTTCCTTATTATTAGTGTAAAGTAACGTATTTACAGTTTCGATAGTTTACGTAGTGACCGTCGAAATCTATCACCATACCAAGAAATTCAAAGATTGCATCAAGTCAATCTCACATTACTGATATGCTTAAAAATATTTGAACATAAACAAATAAAGTAAAAGTCAATAGATATCAAAACTCAAAACAAATGACAACCTACACTTGGAAACTACCGAAGTAAGTTGTTGCAAAACTTACAGCCTTTATCGTTAAGAAAAATAAAGTTTTTATTCTCCATACCGGTATATTTTTGTTGTTTTACCTAGATGAAACTGCACACGCCGATGACGGCGGAGATATTCTGAGAAAACTCCTCTGAGCCGTATTTAATGAAACTTTCTGCGTATGGCGAATTTCACCTCTGGATGTATGAATCTCGACCTTTGCAGACTTGACTTGCATGTTCTCGATTGCTTGATGTCAAGATATAGGTATTAAAACTAGGCTCCGTTTCTTTTTGTGATACTGCACTGGTGGAAGTTCCCTCATATGAAAGAGGCCATCTGAGTAGGTCCACCGCAATGTGTATTACTCCCCCGAAACAGCAGTGTAAATACACTGTTGTGTTTCGGTTTGAAGGACATTGTAAAGGAAAAATTATGGGAAGAATAAAACGATATTGGGCATCCGGCAATCCCATTCATTATATCATATTATGTAATCACATGACAGAATAGCTGTCGCTTCACGTCGATTTCCTCTGAAACCGTGAGACCAACCCGGACGTTTGGAAGCTCGTCCGGGTCCGTGTGATGGCTGGATGCTTAATACCTTTTTTCTCGTCCTTTTTCCTCCCCTGTCGCCTCCCGTTTTAAGCGCGCATTTACCAGCCTACAATTATATTTGCTTAATTTTCAGTCCTATGCAAAAAAAAAAACATTGTTTCTGAAACCATTGTTCTTCGATAAAAACATGAAATATACTATTGCGGCGATAACCAATATATTTGAATGGACGAGTGGCGTGCATTGGTATTGCGTCGCATAAATCACGTGTTGATAAGCGGCGCGTGTTGCAGCCAATGCGTGATAGATGTATTACGAATTAGATTTGCAACATATGCCGTTGATTTTACGGGTTAAACAGAAATCTGCTTTGATTCAGCGGTCCTGAAAAGCTGCTGTTGTTGAAAAGTGCGCTTAAGCAGTTAATCATAGGGGTGCAACTTCGTACATGACAAATATTGAAAACGATTATTTCGATTCTAGCGCCAGCGTGTAAGTAATTTAAGTGGAATTGTTAAATGGCGATAGTGTGTTATTAAACCAAGAAATATCTTTTCTATTTTGATATTATAAAAACCTGTAAATTTAACTAATGTCAACTTGATATTGGTTCAAATTACACGAGTTCATAAATGATACCAATTTTGAAATATTGACATAACAACATTTGGAATTTCGTGCGTTTGCCTAACAAGCCCTCTGATGACGAAATAACAACGAAAAAAAAATTGAGTTGCGAATAAATCTCTGTTTATAATCTATGCATTTCCTATTGGAAAATCTTAACATATCTCTTAAAATAAAATTAGACCTCGGTTTGTTTAAAAAATAAAACAAATAAACCTTATACATAGACAGGTTATAATACCTATTTTAATTATCGATTTTTTAATCTTTTTCCCTCAAACTGAATTAAAAAGTCGTTAGAAAGAAATCATATAATTCGATAACTCAATATGTTTATAAATCTAATGATTAGATTAATAAGGTCGATATAGTGTAGACGTAATTTTAATATGGTAGAGCAAGTCTAATTTGATATTGACAGTGATCTTGGTCACACATTGGTAAAGAAGCTGATTATAAAAATAAATACATCCTTTTGTATCTTTGAATTTGAAATTTGTGCGATTGATGCCTCTTAAATGAACAGAAATTGTAGTCAAGAGGAAGGTAAAAGAAGAGATCATTTCCCAGCAGTTGGACACAAATCAGACCACAAAAAAAAACATTTCATATTGGGGTCATAACAAAGCATCAAAGAAACTCTTAGCAAAAACCATAAACAATAACCAGTATAGATTTGTTTTCTCAGCCTTATGTATCTCTCAACACAACACAATGTTTCAATTAGCAAAGCGTGAAATATGATGTTTTGTTAAAATCACAAGTTCTAAGGCGTTCTTGAGTTTGTTTATTGCTCTCGAAATAATGCATTCGTTAACATGCATTTTGTGAATAAAATAAAGTGGTGTTGTAGC
The DNA here is from genome assembly GCA_009982885.2 of Hyles vespertilio. NCBI lineage: Eukaryota > Metazoa > Arthropoda > Insecta > Lepidoptera > Sphingidae > Hyles > Hyles vespertilio. Next base: position 1,856,220 of record CM042818.1, read on the forward strand.
CTATAACTCGTGACCATGAAAATGTTACCAAATGGTCCGAAGGAGGTCGCGTTTGAGCGGCTTGAGTCATGAGATGTGGCGAGTCATATCCTGTTGTAGTGTACTGTACCAGCACGCGTGCATGCGTGCCCATATACCCACTGCAGGGCAGGTACCTCATCAACAATCGAAAGTACGTTTGTAAGGGTAACGCCATATAGTCCACCACGGTGGCATAGTGCGGGTTGGCGGACTTTACCATAGAAATTCTCAAAAATCGCCATGGTGTGTAGGTTAGCATTATGGTTCGTAGTGTTTGACTATCAATTGTTAAGTACGTGGTGGCCGGCCGGTTGGAAAACGGACCGCACGCGAATGTCTGTATGTTCACGGTGGTCGCAGGGTCGAATCCCAGGGCACACCTCTGACTTTTCGGAGTCATGTGAATATGGAATTGTCCAAATTGCACTTAATCATTACTTTAAATATTTTAAATAAATTATATTAATTAAAAGTTTTCTATTCTAGTTAGAATGATGAATGTATACACTTGCAAGGATAGTACACACTGTGGAAAACTTTAGTATTATAAATCGTTTGTTTGTGTTTGTCATTGGTGTGTCTTATAAATAAAAAATATGCCTGTCACACAATTTTTCTTAAGAAAGACATTATTAAAATCCCCCAAAGTTCTTCGTTTATCACTCGCGTCACCTCGCTGACCATTGACCGATGCCAAGTGTCATGCGATCTTAGACACGAGTCTCCGCTCTCGATACTAGATCGCCGCTCTCAGCTGACACTCCACCAACGGCTAGTGTCGACTAATAGAGGCTTCGCCTCATTAGATATCACATTATGCAGAATATTAAATAGATTATTTTTGTGTGAATTGGAGCGGAAAACTAGCTGGTTGATGTGGTACTTGTAATTAAGCGATGGGTGGAAAGTATATACATACACAGCCAGGTCATAAGTATTGTCACACAGTAAAAACTTTTCTTTTAGAATGCTGGCCACAAAAAAGTTTATTGAATTCGAATTTCGAATTGTGCATGAAAATAAAAATGTATATATAATATATAATAAATGTATATATATAAATATAATAAATGTAAATATGTACTTTTAGAATTTTACTCATTTTAAAATATGGAGTGGACGCTTAAAGAAGACCGTGTTGCAGTTATTGCGTTGCATCGTTGCGGTTACGCGCCAATTCAAATTTTTGACATACTGAAAAATTTGAATATAACCAAAAGATTCGTTTATCATACCATAAAACGATACAATGAAGACTCTAGTGTAGAAGACAGGTCAAGAAGTGGTCGCCCTCGGTTTGTTAGGACTCCAGCAGTGATAAAAGCTGTGAAGGCGCGAATTCAAAGAAATCCCAAACGTAAGCAGAAACTGTTGGCCCTTTAGATGTGGTTAAGCAGAACCACGGTGAAAAGGGTGTTAAATGAAGACTTAGGGCTTTGGGCATATCGAAGAAAAACAGGACATCGTTTGAATGCTCGTCTAATGGACCTGAGACTGAAGAGATGCCGCGCTTTGTTGAAGCGGTACGCTAGAAAAAATATCGGGAAATTCTTTTTTCAGATGAAAATTTTTTTACCGTAGAAGAGAGCTACAACAAATAAAATGATAAGGTGTACGCACACAGTAGTGAAGAAGCGAGCAACCGTATTCCGCGTGTCCAACGAGGTCATTTTCCATCCTCGCTCATGGTATGGTTGGGAGTTTCTTATTGGGGCTTAACAGAGGTACATTTTTGTGAGAAAGGTGTAAAAACGAATGCAATTGCAAAATACAGTCCTGACAAACCTTGTGGAACCTGTTTCTCATACCATGTTCAATAACAGGCACTGGGTATTCCAACAAGATTCGGCGCCAGCTCAAAGAGCGAAGAGCACACAAGACTGGCTGGCGGCGCGTGAAATCGACTTCATCCGGCACGAAGACTGGCCCTCCTCCAGTCCAGATTTGAATCCGTTAGATTACAAGATATGGCAACACTAGGAGGAAAAGGCGTGCTCAAAGCCTCATCCCAATTTGGAGTCACTCAAGACATCCTTGATTAAGGCAGCCGCCGATATTGACATGGACCTCGTTTGTGCTGCGATAGACAACTGGCCGCGCAGATTGAAGGCCTGTATTCAAAATCACGGAGGTCATTTTGAATAAACTTTAGTGTCATAAGAATCTATGTTCGGTAGTACCCTGCATATTTATTTGTTTTTATCTTTATATACTGACAAGTGTATAGGCAGACTTATTGCCTGAGGCATTGTCTTATAGTATACCCGTGGTAATTATGTAGTCCTGATCGAAAAAAAAAAACAGTTTAAATCTTAACACCATATTACTGGTGCAGCTCCTTCACATAATTCATTTAAACCAGTATAGAAAACAAATCCATCAAAGCGCGATTCGTCCACAATTCGACAGCACAATGGTATCTATTAATAATTTTATTGCAGCCGACGCGCTGCCAACGATCCCGCCGCGCCGCCCGGTATTCTCACACTCGTCAAACTCGCGCCTCGTTGTCACGCCTCTGTCCTTTATTTATTGCTTTAGATACGTATCGAGCAGTAGTTAATTAAGATTTTTTTTCTATTCTTTCCTTTTAAAATATTTCTGCTCTATAAGTAAGCCTTGGCACGAATCGCAGACTTATAGAAAAAGAAAATCGCATGCTTTGATATCGACGAAAAATATCGGAAATAATGTATGTGTGGATGTCTGGATGTATCATCATCATCATCTGGATGTATGGATGTTTGTTACTCTTTCACGCAATAACGGCTCAACCAATTTGATGAAATTTGATATAGTGATAGCTGACACCCTGGATTAAAACATTAGCTACATTTTATCCTAGAAAAATGTAATGTTCCTGTAGAATGGGTCGGGAATCTAAATACACATATTTGCTACACGGTCCGACGGATTTTGATGTTTGGTATAGGAATAGTTGACACCCTGGATTAACACACAGGCAGCGCTTTAACACACATTTCATAAATAGGGCTGTGTATTTGTAGTTTTATTGTTGTGTAATTTGTGACGTAACCACAACAAAAAGAAAAACGAAACCTAATGTGTGAAAACTTTTCCAAGTACGAAAAGACACGCACTCTAAAATTGTGTATAGGCGTAGAAAGACACACAACTCAAAAGTGTGTCGAACTCAAGAATGAACCCGGAGCGCCGCCGTCAATGATTCCACCGTTGAAACAATTTTTCAAAGCAAGAAAGTGTGAATAATTTTTATGAAATACTAACATTTTAAAACGCGTCTTAATTAATGTGAAAACCTTTTGGGTTTATGCTCGTAGTCCAAAGAAGCGGGTAGCGCGCCGCCTTTCACCGGGACATTTTAAACGTTTTAATTTCACACGATGTTTCTGTAAATACTCGAATATTATTTTGCGATATTATTTAAATTTACAACTATTATATTTAAATGTTTGAGTTTAAAATTGCTTTAAATGCGTGGTTGAATTTTAGGAAAAAGTCAACCAAAAGCTTTTTGATGCTTTTCACATTTTCAGCACGATTTTCCTACGTTTTTACTACTAGGACTATACCAGGACAAAAGCCCTGAAACTCGTAAATGCAGTGAAATCTAAGAATTAAATCTAAATATTATATTATACTCCAATGACTATTACTGATTTCCGTGATCGCGTGCGTTGTTCGCTATTCAGATTATTACGAATATCTGCATACCGCCAATCCTATTTCTGTATATGTAAATTTATTTATTTTAGTATCACAAAAATATAAGTAGCTTTTTCGCCAAACACCAATGTAAATGCACGGTTATGTTTGTGTTTAGGACATAGTGCCTAGAATAACTACTGGACATATTGAGACTTAACATCTTATGTCTCAGGATGGCGAGCGCAGTGGTATGCCAAGTTTTGTAATTCATGGTGTTGTTTCATTTTGCTTCTGTTCATGCGCAGTCGTATCGCTTACTATCAAGCGAATGGTGTGCTGATCTCGATCTTCATAGCGATAAAAAACTTATTCATTCTCATCTTATTATTCTTATAGCCACATGTTTATTATATGAGCTGTTAACATGGACTTATAGGATGCAATTCCAAAGTAAAGCAATTAACATTGTGTATTTCAGTTTAAATATAACTAACGTAGTAAAACAAATGATATTTAAAATGTACTCTTTCCATTATTAGCCAAACACCAATGACTCTTCAGGATTTCAAAAATTCCCAGCCAGTGGTAAATTCATTTTGTGTATTTCAATTGAAATATAACTAACGTAAACTAAAGAGCAAAAGATATTTTAAATGTACTAATTAACAAAACTCCCATGATTCTCCAGAATTTCGGAAATTCTTAGCGGTGACAATTTTAAACTTTATTTTACCTATCGTCTGATAAAAACATCCTTTTTTATTATTAAATAATTCAAGAATGCAAGAAGGAAGCGTGTTCCGCGGGACATCTCTTTGCATAGTAAAAATGCTCGGTGCTCCTGACTCTGCGCTTGGGTAAATAGTCCTGACATCAATTCACTTTCACCCAACTACGCTGAAGTGCGGGCTAGGGTTATCAGACACAAAGATTTTTATTAAATGGGTGTTGTTTTGTCTCGTGGAATTGGAAAAAAACTGAGCCAATTGAAAATTATAAAAAAATTGCCGTTTAAAATACATAACTTTGGCTTTGCCTCCTACGACGATGCAAAAATTAAGTAATATGTATTACTTCGTCTACTGAAAGATAATCGCCAATCTTCTCGGGAATTAGTTACATTTCATTACGGTCATTTTTCGAAAGGTAAACGAGATAAATAGCAAGAATTAAAGACTTTAGGTCTCTTTTTTTGATTTGGCATAACTCGCGAGTATGTGTCTAAAATGTACCTAATAGTACAACGTAATCCAAATACAGCAGCCACCGGCGACGGAAGATAACTTAACATGAACATTTTGGCACATTATTCACAATTTAAATCCGGGGAAATATATATTTTTATAAAGTATTTATTTCAAACATTATCCCAGTGCAAGCCCTACCCAAGACGTCGTACACAGTGTGTGTGTGCGGCATTAACCGAGTCGCTTTCTGTAGCCACATGAATTTCTCCCGCCTGTAATTATTTCACAAAACGCGCATTAGTGATTTTTACGCCAAGGCTCCTTCAGCGCGATAAACTTTGATTTACCGACGCCTTTGATACTGTTTCGCGTTTAAATATGTGATCGTTTTGTTTTAGCTTTGTGCATATTTATTTTTTTGACAGACGTTGTGTGAAAAATTAGGTTGTTTATTTTTGTAAATTAGATAAACACGAATTTTACTGAGAGTAACGTTTAGGGACAAAACTGTTTTATGTCGAAGATATGCCTGCTTTGTTCATGCTTGAAACCAACGGATGTATTAGTAGGATTCTTGGTAGAGTTTGCTAAGAAGCAGGCTGTGAACGAGAGGTTATATTCTCGATTTTCGCACGGAAATAAATCTGTGTGTAATGCCATGAGGAGATAATTTTGTATAATTATTGCAGATATTATTGAATGCTTGGATTAGTCAAAGTACATTGCTTTTTCCTAAGTCTATCTAAGTCTAGTCAATATAAACACATTTTTTTCACAACTTGAAATAATTTAATTTAGCTACATTGTTGTCATAGTCGACGCCCTATAATCCCTGTAATATTATTTTATTTTTCTAATAACATTCAAGTGCTTGGTGGCCTGTGGTAACGGAACCAGACGTGACTGCTAACATATTGACGGTGGTCGCAGGTTCCAATCCCAGGGCACATCTCTGACTTTTCGGAGTCGTGTGTGTATTGATTGATAGTAGATATAGATCACCACGCACTATAACGGCGAAGGAAAACATCGCGAGGAAACCTGCGATAGCGATTTGCATGAATTTCTATGGTAGTCCACCAACACGCACTAGGCCAGCGTAATTAATAATATGGCATAACTACTCTCAATCGTACTCTAAATTGTAGAGGAAGCCCATGCCCTGTTGTACAACGTAAATGGGCTGATACAGAAAAAAACATTCCAAAGCAGACATATCTATCATTCACAAACCTATCCATATCGACAGTTCGTATATTAAGACGTGCAAAAATCCATCTGCGATAATGTTTACGCGCGGGCGGCCGCGACTGCTGAAGTGTAAATCCATTGTGGCGGCGGAGTCACACGATCAGCTCGCTTCGACTTAGATAATTCTTAATTACGCCGGTTAGTTTTATGACGTCTCCGTGGATAGATCGCTTAATAGATATCTGTGGCGGTGGATAACATATTGATTTTATACATCAATTTGCTGAGATTAAGTTTGTTTTAATTCGTTTGCTTTTTTTTTACTTCTTTTAGGTGTTTCATATTTACGAGTGATTAGCGGTATGTAATTTTTATGTGTGTTGCATTATTGATTTATATATTTGGAGTTAGTAATTTCAATTATTTTGGGGAAATTCTCTAATTTATACATTAGTATTTACTATTTCTATTAATATTTGTATCGAGAAACTCGCATTAGGGTACTAAACTAATTTTGAAACCGAAACTAAGATCTCATGTTTTTTTTTATTGCTATGCATAGCGAGATGAGCATGATGTTCACCTAATGGTAAGTGATACGACCGCTCATAAATATTAGCAAAACCAAACAACACCTTGAATTACAAAGCATTGCTTGGTATTCCACTACGCCTATATTGATACTTAAAATCCTGAAACATAAGATGTTAAGACTCAATATTTCCAGTAATTTAGCAGAAGAATCCAGTAATAGGTTTGACCATGAGTTTGATTAAATTCATACTATCACCAATCTGCGTCTAACCAGACAAATGAGCTACGATCTAAATCCTAACATGATTCACCAAAGGATATCTAATTACTGCTTACCCTTCGATGATGCTAGCATTATGTTAAGTTACATGGGTAATTTACAACGTTGTATAATGTTGGTAATTTAAAATAATTATTAGTTATAAAAGTGTCTGGAACAAGCTATATATAAAATAAACGACTTCCTTCACCGAGGAAGGCTCTAAAGGTCTTTGCGGTTACATTTTGAAACAATGTTGATGTTTGGGTATTTTTGATTGGTTAGAGCATATTTTTAAAGGTTCGTGAACTGTAATGGTGGTATATTTCGGTAGAATAGACACTTCGCCGAGATAATTTCTGTCCCAAGATGTAAAACGGGGCGAGACTATTGCCATACCTGACACAAATTCAAGGCCTAAACAATTCATATAAGAATGTTTAAATTATTACCATTGTGCCCATGTCTTTAGTTTTAGGTATTTAAACTGTTTTAAATGATTGCCTTTAGTTTCAAGTATTATATCTGTTTTATTGTTTCTTTTTTAACCGACTTCAAAAAAAGGAGGAGGTACTCAATTCGACTGTATGTTGCTTTTTTTTACTTAGCGGCCCGCCTTCAATATGTTACGCATATATTTTGATTTGTTGGCTAGTCAAGTCATTAAGGAAATTAATCAACATGAACAATGAAATAAATTATATATTAAATATTCAGACCCTATATTTTAACCAACAAAGCGAATATTTATAATGACCGAAAAATCAATCGACTATTATTTTCACTATTGACTAGACGCGACTGCCAACATGTTCACGGTGGTCGCGGGTTCGAATCCCAGGGCACACCTCTGACTTTTCGGAGTCATGTGTGTATTGTCATGTGTGAAGGAAAACATCGTGAGGAAACCTGCATACAATAGCGATTTATAAGAATTTCTATGGTATGTAAGTCCGCCAACCCGCACTAGGCCAGCGTGATGGACTATATGGCCTAACCACTCTCAATCGTACTGTCAATTGTAGGGGAGGCCCGTGCCCTGCAGTGGGACGTATATGGGCTGATACAGAATACAGAATTATTTTCAACACTGCTCCAAAACGTGAACTGACAAAAATAGATAGGAAAAAAAAAGGTGATAAAGCCGTCATTGTATGTTTATATGTATCCACATATACACGTTACAGTGGCTGATGACAGGCGCAATCATTGTTAGTTATGTTCTCAACCACCCAGCTTGGAAGGCGGTTTTCAACAGAGAAGAACGGGCTAGAAACTTAGCTTATTTTATTACAAAGTTTACGAATACAATACAAATACTACATAAGCAGGTGCAATCTTTAAATTGATAGTTAAGTTGAAGATTCTCTTGTTTTTATTTTTACTAGTTATGTTAACGAAAGGTGCAAAGTAAACGAATCGTCGGGAAGTTAAAAAAATAAAACTAAATTCGTGATTAAATCCGTTAAATATTGGTTTATTTCACTTAAATTGTCATTAATTGTGCAATTAGTAATAATTACTTTTTATTATATTTAACACAAGCATTATAACAATTTTACTTTGTTTTATCTAGAGCAGCTTATTAATTTGCCTGACTCTTTCTTTATTTTAAGCATAGAAAGCTCATTGCTAACCATAGGCCTCTCTCAAGTATTTAAACGTCAACCTCCTAGAAGCGGTCTGCATCCAGCAACATCCTGCAACTTTAACTAGGTCTTCCACCTTAGTTTATCAATAATGATGTGCAAACTATTATCTCTCCTATAACAATATATGTGGCCGATGAAAGATGCAATCATTGTTAGCAGCCGCCAACCATAAACCGTTTATGATATGTCTAGCCAGATCATTTTATTTGTTCGGTTGCACGCCGATGCGTTGAGTGGACGGATTAAGGTTGAATTGAGGAGGTACGACCCACAAATATAAATTTGAAAAGTCACAATAACTTATAACCTAACGCATTTTACAGAAGAATTTTTATGGACGTCATTAATAAGGCGAAGACATAAATAAATTCACGCCCTTTTGCCAGTGAGGGTAGGCAGAGGTACAACTAGGATGTTTCGCCTTGTATTATCCGCCCCAAGACGTGAGAAGCAATCCTATCTGAAAACAACGTCTAATTTTAAAGTGGCAATGACTTTTGTGTCTCTTTTTTCTATTAGTGAGATAATTTGTAGTTTATACACAAGTATCCTCGTAATTTAGGCAAAAAAAAACAAGGTACCTGAATATAAGTTTATAACTCTATGGCAAAGCTTTTAACCCACTACTCGATACTCAATACGCTCCTGCAGGAAAATGCTTTCTCTTTCAACAATCTTCTGTACAGTATTCCTGTACGTATGTCGAATGATAGTTATATTTATAGTCAGAATAAAAATGTGTTGGCGCGAGTGAATGGGATTAGCCAAGGTGCGTTTTTATTGTGCCGTCTGTACGTTGTTAATATTATCGTAAAATATTGCAGTTTTCGGGTACTTTTATTTGTTATTTTTTTGGCGGGAGCTGTGACTGTAAACGGTTTCATTATTTGTAAGCTATGTTAGGGGCGGACACGGTGGTTTAACTTAGAACAAACAAAGACGAATTATAATCATCGTTTTGACTAACTTAACACCAGAGGGCGAAAAAATCGTTGGTTTGTACGGGTTTCTCCATTTTACGTAGATTGTATTTTACGCGGATATTATTGGCCCTAAATTACTTTTAACAGCATTGATTATTAGCTTATTTGCTGATGAGTTAATTTTAAAACAATTATTAAATTTATTAAAATGCATACACATGCGGAAATGAGAATTGTTATGTTCACATTTCTATACAGAATAATTTGTTTCAAATAGACAAAATTCAAATCGATTCTGTTAGATTTTATTCAGGTACAAACCTCCCTAAATCTTTTCTTTTCGTATATAAACGTAATGAAAGTAAGTATAGATATATTACTGGATTGTTTTTCTTACTTAACGCCAGAGGGCGCCTTGAATTGATTGAGTGACGTCTCTATCTTAGTATGTAAAATGTACTCTGCGGGGGCGGATTTAATATGTCATAAGAAAAATAAATAGCCAAATATGCCATTCGATGTTTTTATGAGTTGGAGGGATGGTACCCAATGGACATAGCGTGGTGAATCATTGGCGAGGTATTTTTGTTATTTTTCATATCGTCGTATTTGGGTGGTAAATGCATAGTTTTTTCCAAAATAGTGTACACTCTTTTATATTTAAAGATGCTATACTCGTAGTACGCAAGTTTAAATGATTTTGACATAAACTATGGATATAACACGAATACAAACACGACGACATTAAAAAAATAACAAGAGAAATGATGCGTTACTTTGCAGCAGTTGATATACACTGCATGTGCTAGATTATTAAGTAATACTTTGGTGTTTCAGGCAATATTGTTTTTGCGCCATGTTTCTTGAAACTTATATGTAATATATACAATATATTAAAAATATATTATGTCGTATGGGATTTGAGTTTACATATGTACAATATGACGTATTAATTATCCTTGTATGTGAGCTAAATTATTAAATAATATTCTGGTGTTTCAGGCAATGTTGTTCTACGCGCCGCGGTGGCTGTGGAAGTCGTGGGAGGGGGGCAAGATCCGCGCTCTCATGATGGACCTGGATGTGGGAGTCTGCACCGAGATCGAGAAGAAGACCAAGAAGAAACTCATCCTCGACTACCTGTGGGAGAACCTGCGGTATCACAACTGGTGGGCGTACCGGTACTACCTCTGCGAAGGACTGGCCCTTGTCAATGTTATAGGTAAGATTTTGGTACTTAGAAGAACTTTTACTAAATGACCTGATTGAGACAGGTTATTAACATTTTATATTCAAAGTATACAGCCAGACTTAATACCTGAGGCATTCTCTCCCAGTCGACCTTTGGGTGGTGTAGGAAAATCAAGGAGACGCAAAAATAAATACTTTGTTTGTTTGGAAGTCCTTGAGATTATTAAGATTTACTGAAGATAGATATCTCACATAGAAAATAGCAGACTGTTATTGCTTTCATAGGAATCACTGATAAGACTGAAATTTAATAAAAGCGGTCACCATTCGATAGAAGTTGGAAGAAACATCCCAATCCAACAATAATAAAGGATCTATGTAACTGTAGTCAACGACTTTAAATCCAAGCTGTTTATTAGCAAATATTATTTCTTATTACAAAAAAAATTATGTTTCGAAGTGAGGATCAGGTGGTAGTTTTAGCGGTTAAAACACAATCCAAGTAATATTTTGCAAAAAAACGCTTTATTTAAATTTATTTTTTTGTATCGTCGTATATGGGTGGTAAATACAAGTTTTTCTTAAAACAAGAATGTGAAGAATTTTATTTTTGAAGACACTATGATACGCAAGTGCTATTTTAGCAATAACTGTACCTATATTTACAACACAAATACGAAGATATTAAAAACAATCCTAAAATAATAGCATATTTTTCAAAAATTTTAGTCGTATTGTGTCTCTAGTCACTGAAACTACTACCCGGCTTGGTTTTCGGTTGCAGTCTGTATATAATCCGTATATTACAGTATAATGTTTTGTCTGTTTGTATTAGTATTGTGAATGGATATTTCTCGCACGTAGTGTCTCGCGGCTTGACCGAATAAACCCGCGGTGCGTTGTAAAAGTAGCTTAATGTGTGTTTTAATTCAATATGTTATGATTTACAACGGCTCGGAGACACTCCGCACAACCCTAGTCGCACAGCCAGACATGTACCAATATGCATCATCCTGAATATCTTCATTATTTTATAATTTGCATTAGCAGATTATAATTACTGTGTATTATAATTTTCTTCCTGAAAACAATATCGATTCTACTGTCAGCGTCTTCTATAAATTAAAATTCAAGATTTATTCGAAAACCGACATCGAGACATTTTATATCGTAATTTGTGATCATATTTTGGGTGTTTATACATTGATTTTCCTTTTAAATATTTTCGCCTCTGAGAAATATTTTACCTACCTATTTTACATCCTTGTTTTATTTTAATGCAATTATTAATATTTTATTCCACACAAGGATTGTATTTTGGACTAAGTAATTATAATAGATATAAGTCTGCATCGTTTCAGTACTATCATTTAAGTACATTCATTGATCTCAGCACATAAGTGTCAAGATAATATCTCTCAAGATAATATCATGACATTTTATGTAATTCTTATACGATTTAAAGGCTCACTTAGTCAAAACAACGAACATATATTTTTGAGATATCGTATTGTTGCAAATGTCGGGCTCTCGGAGCGCGTATCGTTGGTGATTCAAGGCGTGCGCGGCGTCATGTGGCCCTCTGATATTTCACTTTAGGACATGTTCAGGGCGGCGGGCGGCCCTCTAAAACAGCGTGTGAGAGATTACAACAATCACTGGTTGATATCTCATATGTGAGAGTCCGCCTGGGTAGGTACCACCGCAATGTCTATATCTCTCGCCAAATACCAGTATGGATGCACTGTTGTGTTCCGGTTTGAAGTACATTGTAGCCAGACATACTGAGACTTAACATCTTTGTCTCAGGGTGGCGAGCGCAGTGGAATGCCAAGCTTTCCTTTGTAATTCAAGATATTGTTTGGTTCTGTTACTGTACATGAGCGGTCGCATCGCTTACCATCAGGCGAACGGCATGCTCGTCTCACCATTCAGGGTAATAAAAAAGCATTTGGGTATCCTTAAACGATTATTTTGATGTAATTAAAGAAAACCAAGTCCTTCTATTTAAAAGTAATGGATTTAAGACATACTACAATTATCTACTATTTTACTAATTCTGAACTATAGAAATATATTGTCACTATAATCGTTTTTTAACGATAAAAATGTAAACCATACAACGATTTTATTAAGTTTTTATTTTTATTGTTATCTTTTAAGATTTTTTACTAAGCTCTTTTTTTCATTTCTCTCTCATTTCTATGGATCGATTCTTGAGATCCTGGATTCTATTACAAGTACTTACCTATATGTTTCAAATTCACCTTACATGTATTATTTATTCACAAAATTGGTTAAAGAGATATATCCCTAAAAAAATTTGGCTATCAAACCTGTGTTTATTGAAATCAATTTCATTAGGCTACGTAAGAATGAGGAATGAATGGATCATGGAAGTCATGATCATGAGTCACCATAAGTATAATAATGATCATGAGTCCAATCTTAATATAGATACCCAATCTTTACATACGTCCAAAGAGTTTATTAAATTCAATTGAAAAACAATCTTCAGTAATATTCTCCCACGCAGCATCTATACTGACATTTGTTAATATAAAATTGTTTGTAAAGATACAAATGTTTATATAATTTTAAATAACCACACAAACTACAAACTAGGTTAGCGGGGTAAACTGCAGGCTTTTAAAAAAATTCATGCGTCAAGAAATGTTAAATAACTGATTAGTCATAGAAAATGATGTCATAATTGGTTCAGTATTGGACTGTAGTGGATCAGTCCATATATGTCCCACTGCATGGGCCTTCTCTACAATGAAGAGTACGATTGAGAGTGGTTAAGCCATACATTCCATCGCGCTGGCCAAGCACGGGGTCGCGGACTTTACATATCATAGAAATTCTTAAAAATCATCGTGGTATGCAGGTTTTCTCACGATGTTTCCCTCACCGTTATAGTGCGTGGTGATTGACTATCAATACATACATGACTCCGAAAGGTCAGAGGTGTGCGCTGCAATTCAAACCCGTCACCACCATGAACAAATTGATAGTCACGTTTAGTCCGTTTATTAACAGGGCTGAGGCCACCACGCATTTTAGTCAAATTATCCGATAAATACTGGACATAATGAGACTCATCATCTTATGTCTTAAGATGGCGAGCGCAGTAGAGCGCCAAGCATTGTAATTCATGGTGTTTGGTTTTGCTACAGTCCATTAGCGGTCGTATCGCTTACGATCAGGTGAACGGCATGCTCGTCTGTCTGTCGTGACTCCTAACTTATCAAAACATGAAAAGGTTTTAAACAAAACAAATGAAGATATATATATCTCTCTCTAGCCTATACTGTCCCACTGCAGGGCAAAGGCCTCCCTTTCCTTCTTCCATCCGTCTCTATCCATTAAATATAAATGAAGATATACATTGAATAATTAATTCAAAACTTTACATACTCAAGTAGGAATGAAAACTGCTGGTAATTCTTAGAAAACCTCAATTTTCATACGAACGCTATTAGTAGGCATATTAATACGAACGTTAAAGGTACAATACAGGCGTTAACCTCGCACCGAACTAATTGAAGCTAAAATAAACAAACGCAAATAGATTTTATAACCCATACCGGTTACGTGTTGCGGTGTAAAAATAACCCGCCAGTTATCTGAGATGTTGCATTATACCTATAGATTCTTTGGAGATTACGTTATTTACAAGAATTAGTTACAGGTAGATCGATAGTGCTTACTTTCATGTCAATTGTCGATGTGTCTACGTCAATATGGTTTTATAGGAGAAAATTTAGCAAATACTAGTGATAGGTGTATCATATTGTGTGACTGGCCGCCGCGCCAATAAATTAAATCATTTACATTATTAAGCTGTAGAAAGTTCCAATTCCATAGTCGAATACAATCTAGTATTATAGTAGTATGGTAGTAAACTACGCGGTAATTTTCATTTCCTAAAAAGCACTTAACTGGAACCTTTATTTTATAATAATTATAAATTCATAAGTAGCATTTTGTCACTGATGTCGCTGGTTTCTGTGCAGGAAGTGTTCCGCCCGGATGAAGATAAACTTTATTGAAAATATTCTATCACCCATGTCAATCAGGGATCATGTAGGATTCTAATGGTGTAATCTAATTCAAAATCAGTCCAGTAGTTTCAGAGCCATATTCAATGCAAACAAACAATAAAATCTATCCTCTTTATAATATTAGTGTAAATATACATAAACTGTGTCCAAAATAGGATTATTCTAGTATGGGTGCCCAAGATACAGGCTTGCCTACTTTGGGACCACATTTTGGATACTTAAGTAATTGTAAAATGTGTACCTTGTATTTTCTTGGAGGTTTTCTGCAATAAATTTATTCTTATATAACGATGCCTGAGTTGTGTTAGCGGGGACAACCGCCCCGGACTAGAAGGACTCCGACACCCCTTTTTGATTCCTATCAAGGTTCGGGAGGAAGGCTTAAGGCATTTTCCTATCAACAAAACGCAGAAGACATAAGCTATAATCCCGCGAGTGTCGTGGCCCGATATCTCCAAGGGTCGCGAGGGCAGCAGATTTTACCGTCTCGCCAACAGTTTGTTATTGAACACGAAACTGGAGCGATCGCAACATCTCAATACACTTGGAATAGTAACGCTTTTTTGTTTAAACTTTACGTAAGCCTGTGTCGATGGAGAGGTAACAATTAGTAAAAGTAACAATAAGTAAAGTAAAAGTATTTGAATAGTAAATAAATAAATACACCTAACAGTCATATAGACAGTCGTGACTACGACACTAAGTCTTGTGTCGTAGGTATCAGAAACTACGAGAGACTTTTGGGTCTTATAAACACCCAGATTCGAAACAAATATTTGTGTGTCTCACAAACATTTGCCTCGGTGCGGAGATCGAACCTGCAGCCTCTCGTTTCTCAGCCGGCGTTTAACCAACTGTGCTACGAAGACTGTCAATAACATTTTAAATAAGCAAATTTTAAACACAGTCCGTTCTCTACGAAACCAAATAAGATAATGGTCACCAAACCGCAAAAAAATACAATTCATGGATTTTATCAGTCATAAACATTACAAAACATCGGTGTGGATTTGAATTCGCTTCCTCTTGTATCAAATTTGCTCCTACATGATACATCATAAGTTGTCAAAACACAACTAGTTCATTAATCAGTTGTTATTATTTTGTTGAAAGTTTATTAAAAAGTTTCGATAAGTTCACCCACAAGGCGGTAGACGACCTGGTAAAGTTCTCAGATTGTCGTTGGATGCAGGCTGCCCCCAACAGGTCACTGTGGAAATCATTAGGGGAGGCCCAGTGGCGTAACTAGCCTATCGGGGGCCCGTGGCAAAATTCATTTAATGGGGCCCTTCGTAAATGTAAAAATATTTGACGTTATAATTTCGTTTTTATAAGTAACCAAGTAACGTTCGGTTACGTAAGTATACGTAGATACACGATTATAGTTACTGTATAAATTTTTGTGTAAGCCTTGGTAAAGGCCTGTTTCTAACAGTGGACTGCAACGGGCTGATGAGGAATAACTTCTCTTATAGATGTTGATTATTCTACTTCGTGTTTAAAAGTGGATCGAAAACTGAGAATATCCTTGAAAAGCGAGTGATACACTGGACCATAAAGAAAAAGGCTCGGTTAGAAAATCTTTAAAATCTGCAAAAGTACCTTATCTAGCCTTATGAAATAAAACTGCATTAAAGAATATTTTAATGCCATTCCTCTATTATTTCATTTAACAAATGTGGCCATTCCCTTTCGAGTTCAATCTACAACTTTCAGAGCTATGGTCCTCTGACAGATCACTTAGTTCCGAATCCCGAAACTGAATCCCACTATCGGCTTCCTTTTCGAAGTTGTACCTACCCAATTGCATTAGTTACAAGAGGTAGACATAGATATGACATGCAGGCGGACGTTTTCTTGCATAAAAACGGCACTCTCACCAAATTATCTTGTTCTCTACTATAACTCAACCTAGAGTTTCAGTGGTGTCTTCCTAGTTTTTGTCCATTTGCAGGTTTCAATGGCTTTAAATTTTCTTGAGCCAGAGGCCGCCTTACTGCATCCGAACTCAGATTGTTTCCTCCAACTCGTAAATGATGATTTTTTTACTTCAACAGACCTAAAATGCGAATTCTCAAAAAAAAAATAAACACCATATACCTAGTGATCCTCCCGTGCCACCACGTGCATCATTTTGACTGTCCCTGGTTTTCGAAGATTAGATACAGTTTCGTGAAAACGCTATAGTGCCTAGTCGCTGAACTGCAGAAAGAGACACACTAATAGTTCTCGCAGTATTTCGTGTGCTTACTGCGTCCATCTACAAGCATTGTCAGGGTCCTGGTAAATTCTTCAGAGGTTAATGACATTATGTCTTGTTTACATCTTGCAAATGGAAGTTAAAAATGTAAAAATTAAACAAATCCGCGATAAAATTGGTAAATAATAGTTTTATTTCAATCTTACAAATTGTTTATTCTTACTTTCGTAATAAATGTTAGATTCTCCTCTGCTTACGCCCTTTTGACCTTGAGGCCGAGGCTCTGTCGAGCCAGGGCCCTGTCGGGCCCGAGGCCCTGTTAGACCAGGGCCCTGCCGGGCCGGGGGTCCCTTAGGCTGGGGGCCCGTGGCATTTTGCGCACTCTGCCACACTATTGCTACGCCACTGGGGAGGCCTATATTCAGCAGTTGTCTTCCTTTGACTGAAGTATGGATGGATGAAACTGATAAATGTAGACAATAAATCGCATTTCCTTTGTTAACACATTTCTATTGTGATTCCAGGGCAAATGTTCCTGATGAACCGGTTCTTCGACGGAGAGTTCATGACGTTCGGGCTGGACGTCATCGAGTACATGGAGTCAGACCAGGAGGACCGCGTCGACCCCATGATATATATATTCCCAAGGTAATATCCATAACGTATGTAAGTAAATAAATAAATATTCTGTGAGAAATTGTAAGCGTCTATCTGTTACCGTTATTAATATTGAGCAAAAAATACGAAAATATCGGCCAAGTGCGAGTTGCACTCGCGATAAAAGAAACCCTAAAAATCACGTTTGTTATATGGGAGCTCCTCTTAATATTTACTTACTTTATTATATATGTATACTTACTTTATATTTAATATTCTGTGAAAATTCTGCTTCTTCATTGTCCTACCCATAGATCTGATTTTACTCATTCTTCCTTCTCTATCCAATCTATACTCCTCTGGAATGCACTCCCCCAGGAAATCAGGTCGTCTGGTACACGATTGGCATTTAAGGTGAAGGTTCGCCAACACTTTCTCAAGAAACTGGCAGAGTCACTTTAATTTATATGTTTACGTGCTATATATACAGGGTATATCAAGACTGCTACCGAAAACGAAGCCGGGTGGTAGTTTAAGCGACTTCAGACACAATGCAACGGAAAAAGTTGCAAAAATAAGTGTCAATTTTTTTTTCCTCTTGCCGTATTTGGTTGGTAAATACATTTTTTCCTAAAATAATAGTGTATATCCTTTAATTTATAAATACTTTAAGGTATAAAAGAGTTTAAATTATTACTTTAGCAAAAACTATGGATTTACCACTCAAAAATAACGATATTTAAAAAATCATAAAAAATAATTGTGTTTCTAAGCGAAATTTTTAATTGCATTGTGTTTGTAGCCACTAAAACTACCACCCGGCTTCGTTTTCGGTAGCAGTCTTGAGATACCCAGTATATTTATATGTATATTTATATATTTATTATACATATATTTATAATATACCGGGTATATCAAGACTGCTACCGAAAACGAAGCCGGGTGGTAGTTTTAGTGGCTACAAACACAATGTAACTAAAAATTTTGCTTAGAAACGCGACAATTATTTTTAATGATTTTTTTAATATCATCATTTTTGGGTGGTAAATCCATAGTTTTTGCTATAATAATAATTTACACTGTTTTATCTCTTAGAGTATTTATAAATAAAAGGGCACACACTATTATTTTAGGACAAAATGGATTTACCACCAAAATACGGCCAAAGAAAAAAAATTACAAAAAAAAATGTCACATTTTTTTTGCAACATTTTCTATTGCATTGTGTCTGAAGTCGCTTAAACTACCACCCGGCTTCGTTTTTGGTAGCAGTCTTGATATACCCTGTATATTTATTGTATATACTTTCGCGTGTATATTATACAGGGTATATCAAGACTGCTACCGAAAACGAAGCCGGGTGGTAGTCTATGCGACTTCAGACACAATGCAACAGAAAAAGTTGCAAAAAAAAAGCGACAATTTTTTTTTGTTATTTTTTTCCTATGGCCATATTTGGGTGGTAAATAATTTTTTTCCTAAAATAATAGTGTATACCCTTTTATTTATAAATACTCTAAGGTATAAAAGAGTTTAAATTATTATTGTAGCAAAAACTATGGATTTACCACCCAAAAATGACGATATTTAAAAAATCATAAAAAATAATTGTCGCGTTTCTATGCGAAAATTTTAATTGCATTGTGTTTGTAGCCACTAAAACTACCACCCGGCTTCGTTTTCGGTAGCAGTCTTGAGATACCCGGTATGTATGTTTATTATTTTTCGTATATTGAACAATAAACATCACTTCATTTATCATATTCAAATTTGTTAATTTATGCGCCTACTTTGTTTTCTCTCTGCACCAACCAAAGGTAGACTGGCAAAGAATGCCTCAGACATTAAGTTCGCCTTTATGCATTATTCTATATGAAGCATAAATAAAAATAATGTTACCGTTATTAATATTGAGCAAAAAAATACGAAAAAATTCCGTTTGTTGTATGAGAGCCTCCTTAATATTTATATTTATTTTATTTATTTGTTGTTATAGCGGAAACGGAAATACAAAATTTGTGAAAAAT
This sequence comes from Hyles vespertilio, assembly GCA_009982885.2. Taxonomy (NCBI): domain Eukaryota; kingdom Metazoa; phylum Arthropoda; class Insecta; order Lepidoptera; family Sphingidae; genus Hyles; species Hyles vespertilio. The sequence continues at coordinate 1,875,699 of CM042818.1, forward strand.
TCAGCTTTCTAGCTATCACGGTTTATAAGATAAAACATGGTGACAGACAGACAGACAAACAGCGGAGGCTTAGTAATAGGGTCCCGTTTTTACATTTAGTTACGGAATCCTAACAAACTGCGGGTGGTACCACTGTGTTACAAGAAAACGACGTGAAGCACTGGTATTGCGTTTCTTCTGGCGAGATGGCAGAAAGCCCAAATGGCGGCTGGTAGGATATCACTATGAAAATTCCTTTATTAGGCAGTATTTATAAGTATTACTTTCACATGCAAACATGTCCACAAGCGGTAAATTATATGTCGTGCAGAGATTGGACTCGTAAGTTCCAGGTCCCATAGACCTTCTTTTATTTTGCGTACGATAAAATATTTTTTTTTTTCTATACTAAAGTAGAGTGTGTAGTCTTACTTATTTCTACGAGTAGTCGGGTACACTTTTGTATGTTGTGGGCGGTCTGTGTGGGCAATACCTTCTACGTTAGCATACCTATGAAAACCCCTCGACCACGGTCACACGCTTTATTATCGACACGGGTTTTTACAAGGCGATTAAAGAAATCAAATTTCTTAACTTAATATGAGCTAATATCTGGTCTAGGATTACACAATAGCCTTTATAATAATGTCCCTTTACCATTATAGCCTTTCATAGAGTATAATCTTTATAAGGATTAAAAGTTTATTTAATCGTTTTCCAGGATGGTGAAGTGTACACTGTTCAACAAGTTCGGCTCGTCGGGCGAGGTGGAGCGCCACGACGCTCTGTGCATCTTGCCGCTCAACGTGGTCAACGAAAAGATCTACGTCTTCCTCTGGTTCTGGTTCGTCATACTCGGCCTGCTCACCTTCATCACGCTCGTGTACCGGGTCATCATCATCTTCTCGCCGCGCATGCGCGTCTACATGATGCGTATGCGCTTCAGGCTCGTGCGCCGCGACAACGTGGACACCATCGTGCGCCGCAGCAAGATGGGCGACTGGTACCTGCTGTACATCCTCGGCGAGAACCTGGACTCGGTGATCTTCCGCGACATCATGCACGAGTTCGCCAACAAGCTGAACCACAACTACCAGCACCACATCCACGGCGTGCCGGACGCGTGACCTCCGGTGCCCGGGTGGGTGTTCCACACGTGACTGACGTCGCTGCAGCGCGACATGGAGCCGCCCGTGTGACGCGCGTGTGACGCGTGTGACGCGCGCGACGCGCTCCGTCCGCTGCCCCGCGCCGCGCCCCGGCCACCCCGCGCGCGCCCGTGACAGAGACTTCTTTACGACACTTTTTAATCTATATATCGTAACAGTGCAATTCTAAACGCAATAATAGTTTGTATGTAATCTTTAAGAACGTGATCTCAGAATCCTGTCGAAAGCCTTTATGTCACAGCGGTGGCTCCGTTAGTGTCCTAGTGTTCTGGTTTTTAGAACTGTTTGATTCCTAGCCTCGCTGAGCGTAGTGGACTGTTACCGAAGCTTTGTGTTCTGTCTAGACGGTACATCGGTAAGCGCACGTTATGCACACAATTTTCCATTTTGTACACGACTCACACGCCAAACATGTCGGCAGAGCAATGGTGACGATCGCAATAAGTATTAGTGTAGTGGTGGAGAGTACGATGGCGGCAGGGCGCGCGGCTGAATGCTGCGCGTCGCGTGCGTGACGACTGCGTGACGACTACGTGGCGACTGCGTGCCGCATGCGACGCCCTCCGCTCTAGATATGGTATAGTAAGGAGAGGCGTTGGTCGCCAATGATCGCAACTACAGTGACGTAACTTTTGCGTGTCAAAAGACATTTCTACGTTAATTGTAATGTATAACGAACGAATTTTATATTAGAACACAATATGTAATAACATAATGTCTCACTGCCATCGTAACTGTATTGTAGTCGGAGGTCTGTCTGTTCCGATTTAGTTGATGTTCACATCAGTGTTTGTATTCTGTCCGAGTGACGATATAAGTAATATATTTAGGGTTTTATAAACTTTATTCAATTTATTGTTTCTATTAATTCAGCTTTACAATTTTGGATAGTTATTTCGTTTTAGAATGAATTTTATATTTTTTATTTATTTCTCGTCGGGGAAGCGTTCTCTGCTCTTGCAAACGTTTCATCTGATGGCGTTTGTTTTGTAAAAAACTTAGCGAAATTTGTTTGATCAATGAGAAATGATGGAACTTAGTTGTGCCTAATTTGTTACCTCGTAGACGGTATGTAATGTTACAAATTGTTGTGGTCGTATGATTATTAGTAGATTTAATGACTCTCTTGAACCAAAATGAGTGAACTTAAATATTTGAGAGTGAAAAGTCTTTTATAATATTAAATTTAATGAGGTTTGAAGGACTATGGGTTTTGGTTTGAGATGTCAAGTATTGTAAAGGTTGATGGACTGGTAAGATACCACGAAGTTATTTGATCTACGTGGGGGTGCATTATTCTGTCAAAATTATTACATATTTTAAAAGTTTATTGTTATTTAGGATATTGATCATGTCAATATTTTGAAAAATATAATGTATTTAGGTCAATGAATTCACAATTGATTCAAAATGATGATGTAGTATAACAAAAACGAGCAATTGCTTATATAAATTATTTCAACCCTTTTATATTGAATTGTTGAATTCTAAATTCCGATACTATTTTCAATACACAGCCCCATGTATTGAAAATAGTATCACTTGTTAAATTCATATCGATTTTGACAGAATATGTGCAGAGTAAAATTCAATTTTGGATAAAAGGTTTGCTAACAATAGCACAGAGTATAGCATTTGTTAAACCGAAGCCAAATATTGTGCCAAAAATCATTCACAATAGTGATGGTGTTAAGCAAAAGTGAAAGTTACCATGGGAGATATCGAATAAATAATTAAAAAATTACTGAAGTATTTTATTTTCATACAAAATGGTCATAATAAAATATAATATTACTAGCGGCCCGTGCCAGCTTCGCATATTTCTTTTTTATTCCACTCCACACCAGATGCACATTATTATTTGTACAAACTCTTGACATACCTGCTTGAAGAATAGGGGTCGGTAGCCTTTTGAGTGAGAAGAGCCAAAAATTACAATTTACAATATTTCTAAGTTTTTATAAGGTGACATTATTTTTCTGACCACTGTTACGACGCTTGTCATGGAGGACAGGTGCGGGAAAAAGCGAAGACAAGTGGCTGAAAGATAGAATTGGTACCTAATCCTCATTAATCGATTCAAATGTTTTTTAGTATTTTATTTTTTAAATTAATTGTATTGGCGTATGGAATTAAAGAACCGCAGCTTCACATCCACAGACCCGCATATGTTTCGGGAGCCGCAGGTTGCTAACCCCTGTTCTAGAATCATTCTGTGTATTGCTGACAACTGCATTAAAATTCATTTTATAGTTTAAAAGATCTAAGCGCACAGCTACTGGAGACGACATCATTGTATACTATGTAATGATTAACATTCGAGTTTTTGCAGTCGAGGAGACGACTAAATCATACATCTGCGAAATTGCTACAAAACTTTATAAGGCGGTAAAAGTTGAACATAATATAATTTTTTACTGTAAACCAAATGCTGATTCCATGTTTTGGCCTTTAAAAATGATACTTCTGATAGTTATTTCCCGAATATTTTGGTAAAAAATAATTAAATAGAATGAGTTAGGAAGCACACAAATTACAATAAATCTCATAATAAACTTCAATGTGTGAACCAAGTGGTCCTCTAAATTTAATTTTTGCCTTAGTTTTTATTAATCAATATTAAGAAAAAAAAAATTAACACAAAAATACCATAGGTACCATTGAGGTATTACAACTGGAGCGGACACGTAGAAGAAAAATTGTGCTCATTTCAATATGACAGCGAAGTGTAGATTAAGTCGACATTGTTTCAGATGCGACACTTCAGAAATTTCTACCTACATCTATATACGCGTGATGTCAAATAAAAAAGCATAATTCAATCAAATCATTTATATTTATATCTTATATATTAATATTATCCCAATTTTGGGTAAAATAAATTTATTTACAAAAATAACTAAGTGACTTTATTTGAACACTATAACCGCATATATTACTATTGTAGTGTCTAATTATGACCTCATAGCAAAACTTTGATAGAAATAAATAAACTAAGCAATAATTCGTTCATTATTAGACAGTTATATCAATAATTCTCGTGTAACACACTTACTTTATGTAACTATCTCAAATTGTGAGCAATACAACAGCAATGGGACCCTACTCACACCCTACTATATTCATCTATCATCACGTACAATATCCACTATCCCTATACGAAAAATTCAATTTTTACCTATCTGTCACTACATTATTATTAATCTATAATTTCATTCAAAAATGGCGGTTGTCAATTCGACTCCGGTAAATAATTTCTTAAATTTAATTTCGTGCTTCTTTATTTCAAATATGGTTGATTTACCTATGGAATGAGACTCCATCTTTTCTTCTTATTATTCTGGAATGGTTTTTGCACGTTTTTAGCACGTAATACGGCATTTATGGCCCAATTATATTTACACCTAATTAGGTCCGTCTTCGCTGAAACGTCAGGGACGACTGACAGCCTAACGGTACATGTACTCTTGCGAATGTTCCAAACTATTTGGTCTTGATGTCCCCTCCAGTTGTGTAACTCAATGATAGGTACTTATTTAACTTTCTGAGATATTTGAAACTAGCATTCATATTTCAATTCAGAAGTTTACACAGAGAAAGGATTAATTGGTCAGGCAAACGAGCAAACAGGTCAGCTGTTAGTAAATGATAACTGTAAGTACTATAGTTTTTACTAAAAATATAATTCAAACCCTTGCATACAATAGCTTCTTTAAAAATAAAACAGTGTAGATACAATATTATTTAAGGAAAAAAAAATGTATTTGCCACCCAAATATAAAAGACAGGAATAAAAAATACAAAAAAAAAAGTTTGCCACTTTTTTGACAAATTTTGTAGTTTCATTGTGTCTGAAGTCACTAAAACCGCTTCAATTTCGGTCGCAGTTTTGATATAACCCTGTATCCCATTGCAGTCACTTTATCATCAAAAAGCTCCGGCAATCTCCTAAGTACAGTGTAGTTTTGCAGTGGAATCCCAAACATTGTTTTGTAATTCAAAGCGTTGTTTGGTTTTGCTACTGTTTATGAACAGTCGTATCGTAGGCGAACGGCGCGGCATACTCGTATCGGCATTAATTGCAATAAAATATACTTCTTAAAATATACTATTCTTTTTATAATATTTTATCATTTAAAACCTGCTTCAGTCTCATTAACGTCACATTTTTTATCGGAGGCGTTGCTAAATGGCATATTTTATTGTTAGTCGTTATTGGAACCTGACTGCTGTATTATGAAGGCACGATGATGCAATAAATAATGTTATTTGGCGCCACTATATGCCACGGACGTTAGGATGCGACGCCAGAACTCGTCCACACACTTTGTTACCACCTTGTGAATATTTAACTAGTGCTCCGACGTGGATTGGCTTGGGCTATAAATTAATAGCCAAACGAAGCGTTGAATATCCGAAAAGGTGGAGACCTAATTAAGGTTACACGAGGTCGCCTGAGTGCAGGCTATTTCAATACGTCCCTTTGAAAGTTTTTGGGGGGCCTTTGTTGGTAGTGGACATCCTGAAGAGAGAGAGAAAACATATAATAGACACACATATACATATATATCAGATCTTACAGTAGAACGTCTCTTGTCGGGTGGGTACCGTACAAATTACGGGAGATATTTTGATTTTTAATAAACAACAAAAGCAACCCTTTCTGTCTACAATAAAATAATCATATTTACATTTATAATGCTCGAACGGGTCGATCCGATCACTACTAAACTTTACAGGGTTATCCGCTAGGCTAATCAATTAAATTCATTCAAATTCATCGTCAATCGTCGTTCAAGTGCGTGGTGGCCTGTTGGTAAATGGACTAGACGCAACTGCCAACATGTTCACGGTGGTCACGGGTTCGAATCCCAGGGCACACTTCTGACTTTTCGGAGTCATGTGTGTATTGATAGTCAATCACCACGCACTAAAAACGGTGAAGGAAAACATCGTGAGGAAACCTGCATACCACTGCGATTTATAAAAAATTCTATTGTATGTAAGTCCGCCAACCCGCATTAGGCCAGCGTGGTGGATTATATAGCCTAACCACTCTCAATCGTACTGTCGATTGTAGAGTAGGCCCGTGCCCTGCAGTGGGACATATATGCGCTGATACAGATACATAAATTCATCGTCATCGTCACCTCAGCCACAGGAACTCTACAGATGGACATAAGCCTCCCTTAAGGATCTCCTCATGGACTAATACGACCTAATACCCTGGGCTAATACGACTCATAGGTCCACAATTATTCAACTAATTGCTATTGCAACACAAAACTCTTTTGCAGAGCGATCTAGGCTTACTATGAAGGAGAAAATAAGACAATTAAACCTGTTATTTGTTTTAATAAAATTTACCCATTTATTACTAATTATTTACGGCTGTTTTATAATGTCGTTAAAATGAACATATTAAAAACGTTAGCACTGGGGCCTTTTGTATTCACTTGGCCCTGGGCTGCAGACCAAAAAGCCCTTAGGTAGATCCGGTCACGGTTGGTAGCAGTTTCAGTGTTTCCAAGGAACACACGAACACACATTGATTTATACTGGGTATCTCAAGACTGCTACCGAAAACGAAGCCGGGTGGTAGTTTTAGTAACTACAAACACAATTCAACCAAAAATTTCGTAAAGAAACGCGACAATTATTTTTTATGATTTTTTAAATATCTTCATTTTTGGGTGGTAAATCCATAGTTTGTGCTAAAATAATAATTTAAACTCTTTTATACCTTAGATTATTTATAAATATAAGGATATACACTATTATTTTAGGAAAAAATGCATTTACCACCCAAATATGGTAATAGGAAAAAAATAACAAAAAAAAATTGTAGCTTTTTTTTTGCAACTTTTTCTGTTGCATTGTGTCTGAAGTCGCTTAAACTACCACCCGGCTTCGTTTTCGGTAGCAGTCTTGATATACCCTGTATATCAAAATTTAATATAGTATCGTTATTAAAGTGATATTGTGGCGCCGGCCGGAACATCCAGTTCGACAACATTGTTAGCTTTTGTCTATTATTTTATTTATTATCTTAATTTAGACCTCTATTCGTGTTCTTGCACCATTTTAATATATGCCATGTTTATATTATCATAAGATACGAACAACAAGTCTATATATTATCGATAAAATTCCTTCAGTGACATTTAGTAATACAGTTTGTCTGTCTTTTGCATTGAGAGTGGGTGGTATAGTGTCTAGGTATCCTTTAAATTAGAAACTAGTTTGTTTAAACAACGGTTTGTTGCTCTGTTACTACCCAAGCTATCAACATTGTCACAATTTCTCACCAGTACCTACTGACTAAAATATTTTCTATTTTTCGATGAATAGAAATCAATTATTCGACGGTTGTAAGTAAAAGAAAATGTTTTTTCTATTTAGCAAAGAATGGCGAGATGGGCGCGCCGTTCACTTGATGGTAAGGGATACGACCGATTATGAACAGTAGCAAAACTAAACAACACCTTGAATTACAAAGCAATGCTCGCCATTCTGATGCATAAGATATTAAGTCTCAATATGTTCAGTACTCTGGCCACAATGTTCTTCAATCCGAAACACAATAGTTTGGCGGGTCAAATAGACATTGCGGCGGTACCTACTCAGGGGGGTTACTCTGTACGCCGACACGGCGACGAATTTTCGAACATCACACGTAAAACTGTACGAATATACCTAAATACTTTACAATTACATACTTTACTTTCAAATGTTCGATTTTTTTAACCGTCTTCCGAATCTTAGATTAAGTTCGAAATGAATTATAAGTTTCATAGAAACTTTTATCGTATATGTTGACATTCAACGTCCAAATATTCGAACTTCGTGTCGGAGTATAAAGCTACCCCCCAGGTGGCCTTCCACATTTGTGAGACCTACCAGTAAGTTTATGGGTCATATTCAAAATAATTGTATATTTTACTGATTGTTAATGTCCAACCCAATTATTTTTATAATGAGATACAACTGGCTAGAATTCTCTAAAGAAGCATATGAAATGTTTATTTGAGTTTAATAAAATACAATGAAACATTTGATAAAGCTAAACAATTCATTAAAAAAACTAGACATTGCCTAGGTTCCGTTTCATACAAGTATTCAATGTCCACGTCTTTGACAGTAAACTAAAAAAATAGTGAAAGTACAAATACACAAGAGTTTAAAAAATATTATTCGGCTAATATTGTTTAAACATTCATCACTTCATTAAATAGTGTATAAAATATTATTTATTATTCTTTAAATGAATTTATTAATGAGTGTCCCGATTTTGAACATATCTGTTATTCTTCTCTGTTGAGCTATTATAAAATTAATTCTATGGCAATAAAGATTTTTTTATACTGGCAAAATTAGTTAATTATCTTTCACTAGATAATATAATATTGAATGCTCGGCCATTATTTTTCATGTAGATTTTCAGCTCGTTGTGTTGTCGAAGAAAATTAGACTTTTAAAAGAGAGATTCAATGTGAGACGTTGAAAATAGTGGTAAGTACTGACTATTTTATTAGTCATACTAGGAAATGGCTTTTTGTTGTGATATTTGTTACAAATATAAAATAATCGTATATAATGTAAATTGATGTGGAAATTAATAAATTTGTACGTTAGATACGTGCAAATAATTCATATAAGTTATGCTATCTGTCACTTTTTTCTGGTACGTAACAGATATGAACGATTAGGCTTTATTCACAATGTCTCATACGGATGAATTTAAAAAAAACATATTGCACCGTTATCTGAGTTATATTATTTTAAGTTTTTTTGCGTATAATTTGCCATGTATTGTCTGTGTGTGCATGTATTATATGTATGTATTGTACTCGTCGGCCGTCTCAGTATTAGCTATAGGGTATACGCAAAGTTACCCCGCGAAATTCATTCTCGCTGTTTGCAATTTATAGGCCAGTGTCAGGTTGTATGTTCATTAAAATATGATCCAGGATTTACATTTGATAAAAAAAGAGTTTCTCAAAATTAAATAAAAAAAATGATTCATAAAATACAAGTTTTTTATCACTTTTTTAAATAACAAATATCCATAATTTGTCAATCAATAGAGTTCAGGTAACCTTTTCTCTTAATATCTCATTCCTCAGGATGGCGAGCACAGTAGATTCCAAGCATTGTTTTGTTGTTTGGTTTTGCTACTGTACATGAGCAGACGTATTGCTTGTCATCAGGCGAACAGCATACTCGTATACATGGCATAAAAAAAATTAAATCTCCAAATAGTAAAGATTAAAGCCGAATTCGATTGTCAAAGTTGCCACTTGACTAGCATGTCTATAAAGATTCATGTAGATACTACTCTGACGTTTCGTTTCAAAGAATAGATTAATTGGATATTTGGCTGCCAATTTTCTTACACGTCTTTCCTTTCTTTACATGTCGAATCCAATTCCATGTATAAGGCGAATGACAATCTCATACAATTATGATCGTATACTATTCTATCGTTCTAATGCAAAAGCAGCTTCTCTGACCCCCTCTAGTTATAAAGGCTGATAATGATAAATAGAAAAAGGACAATTTCATATCTTCAGTTACTACTGTAATTATTTTAATATACAGATTGGACACAGGTGCAATACGCTTCACCCGATGGCAAGAAAACGCGGCCCATAAACATCTAAAACAAACAACCTCGATAAATGGATAAAGGGAAGAGAAAAAACCTCCGACCTTTCAACCTTCGACTATAATAGAAGTGAGCCGTATTTTCAATCACAGGAAGTCCAGTGAACATAGGACTCCATCAATTATCTTTTTATTACAATAAATGGCGAAACAAGCATGCAATTCTCCTGATGGTAAGCATTACGACTGCTCATGACCAATAGCAAAACCAAACAACACCTTGAATTACGAAGCAGTTCTTGACGTTCCGCTGCGCTCGCCATCCTGAGGCAAAGATGTTAAGTTTCAATATATCCAGTAGTTAATCTAGCCACAATATCCTTCAAACCAAAACACATCAGTGCATTTATACTGCTGTTTGGCGGGAGAAATAGACATTGCGGTGGTACCTACCTAGGCACCCTCTCATTTATGAAAGACCTTCCACAAGTATTTTCAAAGGGATCTGTTGAAAGCAGCTTGCATCCTGTGAATTTCAGCTCGCCTGTCCATCTTGTAGGTAGTCATTCGAAGCTTCGATTACCAGTGCATTAAATATTAGAGAGACCTCCATTAAATATTAGTTTCTGAAGATGGCTCTATTACAATGTCGGCGGAACTACGCGACCCGCCCGGTTTTGCCCAGTCTAGACTAGTGTGAAAGTATCGTAGACAAAAAACAAAGTCATCAGTCGGGGACAAGATGTGGTCAAATATTGTAGTGCTGTGTCTGTTTGTATGGATAGCTTCCGCTTCTTACTACGTCGGACCACACCTGCCTAAGCCTGAAAAATTCAGTGAGTATTTCTTTTAATTGATTAATATGATCGGGAATCGTGACTGTCAGGAAATTAATATCTGGACTATGTGGACCAAAACATAGATAAATTTAGGATTAAAAGTTAATTTGTATTATGGTGTGTAATTTGTTATAGAAGTGAGTTCTACCCTCACTACCCTCACTAGTCAAAACGAAATATCGCCAAATCAATTACAATAGTAAAAGTAGGTTTAATTTTACTTCAAGTGTGCATACCTGTGTATTTTTTCATTTATTCAAAATATCTTTTTCGGAGCTCTACATATATTGATTTAGTCTCCATGCGCATGTAGAAGATGATAATTAAAATATTAAAAATATACATATCAAAACATTTTATCCAGAATCTAATTAGTTGTGACGCCTATTCAAAACATAGGCCTCTCCCATGCATCGCCACATAGAACTGTTGAAGGCGGCCTGCATCCAGCGACTTATCTATGATCAACTTATAATACTATAACATACATTATAAATAAGGTTCTAAAGAACCGCCCGAATGGAAATCTACGCTAATAAATTTTACTAAGTACATCCATCAGTTACACACAGTTAAAAAACCAAACTGGTGGTCTCTGTCGAAATCATTGGGGGAGGCCTATGTTCAGCAGAGGACTTCCTTTGGCTGATGGATGGATGGATGGAAAAAACCAAACTCAAACTTGTTTCTTTGGAACGAAGTTCCTTATCGCCCGTTGCGAAAGAGGGCTAGACGGAAAAAATTAAGACCGAAAGTTGTAACGACAATTTAAAACATTTGACAATCGTTTTATACAATTTTAGTTTGATACCCTGCTGTCAATCATCAACTCTTCATTTGACTATGTATCATTGCCAATTACTACTAAAATTGATCTAAGGATTAAGTTTATATTATATTATATTTGTTAATATTAAAAAAATATTCTTATAACTTAAAAGAAATAAAAATTTATTACACTTTCTTCACTAATTAATCGAAAGGAACATCGTTCCATCCGAGTGTCCCTTGACACCTCTCAAATTTTTATTTTTGCAGCTGACTTTAATGAGTAGTTTGTTATATATTTATATATTTGTTTTTATGTAATCAGAAGACGCAACAGGCTGCTATATCACTGAGCTGGACGAAGTGATTCCATTGGACCAGGCCAAGTCTTCGAAGAGCGAATGCTTAGAGTACTATTGTAGCGCCAAGTCCATATCCTACACCTCGTGAGTAAACAAAATACAATTTATAAACACTATACGCTCCCATGATGCTTATTTATAATTATATCTGTACTGATGATAAAATAAGTAGTAGTATCCACTAGTAATGGGAATACTTGCCATTACAAAACATCACTAACTTGTTGTTTTTAACGCCTTATCATGCACTATATTTCTGTTATTGCCAATTGCCCCCTCAGCTCCATCAATAACCTTTTTTAGAATTTAAAAATAATTTTCTTTTTTACACGGGCTCGTAAAAAGTTCATTGATTACCGAGATCGTATTATAAACATATAAGCCGATCGGCTTTGTGAATCACAATCGCAAATCGCAAAATTCAGCTTATTTAAATAACTTTTAAAATGTTATTATCGACTTCACTTGCTATTTGTGGTTGCCATTGCAATTTATTCGAACACTAATGTTGCTACTGTTCATGAGCGGTCGTATCGCTTACCATCAGGCGAACGGCTTGCTCGTCTCGCCATTCAATGCAATAAAAAAAAAAAAAAAAAAAAAAAAACACTAGTATCCAACGGACATTGACGTTGGCGGTGAAAAAAAATCTCCAAAATCAGTTAAAAGCTAGCTTAGATATTGAGTATTTACGTATATTATTAATTTTATCAAAGACAGATAAACGCACGGTACCACCTTTTGAGGGTTGCAGCGGCGAATTTCATAAATTAGAACAAAAAAATTGTCCCATTAAAAAAAGAGGGAAATCATACTTTAGATGAACTACCTACAACTAAGTAACGTATACGACGTTACTTAGTTGTCAAATATAAGTCTTATTATTAATTAAAAATATTTCATTTTTATAATATTTTTAAATTGAAATCATTTCAGGTGTCCGTTTGTGGATGTGGTGCCCCCTTGCAAATTAGTCGAGGAGAAAGAGAAGCCGTACCCAGACTGCTGTCCACGAAACGACTGCCCTGCTGACGACATCAAACCACCGACCAATTAATTACATTTAAAATAGACAATAAAAACTAAAATAAGTTATTTTGTACAATTTATTCTGTTCCATCTGACTGTGATGACTATGTATGGTATTATAGGTATGTTATACAGCGTACAGGGCACACCTCTAACTTTTCGGAGTCATGTGTGTATTGATAGTCAATCACCACGCACTAAAACGGTGAAGGAAAACATCGTGAGGAAACCTGCATACCATAGCGATTCATAAGAATTTCTATGGTATGTAAGTCCGCCAACCCACACTAGGCCAGCGTGGTGGACTATATGGCCTAACCACTCTCAATCGTATTCTCGATTGTAGAGTAGGCCCGTGCCCTGCAGTGGGACGTATATGGGCTGATACAGTACAGTATATACCGGGTATCTCAAGACTGCTACCGAAAACGAAGCCGGGTGGTAGTTTAAGTGACTACAAACACAATGCAACCAAAAATTTCGAAAAGAAACGCGACAATTATTTTTTATGATTTTTTAAATATCTTCATTTTTGGGTGGTAAATCCATAGTTTTTGCTAAAATAATAATTTAAACTCTTTTATACCTTAGATTATTTATAAATAAAAGGGTATACACTATTATTTTAGTAAAAAATGTATTTACCACCCAAATATGGTCATAAGAAAAAAATTACAAAAAAAAATTGTCGCTATTTTTTGCAACTTTTTCTGTTGCATTGTGTCTGAAGTCGCTTAAACTACCACCCGGCTTCGTTTTCGGTAGCAGTCTTGATATACCCTGTATACAGCGTTACTACGATTCTTAAATATTGTGAATGGATTAATTATATGGCCCCATTTAACCTGCTTTCGGTTTTACGGGTAGTTTTCTAATATATATATATATATCTATCTAAATATACATATAGTATACAAATCATATGTTGGTAACCGATCAATGTCTGTACATGAATGATGAAAGACAAATGAAAAAAACTGATATGGGGAAATGTATTAACGTAATAAAGCATAAAACAATGATTTATAGAATTTGTGTCTGTTTGTCTGTGCGGTTGTGCGTGATGAACTCAGAAACAGCTTAACGGACTTCAACAAAATTTGTTATGGTAATAGCTGAAACTCTGCGTTAACACTTAGAATACTTTTTATCCCGAAAAAATGTGATGTTTCCGTGGGACGAACAAGGAATTACGATATCTGAGAAATAGACTGTATTTCATGCCTTAAGAGGGAATGGGTCGGGACAGGGCGCGATGTACCAGGACAGGACCGGACGGGACAGGAAAAGCAGTATAGAGGACCGCATTGAGTTAGAATATATAATATGTTATAGGCTAATTGATTAATGCGGGCAGTATTCATAATGCCCGGGCAGTATGAATTTTGCCGAGCCATATCGGGCCAAGGGATTAATTACAATCTAAACTCACCTATTTATCACATTGCCCGGGGCATTATGAATATGGCTACATGATGATCGGGCAATGTGATTAAAAGGTGATTTTTTAACGTGGTGCGCTGCCGCACATCCATAAATTAGAAAGGTTGAATTGATCTGCTTATGTTTAGTTGTTTTTTAACGTCCGAAACATTATCTTCAGAATAAAATTTGTGTACCCACTTTATGGATCAGTTAGGTTGACTGTGCCCCAAAACCGACTTGGAACACCCCGACTTCACGTAGTCTTTTGACTACCGACCCTAGAGTGTATATAATAAGCCGGAGGCGCGGAGGGAGAGCAGCCCCCGCCAGCTGTAACGAAGGATAGGCAACCGTGCGAGCCGAAGCTACGGAGGTGAGCATGGGTGCCTATCTTTGTTACGCAAGGGCGAAGGGGCTGAACTTCCCGTAGCGCCGGAGACGATGCAGAAGCTAATTTGTATTGACAACAAGTGTTTTAAGGGTTAGGTTGCTATAGTAAATATTTCTCAGGAATGGTGCGTTACCTTTTCATGGGAGTGGTACCAAAAGAGGAGCGATGGTCCGCCTCCCCCTCCACTCCTCCCAACCCACCCCCTCGTGCTGCCCTATTCTAAATTCTACAACTTCGGCTCATTGTTTTGATTTTGATTCGCTTTAAATCACTCTGCCCAATAGGCACTTGGCATTATTCATAATGCCCGGGCAATGTGATAAATATAATCACATTGCCCGCTCTTATTGGGCATTATTCATATTGCCCGGGCATTATGAATAATGCCCGATTAATCACTTGGCCCATAACATATATAACAGTACAGGACATATTATGTTGCTGATATGGACTGGGTTCAAAAAGTATCAGCACCCGGGTGGAGCCAGGCACATCCCTAGTATATAATATAAAAATATTTTTTTCTGTTTGGGGAACTGCAAAAGAATTAAAACAAACCATCTCGAGATTTCACAAAGAGTTGTTTTAAAAATACCCTTAACCGTAATTGCTAATGGCGACATAATGCGGCAATTACCGTCTGTCATTTGTTCTTGTTTCCTGTAATTGTGTTAAATGAATTTAATTTTATCCTGCAAATTTTCCTTTAGTTATAATCGTGATGTTTTTAAAGTCGGTAGTGCTGTGTGCCTGCGTTGCTTCTGCGCTTGGTTACACTATATTTCTCCCTACAGAGAGAAGTAAGATTATCAAAAAAATTTTTTTTTATCAGGCTCGCTAGTCCTATTCTTTTTTTTTCTATTTTGTTTTTATTGCACTGATTGGTGGGAACATGACAGGCATTCGCCTGGTGGTAAGCGATACGACTGCTCAAAAACAGTAGCAAAACGAAACAACACCTTGAATTATAAAGTAATCTTACTTTTGTTTTGTTAAGCAAAGGTATTCCAGCTATGGAAAGTTATTTGGAATGTAAGTAGAAGAAGAAAGAAAGAAGAAAACAGATTTATTTGTCACCACAATACAACACACACACACTGACACTACATACATTAACACAGAAAAAATGAAAACAATAAGTATATAAGTAACACATAGGTATAGAGCCACAAAGTTATCTGACCCGGTGAGAGAGTCGCTGTAATCGAATTTGGTGTTCCCATTAAAAATAGATATTGCAATAAATGGGGTAAAGTAAGAATTTTTCAATCCGATCAATAGTGTCGAGAAAATGACCAGTTTCATCTGCATTTTATTTTTCCTTCACACGATTTCTAACAAATCGCTCCCCAAAACCCTTAAAAAAGTTTATCTGTATTCTCCTCCACAATCGAGAATACGATTGCGGGGGGTTAGGCCATATAGCCCACCACGCTGACCTCATGCGGGTTGGTGGACTTACAAATTCTAATAAAAATTCTAATAAATCGCTATGGTATGCAGGTTTCCTCACGATGTTTTCCTTCACCGTTATAGCGCGTTTTTATCAATACAAGCATGGCTCCGAAAAGTCAGACGTGTGACCTGAGATTCCAATCCCGCAACCAGCGTGAACAAGTTGGCTGCCGCGTCCTGGTCCATTTACCAACAGGCCACCACGCACGTAACGTAAAATGAGACGAGTAAGATACATTTTAGTTTATGATATGTAGTTACATATTATATTCTACTAGTACGTACATAATTCTGTTTTCGTGGAATTTTTGTAAAGCTGATAACACAAACCTTTGGTGGCAGCTACGCGTTAATACAATTTTTCGAAGGGTATTATTGATGTCGGAAGACGCTTTTCATCCTACGTAAAATTTAATACCTGAAGTATAACGTTCCTAAGCATCACTTTTTAAAGCTTTCGGCATTTTTGAATAGTTTTAAATAATGCAGGAAAAATAAATACATTGAGTAAACAACCAATGGCGGATATGTCAGCGACTGGCAGCTAGATTGACAATTTCAAATGACGTCTTTGTTTCCAGTTTTGGCCACCGGGCCAAATAACTTTGTGGCTCTTTAATGTAAGACTGCGCGTCGCATTGTTGTGACACTTAGGTGACCACTCAGCTTAATGTCGCCCTGCGGCGTGAGCCACAGCGCAACGCTGATTTTCATGTGGTCACCTAGAGTGACATGCGAACGCTGGCCAACATACAATAAATCGTAATAAATATTGAGCTTAAACTTAAATAAAAAAATACGAAATCAAAATGGAACATGTAAAACCACATGTAAAACTAACATTTACAAACACAAAATAAAACCAAACAAAGTAAATGTGTGTATTTTTTATTGCAATGAATGACGAGACGAGCATGCCGTTCGCGTGATGGTGATTCGTGGTCAGAGGGTGGACTGTTTAAAGCTGTAAATTAATCGAAACGTCGCGTCGGGAAGTTAAAAAATTTAAAAACTTAACCAAATCCGCGATAAAATCTGTAAATAATAGTTTTATTTCAATTAATAATTTTGTTAATATTTCAGGTGCGGTTCATACTTCGTACAACCTGGATTGAGGACGAAAGTCAGAGGTATCCTCGATGCTGTCCGGTGCTCAGATGCGAAGGAGAAACTTCGTGAAATGATATTGTATCATTGTTTTTAATTACATTTTGAGGAGTTATGAGTCTGTTTATTCTTAAATATTTTCGTTTATTACACTGTCCCAATGGCCGGTTTTGTAGATTTGGTGGGAATACGACATAAATTCCATTGTTTCAAAATGATGTTAGGACATCGAAAAAATTCTATTAAGTGAAAAGTTTCAATATTCTTTGGTTAAAAATTAAATCCCTTGTCAATTGCCGTCCCGGTCTGCGCTGGCCTTTAAGTATTACCCGAACGTTTGTCTCAGTGATTTGGGTATACTTGTTTATTTCCAATTGCTAATGTTCCTCCTATAAAATTATGATGTTTATAAATTAATCCAAGACCAATAAATTAACAATCTCTCACCGGCGAACGCTCTACTACCAGTGCATCAAGTTCGCACAATTTATTATCTTGCGAGAATACAAAACGAATGTAAACATATACAAAACTGCCTCGGTGATGCAGTTGTACTACAGGTATGATTGCAAAGCGAGATCTCTGATTCGGATCCGAGTCTGGCAAAGATATTGGATTTTTCTATTCACTATCAGCCCGAGGCTATGAATTTGTGGCCGATATAGCCATAGGCCCGCAACCTATTACATCGTGAAATGGAACACACAAGGCGAAAAACGCGGATGTCCTGTTAACACCTCCGTCTACTCCTTTTGGAAAAAAGGCGTGAGTATAGGTATAAAAAAAAAGTTTATGTATAAAACGATTTATCTAAAAATTATAACGCACTGATTGAGGAAAACATGATTGACTTGAGACGACTTATTCGTAAGTCATAAACTGGTATGTCTAGTCACACGATAAATATGAAGGTCGTGGCGGAATACAAAAGATGTTATCTTTGACAGAATAGTAATAATATTCGTGATGTTGGTAAAGGCGGTGGTGTTGTGTGCCTGTGTTGCAGTCGCATTCGGGGCCCTATCCCTTGTTCCTTTGGAACCCAAACCGGAGAAATACAGTAAGTCTATTTTAAATATTTGTTATGCTTAGAGTATTTATACTAACTTTCTGATTGATTTCGTTGCGGATTAAAGACAAGTTACACATTCCCGGAGACTCGCCGAGCTATTTAAACTCAGCTCAGTGTAATTTGCGTGCCACTGTTATCCTGGCTTACTTTAGGAGTTGCAGTGGCGGGTGTGAGAACGGGACAGTCTCCTACCAAAAACATTGAGAAGTGGTTTTGAAACTTTTAGTCCTGGGATGAAATTTCTGTCTACCTATTGATCACCCAGTTGATTGACTGGTTTGGCGGTCTAATACACTGCCTAAATGCAAACTTATAAAGGGTTTTTCTATCTAAGCATTAATAATTGTGGAAATTAATTAATTGCTGCTTTATCCACATATACAATTTATTTTTTATTTAAATAAAACTAATTTGCCAACTCGTATTTGATATATCCTTAAAGTTTCTATCAGAATGAATGTACAATTATAGATTATTGCTCTGTTTGCGTATTTTTCATTAGTTCTGAAATTACCTAAATACTAACATAAAATATTATGAATAATAATAAATACACACAACATTATTTTAAGGAATGCCTTGGGATGGCTTTGCAGATATTTTGCAGACCATTTTGAATGCTTCTAGGGACCATCAGTGATCCTTGGGCCACGGGTAAAGAACCACTGATATAATAAATAATAAATAATAAATAACACTCAACAGTCACATACATAGTCCTGACCCCACACTAAGATCGAGTCTTGTGTCGTGGGTATCAGGAACTACGAGAGACTTTTCGGTCTCACAAACACCCAGACCCGGAAGAAATATTTGTGGGCCGCACAAACATTTCTCTCGGTGCGGGGATCGAACCCGCGGCCTCTCGTTTCACAGGCGGCGTCTAACCAACTGCGCCACGGAGGCTGTCTATTCTGTGATATAGAGGGAGTGCTGTCATACATTTTCATCTGCAAATAAATTCCTATATAAATTGCAATAAATTCCTTTTATGATCGCAAGTATATTTAAGTTATTAGTTAGTTATTTTAAAACGAGTTCGAGTGGAATTAAATAGATCATAATTATTTTTATATTTCACAAGTAATTCAATACATGTTGTACAACCTGTCAAATATAAGCTAATAGGAGGGCAGAAAAAAGTGAACGTTTTTTTTATATTTTATTGGCAAGACGAGCAATACTTTTGGCGTTTAACGTTAACAACATGCCTGCTCAAAAAGAGGATCAATTTGGATCAACAATTAATACTAGATAACTTCACAGCCTCCGTGGCGCAGTTGGTTAGACGCCGCCTGTGAAACGAGAGGCCGCGGGTTCGATTCCCGCACCGAGGGAAATGTTTGTGCGGCCCACAAATATGTCTTCCGGGTCTGGGTGTTTGTGAGACCGAAAAGTCTCTCATAGTTCCTGATACCCACGACACAAGACTCGATCTTAGTGTGGGGTCAGGACTATGTATGTGACTGTTGGGTGTTATTTATTTATTTATTCAAGAATATTCAACTTTGATTTTTTTTGTTGTGTCTTGCCGCACGATTTTCATCACTCATTGAGTCCATTATAATAATTACTTTGATTTTATTTGTGTCAATTACTTTAATCTCTCTTAAATGGAAGAATTCAGAAAGAAAGTAGATTTATTAGTCACAACAAATACAATACACACACGCCATACGAGAACGTTACGTTACGTGAAAATCGTAAAGCGCGCCCAAGAACTTCTTACAATTACACTTATAACAGTTCTTGGCAGTTGTGTTGCGACACGTGTACCCGGACTTTTAAAACAAAACTCGGATTCTCCAGCCACATCTGAGCTCATCAAAGAAGAGAGTAACGCCCGATTACTGGAACGCAACTTAAATATAAGTTGCGCTTAACTACGTTAATCCCGCTTAAATGTACTGGCTAAGTGGGTCGTGCCCTGTTAAGAGCAACTTATTATTTGAATGGCGTTCCAGTATTCGGGCGTAAGAGTTGCCGTCGACGTATACGTCGTGGAGGACACAATCACATTATAACAATTGAAAACAATCATAAGCTTAATGAAAGAAGACACAATTTAGTGTAATGTGTGAGTTGTTTTCAGAGCACATCGAAGGCTGTTACATTAAGGAGTTAGACCAAGTGATCGCTACCGGCACAGCAGCTGCATCGAAGAAGTACTGCCTTGAGTACCGCTGCGGACCAGATGCCGTCCAGGAGGCGACGTAAGTAATAAATATACTAACGGCTCGCCCGGATGCAGTTTTCTTTTACTTCTCTATACATCATCCAGGATATATATCTATCATCCCACGGAAACACTACATTTTCGGGATAAAATGTAGCTATTGATTTAACTTTCTGATTGATTTCGTTACGGGTTAAAGACAAGTTAGACATTCCCGGAGACTCGCCGAGCTTCAATGCTCGGTGTCATTACATTGCGTGCCACTGTTGATCCTGGCTTACAGGAGTTGCAGTGGTGGGTGTGAGGGCGGGACAGTCTCCATAAAATGTAGCCTATGTTTTAATACAGAATGTCAGCTATCACTATACCAAATTTCATCAAAATTGGTCAAGCAGTTTTTGCGTGAAAGAGTAACAAACATCCATACATCCACCCATCCTCACAAACTTTGACCATTACAGTATTAGCAAGGATGATAGCCGACCCCAAATAAAGGGAAAAGGGAAGGAAAAAGAAGAGTATTGGTAAGGATGACAAAAAGCCTTGCCCGTTCCAAGACGCGTATTTCGGTATATCAATTATGATATTAAAAAAGATAAGAAGAAATATATAATAACACGCACTAGGCCAGCGTGGTGGACTAAATGGCCTAACCACTCTCAATCGTATTCTCGATTGTAGTGTAGGCCCGTGCCCTCCAATGGGACGTATATGGGCTGATACAGAAATAATAACATAATCATCGTGATCAGGGGTGCTCCTGTCGGTCAAGGATGCTCCTATCTAGTGGTCATGGCCTGCCCTAATATAGGTGCTACGAGTACGCGACCTCGGCCCCCGAGCTACTGCAGTCACCTTAACTTCCCGTCCGTGACTGCAGTATCCACTCCCTCAGACCATACTCTCCTTTCCTATAACATCCTGTACCCACAAATCCTATTTCCTTTCCCCGGTTAATGGCGGGCAGCAGCGTCATTAACGCCAGTCCCCTACTGCGCTCGCCAACCCGCCTGCCAAGCGTGGCGAGTATTGGCAAATACCCCCCTTAATGGCGACACAAATTGAGACCAGGCCCCCAGTCCCCGGCAGCCCCACTATTCCTGGCTATGGTAGCGGTCAAGGTTACGGTGGGGCAGGGGGTGCTAAGAATCCCCGGGTTGGCCCCGGCTACCACCCCCGACGACGACTGGCCCTGGTAAGACACAACATACGCACATTGAGGACAGACGAGAAGATTGTCGAACTGGAAGAAGAATTAAGCAGGTTTCACTGGGACATTCTGGGGTTATCGGAAGTCCGAAGAATCGGGGAGGATACGATAACCCTGAAGTCTGGTAACCTGCTCTTCTACCGGGGGGGGGGGACCAACAGTCCCGAGGAGGTGTCGGATTTCTCGTCCAAAAGTCTCTCATCAACAACATCGTATCCATCGAAAGTGTGTCGAGCAGGGTAGTACACCTTATACTCAGAATATCTAAAAGATATTCGTTGAAGGTCATACAGGTATACGCGCCGACCTCGACACACCCAGATGAAGAAGTGGAGGAAATGTATGAGGACATAAGTCGGGCCATACATACTTCCAAAACCTACTTCAATGTTGTTATGGGAGACTTCAACGCAAAGTTGGGCAAGGGAAGCGATGCAGAGTTGAAAGTGGGGCAATTTGGACATGGGCAACGGAACCTCAGGGGTCAGAGGCTGGCCGACTTTCTGGAGAAAGAGGGACTCTTTGCGATGAATTCTTTTTTCCAGAAGTCGCCTCACAGGAAATGGACCTGGCTGAGTCCTGACGGTTCTACGAGAAACGAGATAGATTTCATCTTGACGACGAATAGACGGATATTCAGAGATGTCTCTGTGATCAACAGGGTGAAAACCGGCAGTGATCACCGAATGGTTAGGGGCCCACTGAATATCAATGTCCAATCGAAAAGGCGTCGCTTGATGAAATCTACGCTCAGACCTACTCGCGCCCATATCCAAAACCCCGAGAGCTTTCAACTCGAGCTGACAAATCGCTTTGATTGTCTAGGAGAAAACCTTGCAGTGGACGAGCTAAACAGCGGTTTGGTAGAAGCTGTCCATACGGTGGGATCTCAGTATTTTAGACCTCACGGTAGAGATAGACCACAAAAACTCTCGATCCACACTCTTGACCTCATGGCCGAACGTCGATCTTTAGCGCTGCAGTCTTCCGTTGACGCCGAAGCATATCGGCGGCTCAATAGACGGATCTGGAAGTACTTGCGACACGATGTCCGTGCTCACAATACTGTGAGCATTAAGGAGACAATTGAGCGGAACGGAGGCTCCAAAGTGTTTGCAAGAGACTTGTCTATTGGGCAAAGCCAGTTGTCTAGGCTGAAGACGGAAGACGGCCGCGTGGTATCGACGAGGGCAGAGGTATTAAGGGAGATCGAGAGGTTCTACGGACAGCTTTATACCTCGGTTGCCAAACCTGCTGTTAGCTCGGCCGAAGACCCGAGAGCCGAGTTGATCCGACACTTTAGCGATGATATCCCGGACATCAGCCTGTGTGAGATTGAGATGGCCCTGAAGCAACTTAAAAACAACAAGGCGCCGGGCGAGGACGGAATAACTTCAGAGCTTCTGAAGGCGGACGGAACGCCGATACTGAAAGTCCTTCAGAGGCTCTTCAATTCCGTTCTCCTCGAGGGCTCAACGCCAGAGGCATGGAGCAGGAGCGTGGTGGTACTGTTCTTCAAAAAAGGTGATAACACTTTGCTGAAGAATTATAGGCCCATCTCGCTCCTGAGCCATGTCTATAAGTTGTTTTCGAGGGTCATCACAAATAGTCTCGAACGCAGGTTTGATGACTTCTAGTCTCCCGAACAAGCCGGTTTCCGAAAAGGCTTTAGTACCATAGACCACATCCATACGCTTCGGCAAGTTATACAAAAAACCGAGGAATATAACTTGCCGCTTTGTTTAGCGTTTGTGGACTATGAGAAAGCCTTTGATTCGATCGAGACTTGGGCTGTGCTACAGTCTCTCCAGCGGTGCCATATCGACTATCGGTACATCGAAGTGTTGAAGTGTATATACAACAACGCCACCATGTCGGTCCGAGTACAAGATCAGAGTACGATGGCTATTCCACTACAGAGAGGCGTGAGACAGGGAGATGTCATATCTCCGAAACTGTTCACTGCCGCGCTGGAAAATGCCTTCAAACTCTTGCAGTGAGAAGGATTCGGCATCAACATCAACGGCGAGTATATCACTCACCTTCGGTTTGCTGACGATATTGTAGTCTTGGCAGAATCGCTGGAAGACCTTAGCACTATGCTCGAAGACCTCAATCGAGTCTCCCAACAGGTGGGTCTTAAAATGAACATGGACAAAACGAAGATCATGTCGAATGTCCATGTTGTGCCCACCCCCATCGGTGTTGGGGGCTCGCCTCTTGAAGTTGTTGACGAATATGTCTATTTAGGACAAGTGGTCCGGTTAGGCAGGTCCAACTTCGAGAGAGAGGTCAATCGTCGAATCCAACTCGGTTGGGCAGCGTTCGGGAAACTACGCGACGTCTTCTCGTCCAAAATACCTCAGTGCCTTAAATGTTGCCAGTGATGACTTACGGCACCGAGACGTGGCCTCTCACTATGGGCCTTATTAGGAAGCTCAAAGTCACTCAACGAGCTATGGAGAGGGCTATGCTCGGGGTTTCCCTACGAGATCGAATCAGAAATGAGGAGATCCGTAGGAGAACTAAAATAACCGACATAGCCCACCGGATTAGCAAGTTGAGGTGGCAATGGGCAGGGCACATAGCGCGGAGATCTGATGATCGATGGGGTCGGAAAGTGCTCGAATGGAGGCCGCGTATCGGAAAGCGCAGCGTAGGACGTCCACCCACAAGATGGTCCGACGACCTGGTAAAGGTCGCGGGACGTCGCTGGATGCAGGCTGCCTCCAACAGGTCTCTGTGGAAATCATTGGGGGAGGCCTATGTTCAGCAGTGGACTTACTTTGGCTGATGGATGGAATCATCGTGATACATGCCGATTACTGATACCCTATGCCTGGTAAGAGATTTATCGATTTGACAGAGTTTAATGTCACTCTGTATATTCAATGACTCGGAAAAGTCTGAGATGTCAGAGTTCTGGTCCCTAGGATTCCAATCCGCGACCCCTGTCTCGGCTCCTTTGTCCTGTCCTTTACTAACACCTACACGCAATGAATCAATAAGGTCAATTGCTTATCAAGAATATAATGTCATCTTTTCTCCACATTCCAGGTGTGGCGTTTACGACCTAGACGTAGAAAAGAAGAAAACTTGCTTTTTATTCGAAGATAAAGGAAAACCCTACCCGGATTGCTGCCCACAGCTCAAGTGCAAGGACCAAGCTTAGTCAAGTGTTAAATTATTATCATCATATTACTAAAATGTAACAAAAATGTTGGCTATTCGTTTATATATATTGTTTTCAAATTAGTGAGGTTTATTATAATTTCCCAGCCCTCAGTAAATCTTAATATAATGACTTTTTATTTTTTGTTTTACTGGCTGGTTGTATCGGCCCATATAAGTCCCACTGCAGGGCACGGGCATCTACTACAATCGAGTACAGGCTTTCCCTTGGGATTTCCATAGTAGACCGCATCCAATGACTTTTTGTAAGTACCTATAGTGTACTGTTATTTGCATCTCGCTGTTTGAACGAACTGACGGTATTTCAGATGACAACATAGAATCAGGAAAGAGGAGAATTATAGTTATCGACATAGTTCTTAGGATTAGCAACATGAACTGGCAGTGGGTGGGTGGACCGTTGAGCCGAAAGGTTTTGGAGTGGCAGCCACGTACAGACAAGCGAAGTTTCGGACGCCCATTTAAAACACGGATAGACGACCTGGTTAAGGTAGCAGGAAGTCGCTGGATTCATGCCGCTTCCAACAAGTCTATTTGGCGATCCGTGGGGATACCTATGTTCAGCAATGGACTTCCTGTGTGTGAAGAGAGAGAGAGAAAGAGAAAGTATAATATCTAATACATATATTTAAGTTTATTTAAATAGAAATATAATTGAAAACTGGACCCTTGTAGCATTTCAGCACTGGACAGCATTCGGGATGGCGTTTATTTGTGTCCTCAATAAATATATAGCAGTTTTTTTCATTTCGCTTGCTAGTAAGTACAGATTGCAGCTGAAATAAAAATTTCATATACATCGGATTTTTTACGAGTAGGTATCTGAGCATAGTCAGTATTCTAAGGGCACCGGATTGTTTGTGCACGTCAAGACAGAGTTTTGATTAGCAGCATCCAGCTGTGTCCGGCTTTTGACAGCCTCCGTGGCGAAGTTGGGCGCCGTCTTTGAAAGAGGATGTCGCGGGTTCGGACCCCGCACCCAGAAAATAATTGTAAAAACCTCAAGTATTTGTTTCTGGTCTGTGTGTTTGTGAGAGTGAAAAGTCCTGCGGAGTTCCTGATGACTATGTATGTGACTGTTAGTTTGGTATTTTCAACACAATAATGCCGGGCTAAGGAGCTGGGATTATAGAAAGTAAGGAACAAGCGGTTGTTTACTTCAAACGACAATATTGTGCTTTTTACATTAAGATAACAGACTTCATATATCACTCACTAACACGCTCACTCTATCAATTTACGTTTAATTAACTGTAACCGGTTTAATTAAACGCAGGCGCAGATTATGCCAAATAATCGTTATGACCCCTGTCCTATTCTTGTCTACTGTATTCTCATTTTCATGTTCATTATACGGAGAGACATTACAGGATTCCACAGAGATCCGTACTGGAGCCGCTTGTATGGAACATTGCATATGATGCAGTTCTGCGTGACACTCTCCCCCATAAATAATACACTACTGGGTATATCAAGAGTGCTACCGCAAACGAAGCCGGGTGGTAGTTTTAGTGACTAAAAACACAATGCAACTAAAATTTTCGCAAAGAATCGCGACAATTTTATTTATTATTTTTTAATACCGTCGAGTTTGGGTGGTAAATCCATAGTTTTTGCGAAAACAATACTTTAAAGCCTTGCGTACCTATCCATCCATCCATCCATCAGCCAAAGGAAGTCCACTGCTGAACATAGGCCTCCCCCAATGATTTCCACAGAGACCTGTTGGAGGCAGCCTGTGTCCAGCGACGTCCCGCGACCTTTACCAGGTCGTCGGACCATCTTGTTGGTGGACGTCCTACGCTGCGCTTTCTGCTACGCGGCCTCCATTCGAGTACTTTCCGACCCCATCGGTCATCAGATCTCCGCGCTATGTGCCCGGCCCATTGCCACTTCAACTTGCTAATCCGGTGGGCTATGTCGGTTATTTTAGTTCTCCTACGGATCTCCTCATTTCTGATTCGATCTCGTAGGGAAACCCCGAGCATAGCCCTCTCCATAGCTCGTTGAGTGACTTTGAGCTTCCTAATAAGGCCCATAGTGAGAGGCCACGTCTCGGTGCCGTAAGTCATCACTGGCAACACACAACTATCGAAGACTTTCGATTTAAGGCACTGAGGTATTTTGGACGAGAAGACGTCGCGTAGTTTCCCGAACGCTGCCCAACCGAGTTGGATTCGACGATTGACCTCTCTCTCGAAGTTGGACCTGCCTAACCGGACCACTTGTCCTAAATAGACATATTCGTCAACAACTTCAAGAGTCGAGCCCCCAACACCGATGGGGGTGGGCACAACATGGACATTCGACATGATCTTCGTTTTGTCCATGTTCATTTTAAGACCCACCTGTTGGGAGACTCGATTGAGGTCTTCGAGCATAGTGCTAAGGTCTTCCAGCGATTCAGCCAAGACTACAATATCGTCGGCAAACCGAAGGTGAGTGATATACTCGCCGTTGATGTTGATGCCGAATCCTTTCCACTGCAAGAGCTTGAAGGCATTTTCCAGCGCGGCAGTGAACAGTTTCGGAGATATGACATCTCCCTGTCTCACGCCTCTCTGTAGTGGAATAGCCTTCGTACTCTGATCTTGTACTCGGACCGACATGGTGGCGTTGTTGTATATACACTTCAACACTTCGATGTACCGATAGTCGATATGGCACCGCTGGAGAGACTGTAGCACAGCCCAAGTCTCGATCGAATCAAAGGCTTTCTCATAGTCCACAAACGCTAAACAAAGCGGCAAGTTATATTCCTCGGTTTTTGTATAACTTGCCGAAGCGTATGGATGTGGTCTATGGTACTAAAGCCTTTTCGGAAACCGGCTTGTTCGGGAGGCTGGAAGTCATCAAACCTGCGTTCGAGACGATTTGTGATGACCCTCGAAAACAACTTATAGACATGGCTCAGGAGCGAGATGGGCCTGTAATTCTTCAGCAAAGTGTTATCACCTTTTTGAAGAACAGTACCACCACGCTCCTGCTCCATGCCTCTGGCGTTGAGCCCTCGAGGAGAACGGAATTGAAGAGCCTCTGAAGGACTTTCAGTATCGGCGTTCCGCCCGCTTTCAGAAGCTCTGAAGTTATTCCGTCCTCGCCCGGCGCCTTGTTGTTTTTAAGTTGCTTCAGGGCCATCTCAATCTCACACAGGCTGATGTCCGGGATATCATCGCTAAAGTGTCGGATCAACTCGGCTCTCGGGTCTTCGGCCGAGCTAACAGCAGGTTTGGCAACCGAGGTATAAAGCTGTCCGTAGAACCTCTCGATCTCCCTTAATACCTCTGCCCTCGTCGATACCACGCGGCCGTCTTCCGTCTTCAGCCTAGACAACTGGCTTTGCCCAATAGACAAGTCTCTTGCAAACACTTTGGAGCCTCCGTTCCGCTCAATTGTCTCCTTAATGCTCACAGTATTGTGAGCACGGACATCGTGTCGCAAGGACTTCCAGATCTGTCTATTGAGCCGCCGATATGCTTCGGCGTCAACGGAAGACTGCAGCGCTAAAGATCGACGTTCGGCCATGAGGTCAAGAGTGTGGATCGAGAGTTTTTGTGGTCTATCTCTACGGCGAGGTCTAAAATACTTAGATCCCACCGTATGGACAGCTTCTACCAAACCGCTGTTTAGCTCGTCCACTGCAAGGTTTTCTCCTAGACAATCAAAGCGATTTGTCAGCTCGAGTTGAAAGCTCTCGGGGTTTTGGATATGGGCGCGAGTAGGTCGGAGCGTAGATTTCATCAAGCGACGCCTTTCCGATTGGACATTGATATTCAGGGTGCCCCTAACCATTCGGTGATCACTGCCGGTTTTCACCCTGTTGATCACAGAGACATCTCTGAATATCCGTCTATTCGTCGTCAAGATGAAATCTATCTCGTTTCTCGTAGAACCGTCAGGACTCAGCCAGGTCCATTTCCTGTGAGGCGGCTTCTGGAAGAAAGAGTTCATCGCAAAGAGTCCCTCTTTCTCCAGGAAGTCGGCCAGCCTCCGACCCCTGGGGTTCCGTTGCCCATGTCCAAATTGCCCCACTTTCAACTCTGCATCGCTTCTCTTGCCCAACTTTGCGTTGAAGTCCCCCATAACAACATTGAAGTAGGTTTTGGAAGTATGTATGGCCCGACTTATGTCCTCATACATCTCCTCTACTTCTTCATCTGGGTGTGTCGAGGTCGGCGCGTATACCTGTATGACCTTCAACGAATATCTTTTGGATATTCTGAGTATAAGGTATACTACCCTGTTCGACACACTTTCGATGGATACGATGTTGTTGATGAGAGACCTGTGGACGAGAAATCCGACACCTCCTCGGGACTGTTGGTCGTCCCCCCGGTAGAAGAGCAGGTTACCAGACTTCAGGGTTATCGTATCCTCCCCGATTCTTCGGACTTCCGATAACCCTAGAATATCCCAGTGTAACCTGCTCAATTCTTCTTCCAGTTCGACAATCTTCTCGTCTGTCCTCAATGTGCGAATGTTGTGTGTTACCAGGGCCAGTCGTCGTCGGGGGTGGTAGCCGGGGCCAACCCGGGGATTCTTAGCACCCCCTGCCCCACCGTAACCATGACTGCTACCATAGCCAGGAATAGTGGGGCTGCCGGGGACTGGGGGCCTGGTCTCTATAAGTGTCGCCATTAAGGGGGTATTTGCCAATACTCGCCACGCTTGGCAGGCGGGTTGGCGAGCGCAGTAGGGGACTGGCGTTAATGACGCTGCTGCCCGCCATTAACCGGGGAAAGGAAATAGGATTTGTGGGTAAAGGATGTTATAGGAAAGGAGAGTATGGCCTGAGGGAGTGGATACTGCAGTCACGGACGGGAAGTTAAGGTGACTGCAGTAGCTCGGGGGCCGAGGTCGCGTACTCGTAGCACCTATACTAGGGCAGGCCATGACCACTAGATAGGAGCATCCCTGACCCGTACCTAGCGTCTGTAAAAATAAAAGGATGAACACACTTATTTAAGGAAAAACTATGTATTTACCAACCTAACACGACAATAGAAAAAAATAATAAATCATTTTTTGCACAAAATTTAGTTGCATTGTGTCTGAAGTCACTAAAACTACCACCCAGCTTCGTTTTCGGTAGCTGTCTCGATATACCCTGTATATAGGTAACTCTTCCCGATGGCGTTGACACTTAACACTATCTGCTAGGCAGATGACACCCTAGTTGTAGCTGTTGGGGACAGTTTGAGAAGACCGTAAAGCTCGCCGCTTTTATTTTTAAAGACGCTATGGTACACAAGGCTTTTAATTATTATTATAGCAAAAACTATAGATTTACCACCTAAACCCGACGATATTTAAAATATAATTTAAAAAAATTTACGCGTTTCTCTGCGATTTTTTAGTTACATTGTGTTTGTAGTCAATAAAACTACCACCTGGCTTCGTTTTTGATAGCACGCTTGATATACCCGGTATAGAATTACTCAGATAATAACCGGTGGACGGGAGGCAACGGCGACTTCCCACCATTGCAGTACTTGAGACCAGGATTCCGCATCAGATACCCTCATGCAGTGTTCTGCCTGGGAGGTGGAGAGGCGAGTCCTGATTAATGAGATTGGCCTAAACCTCCCTTTGTCAGCTGTCATGTTGGCAATGCTTGGGGGAGAACGCTAGTGGAATTCGTAGCCTCCTTTTTTTTATGATGGCCTGGCGTAGTGGCGGCATTGCACCTGATGGTAAGTGCCAATGCCGCCCAGGCAGAGTATCCATTGGCATCGGACGGCAGTCCCATGCCAATGGAAACAATTATGCCGGCCTGCTAAGGTGCCTCTTCACACCACGGCGGAAGGACCCAGCATTGTAGGAAGGAGGGAACACGTGAGATGGCAAACAATTCCACAGCCTGACGGTGCGGCACAAAAACGAGTTCGAGAACCGTTTGGCTCGCGCCGGGATGGTGTGGACCGTCAAGCTATGGTTTCGCAAGCCAGCACGCGTGGTTCTGGTTAGGAATGGAGAGGAGGGGATCAAGTTGAACAATTCTTCAGAGCACTCACCGTGATACAGGCGGTAGAACACGCTTAGAGAGGCGACATCTCTCCGGAGTTGTAGCGACTCTAAGTTGCTCGTAACGTCTGCATCATTCACAATGCGAATGGCCCGCCGCTGTTTTCATCCAAGGCATCGAGCAGGTACTGGGCGGATCCATCCCAGAGGTGCGAGCAGTACTCCATACCCGGCCGGACCTGCGCTTTATATAAACGACAAAGCTGACCGGGCGTGAAAAACCGACGCACCCTGTTCAGGACTCCAACCCTGCGTGATGTGGCAGTTATTACGCCCTCGATGTGATTCCTTGGATTGAGATCACAGCGGATATCCCCACTAAGGATACTTAGGTCATTCCGCATTGAGAGGGGAGCACCCTGAAGAATGGGGAGGGGAGAGAAGGGGATTTTTTGCACGTGAATGCACACACCTGGGTTTTCTTGGCATTGAACTCAACCATATTCCTGGAACCCCATGTAGAAATGAGATCCAAGGTCCGGTTGAGCTCAATGACAAGATCTTCGCGTCCCTTCACAGTTTCGACTCGGCAACCTGGAGGCCCGCAGTAGTATCGCCCATGAACCGTGCTGTCATCTGCATAGCAATGAATGTTGCCAAGCGACAACATGTCATTGATATGCAGAATAAACAAGGTGGGCGACAGCACCGAGCCCTGAGGAACTCCGGCATTTACCGACATGAGCGCCGAAGCGTGTCCGTCGACGACTACACGTATTCTACGCCCATGCAAAAAGCCGGAAATCCACGAACACAGGTTGCCGGGTAGACCGTATGTCGGAAGCTTGGATAGAAGACCACGGTGCCTGACCCTATCAAACGCCTTGGCAATGTCGAGGCTCACAGCAAGAGCCTCGCCACGCCGGTCAATCGCCTCATCCTAGCGATGCAGGACAAACGCTAGAAGATCACCCGTCGATCGATTATGACGGAATCCGTATTGTCGGTCACTGATCAACGAGTAATCCTCCAGGTAGCGGACCAATTGAGCGTTTATGATTCGGTCCATGACCTTACACATCACTGAGGTGATAGCGATAGGGCGGTAATTGGTAGGGTCCGACCGATCACCCTTTTTGGGGATCGGTTGCACATTGGCCTCCCTCCAAGATTCCGGCACAACACCTGTGCGATAGGACGCTCGGTAGAGGCGAGTCAGTGCTGGAGACAACTCGGCTGCACAAGCCCTTAATACCACCGCTGGTATCCCATCCTTCTGTAAAACCGTAATGGTGAAGGAAGCAGCAGAGCGGAATCAGTAGAGGGAGCATAGCTTATACCGGGTATCTCAAGACTGCTACCGAAAACGAAGCCGGGTGGTAGTTTTAGTGGCTACAAACACAATGCAATAAAAAATTTCGCCTAGAAATGCGACAATTTTTTTTTATGATTTTTTAAATAGCTTGGATTTCTTCTCAGTTTCACATTAAAAACTTTATTTTAACTCAACTGTACTGCTTTTTGGTGGTTTTTCATCATCATCATCTACCACAGGAAGTCCACTGTTGAACATCGGCCTCCCACAAGAATCTCCACATCGACCTGGTAGAGGCGGCTTGCATCTAGCGACATCCAGCAACCTTAGCCAGGTCGTCTGTCCACCTTGTAGGACGTCCGACATTTCGCTTGCCTGTACACGGCCTCCACTCTAGAACCATGACGCTCCAAGGTCCATCAGTTCTACTTGCTTATCCTATGTGCTATATATAGGTAACTGACCTTGTTGTTTATCAATGGTAAAATTAGCATTTCATTACATTTTTTATTATTATTTTAACAGAAATCACTAATTGTATATACATTTTCAGACCTCTAGCATAAAAATTGCGGAAGTCTCTTACAGAAACTTCCCTAACCTGCGGGCTTGGAAGATAAACCCATTTTTTTATGTTCTAATACTAGCTTAGGTATATACCAGATTTCAGTTATCTAGGACATTAGGAAGTACCGTAAGAATGTTCATAAATTAGTGAGTTAGTGACGAAATAAGGATTGTTTTTTGATATCAATGAATTTTTAAGTATAAAAATAATGTAATTAAAATTTAAATATGTTTAATAATTTTAATTTTACTGGTGATTGGTCTCCCCTATATGAGAGATCGTCTGGATAGGAACCATCTATTTCTCCTGCCAAATAGTAGTTTAAACACGCTGTTGTGTTCCGGTTTAAAGGATATTGTAGCCAAAGTAGCTACCTACTAGACATATTGAGATTTAAAATCTTGTGTAAAATCCTGTGTTTCAGGATGGCGAGTGCAGTGTAATTTCAAGCATTGCTTTAAAATTCATAGTGTTTCTTGGTTTAACTATTGTTCATGAGCAGTCATATCGCTTACAATCAGGCGAATGGCACGCACCTACCACCTTCCACTAATATTTTTTTTGTATTGTATCAGCCCATATACGTCCCACTGCAGGGCACGGTAAGCGATTTTTTAATACCGTTACACAATATTTTTCTACATTATATAGGGATGAAATGCCCGAAAGTGTTCCTTATTATGGAAGGTTTTGTCCCTTTTGAATTACTTTTGATTCAGCATAGCAACCTTACAGGCCGAGTACAAAATTAAGTATAAATAGTCATAAATGTGTATATTGGATAGCATATACCTTTCAAAAGGCTCGAAAATGTATATTGACAAACACAGGAATAACTCCTAAAATTTTTCCATTGCTTTCTCGTTGGTAATTGAATTATATTTTTTTTATATTAAAAAGCGGTGTTTTGTCTAAGACTAGGGTATATATCGATATATAATAACATGTACGCTTCGATCAAATATACACTAGATGCAACATGAGCGCTTAGAAAATGGCACCAAAAAAATAGTGCTTTAAGCGCTCTTTCGCCTTCAGTCACGCACCGACCGTTGCTTCTAAAACGTCGCAGAACTTTAGACAATATTATGTGAAAACCTACTTTAGGCTCCAGGAATAAGGTGGAATTTGTGTTAATATATTTGGAATATGTGATCTTTTCGTTTACTTTTTTTGTTTCAATGCATCGGTGCCACTTTTTAACAGAAAATTTATAGGGAACTGTGTATCTAGTGTATATTTGATCGAAGCATGTACAGATTGACCGTTCGAAGAATATTGTAGCCAGCGTCACTACTGGACATATCGAGACTTAACATATTTTGTCTCAGGATGGCGAGCGTAATAGAATGCCAAGTATTGGTAATGTCCATCAGCGGTATCAGTACCGCTTACCATAAGACGAATGTCATGCTGGTGTCACCATTCAATGCAATGAAAACAAATGACATCCTTAATCTCAAACATAACGTTAATTTTGAAAGTCTTACGAGTGATCTTAGTGGTGGTCTTAGTGGGATTCTTCTGGTATGAGTCTGAGGTCCCGATTAATGAGCTCTAAAGCGCCAAACGCTATGGTGAAGTATACACACAGAACTACCGTCTTCAACGACATCGCCATTGTAACTGACACTGTGGATAATTAATTTCTTTAGATTTATTTCAAACTTTTCATTCATCAGATGCATATATTTGAAAATATAATAAAGGTAGAATTGAAATACGGGGTGAATATACCGCGACGATAAATGGCGTGGATCAACAATGAATTCGCAAACAATAGATCAATATATCAATGCGACCAAATCAGTTGAATATATTAATAAAGAAATATGTATAACTTGGCAAAAAACCGTACGATGCGGTTAAAATTGACATTAAGGGCCGAAACTGCGTTAAGCGGGCGCCCGCGACGGGCAACCGTCGCGCGTCTCCTCGCGTGGACACGCGGGCGGGCTCCGTGAGAGACCGGATTTACGCAGTGTCGCTGGTTCATTTTTAAAGGTGTGCATGTACAGTCGTGTCGATGGAGAGCTTAATATATTATTACATAGCAAAACGACGACTAGCAAAAAAAAAAAACGACAGCCAGGAAGGCTGTTTATTGAATTTAGGTTGCTAGGCGGAGAATTTGTTGTAAAGTTCAGTAAATTAAGAGAAAATGCAAACTCATTGTACAAATATTTTAAAGTTTCGATACCGGTCTATGATGGTCAACAACTTAAGGGTAAAATCTGTATCAGTCATATCACCAACGGAAAGGCTAAAAAATCTTTATTTTTGCTCAAGTATATTCATCATCATCATCATCTCAGCCAAAGGAAGTCCACTGCTGAACATCGGCCTCCCCCAACGGTCTCCGCATCGACCTGTTGGTAGCAGCCTGCATCCAGCGACTTCCTGCAAATGCAGCCAGGTCATCCGTCCACCTTGTAAGCGGGCGTCCGACATTTTGCTTGCCTGTACGTGGCCTCCACTCTAAAACCTTTCGCTATGAATCATCTATAGAATCCTTTGCGCTATGTCGGTGACCTTTATTCTCCTACGGATCTCCTCATTTCTGAGTCGATCTCGTAAGAAATACCGAGCATAGCCCTCTCGATTGCTCGTTGAGTGACTTTGAGCCTTCTAATTAAGTCCAAAGTGAGAGGCCACGTCTCGGTGCCCTATGCCATCACCGTCATGTTACCGCTGGCGGACACCGCGCGCTTACCGCGCGTGCCCCCGCGACGGGTTCCGACGCACGAAGGCGGCGCGGGTGCGGGACGCGCCTCCCCGTGCTGGACGCCCGCGCGGATCCCCGCGACGGAGCACTTTTGTATGAAACCGCGCGAGAGCCCGCTTAACGCAGTTTCGGCCCTAAAGAAGAATGATTATAGCAATAATATTCGAAATGTTATCGTGTTCGTTGAATAACTTTATAAGTAGATATTTCTTGACATCTGGGGGCACGGCAGTGCCCCTCTCAAGTCGAGCTAAAAAGCGGCACAGTCGTACCATCGTTTTCTCGAAGCAATTCAGACCATTGTCAACCACCTATAACTTCGCTGTGGTTAAACCAAGAAGCCTGAATTTTCAGTTACTAATAGCAGGCATTGTGTAAACACGGTATATTTAAAATTTCATTCAATTTGAACCAGTAGTTTAAGAATTGTAAATAGTCAAACTTTCTTAATTTTGTCACTCACTGATTGACGGACCGATCATCAAAAGTCTAAGGCACTTCTAGCAGACATATTTGGAAATCGGTTGATTTCCTAAGGAAATTGGGCCTAGTAGTGAAAACTTGACGGACACAAATGAGACCTAGAATTAAATAATAAGGATTCAATATCCTTTAAATATAATATAGTCTTTTTGAGCTACGATATGGGGTATTTAAGATATATCCTCTTAAAGTTTTACAAAAACTACCATATTCTACTATCTTCACATATATCTTATTTGGTCAATATTTTATATTTTCTGTAACTATATAAATAATATCGTTTAATAATATTGTAAAATGTATTACATTATTATAAACACGTTAAATACTTTTCGATATAAAGTTGATTAAGAAGGCATTTCTGGGGTAGAAATATCCGTTTCAAAAGTAGGTAGGTCATTCTAAAAAGGGAATGATGACGGTAAAAATGTTGGTATTGATAATAAAAAACACATTTTGATAAGAAAAAGTTCTATTGAACTTGTTCCTAAACAATATCTCATGTAGGGGAGAGCGGGGCTGGTGTTAACGGGGGTAAGAATTAACAAGCTTATTCCCGCCAAACGTGAAGAGTTAATAATGTGAGACTCGGTTTAGAAATTCTATATACGCAGCCGAACATGTACTCACTTGTCAGTTGCCGGCCGGCACTCGCTTGTACTAGTTGTGCGTAGTGACTTCGGATTGACGGGTAAACGAACTTTTCTTATGTTGAAATAAATTGATTTAAGATTTATTTGTTCGCTAAATTGATTTAAATTTTATTCCAAATCAAACTGCATTTTATTGGCATTAAAACTATATTATTTGTTTATAATTATTTTGACTAGATTATTTTCTACAATTGATTAAGTAAAAAAAGGAGCCTTGGGGCTAAAATTAACAAATTGAGTGGGGTAAGTATTAACATGTTAAAACTGCTATTTGAAGACAACAACAACTTTGCACCATCATTTGTAACTGGTT
Source organism: Hyles vespertilio (assembly GCA_009982885.2). Lineage (NCBI taxonomy): Eukaryota > Metazoa > Arthropoda > Insecta > Lepidoptera > Sphingidae > Hyles > Hyles vespertilio. The sequence continues at coordinate 1,912,501 of CM042818.1, forward strand.
GTCCCAATCTAAATACTGTTTCGATGGAAAACCAAGGATCACTTCAGCCCGGAGATAGTTCTATCAATCCAGAAATTATAAGTAACATGCCTGATATTGCTATAAGTGTTTCTGAGGTGATTGATCAAATATCTCGGGTACCATCAAATGAGCCGTGACCGTCAAATGAGCCAAGATCGTCTATTATGCTTAGCCCACTAAATGAGCCAGTACCTTCAAATGTGCCAGGACCATCAAGAAATGATAATTTTAACATATGCTCAATAAGACTGCTTCCAAAAGCTCCACCACGCGTCGAATCCAAACGAAAACGTTTAAGGAAATCAACGATTATCACTGACACTCTCGGAAAATTGGCCTTAGAGGAGGAAGCACAATTAAAATTATTAAAAAAGATGAAAAATAGCCAGACTGATACAAAATGTAAAGGAAAGGCAAAGGAAAAGGGAAAGGAAAAGGGAAAGGAAAAGGGAAAGGAAAAGGGAAAGGAAAAGGGAAAGGAAAAGGGAAAGGAAAAGGGAAAGGAAAAGGGAAAGGAAAAGGGAAAGGAAAAGGGAAAGGAAAAGGGAAAGGAAAAGGTAAAGAAACCCGGACAGAAAAGGTTAAAAAGCGTATTCTGCAGGATGATAGTGAAGAAAATGCCTGCTTCTGTTTAGTTTGTGCCGAGTCTTATAATCAAGACACATCTGGACTTGACTGGATACAATGTATTTTATGCAAAAAATGGGCCTACATCACCTGTGTTACAGGTGACACCAGAACATACATATACCTCAATTGTTTTTCAGAGGGTGAAGAATCATTTTCTGAATAATTAGATGGTATGGAGAACGTACGGTGAAACGGTGAAGGAAAACATCGTGAGGAAACCTGCATACCATAGCGATTTATAAAATTTCTATGGTATGTAAGTCCGCCAACCCGCACTAGGCCAGCGTGGTGGACTATATGGCCTAACCACTCTCAATCGTACTCTCGATTGTAGAGGAGGCCCGTGCCCTGCAGTGGGACGTATATGGGCTGATACAGATGGAGAACGTACCGATTTCCGCCTATCACACAGAATAAATCATTGTTAGTTTTTATGTTTTAAGAATACCTTACACAGTCATTTTATACAGGCTGAGCTAATTAAACTAGACTGTTATTACCTTATTAAGATAACTAAAGACTGTTTGATACTAAAAAGTTTAAATAATGTTTAGGCATTAAGTTAATAAATACTATATTCTTTCAGTTCCTATCATAAAACGTACAGATTTGATTAATCTTAAGTACAATAAAACATTTTCATTAGTATAAATAACATTTTATTTATTTATTTTATACAGCGAAAGTCTCTGTTAATAATTGCCCCTTACGTTAATACTTACCCCAGCTCTGTTAATATTTGCCCCCAATGATATATTATACACATACGACGTAGATATCGCACTACCACTTCAAAAGTGAGGCGTTCAAATTCGGGCAATTGGTGTAATTTCATCTAGTCGCATAGCAACGGCGACAGAGGGAAGACCTCAGTGCTGTCAACATAATTTATTTCGAAAATATTGTCTAAAATGTCGAATTGTGTGTTTTAAAAGTGTTAAAACAATGGTGCAAAAATATGAAACTAAATTGGACCTACACACCATACGTAAGTATATAAAAACCACACAAAATTTAATTTTTATTTTAAATTAGCAAACACCGCCTTCAATTGTGTAAGAAGGATCGCCTAATACAACGATTGTGAAGTGCGATAGGGACAAAAAGCGTACGTCATAGATTAACAAGTCAGAAGCGAAACCGATCATACAGAAAATTGACGATGAAAGTTGGAATGGATTTGGATAATTGTATATTTGTTTCTAATTCAATCATATTTAAAACGATTAAGTTATTTGTTATGAATTATTTTCATAATAAATAACTTAATCCAACCACGAACATTACAAAATACATTAGCTTCCCCATATATTTTGAAAGACAATATTTACATATATCATTGAATGTTTCCAGATTTCCACGTGATGAGCTTTTGAGACGTAAATGGATATGTACTAAGCACAGCTCGGACAAAAAGAGGGGATCGTGACTGGATGCCTTTAAAACTGATTAATATTGGTTTAGCACATTTAATTTTGATTAAAAATATACAACTACGAAAATATATATATCCACCTAACAAAACCTGCACCATCGGTTGTAGTATCGGTTGTTTACTAGTGGCAGGTCGCTCATACGTTACCACCATGTGTAGGTACCACCGCAATGTCTATTTCCCCCGCCACACGGCAGTTTAAATGCCATGTTATGTTCCGGTTCAAAGGACATTCTCGCCCGAGTAATCGCTGTACTTATACTTAAGATCTTATGTCTCGGGATGGCGAGCGCAGTGAAAGCCAAGCATTGCTTTGTAATTTAAGGTGTCTTGGTTTCGCTTATGTCCACGAGCGGTCATATCACTTGTCATCATTACAACAAATAATAATATTATTAAGAGATCGTTTTTTCAGTGCCTGCTTACCATAAACTAATATACTAAACGGCAATTTATTTTTTTATTTTTTCAAGTTTGTAAGCAAATCAAAATATATTTGTTTCAGGACGGCGTACCACATGTATACTCATGTAGCAACCTCAAAGTTAATATATTATATACCAGCGGCGTGCACAGGATTATGACACTGGGTATGCGGCGGAGTACTCGGTCACAAAAACTTTTTCTTTTATAGTTTTTTAGCATAGCCACAGCCACGCGACGGATCTCTAAGTCGGAAACCATGCCAACATAATAAGTCTTAGATGTACTACTATTCATGTCCATCTTCTACGGCAACGCAGATAAAACAGCGATCGATCGTCGCGGCGGAAGAAATTCTAATAAGTAAAATAAAAAAAACTCACCTAGTCAGCTTTCAATTTTCACATATTCAAGGTTCCGGTTAGTTGAGATTACTATACCTATCCCGATGTAAATAAACGCAAGATTTCGGCCACCTCATTCATTCATTTGATAAACATACATTTTTAACACAAACCTCGCAATCAAATAACATTTTAAAAAATAAACAAACACACTAGTAAAAGCAAATGACTACAATTTATATCGAAACTTCGTAATAAACTGTTAAATGTACACACACTTTCAAATGTTAAAATGAAAAATCCGTTAAGAAATCTATTATTTTTACAAACATACTACACTCATTTGCAAAAAAAAACGGGCGGTTTTGATTTTAAATCTTCTTTAAAAAATACGGTACCAAAATGATTTCAATCATTTGTACATGTTACTGGCCGGTTTTAAAAATGCCGTGGTGTTTAAAACAGTACGTTCTAAATTCAAATTTTCGTTTGATGCTCGTTTTTACAGAATACCACTTTGTATCCTACATTTTTGGTGCGAAGTTCCAAAAGATAATATCGGTTTTCATAACTTTTAGTCAATTTTTATGAATTTATTTCATATTCTTAATTGTCAAAGCTTCATTTATTGCTGTTTAGCTGTCTCAATAATGTTTGAGAAAGTGGTAAAAGCTACCAAAATTATTGCGCTGCTCGAAGAGGGTTGCAGCCAATGCTTCGTGGCTCAGAGGCTAAGTGTGAGTCGCTCATCGGTTCAAAGGACCTGGCAGCGGTATCAAAACACCGGTTCCGTCGAGAGAAGGCCTGGTTCTGGAAGAAAACCATGTACCCGACCACGGGATGATCGTTTTCTTGTGAGTCGCGCATTGAGAAATCGCAAGTCTTCGTATGTGGGCCTTAAGAACAACCTCGAAGAAGTAAGAAATGTGCATATTAGTCTATGGACGGTCAGGAGGAGGCTTCTCGCGGCCAATATACGCAGTAATCGCCCGGCCCGCGGCCCTAAGTTACTCCGTGAGCACAGAGTTGCCAGGCTTAGGTTTGCTCGAAATTGTGAGTCATGGACTCAAGAAGACTGGAATAGGGTATTGTTCTCCGATGAAGCCAGGATATCTCTGTTCGGTGAAGATCGACGTCGGCGAGTGCTACGAAGACGATGAGAACGCTTTGCAGAGGCTTGTTTTGAAGAAATCACACCTTACGGTGGGGGCTCTGTTATGTTTTGGAATATATTCAATGGATCGTACAGAGTTAGTCTTCATTGAAAACGGCTCACTGACTGGACATCGATACATAACGGAAGTTCTAATTCCTCATGCACAACCCGCATTGGCCGCTTTAGGCGAAGACTCAATTTTTATGGACGACAACGCTCGCGCCCACCGGTCTGGCGATGTGGAAGCGTATGTGCAAGAGGTCGGCATTCGTCGTTTGGATTGGACAGCTCGAAGTCCCGACCTCAATCCTATAGAGCATGTCTGGGCCGTTCTGAAACGACGCGTGAGATCAGTACAACCGGCTCCGCAGACCATCAGAGAGCTGAAGAATGTGATTACCGCGGAGTGGGAATGTATTCCGCAAGCAAGTATCCGGGATATCCTCGCCAGCATACCCAGACGAATTCAAGCTGTGATTTCAGCTAGAGGGGGTCACACTCGATACTAAACAATTATCTGCTTTTACTTTATTAAAGAAAAAACAAACAAAAATCTTTGTTAACTTTTACTTCACGAGCATATGAACTACTAGCGAGCATACACTACTAGTGAACTTTAGCATTAAAACCCATAAATTCTATCAAAATTTTATGATAATACTGACGAAAACGATTATTTGCTTATTAATTTACAAAATTGTGAAAGTAAAACTACCTATAATTATCAAACAAACCAATAGTAACATTTGAAATGGTTCATTGCTTAGGTGCCCGTTTTTTTTGCAAATGAGTTTAGTATAAAATAGTAAACAATGCAAAAACTCATAAAAAAAGCAAAATGGCCTCCGCGAAACACAAAACATTTCTATTTAAACAAATAAAACCTTACTAACCAAAAATGCATAATGTGCATAGGTGATTTATTAGATTCCAGCCTATTAATTTTACTCGGATTATAGGCAACGAACATTTACGATTACTCCCGACAACTGCCGAACTCCCGAGGCCTGCCGCAGGAGTCGCGGCTTTCAATATTTATGGGTGTGTGCGTTTGCGACTGTGCACGGACACCAAAATTACTACACACATGCAAACAAATGTAATGCGGCACGCGGCGGCATGACTTGGTTGATTACGTACATTAATTTGCTTTGCAGCGCCGCTTGCTTTTCACGTGGAAACCATAATGTTTGCGTGATTGCAAATAGGTGCTATTTATAAAATATTAGGCGTTTTTAAGTTATTATATTTTGTTTATTCATTTATTTACTATAAATTAAAGTCATCTAAAACGTACGAACGTTATAATAAAATATCTGTGAATGGCAAGTAAAGCACTGCATTTCTGCCTACAAGGAGTGCACGCCCCTGTTATTTACCTATAAAACCAAATAGGTAGTTTTATTTATCGTCACCCTTCTGTTTTTACCGCTTCGATTCTATGTTTGGATAGCGCAATGCTATCTCTTTTCGTCTCGTACTTTCTGTATAATCTGTTTCATTCACTAAAATTGTCATAAAGTATTAACAAATGAGTATGTATATGCATAGCAGTACAGTTTTTAAACGTCACGCAATATGGATATGCGTCATCTTTATTAAAACATCATTGATTTGCCCCAGATGCGGGGTAGGTTTTAACAAATGTCTTTTTTGGTTTTGATTAGTCTATTTCTGAAACGGCTTATCTAGCTGATGGTTTTTGTTACTAATATCATAGCCGAATAACCAAAGCATGTTTTAAATAAAAAATAAAACAAAAATCTTAATTATTTTTAAAGATATAAACTATAATACAAAATTTGTTAGTACCAGCCCCGCTCTCCCTACCTGGTAGTAACAATACATTGTCGAGGTGCTTTGCAATAGGTGTGATATCATTTGGTACCTAGCCCAACCAACGTACCACATAATAGTCATTACATGTGCACAGCATCCCACTGTCCTTTCGATTGCAATGCAATTACAATAATATTGTATTATTGCATTGTGGCCATTTTGAGAGTGGTCGATCTGAATATAAACAAAACATATTTTTGTTCTGTCCTAACCAATAACGCACTAAGTGATCTGGCACACTATTTATCTTATTAAAATCGATTGATGTTTTAGAATTCTTTATAATGGTAAACATGTCTTGTACATGTTAGAACTAAAATAATATAATTAATATTATAGAGCCTTTCCGTCACAAAATCCAATGAGGTATTGCGTAGATGCACTGAGCAAGCTCTGCTATTTTTGGGAATATAATAATTATAATCTTTTTTAGAGCAGCCAAGAGTTGTCGTAAATAATAAACACAAAATAACTAACACCACAAAATCACATTCGTTTCGCGACCAAGCACAAAGACTATAATTTGACAAAAACTGAATGAATTTGACAGATGTCAATTCTGATATTATTGCAAACAATGCAAAAAATGGTAGAATATTTTATGATATCCTTTTTTTTTTACAAAATCTGATCCCCACGGTGTAGGATAAAATAAATAGAGAAATGAATCTAAAAAAATACGCCTGATTTTTTAGTCATACTTAATTTCTTGTCCGTAGTTGGACCAAATCGACTGATCTCCTTTAGAATATAATTAGTGTTTAGTGTCTAAAGTAAGAGAAAATTCGAACGTTTCATAATTATTTGTGTCTAGTTTTCTAGATCGACCAACTGCGTGAATAACTTTGTATTCCCATATAAATTTATAGGATTACAAAGTTACATTTGCATGCAGTTAATGAATCATTGTACCCGTATGTAAAGGAATAATAGTTGTAGATAGGTATCCATATATATTTGGCATAACAGGAGGGGGTATAGAGAGGGAAAAGGTGTATTCAGGCCATCAAAATGTACAACATTCCTCTAGAAAAACATGACGAAGAAAAAATTTCAAATAAATAGACTAAATAGCTCGAAAATATCAATTACCATGAAAGAAAGAACATTAATAATCAAATCCGCTATATTTGTGATAAATTGATACCTACAAAAATAAGAAAAAGCCATAAGACAGAGGCTTTAAGAAAAATCGTTAGTGATATTCTAGAAGTAAAAAGTACCGAAATGGAAAATAGTAGGACTCTATAAAAAGACGTGAGATCCCATAAAAAACATCCTGTAAAAAATTCCAAGTCTCGCAGCTCAGGTTTTCTACCTCAAAAAGTTGTGATATGCATGTAATACCAAGTCGATAATTTATTTAGTCCTTGCTTAAGGGACCTTCTGTATAAAGTTATTACGTAAGTTATTATCATATATCATATATAAGATTTGAAAAGCGGAGGCATAGTGGCTGGTGGACCATACATTGTGTCCCGGTAAGAAGCGCGGGGTGTACCGTGTGCACAATATTTGAGTATGGTGAGATGGGATAGAAAAGAGTGGGTGGGATAGGACTGGGAGAGCTGACAGATATTATTTGGTGGGATAGGACAAAATGCAAGGTTATGAGACGGGATGGATAATGAAGAGAGAGGTTGGGACGGATCGGGGAGAAACTGGACAGACGGGGCAGGACGGGATTGAGCGGGAAAGGTCATAGTGGGAAGAAAAGGGACAGTAGGATAAGTGCTGTTTAGGTACGCAAGAGTTTATACGAAAAATAACAATTTGCTTAGAGTCAGAAAGAAGTGCCTCATTCTATCTGAACGTCATAAATTACTACCTCAACTGATATCATAAGATACAATTAGTCGACTGAATGCTAAATTATTAACCAAACCTACATGAACGTGAGACAAGCTCCAAACAAAACCTGTTATTTATAAGTTGGAATTGTTTACAGCGCGAGATCAATACCGCACCCTCGGTGCAACAAAGTCACATTTGCAAAAATGCAACTTTTCAAGAAAACCATTTGAAACTTTGACATCGTATAAAAATATGATATTTCAAGACATAGACAAGTCGAACAGCTTTTATCACAATATCAACATGTAATTTAAGCTTAAAAAAATTATGACAACTAAATATTCAACAAAATATAAGATTAATTCATTATACCTTCCAACCTTGTAATTTTTGCATATGTGACTTTGTTGCACCGAGGGTGCGATATCATTATTAATTAAAATTATCCGTCACAAAGTTGTATGGCATAAATATTTCCCATGTTTTTTGTATTACGATGAATAGCGAGACGAGCATGCCATTGCACATGCCTGCTGGTAAGCGATACAGCCGCTTATGGACAGTATAAATAAAATCCATAAATTACAACGCAATGCTTGGCATTCCACTGCACTCGCCATTACACATAAGACCCTAAGTCTCATTATGTGCAGCAGTTACTCTGAGTACAATGTCGTTTAAACCGCAACATAACAGTGCATTTACACTGCTGTTTGGCGGAAGAAATATACATTGCGGTGGTATCTACCCAGGTGGCACACCACAATTCGATGGTGTGTGAATTCCACTAGCTCACACTACGCCAGTGTGGTGGATGGTCTAGCCTTTTGGACAAAGGCATTGCTCTGTCATACTTCTGTTCTGTTCACAAGAAGGGTCTCTGTATTTTTGCGTGCTGTACCGCTTCGAAACGGAGGTCTTGTTACTAGAGAGGTAAGTATTCAGTAGGTACTTTGGGTCAGGTTTAGAATATTATAGCACGAATGAACGAAACGATGGGGGTTGGGGGTAGGGGGGAGGAGGGGGAGGGTGTACCCTGTCCCCTGGTACCACTCCCATGAAAAGATAAGGCATGATTCTGAGAACCTAATTAAAGTAACCTAACCTCAAAATGTCAAAACAAAAGTTGCTTCTGCAACGTCTCCGGCGCTGCGGGAAGTACAGCCCCTTCGCCCTTGCGTAACAAAGGATAGGCACCCACGCTCGCCTCCGGCGACCAGCCTCAGCCGCTACGGCTCGCACGGTTACCTATCCTTCGTTACAGCGGGCGGGGGCTGCTCTCCCTCCGCGCCTCCGGCTTTTTATATACACTCTAGGGGTGGTAGCCAAAAGTCTACGTGAAGTCGGGGTGGCCCGTGTCGGTTTTGGGGTACAGTCGACCTAACTGGTCCATAAAGTGGGTACACTAACTTCCTTCTGAACATCTAGGACGTTATAAAACAACAAAACAAGCAAAATCAATTCTATCTTCGTAATTTATGGGTCTATCGCATGTGACAACTCCACCAAGAAACAACAAAAACATCAACAAAACATTCCTAAAAATTTTTGTTGACACTGACACATGACTGAAACGCGTAGTTTTTACGTTCCATTTCACCGATTTCTCTCGACATTTTACACCATAGACTATTTATTTGAAATATTACTAACGATTTGTTTGTCAATCGCTCATAATAACGTTCCGTTTTGCCTAATATGTGATTTGAGGTTAGTAACTATTATAAGTAATTTTTCGAAAACTATGCATTATCTTTTAATAAGAGTGATAAACATATAATCTGGGACCCAATCCCTACCACCTCTAATAATTTTTACCCCTCAAATCGTGCTATAATAAACTAGACCCCGACCGGTACTTTTCACTGGTGGAAGGTCTCTCATATCTTAAGAGACCGCAGTTACCACCGCAAGGTGACAACATGAACAAAATATAAATAACTATAAATAAGCATCTTTATTGCCAAATTTTGCAGTTCAGTGTAGGTAATCGTTGTAACTTGTATTTCAAATTAATAATACTACAATTAATTGAAATAGAGTAATAGTTTGGTGTGTTTGTAAGAATGTATTTTGTTTTCTATGGTAAAACAGTAAGAAATTTAAACAAATCTAAAAATTTGCATAATTTATGAGCAATTGCCATTAACTTTTGTTTTATTTCAATCCCAAAAATTTCAGGATTTCACCATTGTAATTCACCGAGTCATGACTGACAACAGCGTGGCTCTACCACTTCGTAAAAGTAGTACCACTTAGTTCATTTGTTACTTTTTAATTGTCTTGTTCATAATATATTTTCAGGTGCATAAATCCTTGTTATACTTGTACGGATACTTATTAGGTACTACGTCAATCAAACAAGCAGGTTACAGTCACACTAATTTATTAAGAGCGTTTATACCCTGCACGCGCTTTTTGGCTTAAAAACAGGACTTTTCAAATGAGTTAATAGCCACCAATAAACAATTTAAAGGAAAAATAATTATTACTAATTTTAGAAAAGGTTGTCATCTAGGGATTTTGGTGGAAAACATTATAGATTGATGGATAATTTGTGAGTACTATACGGATTACTGAACACAAGTTTCGTTATTTAGGCTTTAAATGGCAATTTAGAAGCTTAAGATATCCGAAACCACTAAATATAAGATGAAAATAAAAATATTATCAGACTAATAAGACCCTTATGGAGGGATTTTGCTGAGAAAAATAATCTTTTTGTGTTTAGTTCCTGAAAAATAAAAATTTAAACAATGCGAAATTATTCAGAAACTCTCGTCAAGAACATATTTTTTTTCACCCACTTATCGTACATATTTTTTTATAGCAATTGCATATTACAATAGAAGAACATCTTATCAATAAATTACCATTTTTATATTTCAACAAAATTAGTTTTCATGTTTTCTACAAATATTTTAAAAACCACTATAAAACACGCTGTCCGACGTGGATCAAATCAGACCGCCGCAAGGCCTTCTAGAGGGAGGACGTATCGCTCGTCGCTCCGGCCTGGCTGCAGTCGATTATGCCGCGCGTAGTAAAAATAGCCACGCGCGGAATGCGATTACCACATCTTAGTACTTTGGTAGTAAAATATTTAATTATTTTTATTACCTACAATGATTTTGTAGTGAGTATAAATTATGTTTCAGGTAATATAATGGGATGTAATTCCGAGGCTAAATTATGTTATGTATTGTAATATAAAATTAAATATATTTCGTAATTGTAAGGGGTTGTAAGGCCCCTAACACTATTTATGTGTTCGAACACGAAATGATTAATAAAATGTCCGTAGTGTATACTGATTGAATGCAACTTAACAATGTAATAATAACGAAAATATGATTAGTATCCAAAATTTGTATTATTCTTTGCTTGCACAGTAATATTTGTCTACTTATAATGCAAATAAAATATTTTTATGATATTATATTACAGTTACATTTCAATTGAATATTTGAAGCGCACGCATCAAAGTTGTTTGAGCCGATTGTATAGCGAGCCGACGCGGCAGCTCTACGCACACAGCTTTGGTCGCTTATGTGTGCGTGAAATTAACGAAGAAATACCTATAGTTGACTTTGCGCGCAAGGTGTATACGCTCTTAAGGCGCTCGGACGCAGGACCCGGGCAGCGGGACGCGGGGCGTGTGCCGCGGGGCAGGAACGCGGGGTGCGGGACGCAGCCCGCCACATGCGACGTTCCGATTATGCATACATACATAACAATCCCGACCTCAATGGTGATATGAACAACTACTATATTTTTAGGGATAAAAACAAACCATATCCCGATTGCTGTCCCGAAGTCAGGTGCAACGCAGACGCATAGTAAAAATCATGCAATTTTAAATAAAACAAAATATTAGAAAAATTCAAAATTATATATTTCATTTTTAAATTAAAACTTAAATCTAAACAAATTGAGAAATTAACCATCACGAGAACGCAGGTGACAATGGCTTTAATAAATAATATTCTACTAAAGTAATATTTATAAAACTCTATATTGTGACACGGATCAAAACCATAGTAGTATAAAATTAATAGAAATGACAGATCACACATAAAAAGTAATGTGATAAAGGTTCTGCTCTACGAGGAAAGGACTAGTCTAGAATTATCGGCGATTTTAAATATCATACAAATTGGATGAGAATCCTCCGATGAATAAAAATTTTATCAGATCTTTATCAGATCTCCAAACCAAGACATAATATATCCATGCATACGCTATTCATCTTTGTTTTGAAAAGGCCTCATTCGAGCAGAAAAAGTCTTATCAGTCTATGTGTGATCTATCAAAATATTGTCAACTTTTAACTCATATTTTTGTAAAATACAAATTCAGGTAAAATACAGAACTGATGGAATGTTATCACATTTATTGAACTGAGTTATGGCAAACTTCAAAATTAGATTTATTTTGTATAACACTAATTTCAGTGACATCTGTGTAAATTCTTCCCAAAGATGTCAAGTCATCAACAACTTCCTAAGATTTATATAACACCCACTTATCGAGCTTGAATTGATTTATCACTTCTTCAAACCCAAGACAATTGGTCCAACGTATCGCAGGCGATCGTCCAACAATCCTATGTTTCACCAATCCATAGTGTTGTTTAGCAAAGTGCTATGGTACCGTTTGGTCGACCCTCTACACACAAAGTTGGATCCAACCGCCCACTTACTTATAGGTTGAACTCGCAAACGACATAACATCACAATGTCTTAAAACTAAAATATCAACATTTTCACCAATACAATATCGACGATCGTCTTAATATTAAAATAAGACAAAATAATTACAATTAACAGTTTAATGCTAAAATAAATGCGATACAATAGCGTGTCTAATTTACACTTACAAACTAAGTTAGGTCTTTCTTATTTACGTCCTTTGATACGGCTTCTTTTGACCTATTTTGGGACAGCCTGTACATGCACTCGTTGTTTCCCACCATTGGGAAATACGGAACATGAAGCAAGGCCAATAAACGAGGCATCACACTGACTATTATTTTGTTTCTTACTGGGACATTCCCATGATTAAAAGTTAGCTGATGAGACACAAAATCATTCATTAATGGAACATTAGATATTTGGTAAGAAATTTTCCATAGCTTTCACGATACTAAAGGCAAATTTTTTCAGGAAAATTGTGCTATATGCTCTCTCATATTTATGCATTATTTTATCCCATTAGCAATGGGCATCTTTAAGGGGTTAAGCTTTAAAAATCTGGCCCAATCCAGATCGGTAGTTTTTACGCATGTAACCGCACTGGAACTCCTCAATCCCTGGAGTTTGATAAAAATGTATAAATTCGCTTTCTAAACGTGCACATACTCTACACAACACGTATACTCAAAACGAGTATTTAATCAAAATGAACACAGCGTAATTACATTTTGTCACAACTCTTAAATATATTCGCCGCATACTTTCAAGTACAGTGCTTGCTTTTGATTCACAAAAAAATGTTTCATGATTTTTATTTTCGAAAATGTCATTCAATCTTTTACAAAAAAATACTATAATTTTAGTGGCATATGTTCATTGATGTATAATTTCAGTCCACTATATTAATAGTGTAATTTACCTACGTAATAAGTAAAGTAAGTTTTCAAAACAGTAATACTAGATCTTGAAATTTATAACCTAACTAATAACTTAAAACAAACACTCATTGTCTTGTTGCAAGCACTGTACCCACATTTCAAATAAACGCATACAAAATCTTATATTACATATACATACACATATATAACTTAAGGCCATAAATGGGCAGTCCTTACGTTTATAATCAGTACATATTCGTCAATCAAGATAACAGACCTCAACGCGTGGCGTATTTTCAGATATAGTATGTATATACTATATTCATACGGTATGCACAACAAATACAAACACTAAATACAGTTGGAAAAAAGTTTCCGTCATTCTGCATTTATTAAAAGCGCTTTTTTACATGTTAGTATTAAGTAATGTTGATAATTTTCTTTGACTGGATTTTTTTGAGTTCATACCACCGTTCTTTACACCATAATCTGTTATTTTATACGTCTATATCTTTATACGTACATAAATAATATACATTAGCATAAATATTATTGCAAACAAACACGATGCAATTTATTGTTTATTTCAATCTTAGGTTTTAACAAAAAGTTGTGACATTTGACATTTAATGTTAAAAAGCTATTAAAAAGTGTAAAAAATGAGTCAATGAATTTAATACATCATTTATAGTATAAAATTGTTAAGTGTGTATAGTCACGATTAACATAAAAGACGATAAAAAAAAGTATTTTGGAAGTCAAAACGACCCCAAAAAAACTATAAATGATTGTTATAAAATAAAAACGCTTGAAAAATCAACCTTACTTGACAAATTTTCATTTCATTTTTAGGTCTTCCAATTGTTATGTTAACAAGTCAAAACTAAATATATTTGACATGCTCAGATCATTAATGATACGGGGCCAATAAGGACTCAATTATTATACAAAACTCATATACCAAATTTTCGCCACTATCTTGATTCGTACAATAGTAAAGTAGTTACAAAACAACGTGGCTTTAAAACATCTTGCATGCGCCAAAAAATAAAAACTGATAATGTTATGAAAATGTAATGAAACCTATTTCTATGTATTTGCGATATTTAACTAAACATAAATCAACCATTATCTCACTCAGTAAACATAAAAAACTATCTATCTATACGTGTGTTATGAATGTATTTTCAAATATCATTTTGGCACGTCCCTAATAACGATACAATCTCGCAAACTATAATCATCGATATCGATAATTTTCAATGTATAAAATGAGTTAATTCTTCCTCGTCACTGTAAAAAGTTTAAAATAATTCATCGATTTAATAAACCAGATCTCTACTAACAAGCTTATAAAGGCAAACCCTGAACAACAGTTTAAATATCGATAAAAATTCACTCATTGATTTCATACACCATTTTTTTTTTACTTTTTTTTTATCTGTACCAAATGGCAGTGTAGAGCATTTGTTTATTTGGTATATATCGATACCTACTTCATGTAAAACAGATCTGTTAAGGAGATTATTTGATTCGAAAACATTTACCCTCGGCGCAAGCCTGCTCATTATACAAAGACCGTATACAAAGTGCATATTTCTCTGAACCACGGTAATTTCAAGGATCATTTAGATTTTTAGTTTCCAGCAGGCTGACTTATGTATGTCGATAGGCAAGCATTTCAGTTTGTTGGTCACCAGTCGATACGAAAAATAGCGCTGCATTAATCATTATTTCGAGCCGGTACGAATAAAATATACAGAAAGAAAAAACTGGCCACATGTGACGACTATTGCTTACAAAATACAACGTAAAACTTGCGCCATCGAAAATAATTGTTATTGTAAATTGTAATGAGAAAATATTTGAGCATAACATCAGAAACAATTCATTTAGGACTTTATTACACTATCAGTCATATCTGTGCCTTTAAAAATGAAAATAAGGCGAACTGCAAACGACCATTATTACAATAACTATTGATCGCAGAACGGCCGCCTAAAATTAAACGCTACAGCTCATTTAAATAAATGTGTGATATGTAAAATAACATCTCGTCCATTACTAAAATATTCCTTTCTATAGACATTTAGAATCATTATTTGTACGCTAAAAGAATCTAATATTGGATAAAATGTTACAATTTCAAATCCGTAGATATCAATCGTGGAATAATTTGGAACAAAATAATAACCCTTCGAATTGGTCATGTAAAACAATCTGTTTGTAATAAGACATTGTAAAATATATTATACGACTATAACAATAAGTTATGTTTTAAAAGAACTGAATATATTGACAATGTAACATTTTAACCAAGAGTATTTGTAATGGAATCTTTCTAACTAATACAAGAGGCTCTACAAATCTATTAGAAACTTTCAACATTTGTCATTTGACAATAATACATTTTTTCAATATTAAAAATATCATATACATATAACGGCCCAATTTCAAAACGTCATAAGTGGATATGTGTCTTGATCAATTTACTACTTTTGAATACCTCTTCAAGCCAAATTATTGCACCAATTAAATTTGACTGAGAAATAACTCGAAGATAAAATTATTTAAATGCACATTACCTTAAATATATTGGTGGCTCGGACGGCTGTAATGTTTAGTTTGGCGTGTTTTGAAATTGGGTTGTATCGCATCGGTTTGGCGCAGAACTCGTGGCGGAGGCGACGAGGTGATGCGAGAGCGTGGCGGTGTCGCGAGTGTCACGGTGTCGCGGCTCGGTGTCGCGGTGTCAGACAGGCGGCGCGAGCACGGCCACGTGGCGCTCGGGCGGAGGTCACGCGCGCGGGCGACCCTTCTCGCCCATACGTTTCGCTAACTCCGATATTAGCTCCCTGAAAATTGGAATAAAATATTTCAGGAATACAAAATAAGAGGGCAAACGCGCCGGCAGCGACTGGATGTATAATCAATACATCGGGCTGTGTAGTGTACTTTGGGTGAGGCTTATGTCCAGCAGTGGACTGTAGCGGACTAATGATGATGATTAAAAAAATATAAGTATTATTTAGATATAGCGGCACTTCTCCGATACCAGCTGCTAAATAAATAAGTAACACCCAACAGTCACATACATAGTGCTGACCCCACACTAAGATGGAGTCTTGTATCGTGGGTATAAGGAACTACGAGAAACTTTTCGGTCTTACAAACACCCAGACCCGGAAGAAATATTTGTAGGCCGCACAAACATTTCTCTCGGTGCGGGAATCGAACGCGCGGCTTCTTGTTTCACAGGCGGCGTCTAACCAACTCGCCACGGAGACTGTCAAAGCTAAGTTTCTCGTTTGCTCAGCAGTGGAACAAAAGTTATTATAATTTTCTACCACATAGATATACAATCTACACAGTGTAGTAGGCGTCATTGGTGTATATGCCATATACGTTTGTGTTTACGTGTGCGTACGCAAGTGCGTGCGTACGTATGCGTATGCGTGCGTAAGTGCGTGCGTGTACGTACACTTAAGTAAGCATGCGTGCTCACACACACCAGCTATACAGACCTGTATATGAGCGGGTCGATGTTCCTGGCGAGCATGTAGAGCAGCCACCAGTCGCCCAGGTCGGTGCGGCGCGACACCACCACGGCCGTCTCCATGGCCAGAGTGCGCGAGCGCGCGTGCAGCAGCCGCGGCCGGATCGAAGGCATCAGGATTATCACCAGCCTGCGAGAAATACAGCCGTTTTCATAGATTTTTTTACTAGTGGCGTATGTTTTCTTTCGCCCAGATGCAAGTTGTTTTTTGATTGCGTTCCATACTATAATCCACCTATATCGTCTATCGCCAGTAGCTTAGTAATATAGCTAATGGAATATTTAAAACTTTAAATTAAATTTAAAATTATTATGACTATTTGACACATTTTGGAACGAACATACTTTATAATACTTTTTAAATTATCTATTTTCACTATGCTCTACAAACTATTTTGTGAAATTATTTTTTTAGACCTAGAGTTTTATTAACTTTTCAAGCAAACCCCAACATAAATCAACTCCCCCTTCCCATCTGTACACATGACACTAACAATGCGTTCGAGATCATTCTAAACATCGGAAATAGTTCACAGTTTACGACATAATCTGTTAACTATGAGTAACTAATGAGGCTATTGAATTACAAAATACGAGATAAGCAAGTGTTTGTAAACGGTATGTAAGCGCATACAGAGTAATCACGAGTTATCTGGGCTCATTACCCTACTGTTCCACCCAGCATGTGTACAAAATGATAAGTAACACACTTGTTTGATAACAAATACTGCAACTCACATCAATCACAGTATACTCTTGAAGAACATAGTTTTCACTTTAATAGTGAAGGAAAAACTCGTGAAAATCTTGACTCTCGTGAAGAATTTCTATGGTGTGTTGCTTTCACCTAGACTAGGCCAGCATGTTGAGCTTATGGCCTAAGTTCTCTCAACAGACGGTAGGCTGTATTAGATCCTATGCTAAACATACAACAATTATGGACTGATAGAGTTCATGCAATTTTCGTAATGATAGAGCCACACTGGTTTCTTTGTACTACAGTAGGAGTCAGCCGGTTAAACCGAGGTCCAAGACTCAGAGAAGCATATTATGTGAAGCGACGGCTTTGCTATCATTGTTTCATTGGGTGATTGAGATTGTCCGAGGCAAATTTTTTCGACCTCACTTCCTTTTTGTTACTGAGTATGATTTCCTATTTGTTTGATTTCAATAAAACACCTAACTTCTTTATGTCATATCATTGTCATTGCTTTGCACTTGTTAAATTGTTAGAATGTGTCGTACATGGTGGTTTAACTTAGAACAAACAACGACGAATTATAATCATCGTTTTTACTAACTTAACACCAGAGGGCGAAAAAATCGTTGGTTTGTACGGGTTTCTCCATTTTATGTAGATTGTATTTTACGTGGATATTATTGGCCCTAAATTACTTTTAACAGCATTGATTAGCTTATTTGCTGATGAGTTAATTTTAAAACAATTATTAAATTTATTAAAATGCATACACATGCGGAAATGATAATTGTTATGTTCACATTTCTATACAGAATAATTTGTTTCAAATAGACAAAATTCAAATCGATTCTATTAGATCTTATTCAGGTCCAAACCTGCCTAAATCTTTTGTTTTCGTATATAAAGGTAATGAAAGTAAGTATAGATATATTACTGGATTGTTTTTCTTACTTAACGCCAGAGGGCGCCTTGAATTGATTGAGTGACGTCTCTATCTTAGTATGTAAAATGTACTCTGTGGTGTCGTATCTGCATCAGCTAAGTAGAACTTTCATTGTCATTCCACAACAGACTTAACTTTGTGTAAAATTACAGAAGCACGTTGTAGCGTTTTACATGGCAAGATAAATTTAGGAAAATGTTCCGTTTCAACGAAAGCTACCTACAAAACTATCGTTAGTCACGTATACTCTAGGTAAATATAAGCATTTTTTATTTGTTGAATAGATCGTGTTTGAATCACAAAATCACAAAAATAATAATGGACTTTGGAAATAAATGAATACACCTAACAGTAACATACATATTCCTGGCCTCACACTAAGACCAAGTCTTGTGTCGTGTATCAGAAGCTACGAAGACTTTTCGATCTTACAAACACCCAGACCCGAAAGAAATATTTGTAGGCCGCACAAACATTTCTCTCGGTGCGGGCGTCGAACCCGCGGCCTCTCGTTTCACAGGTGGCGTTTAACCAACTGCGCAACGGAGGCTGTCTAGAACTAAACTGTATAAACTGTACCACTAAAAATGGGGTCCTCCTCTAAAACTGACCTATACTGTGGTACCGCAGTTTGTTGAGAACTGATTCTGAAACGAAGACACTCCATATTCGATACCAAAACGACTTTGAAACAAGAGTCTACGAAATTCTACGCATTGAGCCTAATACTAAATACCTATATTTTTGTATGTGCCACAAAAATTGACTCGGGTCTTTGTATTGTAAGACCAAAAGCCTCTCTACTTTCTGATTCCTACGACTCAAAACATCTTAGTATGAGATCAAGACCATCTGCATCTATCATTTAAATACTGACCTGTAAATGACGAGCAGCGTCAATATGAACGCCAGTATGATGTACCAGAACCAGAGGAATATGTATGTCTTCTCGTTGACGATGTTGAGCGGCAATATGCACAGGCTGTCGTGAGTCTGTATACTGCCCGACGCGCCGAACTTGTGGAACGTGCACTTCGTCATGCGCGGGAACACGTAGATCATAGCGTCGTATCTGAAAGTTTATTAAATTAAGTTAATACTGTGTTGAAATAAAACTAAGGTTTGCGTAATTTATCATATATATAGCTTCCCGCGTTTTATTTCAATGTGTAACATTCACGTTTCTTATTGCTATGAATTGCGAGACCAGCATGATGGTCGCCTGATGGTATGCTCATGGACAGTAGCAAAACCAAATATCATGAACTACAAAGGAATGCCTGGCATTCCACTGCGCTCGCCATCCTGAGACATAAGATGTTAAGTCTCAATATGTCCAGTAGTCACTCAGGCTACTTTGTCCTTCAAACCGGAACAGAACAGTGCGTTTCCACTGCTGGTTGGCGGCAGAAATGACATTGCGGTGGTACATACCGAGGCGGCCTCTCACATATGAAAGTTAGAACCAGTTCCCTTAGATGTAAATATTTGCATAAATATAAGAAACCATTAGTAATATTTTGTTCTAAGCTTTAAGGAGTCATAGCGGAAAAAAATAGTGCGCATTGTGCATGTACCTTCCAGGACCAACAGTAGAGTGGGATGGAAGATATTGCTACTGCGTAGGAGTGACAGAAAGAAATATACAGCGGCACATTTTGCCTTAAATCTTAATTAAGTCTGCTACACAGTAACTGACTTACTACTTAAGTTTTACTTAACAGTAGAAGTAAAAAAAAACCCATCAGGACAACGTTACCTCTCCTCCTGAGGAACCTCGCTATACCCCAGCACCCTGGTGCCGTACGAGAAGAACTCTCCGTTAAAGAAGCTGTCCATCATCCACATCTGCAGGATGATGTTGACCAGGCACAGCAGCTCGCAGCCCCAGTATCGGAACGCGTACATTTTGTGCCTCTGGAAAAATATATTCACAATTTAGTTATACTGTTAGTTGCACGTAGCAAAGGCATAATATTTTTATATCGTTTAAATTACATTATTTTAAACCAGTAACTGTTTTCAATTAAAGTTAGATCTGGAATCAACAGATTTTTTACTTGTGAGACCAAATCCACTACCCATGTCAATAAGTAGAATTTAACATTCTACTTATTGTGTACATTGCCACCAAACGCCGCAATTTCCTTTTATAGAAATAAAATCGTATGACTACTGTGTGTTGTGTGCACTGCTATCACAAAGATGCTTTGAGTCAAGCGCGGTCAGCTCCCCATAGACTTAAACTATTGAGAAATAAAAAGAGCTCCCTTTTAATATCTCTTTTGAGTGTAAAGTAAGACCCGTGCCCTGCAGTGAAGCTTATATGGGCCGCATTCTTATTATCTATTCCTATTATAAAGATCATATTCCACAGCCATCAGGCAACATAGTCATAAAAGCTTGACGAGCGCATCATGAATTCCTGATCATCCGTCGGTCCTCAATGGTTCGTCACCCGGCTGACAAATAGGGCGCCGTGAACAGCGAGACACGACTTTCTATTTAACCTAATTGACTTCACATTCCTTCGATTACTTCACACAGTATTCGAAGGACATTGACTTCTATTACGGCATAGTAAGAATGAGATATCGTGAAACGTCGGACGTCCGCCTACGAGGTGGAAAGACGACCTAGATAAGGTTGCATAAAATTTCTAGATTCAGATGGATTCCAATAAGTTATTATGGTAAACCACTGTAGAGGACTTTGTTCAACAGTAAAATCCTTGTGGCAGGATCGACTGAAATATTGCTGAGCTATTTTTATTGACATGATTAGACTCAGCACCACTGAAAGAAAACATATTGCTAGAGATTATATTATACCGGGTATCTCAAGACTACTACCGAAAACGAAGCCGGGTGGTAGTTATAGTGACTACAAACACAATGCAAGTAAAAATTTCGCAAAGAAACGCGACAATTATTTTTTATGATTTTTTTAATATCGTCGTTTTTGGGTGGTAAATCCATAGTTTTTGCTAAAATAATAATGTACACTCTTTTATACCTTAGAGTTTTTATAAATAAAAGGGTATACACTATTATTTTAGGAAAAAAATAAATTTACCATCCTAATACGACCATAGAAAAAAAATAACAAAAAAAAATAGTCGCTAATAATTTTTCAACATTTTCTGTTGCAATGTGTCTGAAGTCACTAACCCCCAAATACTGGATAGCTACTCAGCCACCGGACTCATTTGATATGACGTTATTTTGAGGTTCTGTTAAATTTCGAAATGAAATACTGGATAGCCATTTAGCTCATAAATCGGTCTACTCAGCAAACATCCAGCTAAATTTCCACAGATTAACGAAAAGTTTGTTTTCAGTTACAATTTTTATTGTATAAATATAAACGTTCCATTTGACGCAATATTCTTCATACATGATTTCCCTAAATTGGAAATTTAACCCTTTATATTTAATATGAGGAATCATTGTAACGTTTTTACTTTTGTTACGATTATGTTTAAAGCTATATTATATATTGCCATGTTATTATTTTAAAAATCTGTTAATAAAATCATGTGGGTGAAAAAACTTATGTCCCTATATCCGTAGCGAGTTTATTAAAAATATTATGATGTTTGTTTATTTTATTTATTGTTTACAATTGCACTCGGTTTTAAAGTTAGTTTTTGGAATATCTTTTCAATAAATAGGTATATAAAATACCAAACAACGGCTGCGGAACCACCTAAGTACCAAATGGAGAAGACTATGTAAATAAATACGATATGAGAAAGAAGCTGTGCTGGATATTATAAACAGGTAAGTATACATATTCATAATACACGTATTCCTCTAAGTTTTAACGAATTTATATGATAATTAACTATTTAATATATAATATGAATCGATTATTCACACATTTTAAATCATCATCATCATCTACAGCCTGTAGGATCCCACTGCTGGGTACCTATAGGCTTCTCTCATATTATGCCTCCTATATATTATCTCCTCCTCATATAGTAGTATTATGTAATAAATATGGAAAATAAAGTATGGTACAATGTGTATAACTATAAATAATCCTTTGTTTCAGGAGCTGGAGTGGAGTACATAAATATTCAATGTGTACCGATATAATAAGACCGTCCAATAAATATGGCTCATATATACAGGGTATATCAAGACTGCTACCGAAAACGAAGCCGGGTGGTAGTTTAAGCGACTTCAGACACAATGCAACAGAAAAGTTGCAAAAAAAGGCAATTATTTTTTTTTCGTTATTTTTTTCCTATGACCATATTTGGGTGGTAAATACATTTTATCCTAAAATAATAGTGTATGCCCTATTATTTATTAATACTCTAAGGTATAAAAGAGTTTAAATTATTATTTTAGCAAAAACTATGGATTTACTACCCAAAAATGACGATATTTAAAAAATCATAAAAAATAATTGTCGCGTTTCTATGCGATTTTTTTTATTGCATTGTGTTTGTAGCCACTAAAACTACCACCCGACTTCGTTTTCGGTAGCAGTCTTGAGATACCCGGTATAGTGCCATGTATATCAGCTATAGACTAAATAAGTAAGCTCAACAAATATATATAAAAAATAAAAAGAGATATATAAAATTATGACATACTTTAACTTAAACACTTTTGCAGGTAACGCTATAGAAATCATGCATACAACAAATCATTTGGACAATACACACCCTTTTGAAATGAGTATGTAATATAAAAATATACAAAAAAGAATGAGACAAATTGTGTCAAGGAAGAAATATTTGCATCAGAAAACAGTGTTTTAAATCAAAGTTGAAGAATGTTATGAATTTTAATTAATATGTAATACATAAAATAAATTGTTTATTTCACCTATTTTCATTGTTAAAAAATGTCATATTATATTTCTATTGTACATTTTTAATAGTACATTTATTAATTTAGTTTTAAATTAATGTTAAAATAATTGTTATTATTTTGTGTTTATAAAGGAATATAGATATAAATGTAAGACAGATCTAAAGAAATGTAGATAATTAAAAAAATATAATATGTACTAATGCTGTTATTAAAATAAATATACTACAATAAAACATAACTCATTTTTATTTGTATTCATTCCATGGTAATTCAATAAAATGCACTGTACGGTTTAAAATATGTATTTTATTATATTATTCCTTGTTGCAACATTTTCATTGGTTATACTATGTGGAGCTGGTGGAAATGATTCAGAAAGATCAATCTCCAATATATGATCATTGTGGGAACATGCTATATTATGTAACACAGCACATGCCTCTATAATAGTAAGCTAATTTTCAAAAACTTATAGCCCAACTTGCAGACAAGAAGATCTTTGTTGTAAAACCAAAGACCCTCTCCACTGGGTTTCTTGTTTTAGTATGGTCTTGATTGTAAGCTTCTTCAGTCTCCCCTTTCCAGAAATGCACATAAAGGAGAATCATTGAAATTTTTACTATCATGCACCGCGCCTGGCCATCGGCCTATAATGTTTCTTATCCTCAAGTTAGGGTCGCAGACTGCTTGCACATTTATAGAAAAATGGCCTTTTCTGTTTCTAAATGTTTCTGCTTGTGGTCCTCCTAAAAACAAGATAATAAAAAATAGAGCTCTAGCAAATATTCTTATTTCAAACTACAAATAATTTTATGTAAATTGAAAAAATATATTCATAAAATTGAATTCTTTATAGGAAACTACTATTGTAGTTGAACATTGTTCCAGTATATACTGAATAGCTACAATCAGTACAAATCATTGTATGATTAATTATATTATATTATATATTTAGCCCTACAACTATTTAGAGAGCTTGGTTATATGGGGTACAGTGGGCTGGGGAAGAGCCAATTACCTGCTAAATGTTTTGATTCCAACAAGCATATATATATAAATTATTGTGTAGAAATCATTTAGAGTGTGCCTTTATACTGTGCATAATATATTATTCTATTCTATGATTAATAATATAATATTATGTACAGTAAAAAGGGATACTCTAAATGATTACTACACAATATAAAATACGCTAGGCATTTTAGAAGCACATTTAGTTAAAATAGGATAAGAAAACATATATTTGTGTACATGTAAAAGCTTAATAGTTATGTATACATTATTATAAGTAGAAATTACCTGGAAATTTGATCCTTATATGTATGAAATTTATAACTTCAATCACTCCTGCGATCGCATAGAAATCATTCGCAATATGGCATTGTTGTTGTTAGTTGGGAATTTTCATGCCACGATTTTGTAGTTTAACTAACTCTGCTGCAACTTTGTGTTGTACAGTCGGCTGTTCCACATGAAATACATCTCCAATAATCTTCTGGTAACTGCCTGTCGTAGAATATCATAAAGCAAGTAACAGTTGGTCGCAAGTTTTTATCAATCGACTTCTATTTGTAGTGGGTTCTATTTTGTCTCCAGCAAGGAACACAGATGCAGAACAGTTTCTTTCTTCAGGCGGAACCTCACTTTGTTTGAATGTTTTCTTCTTTGTATTTGTCAAAAGCATTGATTTTTTCTTGATTGACTCGCCTTGATGAAGCTATATCGTCATCAGACAGCGATGAAACCGACGCGAGAGTCATTTTAGTAAATTTTATGTAGAATTGATAAAGTTAAGAGTGGTCGCAGGCGGCCTTAAGACGACGGCTGCTTAAAACTAGAAATTCTTAAAAAATTGACTGTTTGACAGCTGTCAAACTCTTAAGTTGCTTTCGAGAATACGAATCGGATGAATAATGCCCCATTAAATATTTAATTCTTAAGTGGTTTAATCGAAGTTATATTTAACTGGAATCAATTTAACAGGTCATTAGAGCTAGTAATCGGAGTTAAAAGTTAATTGGCTTTCCAGTATTTGGGCATATAACTACCACCCGGCTTCGTTTTCGGTAGCAATCTTGAGATACCCTGTATACTTCGAGATTTCAGCATTCTCAGAACTTAAATAACAATTTTGTAACTTCAGCCTGAAGGTTAACTCATTCCTATTACATTTTGGCGCGATGGCAAAAATACACCAATATGACTCCTTCCACCTCTCGACATTCTAGGAATTACCATTTTTGAGGTAGACAAAACAAACCTTATCAATATGTAATCAATTAAGTGGCAAATATTCGCAAATCGCGCAAACATTGGCCCAATGAATGTTAAAATTAACAATCAACAATGAAAGTAGACCTCCTTGACAACACAGCGGGTGGGCTTCGCATCTCGGTTGTTTGGGTTATCGCATGATATCCACGATACACAGCCATTGATATCGGAGCCACAATGCTCGGTAACACTAGTGTCTTTATATCAAGGAGACTGAACTGTCTTTGTTCCTTGGCTTTTATGCAAGGTACAATGAATTTGTTCATTGATAAAAACGCTATTTAATGAGTATAAAGATGCGTGTTCTGTTCTTTATCGATATGTGCGGTCCGCACGGCATGTTTAATGTATGATGCATTTTTTTTTTTATTTAAACGGACTAACGAGCACGCTGTATAATTGAAAATATATCTACGAAGTTCTAAATGATTATTGCGCGTTGAATCCCTGCACCGATGTTTGTGAGACCGACATGTCGATTGGATACTGCATGGCTTATATTTTAACTGGCTATGATGTGACCTTTGCAGACGATGATAAAATATTACGGAATCATAAAGAATCGCAAAATCAAATAACCTTTATATCATAATTGCTTCGAAATTTCTGTGAAACTGTATAGATAATTATAGAATGATCAATAGATATCCCGAGCGCCATATAAAGCTGTGGAGAATTCGTTACATAACCATTCGCACAGATCTCATTTCATATTTATAAAAAACTGCGTCAGGCAGATATTGGAGATACGTACACAAAAGGCGAGTGTATTCGGAACGAGGACGACATCTCACGGTACAAATTAATGCCATGTTTGTATTAATTATAAAAGTTTTATTGAAGTTGAGTAGAACTGGAGTGCTTCTTGATCTTACGGAGTGTAATGCGGCAATATACATATTGAGGAGGTCAATAAAAGTTAATCATGTTCTGAAAGATGGTAAGGTTTTGCGGTTCAAAACCTATTTTAGATACCGAATGTTCTGCCTCTTTTGAACGACTTTTGAATTCAGTTTGAGTTAAGGAGACAAAAAATTCGATATTTAAAATAAGCTTCAAAATTGTTTCTGAATTAGGTCATTGGAGTTAAAAGATTTGAAATATTATAAGGTATAAGAAATTCAATAAAAAATATATTATACCGTAATGAAGTACTACGTCGTGTTTTCACAAAAAAAAACTTTTTTGTACTAAAGCGTGATTTTTGTTCTTACATAATTACTAAATATCTAACTCCATTTATGAGACCAGAAAATAATCATTTACATAATAGATTTGAAAGAACTCTATAAATCAAAACATCAACATAACTAAATAACGCAACAAGATATTCAATGCCAAACTTGCAGTAAAGACAACACCCAGACCACCAAAACAACACAAAAAATCATTTGGACATAAACCACGTGGGAACTCTGTACGTGACTGGGGTAGCGTACGAGATTTCGAGATGCGTGGCGTCATCATTATCGAGGGGAGCACGGCAGATGGCGAAGCCCTTCAATGTTTACCACCTGGCTCGGGGCGGGAATGTTAACAGACCGGTTATTCGCAACAATATTGTGAATGAAAATAGTTCTTATTATATAGACTAGGCTAAACAGACTTTAGGAGGCTGTACCACCCTCACACCCATCATTGTAACTTCTGTAAGGATCAACAGTGGCACGCATTGTAATGCCACCGAGCATTGAAGCTCGGCGAGTCTCCAGGAATGTTAACTTGTCTTAACCCGCAACGAAATCAATCAGAAAGTTAAATTAATAGGAGGAGTTGGAAATAAATTATTGACCACTTCTCTCCGTTCAAAGCGGGTGACAAAACAATGGACTAAAGAGGTAAGTAGGTTCGCAAAAAGATTTTTAAGTAGGTACAGACTGTAAGTTACTGGCAAGATGATGAAATATTTTGTTTATAATCGAAATATCTACACAATGCCATGACTTTACAAGGTTAGTTAGTGATAATAGGTACTGATGTTATTTAATGTGGTGAAATTAGTATACAAACATCACCACAACAAAAATAAAGGAGAATGAATTTAAATTAATAAAGAAAATCAACATTTATTTTTGACCTGGATTAGGTTTACAACATTACAGGAAGGGATACAGGCTTCTAATAAAAATGCTAAATCATTTACGCAAAATAAAATCATAGAAGCTGCATCCACCTTAGATAGGGACGGGAACAAAATCATTTGGTATTCATGGCTTATGATTAAAGAAGTACAAACATTACAACAGAGGCATTGCATCAAGTGAAACCGTCCATTGTAGCGTCGGCATGCAATCAATGGCGACAACGTGCTATTAGCAGACCATTGCACCGCCGCACCGCATTTACCTATAGTACATACAATTTGCAAGGCTTACGCGAGTACTTGTCATATAGGAATTAATGATTTGATGGTAGATGGTCATGCTGCCAAATGAAGACAGCATTAGTTGATGTTTGGTACGGAACTATAATTGAGCCAGAATGAAAATCAATGACAGAATTATTCAAAGACATCCAATGATCGCTTATTAATGAATATAACACAACAATAACAATCTACAACAGTTCAATTGAGAGTGGTTATGATATAATCCTACGCACCTGTATGTCCAAAGTGGACAATGACTTGTTTGTAAGATCTTCTTTTCAAATTAGTATTGGAAATGCACGTAGAAACAAAAAAAACTTCATCCGAAAATATACAATAATAAAACGCTTTGAAAACCACCATAATAAAATGGTAATACAATATTTTTTAAGCACAGAGCCTCTAATAATGTTCTATCTCATCATCTGTGATATGCGTGGAGTCCACACGATTCGTATGCATGTCGTAGAAAGGTTTGGTATGATGTATAAAAATAGAAGCTGTTAGCCTGCCCATCCAACCTTGACTAAATGCCATTTCAAATAAAAAACACACAGCAGGTAAGTAAATGGTCCACTTTAGAATAAAACTGAGGACCTCAAGTTTAATAATTTACTTACGCTATTCCTGTTAATGGCCAAAACACAGAAACTAACTAAGTCGAAATATTACGTATACAACTTAAGATGTAACGTTATGCCTGAAGCTACGGACAAATATATAGTCCAGTTAAAAAGCATGTTGGAGGTCAATAAACTCTCAAAAGCCGCACACCTACTCATTACTGTGTGCATAAATATATTTATCAACGATACGCCTACCCGATAAATCAATGTACACAAATATGGATTCCGTAGGCTAAATTATGCAATACACTGACCTAGCCTGAATATAATGCGATAGAAAACTAAAAATTAGTCAGGTTTTTATTATACTGCTTGGTATGATAATCCAAAATACAGGAAACATATAAAAAATACACTATATTCTGAGCGATGAAAAAATACCAGTGTCACCTTAACATAGGGCTTTGCTAATAATTGTAAAAATGCAAATCATAAAGCTTTTCTAATAACTCTGTAATCCTCTTTAGAATAATAGAGTAATAGTATTGAAATTGCTTTTACATGATACGTCAGAGTGGGTACAACTTGGCGTGGCTTTTTATATCAATGATTTCGATGTGATAGAATTTTCGGGATGCGAACACGACGTATCCGCCAGATGTTCCGCCTGCAGCCATGTTTTTGTGCGTAAACTAAGCTCGACACATGATCACCACACAAAAATAACCCATATTAGTTTAAAGGTAAAGTCCAAAATGCATGTACACGCAACTAACTGCGCATAACATGAAAGCTCCGATGAATTTAAAAATCGAATCACGACTCTTTGATTTAGAATGAAATTGAATTTTAAATTTATGTATGCCAGTGCGTAGAAAAAAATGCAACACAATTCCAACGAATTGCTTTTTTACTTTTAAATTCCGGAAATTGCTGCTATGAACAAATTGCTCAGCTATTTTTTGTGGGTGCTATACAGCCAGTGCAAAAAAAGGTATTTAATAAGGGAAGGTTAATATTGTGTACAGCTTTATAAAAAATGTTTTAATAAAATCCATGTATGTTTTCAGTGAAAATAGTTTTAGAGCTAAAATAAAATATAATGTAGTCATTAAAATTCATAAAGCCTTTCAAGTGATGTCTCGTTTTGCAACATCAATATTCGCAAAAGTGCTACACGATCAATTTGCATACAATACAAATTCCGTATAAATTCACGAAATTTGCAATTTGAAGACAACACGAGGTTGTGCGAGGATATCATTTGAGCAAAATACTAGGAACATTTGTTTTACTTATATTAATTTCTCAAAACCATACACAGCGCAGGAAAAGGTAATATAAGAATATGTTAATTGAAACGTGCCGCAAAGCATTTACCATGAATCAAAAGTGATTTTTTGTATTATAAGTATGCAGTAATATTCGAAGTAATTTTCATATTCAAGGAAATGGAACTTAGCTGAAAATTGAGTAAAAGCTGAGAAAGCAACAATATCTAATTTCTATGCATAGTTTTATAAATATTTTCGGACAAAGGTTCTTAAAATCGAGCATTATTAAGTAGCTTTTATTGAAATAAGGCGTTTTCTATTCTATTCCGATTATAAGAGTAGTAGATTGAATAAAAATGTCACAATCAAGAAACGCTTGAATAACGAAACAAAACTGTCGCGTCTGTCGCGCTTCAAAAGTGACAATTACGGTGAAATCTGAACTCGGTTTGTTTTCTTATGTTTTGTATTTACTCTTTACTTATTCTTTTTATAACAGTCAGAAGCACATTGTCAGTGTACTTAATACTTATACTATTCATTTAATTTCATTATCACGGATTAACTATAGTAATTGATCCAATATTCAAATATCGACTTGCACAAAAGGGCCGCCAGCAAATGGATGCATAAAACAGCAGACCGGGCTCTGTGGCGTACCTTGGGTGAGACCTACGTCCAGTAGTAGACTGGAACGGGCTGATGATGATGATACAAATATAAATAAATACACCCAACAGCCACATACTCCTAGCCTACACTTCAATCGAGTCTTGTAACATGGGTTTCAAAAACTATACGAAACGGTCCCACAAAACCCAGTCACGAAACAAATACCGGGTATCTCAAGACTGCTACCGAAAACGAAGCCGGGTGGTAGTTTTAGTGACTACAAACACAATGCAACTAAAAATTTCGCAAAGAAACGCGACAATATTTTTTTATGATTTTTTAAATATCGTCATTTTTGGGTGGTAAATCCATAGTTTTTGCTAAAATAATAATTTAAACACTTTTATACCTTAGATTATTTATAAATAAAAGGGTATACACTATTATTTTAGGAAAAAAATAATTTACCACCCAAATATGGACATAGGAAAAAAATAACAAAAAAAAAATTATCGCTTTTTTTTGCAACTTTTTCTGTTGCATTGTGTCTGAAGTCGCTTTAACTACCACCCGGCTTCGTTTTCGGTAGCAGTCTTGATATACCCTGTATACATAGACACACATATTTCCTTCTTCAAATATAAAGTAAAAAACCATATCAAATCCTATTATAATAGTTCCTTAATGCACCGTTCGCCTATGACTAAATTGTTGCGAAACTTCTGAATGCAGTAAAACAATAAAATCTTAGAGGCAAACAGAAGGCACGATTCCATGCAATATTCCCACGTATAGACGCTTTTATGGAGATAATACGCCTCTGGACATCTATACCTAGTTTAAATTGTACGGTTATTGGAGCCATGACATATAAAAAACTCGATAGCTTTCGTAGAGTAATGATGTTTCTGGTTTGGATGTTTAAGTGTCGCAATCCATAATGTGTAATCAGGTGGTTGATTAAAGACTATACAATAATCTTTGTGCACAGAAAACTGCAAGACAAAGGAGGTATTTTTATAGAGCAGATCTGGCAAAAGACCAAACAGGTCACCTGATAGTAAGTGATCCCTGCCGCCCGTGATCATCCACAACCCTTGGGTGATGGATATGTTGCCGGCTCATCAAATCTGGATGGGAGCGGAAAGAAAGTAGGATGGGATGAATCGCTGTCTAATCTTAACCTATAGCTTCACGTCAATCTCCTATAAGACAGGTCGCCCAGTCGTGCTGAGTCATAACCGACAACGGCGTGGCTCTACCCTTCATAGTTATGAAGCCTGGGCAGGGGCGTCGCCAGCCGATGGCCTAGGGAGAGCCAAATATTATGGAGAATGAGAAAAATGTGATTGCAACTTACACAATTTTGACGGCGGCCCCCAGGCGGACAATAATATTGTACAATATCAATGTTCTAATATGCAAAAAAAATACAATTTTGAATGCTTTACATTTGGCAATTTTTTTAATCTCGGGAGGGGGGGGGGGGTAGCTGCCCTACCTGCCCCACCTTGGCGACGCCCTTGAGCCTGGGTACTATTCTATACAGTTATAAGTTCTAATTTCGTTTCCAAGTGACCTTAGCGGTGGAATAATAAACACCCTTGTATTAATCCCTTCTAATAATCGCGTTTCGGATTCAGCTCATGTAATGGGTATATCGAGGCAAACAGAATGATGTCCACAGATAAGGTGTTCTCTCAAACTTTCCAAAATTTAGTCCAATAAATTACCATCAG
This sequence comes from Hyles vespertilio, assembly GCA_009982885.2. NCBI lineage: Eukaryota > Metazoa > Arthropoda > Insecta > Lepidoptera > Sphingidae > Hyles > Hyles vespertilio. The sequence continues at coordinate 1,944,579 of CM042818.1, forward strand.
TTGAATAAAAATCATACTGGATGTAATCTATGCGTATGAGTAGATATACAATTTATTTCTGACCCCAACACCAAACCGCAAGCCCTGGCTACGCACCTCTCACGCGTCGCTCCATTCATACAATGTAAAGTGGTCCACACTCGAGTAACCACACGTGGTCACCACATTATACGTGTCCTCCAGATTACGATATAAAAAGGTTAAGCGCCGTGTGCGTTCGAGATAAACGCAATTTTTTCATAAAACTACAAAACTTGTCTTTGGACTTAATAAGTATTAACCACGTGAACAAATGTGAATGATGAATTAGACAACATTTTAGATATAGCCTGTATAAAAGAAAATGGCTGGAAAATAAACCTAAGTATATGAAGTATGAAAGTATCAGAGGAAGCATGTACAGGATAATAAATATACAGGGTATATCAAGACTGCTACCGAAAACGAAGCCGGGTGGTAGTTTAAGCGACTTCAGACACAATGCAACAGAAAAAGTTGCAAAAAAAAGCGACTATTTTTTTTTGTTATTTTTTTCCTATGGCCATATTTGGGTGGTAAATACATTTTTTTCCTAAAATAATAGTATATACCCTTTTATTTATAAATACTCTAAGGTATAAAAGAGTTTAAATTATTATTTTAGCAAAAACTATGGATTTACCACCCAAAAATGACGATATTTAAAAAATCATAAAAAAAATTGTCGCGTTTCTAGGTGAAATTTTTAATTGCATTGTGTTTGTAGCCACTAAAACTACCACCCGGCTTCGTTTTCGGTAGCAGTCTTGAGATACCCGGTATAAATAGAATTTGAATTTAGAAATTGAATTTGTTATTGCATGTCATAACATGACATGCAATAACAAATTCAACTCGAAAATCCCAAAACTCATACGAGTTTATTTATAGAAAATTACAACACACATACATCATTGTATTTGAGCAATACAAACTACTAACTCGTATAAACAACATATAGAAATATAATCATAGTAATATAAAAGGATCGATTTAATGGAACTACATTAAATTCCGTGTCCTGGTATGATGCGTCATGGTTAGCAGAAAATGATGCAACTGGGTAATACGAATATTTGTGCAGTTAGTAATACGACGGGGCTCGGGGAAGGGGAGGGAGACGTTGTGGCGCCAAATTAAATGATTCACGTAATTCATCTTATTAAATTAATATAGAAATATTACACTACGTATTCTACATGCTCAAGATAATAGAACAGAACTAAGGAATCATAATATTATTTCTTAGTGGCCGCTAAATCTTATGAATTATTTATACAAGATCTTGTAGACAATATTTGTCGAGAATGAGTACGAAATCTCTTTAAAAAGAAATGCCCTGGTTTGAAATGTTTCTAGTAGTATATGTCGGGCAGGCGACCGGGCGTAGAATCATACATCAAATCTTTCTGCGCCGTGCAACTTCCTGCGTCGACCCCAAGCAAAAGGGCCAGGGCTAGGTAGAATTACATTAGAAATGGTTGTACGGTCCTCAATAGTTTAATTTTTTATGCGCTGCATGGCGAGACTAGCAATTCGTTCACCTGATGCTAAGCGATACGACTGCTCATGAACAGTAGTGGCATTCCACTGCGCTCGCTATCCTGAGACATAAGATGTTAAGTCTCAATATATCCAGTAGTTAATCTGGCAATATCCTTCAAACTGAAACGCAACAGTGCATTTACATTGCTGTTTGGCGGGATAAATAGGCATTGCGGAGGCAGGCAGCCTCTCACATACGAGATACCTACCACCAGTTTTTTTTTTATTCCTAAAAGAAGGATGAAGATATTCAACTAGCAATCAATCCAAATCAAGATAAACAGCGAACTCAACCTGGAAGATTTGATCTCGGACAGATCTATTCATAATTTAATTATTCAAACAATAAATTTCCAAAATTCAAGACTACACTCAGAACTTCGTTATTCGTACTAGATAATACTCTATATTACTCTGTATCAACGCCACATGATAGTTAACTAAGGTGCTGTGTAAGATTAACGGTCAATATGTTTATTACTGTCGCACAAACACCATAGCCAAGCTGTAGGTGGCGTTTGTGAAAGGTTGCAGCTTCAATGGCGACCTTCACATCTGTCGTGTGATCTAGTTTCTGCAGGTGCATTAGTTTGCGGTTTGCTAATGTGTTTTGAAGGGACAGATGTCCACATCAGACGAAGACCAGCAAAAGGATAGACATTTGATGCATTGGCATGTAGATTATCGCCGTCAGGGAAAATAAAAAATGTTGTAAAAGGAATATTGAAGGCCTTAGCAGGACAGTTTTTTTTATTGCCATTCACCTGATGGTAAGCGATACGACCGCTCATGGACAGAAACAAAACAAAACAACACCATGAATTACAAAGCGATACTTCGCATTTCACTGCGCCATCCTCATACATAAGATGTTAAGTCTCAATATGCCCAGTAGTTACTCTGGCTGTAATGTCCTTCAAACCGAAACACAACCGTGCATTTACACTGTGGTTTGGCGGGAGAGGCAGAAAGGGTAACTAACATAGTAGCATTGATATTAAATATCAATGCTACTATGTTCTGTATCTGTATCAGCCCATATACGTCCCACTGCAGGGCACGGGCCTACTCTACGATCGAGAGTACGATTGAGAGTGGTTAGGCCATATAGTCCACCACGCTGGCCTAGTGCGGGTTGGCGGACTTACATACCATATAAATTCATATGAATCGCTATGGTATGCAGGTTTCCTCACGATGTTTTCCTTCACCGTTTTAGTGCGTGGTGATTGACTATCAATACACACATGACTCCGAAAAGTCAGAGGTGTGCCCTGGGATTTGAACCCGCGACCACCGTGAACATGTTGGCAGCCGCGTCTGGTCCGTTTACCAACAGGCCACCACGCACTTTTACTACACACTTTTGTCACACACTATGTTAGTTAAAAAAAATTAATAAATTAATAAATTTTATTCCTTCTACTACTTAATACCTACAACATTAGACTGGTTTTATTTCAAATAGTTGGCCTATGAAATTAAAGTTTTTTTGGTGGATTTATAATATAAGCAAAAACTAGAAAATGGTTTTTTGTTAAAAAATAATGAGGATGCCTTAGAAAGTTCCCTTAGTACAGTCATCAAATTGTAAAATCCATAACAACGATAAACATTAACTGTATTACTAAAAGCCCAGTAACAAATCTAATTAAAAATCTGCAAGCAATTAATTTAAACGATTCAACATGTTTTCGCCGTTTTTGGCTATAAAAAATCCCCAACAGGCTTTTGAAAGTAATTCTACGAAGTTTGACGAAATGTATAAATTCATTGCGTGTTCTGTGACTCAGCTGACGAAATCCGCGACATTTTTTGCTACAATCCACAGGGGAATATGGCGACAGACAGGATTTTGATAACAATATAATTTTAACAAAACGCGTATCAAGTGTTCCTTTTGACATTTCGCCTTCCTTTATAGGGATTGAAAGAATAACATTTAGGTAATTTTTTTTTTTTAATTTTATGCGTCGTATTTAGGACACGAAGATAGGATGATCTCTCAATTGCATTACAATTTGATTGGTTCGAATAAAACTCAAAATTGTATTTTTAGACTTACGCAAATGTTACACTTTTATATAAAACTCTTTTTTACAGATTTTATCGCAGATTTGCTTTAATTTTTTCATTTATATTTTTTAACTTCCCGACTTTCCGATTATTTTACTGTTTTCGTGGTCACGGGGCGGACTGAGTCATCCACTCATTTACATCGAAAGCTGTATTTAATCGAATCGTCGGGAAGTTACAAAAAAATATGTAAAATTTATTCCAAATCCGCGATCAAATAATAATAATAAACTTTATTTCTTCTCACAAAATCCGTTTTTTTTTTTCAATACAACTTTATGCTAATTTATTTCAGATATCTGACGCTATTTTTAAATTATTTATTGTATGATATGTGTAGGAGTGGCACACAGATTAGACACCACACCTTAATATTGTAGCTAACATCTTAGTATGCAACAATTTATTATGCATTTTTATACTAAATAATTAATCTTAACCAAGCCTCGACTAAGCTAAATTGATATTTAAAAATAACTTTATGCTTTTCGCATTTTTAATAACTACCGGCCCGTTACTTATAATATATGACTGCTTCGGTGGCATAGTTATACTACGGTACGGTCGCAAAGCTCAGGCCTCGGGTTCGAATCCGGTGTCGGGCAAAATGACATTGGATTTTTCCATTCACTATCAGCCCGGAGTCAGAAATGTGTGGCCGATATGGCGATAGGGTCGCCCCCTATCACATCTTGGAACGGAACATACGAGGCGAAATGTGGATGTCCTTGTAATAGTTTTCTTTTCTTTTCTTTATATAATGTCTTTCTATTCCTTATATGAAAACCAGCATGGCAACTAAAACACAAGTCTATGACCGAATTGTGGTCAGGGCATAAAACATTCGAAAACCAGTGACTAAGAATGATTCCATTGGACCACAAAATGAAAGAACAATATATTGACCTTTTCCCATTTGCGTATTATCGATGACGCAAAATTCTGCATTTTGTTGTTACTTAATTAAACTATAAAATATAAAATGCCTAATATTCAGTTTCAAATTCCAATTACGTATTGTACTCTTTCAAAAGCAATGGGTTTTTACTATTGCAATTAAATAATTTAGATATTATCGGACAAACTTTTACGTTATTATACACGGCCCATCTATCAAATACCATGCATTTCTAATGCGCATTACAAAATCAATGTTAATAAGTTATATACCATAACCTCCTTTCTAAACCGGAAGATTGAGATCTTAATTCAGTATCCATTACTGGTTAACTCCGATAAATAATGAGATTAACTTTAAAAACCCTTCGATGTACACCAAACTGGCATTACATTGCGTAACGAGTACCGAGCAACGGGCCACCGTGGCCAATGACCGGAGACAAAAAAAGCAGTTGTCTCTTAAGAAACTATCCGATCGAGTGTCACGATCATAGTTTTTTTGCCTCGATATCTGAACGCTCATTGTAAAGGATCGGATTGCGAAACTCGATTTAGCTAACAACGAATTGATTGTTGTAAAGATGTCAAAATTTGCTTTTTTAGACCTTTTTGATGTCAATTACGTGTTTAGTTGGAGGAAGCCGACAATTATTTGTTTCCTGCTTGCTCTGATTAAGTCCGTTATTCAAGACAATTTAGTTATTGCGAGCTTAATGAACCTAGGGTGTCCGGCGGCATCTTAGTATTGCAATTTTTATGTGATTGTATGACGGACGGAAATTGACCATATAAATTCGGATTATTATACTACGTTCAACAAAATTTCGTCTATTTGCCCTTATTTAAAAAATGTAATGAAATTTATACAACATAATTAGATGCGTGTTATTGAGATTTTATGATGCTTAATTACACAAAAGCTCTTTCCATTCATGAATCATTAAATGAGGGATGAACAAAAAACTGACTAGAGGAAATGTTACTAAATCATCACATTTATTGTATTTGCAGATTCCCACGATACAATAGAGGACACGGCTATTTGTGTGGCTGTCGGATGAATGCATATCTTCAAAATCTACAAAGCATACTTTTTTACAAAAAAAGTCTTGCATGAAATTATAATATATTTTTCCCACTTCCATCGTACAAATAGGTCAGTACTATTTCCATAGATAAACTCATATATTTACAAGCTACTGGTTATTGGGAACAATACGTAGTCTCCAGCGCGACGACCGCGCATTTCGGAATGCGCTACACAATGAGTACAACGGGCAAGCGAGACAATTACGCAGGCAATGCACGAACGGCTCGCAGGAAAGCCTATTCCCACACCGTGCAGATCCGAATGGCAATGGTGCAAGCGTAATTACAGACGCGAGCGTTCACAGTTGAATTTACAAGATACACATTTTTCTAGTTCGGAATTTCTTGCGTATAATTAAAATTCTGTGTAGATGCCGACTAATGATAGATGAACACAATTATAAAGGCATGCTTAATTTACTAGTCTTGCTTAGAGAGTCCATGTTGGCTAATTTTGTCATTGCATTAGCACATAGATAATATTGGGAAGCAGGGGTTATATCTTTGGACAAGCAACCAACTATTTTTTCCATCCATCCATCCATCAGCCAAAGGAAGTCCACTGCTGAACATAGGCGTCCCCCAATAATTTCCACAGAGACCTGTTGGAGCCTGCATCCAGCGATGTCCCGCGACCTTTACCAGGTAGCAAATATTTTTGCTTAATGTATCATAAATAGTAACAATAATAAATACCCAACAGTCACACACATAGACCCCACATTAAGATCAATTAAGTCTCGTATCACGGATATCAGAAACTACGAGAGACTTTTCGATGTCACAAACACCCAGACACGAGACAAATAATTGTGGGCAAAACATTTGTCTTGGTGAGGGGATTGAATCCATGGCCTCTCGTTTCACAGTTGGCGTCTAAACAACTGCGCCATAGAGATTTTTATTTTGCTTTGACTGGCAAAGCGAGTATGCCCTTGCCTGATAGTAAGCGATACGACCGTTCATGAACAGTAGCAAGACCAAACAACACCATGAATTACAAATCAATGCTTGGCATTCCACTGCATAAGATGTTAAGTCTCAATAACAATGTGGTTGTAAAAAAAACGTCCCAATTTAAAGATTATTTATCACAAGTCGACTCACCCTCTCATGCCTGAGGAGGTACCCGATGAGTACGTCCTTCTTCTTCTCCTTCTCTTCCTGGTGGCACACTCCTACATTCAGCCCCATCACGATGGTGCGCATCAGTCCGCCTTCGAACGCGTCCCACAGGAACTTGGGCGTGTAGCACATTATGGCCTGGACACAAAGTCACTATTATACATCGAACTACAACATCATCGCTATTCGCTAACATCGGTATTACAAAAAACATAATTATACCAAATTGATCCGAAACGAAAACAATATTATCATCATTATCATCATAACTCGTTACAGTCAACTACTGGACATAGGCCTCTGCCAAGGTACGGTACAGAGCCGGGTCTGCTGCTTTATGCAACCGCCACTGTCACTGCCAGCCCTCTTGTGTAAGTCGTCCCACCATCAGGCCTCCATGCCAGAACAAGCTTACTACAGCGGTTATCCATCCCACGACATATGTAGCCAGCCCATTGCCACTTCAACCAACAAACTTTCAATTAAATATGTCTGGTAAAAACATCTAGTTGCTTATTATTCGGGTATATTCATCAACTAATAATAAAGATCTTTGTAGAATGTCTGGGATATATTTAATGTATTAAGTCGAGCATGAATAACGAGTTGTGACTGATGAGATTGTTCTAGTAATGGGCTGCTGTAAGCTGTGATATATGAGTAAGATAAACTTGACTCTAGAAGTCTCATGTACGGAAATGCTCATTCACTTTTACAGCGGCAACACACCCAGCGGGAGTTTTGTAGGCGAGTGCAAACTTATTGTAAACTACGAGGTCGCAAGTTTAATTAGCAAAGTTGACTAGTGAACGCCAAGCAACGACCTTGAACCCCGAACAAGTTTGTTGTATGTGATTAACATATTTGTTTCAGTTTTCGAAGTTTAGGTACCGAAAATTCTTCCATAGCTGTCATTTGCAGATCTATACATAGGTATAAACAAGAAACAAATTTTATATTCGCTATGAAATAAGCATATACATGAACAATAGTCATACCGCAACTGCTGAAAAGGAAAACGGTGCTAATAAGACAGCTGTGACCGCAAATACGGATACTTCGAACTATAGCAATAAATATGCGAAATTAAAATTCTTATACAGGTTCTTGGTGAGCATAATTCCCGGTATTCAAAGTTAATATAAATCTATTTCCTTAAAATTTACACAACCTCTATATACATCTAGCATTCTCAAATATTTTCTCTGTTATGGTGAAGCAAAACGACATGAGGAAAATTGCACTTCTGAGAAAATTTCCGATGGAAGTTAAAGTAAAAGTTCACAAATTGCATAATTACACTAGACCCTTAATCCCCCTCGATCTAAATGATTGCAGCATATCCTGTATATGAATTAGTATATTTAAAATTGACAAAAACCGTCGCGGTACATGAGTACTAGCATGAACCAATAAAGTGATTTTTTATACAATATTTCTTGCTTTGGAGTAAAAAGAAACTCAGTAACTTGCATAATAAAATTCCAAAATTTGTAGGCAACAAGGAAGTATCCCATAGAGAAATTCTAAACCTCAGAACACAGCTAAAAATAAATCTGTCAAGTCATGTGTCGTGTCTTATTTCAACAGTGTTTTCTTTAGCTGGTCCAACGTCTCTTTCATCATCCACGGCAGGGTCACACAAAAGGATCACCTATTTCCCAAATTAGAAAAACGTGGCATTAAACAAGTCACCTGTTTGTATAGTACCGTTATCCGATGGTACAGCGACCCAAATGCGACGCGACAGTCGTCGATCGTGACTGCCACATTACCGAGTATTTTTAGTGCCATTGTATTCTTATATGGGGGAATACACTTTGAGCTATGTCAAGGCTTTTCGTCTGTACGATTTGGAAGTTTAAGGTTATCGAAGAAATAAAAATCTTTGACCAAGATTGACGCGTCGCGTAACGGATTTTAATTAGATTTTCTAAGATTGAGGTTGCAGTGATATTGTACACATTGATCAATGTTAGTTTCGGAAGAACATGAAGACATTTGTCCGGATTTGGACATTGGTTTATAAGGCACTTGGGCCTTATTAATAAACTCAGATAAGCTAGAGATTAACTTTAGCCCAAGGATCTAGAATATGCTGGATTATTTTGAATAGAGAGGTATTAACGACTTTATTCATAAACGTATACCTACTTCGACCTAACATGACAAACCTGTTATGGTAACTGATTGTAACAGTAAAAATAATGATTAAAATAACCGAGACGACGCTAAACCTTTGTGCTAAAGTTAATCCCTCACTCATCCTAGTTTATCAAGTCCTTACAAGCCGACTTTATAACTGTAATTATTTCTACCCTAGGTTTTCGGGTTTTCATAAACCATCACTGCGAGTTCACAGATATAGCCTTCAAAGTTTCCTTACTTCTTTTCTATTACAGTTACAATTAGTACATAATGTCCAGTTTCGGCTGCGTAGGACACCATTGGAATACGAGATACTCGAGATACGAGAGATTGTAGTTGCATCGAACTATCTGGAAAACCTACATATATTTTTAACTATCATTACTGAGTTTATCATAGCTAACCGTGAACCATTATGGAAATCCTGTTAATCTTCTGAATAAAATCTAAATAAAAATACATCAGAAAAATAAAGTATTAAAGTACAAATTATTATTAGAGATAAGATCAACAATGAGATGATTTTATACATTTAAATGGAAGCGTAAATTAATACGCAAAACTCGGAATTAGCTCACACAATGGTTACACAATACTTATCGCACTTTGGCCGACATTAAAAACTCCTTCTTTTTGTTCAGTGACGTCATGCGGAAGGACAAACAAGAATTAAAGCAAATGCTTTAAAGGAATATGTTTTCGCAGGAAATATGCGTGTCGAATCCGTACATCATGTTAGCTTGTTAATGAAATAAATAATGATGATGCAATAATGGATTTTATAAAACGTTATATTTTTGTACGCCAAATGATATAGTGTCAAACTTTTAAGATTGCATGAATGTACGACTGTTTTTGAGTTATGAAGAACTCGAAGAATAACATTACGAATTTTGATTGGCTACGTAGGCTTTGTGGCCATATTCGCCCGTGAACTTTGTCAAAGTCAGGGACATAATCAAACCGTTACCGCATAAAACGCAAACACTTTAAAATGCTTTAAACCTTTACTTGATGGATAGAACTATAACAGTTTCTTAAAATTAAAAAACTTGGATGAGCGAGGTATTAACTATAACCCAACCCAATAGAATCGACTCGATTATTTTATTGATTATTTTTATTTTTAACTTCACTAGATCTCCCTAACAGGTTTGTCATGTTACGCTGAAGTATATCCGTGTTTATTAAGAAGTTGTGAATACCTAGCTCACAATAATCGAATCAATTCTAAAGCCTTGGGCTGAACTAAATCCCTTGCTCATCCAAGTTTATTGTCAAGGCCCTAAGAGTTCAAATTAATTATCGATTATGTAATTCAATTTTTAATCTTATGAAGGGGCAAAAACAAATTCTACTAATAATTTTACCCTCTAATAAATTCTGCCTAAACACCAGCACTTCACTCAAACGGTCGCCAGCTAATGCATCTTATTGTATAGCTAGAAACTTGTGTGTGCGAGCGTATTACATTTCTGGGCGCGTGCAATATGCAGCTTCCTTTACACGCCCCCCATTCATAACGTCCAGGTGCGCCGACCAACTTTGCTTTCAAGCACCTTGTGCGGGAAGACGACATGCACTCCAAGCTTTATAGAACATACATTATTTCTTAAAATCTCTTTTACTAAGTAACTTTTAAAATAACTTATAATTTAGAATATATGTTTAATTTTGGCATAATTGACATTATTATGATAAGTCATAAATAACATACAACTGCAATCATTTCACCGCATCACAGAATAGGGTTAATTTTGGTACTGTTCTGTCTTCTTCTTCTTCTTTATCAGCCAATTACGTCCCTATGCAAGGCACGGGCCTTCTCTACAATCGAGAGTGGTCAGGCCATATAGTCCACCACGCTGGCCTAATGCGGGTTGGTGGACTTAAATACTATAGAAATTCTTATGAATCGCTACGGTATGCAGGTTTCCTCGCGATGTTTTCCTTCACAGTTTTAGTGATAAAAGCAAAATCAAGACAGCATTATAAGCACATAATATCTTCATCTGTACCATTTTACTATAGTGACATCTAACCCCAACTGATCGAACTACCCTACAATATATTTGACAACAGAATCAATCTGTCGTCTTCGCACACTCGCGAATACGACGGATACGCAAAACGACAACGGTTAATTTATCTTCACGACACGTACGAATGCAGGATGACTAACTACACTCTCGATTTGAATCAGGACTCAATTTTTATTAACTTGGCTCACTACCCTTAGTACAAGGATGCTTGGACCGTGACTTGCAACTTTGGTTTTTGTGCCCAATTGCCTATTATCGATTGGCAGCCATCACGATTCGGCATCTGCCAAGATTACAAATATCTTTTGGAAGCCCTTTTTAAACATGGACATTTGTTTACAAAGACAAGCTCATAATAAATTCTATACCATCTAACAAGAAAACTTTCGGGTTCGAGTGTTGTCCAATTGAAAATTCCGGTGTAATTTGTCGCACTTTTCGTAGTGCAGTCCCTAAGCACTGGATGTATATGACTGTTTGATATATTCATTATTTATGAATTATTTTGATCAGAACCTAATTCAATTTTAATGGCCCCAAAGATATAAATCAGGACATCAATCAAACAATAAAATATGCATAAAATGTAGCTAGTATGAGAACGACCGCGGATGCACAGTTCGTCGGCACAGCGACAAATCCGGAAGTATCGCTCACCGCACTGCCATAACAAACTCATTAAATCACACCTACATGGACCCAATGTCAACGCATCATAATTCGCAAACATATTTAGATATGCTAATCTTTTGTAGTACTATCAACGTACGTGAATCAATAATTGTGAAGACTCAACTTGGAAATGATCCCAAGATTGCACAGTTTTTATATGCAAATATTTTTGGGTATATGTGTGGTCATTGTAAGGACCTGGCTACAACCAGGGAAATTATGAAAATTAGAGATGGATTCCCAAGTCAGACAATGATTAAATAAACATCATTATTCATATGAAGAAGCTTTACGTGAAAGGCAATCGACGGATCGTGGCAAAGGAAGAAAATAGGGAAATACTCGCCGGGTGTTAACCTAATTGATTGGGAATGCTAGTAGACTGGAAGTTTCGCCTTCAATCTCTTAGTAGTCAACGCTTTGATTTTGTTTAAGCTTCAACATTTTCTTATTTGGTGAATATTACTAAAACATTGGAAATTAAATAAAAAGTCTTACACTTTCTTTGTTAATATGTAACACAGGTGACTTCTCTCAAATTAGAATCCCATGCTACGTACCCATGACTGTAATTCTTGTAAACTAGGATCGTCAATAGCAAACAGAGAATTCCAATCGATCTCCGAAGCTTAGTGAGTGTAATTATTCAAAGATACTCATTTTTGCGTAATATTTATTGAACACTACATCGTCTTTGTCCTTGTGTTGTATTCGCAACTTAATAAACACCGCGTTGCATATATAGACATGTTAATAGAACCAAATTCATCTCACGTAAAATGCGCTGTCGTAAACATTGCATCATACATTGACTTTGGATAGACAGGTAGGAATGATGAAAAATTCCGCTTTTCAATAACTGCTTATCATCAAATAATACAATAGTATATATATAGTTTTATATATAGTTTGCCAACCCGCACTAGGCCAGCGTGGTGGAGTATATGGCCTAACCACTCTCAATCGTACTGGCGGTTGTAGAGGAGGCCCGTACCCTGCAGTGGGACGTATATGGGCTGGTACAGAAATATATAGTTTTACTCCTATTAAACCTGTTGAAGCCTATCATATTACAAATCATTGCTGTTTTCTTTTAAAAAAAGATAATAGTTTTACTTCTACTGTAATCAATAGGGATTATGTTATAATTGTTAAAAAACATTATTTGTCAATAATTAGAATATAGAAGTGTGAAGAAGTGAATACATTATAATATATACATATATATAGAAGTGCGTGGTGACTGGTGGTGAAACGGACTAGACGCCACTGCCAACATGTTCACGGTGGTTGCGGGTTCGAATCCCAGGGCACACCTCTGACTTTTCGGAGTCATGTGTGTATTGATAGTCAATCACCACGCACTAAAACGGTGAAGGAAAACATCGTGAGGAAACCTGCATACCATAGCGATTTATAAGAATTTCTATGGTATGTAAGTCCGCCAACCCGCACTAGGCCAGCGTGGTTGACTATATGGCCTAACCACTCTCAACCGCACTCTCGATTGTAGAGTAGGCCCGTGCCCTGCAGTCGAATGTATATAAGCTGATACATATATAGATACAATTAGAATATAGACTGCCTCGGTAGCATAGTTGTTCTACGGTATTTTTGTACATATCTTGGAGTTTTTTAAGCTGTCAATAGAACTGCTATTTTTAGCCTATTTTTCTGTCCGCTTATAGACCAAGCGCTAATAATATAAGTCAGAGTGATTAATATATTTATAGCTCTAGTAAAGGATATATTAATTGAGACATCAAAACTACCGGCCTAACTGGAATAAATTGACCAGATGTTCCCGACCTCTGGTTACAATTAGTTTGTGATTAATACAACGTTAGGTTCTAGGTTAAGCGTGTAAAAATAATCAATATGATAAGTTAATACAATATATGGTACATTCCGAACACAAATTATTTCATTTATTGAATTTCAAATTCTGCATATTCAAATAACTATGTTGATCTTAGCATAATGTTAATTAAATCTTTATTCAAATAACTCATTATCGCCAATATTATTAGTCTCTTGGCGCTGTTGATTACATGCAGGCTGGGTATGTACGGAACTACGTACAAAGACCCAACACTTATAGAATTATTAGTAGTAATATAACTCCCCCAAGTGTATCCATATCGTCTTAGAAGAAGGAATGTTTGGAATTGTTCTCACCTGAAAGAAGAGCACGAAGCAGACCCACTGGTAGTAGGTGTAGTACTTTTTCTCTTGCGTACTGTCATACTCGTTGGCGATGCCGGGGTGCGCCACTTCTCTGCCCACCTGACGAACAACAATCCATTATTAACTCGAGTCTACCCCTATAAAGTATGATGTCATATATGTAGAGTTATTTTCCTGAAGTCTTTGACTTGCTAGCTCATTGTCTTCTGTTTTACTTTGCAGGGATGTTGGCGAAAACTTTTCAACGTATTATAATCCGCGTTATAAACTGACATTCCTAGACTTGTACAGGTTAAATGATTGGTGGATTTAAAACGCGTGCTGACGATTCCGACTCATAGGAGTTTGAGTGGCGGGTGTGAGAACGAGATATCCATGGGGATAGAAGAATATGGATTCTTTGATACGTAAGTGACGGCAATCATGAAGAGTCAAGAGTTTGAGTGGCGGGTCTAAGAACGGAACCTTGTATTATTTGATACGAAAGTGACGGCAATCATCAAGAATCAAACTTACAATCAAATGTAGTATAATTGTAGTTATTATACGCAATCTCAAACCTACACTTGCTTGCATCTAATAAAAACACGAGCCAATTGGTGTCAGTATATTGATCATTGACGCAATAATTGATCACAAGGCGTCATCGACATGGTTATTGCAATTACTTGTGAAGTCAAGTACACGGGTCATTACATAGGCTGTATGAATATTTATGTTATATAATATGTAAACGTCATCAGTGACAAATGTCCAATGAACGTAGTCCTCCCTCAAAGATTTTCAACGAAACCTGTTCGAAGTGACCCGCATAAAAACATATGGCATTATCTGAAATCGGTGAAGGAAACATCGTTTTGTACATGAATATCCAAACGTCGAACTAAGGTCTAATCCTAATGGCGAAATAATATCCGAATATCTGAATCGACCACGTGGTATCTAAGGTAAACTATCAGCCACCATGAAATCCATGAGGCATCAGACAGTGAAACGATTCCTTTGTTGTTGTAAAACGTAGTGTTCATCAAAATAGTCACAAATACGCAAAACCCGCATGACCTCGATACACACCTGAACATCGTAAAATATTTGATATTCCCATATCATGCGTATTTCATGAATTTTGATCACATCAATAATTCAAATACAAAATCGAAAACAAGAAAGCAATAAAAATTATTCCACAGTTGTGAAATTCAGATTTGTATTAGAATTTCACGTTGGTATCAATAAATTTCATGTTTTATGCGGCAAAAACATTATTCATTGATCACTATACAAAAACGATGTTTGTGAAAATGTATTACTTTTAATGGAGCTTTGTAGTTTACGCTTCCGTGCAACCGATGTGTGACCGACCACTTATGCTTCTGCATATTCTGTTATTCAGCGTAAAATCATCTGTTGCCAAAAATTGCATCGATTTGTTGTTTTATCATTGTTTAAGTGTCGGTCAAGGAAACGGAAAAATGAATGAAATGTTTCGTTCACATGAGCGATTTTCGTTCACAAATAACTTTTAGAAGCGGTGACAGTATTCATTGAAGATTAAAATAAAAATATTTTATACTACTTGATTAATATTTTTAACAACCCCGACGCATAAACCTGAAACGGTAGGTATAAGACGATATAAAATATCTTCACGTTTTATTGCAATCACATCAATAGAAAAAGAAACATTTAAAGAAATACAATTTTTTATCATATCACGACCATAATATAAAAACAGAAAAAGAGGAGAGCTCTGAACAGTCTAAAATGTAAAAGACAAGCAATTATCCCCTCCATAGCAAGGCGGCTACTCTTTATGCCATAAACCGATATGAAGTACTAAGAATCGGGTGGAAACAGTGATAACATCTGATTCTACTTATTTTGTTGCAAACGGATGTTAGCCAGACGCCATAACTACAAACTGGGACCGTACAGTAATTGCAAACCCTAAGCTCAGTTCAACAACAAGGAATAATGACAATTATAAATTAATTTTAATTTACTAGTGGTAGGTCTCTCATATGTGAGAGGCCATCTGGGTAGGTACCACCGCAATGTCTATTTCTCCCGTGAAACAACACTGCGTAAATGCATTGTTGTGTTTCGGATTGAAAGACATTGTAGCCAGAGTAACTACTGGACATATTGAGACTTAACATCTTATGTCTCAGGATGGCGAGCGCAGTGGAATGTTGCTACTGTTTATGAGCGGTCGTATCGCTTACCATCAGGCGAACGGCTTGCTCGTCTCGTCATTCATTGCAATAAAAAAAAAAAAAAAAAATTATGACCTGAAGCAATGTCCATTACTAGCAAATCCTTTTAATGATTCTTTTTCGCTAACATCCAGAAGACCATGACGAATAAAATACATTAATTATGTAAGACATTGTTTTAAGCGATAAGACCGCCATTTGTACTTATTCTTTTTGTTTCTATACCGGGTATATCAAGACTGCTACCGAAAACGAAGCCGGGTGGTAGTTTTAGTGACTACAAATACAATGCAACTTATAATTTCGCAAAGAAACGCGACAATAATTTTTAATGATTTTTAAATATCATCATTCATGGGTGGTAAATACAAAAAAGAACAAAAAAAAATTGACGCTTTTTTTTGCAACAATTTCTGTTGCATGGTGTCTGAAGTCGCTTAAACTACCACCCGGCTTCGTTTTCGGTAGCAGTCTTGATATGCCCTGTATATTATATTTTTTATGTCTAAATTATAGATTTATATAAATAAATAACTATGTATGCTGAAAATACTTTAGGGATTCTGGGTATTACAATACAGCAAACCATGATCGTGATATACCATAAAAAGTTACAAGTCTTCTTTTGTCAAAGCTAAGGCTGTTTTCAACCGACCTTGCCTATTACGTTTCGGAGGACAATTTATTCATACACAAAGTGTCCTCATTTAATTAATAGAAGACTCTTACATGACATCATAACTGTAAGAACTAATTGCCATTGATTCGGTACAATGGACCAATTGACCACAGTGACTAATTGCACAGATTGCACGCGACACGGGTTAAATCATCTAAGCAGATGCGCAACATTATTGGTAATGAGAGTGGAATCACGCGGCCAACCCTCCAACGCAGCGCAGGAAGCGCCCAGTTGGCTGCTGACGGGCCTGATTGACCCATTCGTAATGGACACTGATTGTATTGTGCGTAGGATGGGCTATGGGTCCTCTGTACCCTTATGATTACTGAAAGTTAAATTTGTTGACATCGCCCATTCAGTAATTGATTAATATTTCAATTATGAATAATAATTTTAATTATTAATTACTTATAACAACATATTTTACAGATAACTGGTAAAAAAAAATAAGTACATCGATTATTTTTCCAGATTGATGTATCATCTTGGTTACACAACAGTCCCTTCCTAGTAGGACTGGAATTTAAGTTTGGTATCCATGTAAAACTATGGAATAAACATCACTAAAACTGAATAGAAACTATAACATTTACAATCACTAACGATTATCATAAAACTTACGACAAGATCGTAAAACTTAAACAGCAAAATAATGTCTCGTTAAAATGCACTTAAACCTATACAGCTATTTAACTCATTTAAATGCGCTAACATTTAAACATTTACACGACTTTCGAAACAAATTTATTTATTTATTTCTAGTAGTCACTACATAGTATAAAACAAAGTCGCTTTTTCTGTCCCTATTTTTCTTGTTCGCTTAAATCTTTAAAACTACGCAACGGATTTTGATGCGGTTTTTTTTAATAGATAGAGTGATTCAATAGAAAGGTTTATATGTATAATAACATCCATTAAATAGTGGAGAAATATTGTTATTTTTGAGGTTTCTAATGTGATGTCGTTAATTATCAATATATTTCCGCTTACATTGCAAACGCAGGCTGAACCCTACGAGATTTATCAAAATAATGTACTACATATTTGTACACATTGAAAAGGTCTACAGAAAACTCCGCGATGGTATATATCTATCTCTTATGGATATCCCACAATAACATTTTTTTGTCATTTACTTTTTACGACAAATAATGGCTAATTTTCGAAGCGATTTTAACCAATACAGCATTAATCCTTATCCAATTAAATAGCTTAAATAAATTGTTGATTTAATATACATCTATGTGGTCCTTTACAGCACAAGATTTAAATGAATATTTTCGAAGATATTACAGATTTAAAATTGCGGGACGTAGCGCTTGCGGCGGTACTGGCCCAGCGTGCCTATATAGGAATGTTTATACCGGGTATCTCAAGACTGCTACCGAAAACGAAGCCGGGTGGTAGTTTTAGTGACTACAAACATAATACAATTAAAAATTTCGCAAAGAAACGCGACAATTATTTTTTATGATTTTTTAAATATCGTCATTGTTGGGTGGTAAATCCATAGTTTTTGCTAAAATAATAATTTAAACTCTTTTATACCTTAGAGTATTTATAAATAAAAGGGTATACACTATTATTTTAGGAAAAAATGTATTTACCACCCAAATATGGCCATAGGCAAAAAAATAACAAAAAAAAATTGTCGCTTTTTTTTCAACTTTTTCTGTTGCATTGTGTCTGAAGTCGCTTAAACTGCCACCCGGCTTCGTTTTCGGTAGCAGTCTTGATATACCCTGTATGTATAATAATAATAAAAAAATTCCAAGTCTCGCAGCTCAGTTTATCTACCGCAAAAAGTTGTGAGATCCATGTAATACCAAGTCGATTAATTTATTTAGTCCTTGATTAAGGGACGTTCTGTATAAAGTTATTACGTAAGTTATTATCAATTCAATATTAAAAATACTTTACGTTGTAAATAAATAGATCGACTTGGCCATCGCATGAAAACATAATGTATCGTACAATTTATTCATAATGCTAACCGGCTCCGCAGACCATCAGAGAGCTGAAGAATGTGATTACCGCGGAGTGGGAACGTATTCCGCAAGCAAGTATCCGGGATATCCTCGCTAGCATACCCAGATGAATTCAAGCTGTGATTTCAGCTAGAGGGGATCACACTCGATACTAAACATTTATCTGCTTTTACTTTATTAAAGAAAAGCAAACAAAAATCTTTGTTAACTTTTACTTTACGCGCATATGCACTACTAGCGAGCATACACTACTAGTGAACTTTAGCATTAAAACCCATAAATTTTATCAACGTTTTATGATAATACTGACGAATACGATTATTTGCTTATTAATTTACAAAATTGTGAAAGTAAAACTACCTATAATTATCAAACAAACCAATAGTAACATTTGAAATGGTTCATTGCTTAGGTGCCCATTTTTTTTGCAAATGAGTTTATATATTAGGTTATAAGTACATTTTAGCATCTCCGTTATCGGAGGAAAATGAAATGCGTTATTAAATAATTATTACAGGTTTAAGGCTGCGAGGTGGGTGACTACTTTGTTTTTTTTTTTTTATTGTATTCGTATAATATTTATGTAATTTATTTTATTTATTTACATAAAAAAGCAACAGTTACAAAAAAGAAATAACATAAACAAAAATTTAACAAAAAGGAAAAGAGTACAATGGTGGTCTTATCGCTCGAGGCGATCTCTTCCAGACAACCAACATTATTAATTATTTAAATATAATTGTAATGTATATGTATTTAATAAAGGAGGTGAGGTATTGATCATTGAAAAAACCCTTTAAAATAAAGAGAAAAAATAAATAACAAGCTATAAAACAACGATTTCATAAAGATTTGTACGATCGTAGTATTAAAATCCAAATACAAATGTATATTTATGATGCGACCCACAAACACTGTTCGTTAAGGCCCGGGGGACAATGCCACATAATCGTTCACGTGTCGATTTACACGCAAGCTTCTTTCAATTACTAGTAACTACGTTATGAAGTAACTCATAAATGGCAGGTAGTCATGATATTACGTACGTAGGATTGCCAGGATTGTGATTTCGGTGTCAAGCTTAATAAAAAAATCCCTTGGATTAAATAAATCACCATAGTAATGGAATGAACTTAGGCCCTTCCGCTTAAATAGGGGCAGTTAAGTAGCCCGGCATAATTGTGTCCAATAGCAAAACACAATTATCTGTTGCCAATAATACACAACCCGAAACATATTGTCCTTAGCACAAGGTGCAGTGCCGTGAGCAGTCTTTAAGCCGAACGAGATTTTTAATAACTTGTATGAGTAATGCGGTCATATTCTAAAGTTCTTCTCCGCAATCTTTCTAATTAGCATACTTATAAACTGTATAACAACCCGCATTAGGCCAGCGTGGTGGACTATATGGCCTAACCACTCTCAATCGTACTATGGGCTGCAGAATACTTATAAAGATAAATATAGACAGAATCAGCCTAAACCATGAAAATACTAAATCAAAATACCTAAGAATTATTCATGCACATTTAGTCTCAAACATGTCAACACAAACGTTTTGCAAACATCTCGATCAACAGGTAGGGGGAAACGGAGAATTATTGAAAGGAAATGGAAGCGACTGACTTTGGCTGTGAGCCAGAGTATGGTCCTGACAAACGATGCGTACAAACAATAACACGGACAAAGAATCAGATGTTTATTAGTGAGGAAGGTACAATGATGGGCGTTTTAGAATCTAATAAGTAATAATATCAACTATCAACCCTATAAAACCAAAGGTATGAAATAAATTAAGTTTTAATCCGAGTAACGAGCCTGCATAATATAAGAAGAATACAGATGATATTTAAATTGTGACATTCCTGACGCTGAACATTTCGTGACTTGTGACTTAATGGTGGTGGACCTAATAAATAGACAAAATATAGTTTTCAACCCTCAACGAGGCGCATTGGAGCATAAAAACTGATGTTAATAATATGAGCTACCCACCATAATTATGATAATGTGAGAACACGTCATATTCGATGTTAATAATTATTATAAATCACATTGAGTAATTCGTGTCACTGAGGGCGAACATTATCACAACACAGACTGGAAGACAACTACATCCCGTTTTATATTTAATGTAAAATAGCCTGTGTTTTCTATTGCTATGAGTTTAAGGAGATGTCATAACCATAGACTGAAATGTTTAGTAATGACAGTAGATGTTCAACTCGTTTTGCTCCTCTCACCTAATCTTAGTCATTAGGCCTTTTTGAATTATAAAATAAAAACTTAAGTTTATCTCAAGCTGTACTTAGAAATTCTTTTAACCAGAGTAATCTATGTAATAACTTTACAAAGTTTTAAAGGACTACTGCCTTGTCGCGTTGCCTCAAACTCCTGAGGCGTACAAACTTTTTAATGTTGAGAGACTTCCCCTAATCTAAAATGACTTAGGTACTTTCTTTCTTTCTTTTTACTTGGACTTACCTCTTATCTACAAAATTTGCAAGTAAATACTTGATGTTCGTGATTTTATATCATAATTTAAACTGATAAAGATTCTATTTTCGAGGATTCAAATATTTAAATAAGTAAAACGGATAATCATTAGTATTTCCCGGTATATCTTAATTCGTTGAAATATTTGTTAACTAAACTAATGAAAACTCCATAAACTTGTTTAATCATTTCGTGACATTGCGTCAGTTAACATATTTCCACCTAAAAGGTAGATACAGACAGAGGGACCAGGACGACCTACTAATGATGTAAGAAATCGCTTTTTACAGACTTCTTAGGTAAGGAAAAACTTAAACTTGTACCTGAAGAATATGATATATTTACAAAATGGAATCCAGAGAAACTCACCTCTCTAACAAAAGCATCTGGCATCGTAAAAGTAGAAGTGATCCAGCAGAAAGTATTGACTACATTGGTAGGCAGTCCATTGACGATGCATTGTATAGGCTTGCCCACGTACTGCGTCGCGGTGATAATCAAAGAGCAGGTTAGCAGCAATACTGTCGTGAAGATGTTGTGCAATCTGAACACAGCGTTGTCAGTCTTGATGGGCTGGTACTGGAAGTACACCCGCAGGCCTCCTAGTAGTTGGAACATGGTGTCAGTGTG
This sequence comes from Hyles vespertilio, assembly GCA_009982885.2. Lineage (NCBI taxonomy): Eukaryota > Metazoa > Arthropoda > Insecta > Lepidoptera > Sphingidae > Hyles > Hyles vespertilio. The sequence goes on from CM042818.1 coordinate 1,966,393, forward strand.
TGCTCATGTTAGGGAATGCTTAGCGTAATCAGTCTTTGTGGGAATGTCTATTGTCCAGTTAGGGGCTGCATCTGTAACAAAAAATAGGGACGTTAGGTGTTTTTACGCATATACTTTATTACTTAATGCAGGATTGAGAAAACGTGTTTGATCATTATTTTCGCACATGTGTGTATCTTTAGTCGTTAAATATAAAAAAATAGAATCAACATGGCTGTCTAATAATAAGCTTTATAACATTAAAATTGTGAGGATTGATCTGGAAAAATCGCTAAAATAACTTTAGATCCTTACACAACGCAATTTCAAAATTAAATTATCTATATAAGCAAAGTTATTACACACGCCGGCAGAATTAGAGGAACACGCGTTAAATATTGAATTTCTTAGAAAATTTTATAATAACTGAATGTTTTTATTTTTCAATATTCCATATGAGGCAAAATTTATAACAAATTACTAAAATTGAGTAAAAAATACTTTAATTAATAACGCAAATGCAATTAAACGGAAATACAGTAAAATGAAATTTCTGTATTGTCAAATGTAATCATGTACATATTTTAAAAACTTACAGAAATAATTTAAGAAAATTAATAATGCGTATTGCTACCACGGGCTCAGATAAGAGTCTGGATATGATCCTTCATGCTTTTAATGACGTCATCAATCATTTTTTGCGACAAATTCTCCCACTCTTGCACTAACATGAATTTTAATCCTTGGACGATCTTAGGGGCTTGGTTTCTTCCATTTATCTTTCTTCCGATAACGTCCCATTCGTTCTCTATGGGATTCATGTCTGGTGATCTTGCTGGGCAATCCATTTGCGCGATTTGGGCCTGATTTAAGTAGTCGCAAACAATTTGCGCTGTGTGTGGCCGCGCATTATCATGCATAAATAAAAAATATTCGCCTATGGATGGTGCAAAAGACAATACATGGGACTCTAAGATCTCTGCGACGTATCTTTGTGCAGTTAAAGACCCATTTTCTATAAGTATTAACTCCGCGCGTGTACTTTATGTACCACCTCGAGTTTTGGAGCTTTTGACGGAACGTAAGACTTCAGTCCAACTTCATTTAAACGTGTTCTCACTGTACGTTCACTGATATTAACATCACGGACTTCTTGTGACATGTTTCGGGTCTGAATAGCCGTTTGAAGACGATTTCTTAAAGTTTTCAGCCGTATAAAATGACCATCCTGGGTACTGGTCCACCGTTTTCTGCCTTATCCTGGCATCCGCACATAAGAGCCTATGTGCCTCTAACGTTTAACGTTGAGAAAGACGACAGATACCGACACACCCAATGCGCGACTTACTGAATCCTACCCTTGACCATTTTCAATCGTTGTTACCACTCTGGCAACTTCAGTGGAAGGTAAGCCACTCATTTTATATCCTACAAGACAGGTACTCTAAAACAATAACAATAAAAATATCTTAAGTCACATAAAATGAAATTAAACAAAATTTTGTGAAACCACTTGAAAGTGAAAAAATCTTAAAAGCACTTGAGAGCGTATAATTAACGATAAAACTCTAAATATCCAAAATCTTTATGCATCATTTAATTTTTTAAAGGTGCTGAAATATAAAAACAACCATTTAAACAAACAGCAAACAAAATTAAAAAAAAAACTTATTTTTGTGCGTGTTCCTCTAATTGTGCCGGCGTGTGTATTTATAAAATATCGATTACGTCATAAATTAAACCAATTATTCTATCTTTTACATATCCCTCGATAAAATAGACATTCCAAACTATCACAATTTATTTTTTAAACTATATTTGATATATTCATAATGTTAAGTCTACTCAAAAGATCAGGTACGTCTCTTATAAACTGTCCTGCACACAGATCAACGACCGGCTATCATGTGTAAATAAAGGATTTATTGTTGTAAATAGGCCGTGACCGTATCACTCATAATCGCGGTTCAAATAGTTTATTTGCATTGATAAAATGCATAAGGAATACATTTAAAACAAACTCAAAATACATATATACAAAAGTCATATGATGTAACTTGTAAAGCGGACAAGAATGAAAGGAAATTTTGTACAGGCACGTTACCTATAGTTGGGCTGATATTTCCTTGTATTACCTCAGAACGTGACTTTAATAGTTCATTTATATTTATAAAAACAACCGCCTAATACACACACACAGAATTTTTGGAATAGGAAGCAAACGGGTAGAGAATAGTCCACCCAATTATATTCTATGTTTTATACGCGATTTCCGATCAACCAGTAATGGGTGCTTGCAAAGTTGCAATACTCACAATAGGTGATAAATTGTAATTTTGCTATGATATAGCTACTGTTTATGGGCAAACTTTATACTGATCATCAGACGATCTTCTTGTCTTTTGCTTCTGTCCAACAAAAATAATGCATATGGTTCAGAATCGCTCGTGTTTCATGTCAATACACGTGGACAGCGTTGAGTTGTGCAAACACGCGATAAGTGACTCAATGGGCGATTGTCTGCAGGTACCCACGAGTGTTTCGGTTCGGCTTGTAGACTGTGCTTGTAGATGGAAGTCACGTGTGAACCAGATGCATGTTTGTTAAGGAATGATTTTTCAACATTTTCCGATCACGTTTCGATTACGTTTGTTGGTGTTCATTGCTTTTCTTGTTCCACATTTGGGTTCTAATGTCATTGGGTTAATTGCCATGAATACAAAATGCTATTTTGTTTATTTTAACAAATCGCCAAAGCGATTCAGTATCCGATTATTATCGTGGAATAATCGAATAAATGCTAAACACAATGCTTCTATATCGAATACACAGGATTTGCTTCTTCGGGTTTCGCTAAGTATACCGAAGATACTGAAAATGTATAGAATATGCACTATAGCTAGCATATTTGTAACCTTCTGTCACAAACGCACCCTCAACGAAATCCTTTACAAACAAACCGATAAATTATGTGGATTAACTTACCTACCAAGCGCTCAAGATTGACGATTACATAATAATGATTCGATATTAATTACCCATTTAACTTACATCGCTAATGATTTTTATTTATATATATATGCGTTTTTAATGCGTTGCAGAGATATAGCTCGTAATTTTACACACAGACAACAACCTTACATCTATTACTAAATACATACAGGTTTTTCAGGCGAAATTTTTATTTGAAATGTGTCTGTATTTGCTAAAACTACTACCCGGCTTTATTTTTGGTCGCAGTCTGTATATAGGTACCCTGTTTAAGTCTACTCCAAAATTTTTTTTGACGCTTTATCGTTTTTTCGGTCATAAAATGATACTACATTTAATATTAGAGCTTCATACCTGCACCACTAACATTTAAACTCATACGTTTTTCTACAACAACGGTCCATTTACGCATTGAAATAAAACTATTATTTACGGATTTTATCGCGGATTTGATTTAATTTTTACATTTTTTGAGTTCCCGACGTTTCGATTACTTTACAGCTTTCGTGGTCACGGGCGGACTGAGGTATTCCATTTACGTATTACAGCTGGGTTCAGTACCCATATTATGCGACAGTTTGTCATAATCTATCATACTGGCCCAATTTGTGATAGTGAACGGATGGAATTATATTACAGACCTTGGACACCACTCACCGTACTGACCTTAGGATGGTTAGTCATTCAATTTTATTAAACAAGGTTTAGTGTCTAAATCAACCCACTCACCCACAGGGCTTCTATTTTAGAAAAAAAAATATATAATACTTGATCCTATTGAGCCTACTGATGAAGGAAGAATAATTCAAGATTTATAAGACGAAATTTTTTACATAATTCACCAGGATATACATTTATTTCAAACTCCTACAATTATAACAATTTAATTAAATTCGTTCGAAGTTATTGAATAGTTAAACATTCCCGGAGACCGCTGAGCTTCAATGCCCGATGTCATTTCACTAAGGTAACTAAATGTTTAAAATCGTATATACTGGGTATTTCAAGACTGCTACCGAAAACGAAGCTGGATGGTAGTTTTAGTGACTTCAGACACATTGCAACAGAAAATGTTGAAAACAAAAGCGACGATTTTTTTTGTTATTTTTTTTATAAGGACTCTAAGGTATAAAAGAATTTAAATTATTATTTTAGCAAAAACTATGGATTTACCATCCAAAAATTACGATATTTAAAAAATCTTAAAAAAAAATTGACGCGTTTTTTAGCGAAAATTTTAGTTGCATTGTGTTTGTAGTCACTAAAACTACCACCCGGCTTCCTTTTCGATAGCAGTCTTAATATACCCGGTATATATTGCATATGGCAACCTGGCTTCGATAGGGTGGTAGATACACTTTTTGGAAAATATTCCATCCTCTATATTCGCCAGGGATAATACAGGATTATAATGGTGAAAGAATTTTTCAATTTGGTCCAGTAGTTTCAGAGCCTATTCAATGCAAACAAACAATCAAATGTTAGCTGTTTATAATATTAATTTAGATTCATTAACACCTATGATAATCGTGACAACCTTGCCTATTTCTAATAAAGTGCAAATTTGGAAAGTGTCCCCAAGTCGCCTGTTAATACATATGTGATAAATACCACACGAACTTGATAAATACATCACTTAATGATATTGTGATGACAATATGCGCGGGAAAATTTGTCGCAGACGCTAAAACGTCGACAATGGCGTCGTGATCACATGTTTAGACTACTACATACTCTACTTACTACAACTTTTTTAACTTTAAAATTGATGGTAATGCGAGAGCAGGAATTAGCATACAAATTACAGTGAAAATATGTCAACTAGTCAAAACACTGGATCGATCATTGTTTACTTTAGCTAAAAACAGGAAATAGATAGGATGAGCCCGAAAATTTACACACTCAGTGTCGGGTTTTCCACCCCGTGTGACCCGGGTCATAGACATTTTTATACCGGGTATCTCAAGACTGCTACCGAAAACGAAGCCGGGTGGTAGTTTTAGTGACTACAAACACAATGCAACTACAAATTTCGCAAAGAAACTCGACAGTTATTTTTTATGATTTTTTAAATATCGTCATTTTTGGATGGTAAATCCATAGTTTTTGCTAAAATAATATTTTAAACACTTTTCTACCTTAGATTATTTATAAATAAAAGGGTATACACTATTATTTTAGGAAAAAATGTATTTACCACCCAAATATGGTCAAAGGAAAAAATAACAAAAAAATTGTCGCTTTTTTTCTGCAACTTTTTTCGTTGCATTGTGTCTGAAGTCGCTTAAGCTACCACCCGGTTTCGTTTTCGGTAGCAGTCTTGATATACCCTGTATGTATATTTTTTTATTGCGACGAATGGCGAGACGATCATCCCATTCGCCTGATAGTAAACGATACGACGACCCCTTATGGACAGTAGCAAAACCAAACACCATCATGTAATACAAAGCAATGCTTGGTATTCCACTGCGGTCGCTATCCTGTGACATAGAATGTTATGTCTCATTATGTCCAGTTGTCTCGTATGGCTTACCAACCGACGCATGGCACGCATGTCTTGCCAATCATTGCAAAAAAAAACTACAAATTTTAGTGGATTGTCTGGGTGCGAGAATGAAACCCAGGCCTCATCGAAACACAACCTGCTTTTTGTCTATTGTGTCACAGGGATTATAATATACTATACTATATTTATAGCAATATAATAGCAATTATAATGGATTATTTTAAGCAAAAAGATTAATGCCTTAAGTAAACAGGATAACGTAAATCTTAATTTGACAATAATGGCCACGTTTGCATTAAAATATAAGGATATTAACTACATTAAATCGCTACATTACAAAGTATTATGCCATAAACATAATACTTTGTAATATGGCAATATAATTTATTTATATAATGCTATTAATTTAGTTTTATATATTTTTTATGAATGAGACTTTTATCAGAGTATATGAGATGAACATGGTCGACCCGTATTTGTATTGTTTATTATGGTTACATCGTCAATTATTTTCGAAAGAAAAAATTATATTTTACAACTTCGTTTGTGTCAATGACTCAAATATATTTTTTCCGCTGTAAACTTTATATATTATATGAATAATATTAATCAAAGTTATAATCGTTTTCGATAAACCAGCCTCTATCAAATTGTAATTTCAGTCTCTTGTTACCCCTTTGGTGTACAGTCGATATCATTTATAGTTGGCACATCGTTTGTGGAATCAACATGTTTTTAATAAACATACACACTTATTCAGTAAAAAGTCCATAACATAAAGAATATTTCAAATTCTTTATAGCTGTATTCGGATTACAAGGCATTAGCTATAGATTACTAATGAATACTAATTTGAACTAAGCAGGAGATTAAAGCCTTGTTATCATAATATTTAGCTTCCATGATGCGGGTCCTAGCCTTTTATTTATAGATTACGAAGGTAAAAAACGCTAGTTAATGTTGGCCATACCAAGATTGAATTGACCCATCAATGGCATGCATGCCGTATCATGAGAATTTTTTTTATAAAAAATAATAATTATAAAATATATGAAATATCGGGATCTTTTAATGGCCGGATTTTATAAACTTAATATTTTTGCTGTGGACGCAAACCTATGAAATGATGATCATCATAAATCATTTTAATCAACAAATATGTTGCTGCAGGCGTTGGTGTTAAAACATAAGACTCACACGTAGTTTTTGATACCTTCGAACTTTCGACTTCGGTTGTTCAATATTAATTATATGTTTATAATAAATGACGAGACGAGTATGTCATTTTGGTGATTGTAAGCGATACAATCGTTCATGGACAGTAGCAAAAAACATTGCCATGAATTACAAAGCACATCACAAAACGCTTAGCGGTATATCGCAATATTTTTTTTCTACGATACAATGTCATTTTGAAATGGCTATAAAACACTAAGCTATTATTATTATCGTCTAGTAACCTTTAAGTTTCGCCCACAGTTATTAGGTGCAACACAATAAGCGATACCTGAACTGACGTATTTGCTAACAGACAGTACATCTTATTTTATTGTTAAATAAATCTGTAGCTTTACTTACATGTCAATGTTGACCTGTATTTTTGAATGGGTAATACTCTTTAATTAAGTGGCTCTTAAATTGTAACTAATTACAAATAAGATGTCTACTCCAAACGTAAAATCTTAACCAAAACTTTAGTAATATGAATAGGAAAGTCAAGTTCCAATCAAACTTAATAGTAACATTAAGGTGAGTTTTCTTTGCTAACGTAAGGGTTAACAAGACGAGCGTGCCATTTGTCTGATGGTGAGACGACCGCTCATGGACAGTAGCAAAACCACTCAACAGCATACATTAGTGCTGCATTTACACTGCCCTCTCTTTTTCCTTCTTTTAAATCCATCCCAATTTGTACTTTTTATATTTTTTTGTTTCTGTATGTTGTATTTTTTTATGTGTACAATAAAGATTTAAAATAAATAAATTAGTGGTGAAGGGAGCTTGGTTGTTAAGATTTAATGCATCCACCATGCATATAAATTATTATAAAGATTTCTATAGCATGTACATAGGTTTTCTCGTTGTTTCCCTCCATGATAGGCTCGCCCCATCACATCATTGAAAGCTACACATAAGAGGAATCGTGGATGCCATGGTAACGCCTCTGCCCACCCCTTCTGGTAAAAGGCGAGAGGTTACGTATGTATGTAATATAAAAAAACAACTACTCTCTAACTTTAATTAACTAACTGTCCATTGCCCCATCATGTGTTTAAAAAGTGTTGAATGAAGTCATAAAACTCAATTAAAATAAATGGAGTCGTGCGCCAAACGGCCACAAAATTGCACCAAAGTGTCGTCGGCCAACCTAATGTCTGGCTACAGATTGCTAAATTGTTCGCAGGCCCTATAAACCACTGAAATATATGTACGACGTCTTGTACTTTGACAAGAATTTTCACTCCCACGCATATAATACCCGTACATTATAATCTCGAGCCCATGCTAACTTTTTGGACTTTACGACATGGTTATTGGACTTGAAAAACCTAGATTTAAACAAAAATATTATACAAAGACTTATACAGAAGTTCATGCACAATATACGATTGGGCCTCAATATGATTGAATTGAGGCAAAAAAGGTCCTAAGGTCAGGTAAAAAAGTGATGGCTTATTATAAAGCAGATAAACTTAACAATATTTTAATGGAGTATGCGAAAGAGCGGACGAAATGGCGATTGTTTGGGGAACAATCAATAGAAAGAATGCAGTGCGTGCGGATTACAATACATAGCTGCGTTTGTTTGTTATAGGCTGGCAAAACACTTACATAACCCATACATCTCACGCAATTAATCTGCAGTAATAAGCTAAACCCGACTAAATCCAACTTGTCAGAATTACGTCAATTTACGAGGTGCCATAAACCGAGTCTATGAAGGGAAGGGATCTATTTCCGTGGCACTCGAAGGGCGACTGGCAAGGAATTGACGCGTTACTTCTTGGAACTATTGCACTGAAGGTGCATAGGATAAATATAGTATTTTATTACTTACTGGTTTATGGAACTATGTGTGGTCAGGAATTTATGCTGTTCATGTCTGGATAAGTCTGTACTAATACTAATAGACATGGTATTAAACCACGACACGTGTACGAGTGAATCGAAATATGTATGTTCCTTCTTTAAATGTTATATAATTCAATACAGGATTAAATATTTTTAAACAAACTAATGCGTAAATTAGGTACATAACATTGAATATGATTAAATGTATTTTGGGCTATAAACTTCTCAAGCACCACAATTTTCATTTTTGTCTGTTTTGAAAAACATTAACTTTTCTGCCACTAGAAATTCCAAGAATTGAATCAATATGTATTTTCCGTGACTACGCTCCACTTGGTAAGTACTACACAGAAAAACACTCATTTAAAGACTTTTGCAATTCCTTATTTTGATCTGCGGTGTTTTTCCAAAATTGAGACAATCTGGTTTCACAGTGACTACGGTCTATCTAGTACACCACAGTGTAGGCGAGAGTCTCTTGAGACTCGCTATCATTATGGCGGCTGAATAATTGTTTCCACGCGCACACAAACCTCGGGATGAGACAGTAAACACGCAAACAAATTAGTCTACCACGCGAGCCTTGTTTACCAAACACTATGCTATCTTGGTGACTGTATTTTTTGCGGGATAGGTGGGTAAATTTTAGGAGGGATATCATGACAAATAGGATTGAGAGATTCAAAAGACCATGCACAATAAAGACTGCACTCTATCAAAATAATATTATAACTGAAGATGGCACTCCATGAAGATACAAAGTGCAATTTACTGGATTAATTACAGGTATTAATAAATAAATTCACCCAACAGTCACATGCATAGTCCTGACACCACATTAAAATGAATTAAGTCTTGTGTCGTGAATATCAGAAACGCCGAGAGACTGAGAGAAACCGCAGGGAAATATGTATGGGCCTCACAAAAAATTGTTTTCGGTGCGGAAATCGAACCCGGGGCCTATCGTTTCACAGACGGCGTCTAACTGCGCCGCGGAGGCTGTCGGTATTAATTAGATATATTTCGTTCTTTGACATGATTTCTTCCTTAATAACGTCTTAAAACTGGTGAATCCGTGCCTAAAGCTTAAACAACCAATATTATATCAATAACCACAAAATGAATCACAAGTTATGATACATTTGAAACAATTTGGAGCAAAACTATCGTCCATTCTCAACGACACCGATGTGTTTAATTTCAATAGTAACAATATAAAAATACGGCAATGTCACCACACAGGATGTTACACGTCAAATAATGAACTACATTCACATTGTAATTTTATTGTCGAAATTATGCTAGCCAAGGTTAGATTCGATAGCAATTGGGGACTTCGGAATTTCAAGTAATTATTTGACAATCCTTGGGCCTACGTTTAGTCACAGAGTTCTTGTGCTTGAAGAATGTCAATAAAATAATTAAACTCTCTCTTTTTCTCTCTCTCTCTCTCTCTCACACAGAGTATAAATACTAACTGGAGCCGTAGACTGACCCAAGAAGGCCGGGTTTTTATTATCCGGGCGGAAAATCCAATTTGATAAGCCTCATTTTTGGCTGGAATTCGATTCGATGCCCGACAACTTTAACTTACTCCATATCATATCTTGGAATGCACAAGCTTGTTGGAGAGTGGGTGTCACTAGTTACATGACTGTCTACTCTTGAGGATACAATTGCAGGGATACAATAATGAACTTATGTATGTGGCTAATTAACAGGACACAAACGTAGTTCTATAAACTGATATAATGTAATTGTGCCATGAGTCACTTGTAGGCCAGCATTACCCGTTGGGAAAACTAATTCTAGGATAATAAGGAAGACTGCTAATGCGCTGACATATTTATTTATACTTATCCATGTAACTATTAGTTTCTGCCTTGCAAATGTACTGCATATATAAGACTTATTATTTATTTCTTATTATTTATTTATTTAAAAATCAAAGCAATATTATTCATAATTTCGCTATTTTTTTCAATGAAAAGAAATAAATTGCACAAGTAGTTACATTCAGCTCTCCAAATAGAAAAGCAATTGGCGAGAGATAATAATCTTTGTTACGATATCGATCATCGTATTTACTTATACACCACTTTGTACTGACATCGACAGCCTCCGTAGCGCAGTTGGTTAGACGCCGCCTGTGAAACGAGAGGCCGCGGGTTCGATTCCCGCACCGAGAGAAATGTTTGTGCAGGCCCACAAATATTTCTTCCGGGTCTGGGTGTTTGTGAGACCGAAAAGTCTCTCGTAGTTCCTGATACCCACGACACAAGACTCGATCTTAGTGTGGGGTCAGGACTATGTATGTGACTGTTGGGTGTATTTATTATTATTATTATCGATGCTGTAGAAACGTAATTATTACTAATATCAATTCATTAAAAAATCGCCAACAGGAGATAAGTGCATCGCACACAAAAATAAACATGTCCAGCTTATGACAGGTAACCGCAGTTAAAATGTAAAACTATAATATCATAGTAAACAATAATTCAACGACTTACATAATTGGAATATGCATAATATGTACATACATACATAAACTCACGCCTATCTCCCAGAACGGGTAGGTAGAGGTGCAGGTAGCAACCAGTAGGTACACCCACATTTCGCCTTGTGAGTGCCGTCCCACGATGTGATAGGAGGCCGGCCTATCGCCATATCGGCCACAAATTCCTGACTCCGGGCAGACGCGACTAGAGACGACTAGAACTAATCGCGGGATTGATCTGAGACGCCGCAGACGGATAAATCTATCCAAGCATGAAGGCATATTTTTTATAAAGCGACATACACCACGCCACGATAATGCGACGATATTAAAACTGATGGTAATGTGTAGTCTAGAAAGAGTATGGATACCACACTGCGAGATGGTTATCGCTCGCCGTTCGATACATTTACACCAGATGATTGTATCTGGATATCCACGGATGAAACAGGATCGCGACACTTTTACATTAGAATAGGAAGAATATACACAATAAAATAATAATCCGAGCGAGTACCAACTACCAGCATAAATATTTAGGTTAGCTTATAAATTACTTACATGGATTTTAGAAGCAACCGTTGCAACCGCTCAAAATAATGTATAGAAGAAATAACGTCCTAATACCGACACAAACAAATACCAACTGTCCATATTACGTAAAGGAAAATTAAATGTTTAAATATATTCCCGTATCAGCAGGACACTGTATTTATTCATCAAACAAAATGCCTTTAGTCTATACAATTATTAGTTTTAAAAGTAAGTTTGTTTGTCATTTAGTCGGATTGAGGGTCTTTGCACTGTAGTGGTACATACCAGGATTGTGCTATGAACGTATTTGTACTGCACTGTACTGTATCAGCCCATATACGTACCACTACAGGGCACGAGTCTCCTCGAAAATAAATAAATCGAGAATACGATTGAGAGTGGTTAGGCCATATAACCGTATGCACGTGAACGTGTGAACGTAGTATCAGGTGATAAAACGGTCTAATGGCAGCTTTACGTAAGCTTATGCCTGTATCCCGAAAAGGTAAGCAGAGAGATCAGTACTAAAACAGATTTTTTTATTTTATGAAATGAAAAGAAAAGAAAATATTTTATTGAATCTTTAAAATGTAATACATTATTTAGATTCGGTCACTTTTGTTCTCTACCACTCAGTTCACAAGGCTGTGAAGTCATCCATGAGGGAGAATATTTTGGCTTATAATAGTTATTTTCTTCTCGCTATCCACACAGAAATGTATTAATAATAATCGGTATTAATAAATGTATTAATAATCTTGATTTTTTTACTGTCGCTTGAAAATGCTGAAATTGTTACAGTCAAAGCTATGTATCTAACCTAGTCTTGTAAACAGGTAAAAAATTACATATAATGTTATAAATCAATTATTTAATATTGTTTTTACTTTATAGTTATTTATACTTCGACTTTTATGCAACCTTATGCCTAAACAACGTAGTTTCTCCAGAGTTCGGTTATTACTGTAAGATGGTGAATGAAAACCACCTCTTTATAATCTTCTTGTTTTATCGCAGTGAATGGCGAGATGAGACTGCTGTTCGCCTGATGGTAATCAATAAAACCGCTCGTGGACATTAGCAAAAACAAACAACACCATAAATTACAAAGCAAATAAGGAGATCTTATTGCACCTAGCTATAATATATCCCTACAATAAGTGCAAGTGGCAAGGATCAATTATCAATTACGATCTGAACGAAGTTAAATGCATTACAGGGCGTTCAACTCAAAAACAATGATTATGAAAATACCAATAAAATCATTTTCACCGATTCAGTGTTGAGTCTCTTAACACTTGCAAAATTTCTAAAGTTTGAAGCCTATGGTGACTAATTTTCCATACTTTTGGATTATAAACAGACAATTTTTAATCAATCGTGAATTTCATAATAGTAGAAAAATTACCAAAGCGTATGTCGTTTATAAGGACTTCGCTCCATATTTTTTTTCTTGTATTATTTTTGGGTCATTATTAATTTGAAAAACAAGCCACAAGTAAACTTTTCCAAATTGAAGAAGCTCCACATTTCCATCAAAATTCATTTAAACCATCACCTGACGTCAAGTACTCAAGTTAATTTGATCAAATCACGCCAACATTTATCCAAGGTTTCCGAGGTCCCGGCGCATCAATCATGTCCAATGCCGCTCCCGCAGATAGGGTATTGTTAACGGCGAGATGGCACCGATCTCGTCCCGAATTGGCCAATTGCCGGTGTCACTCCCAATTGACATCGTTGGCCAATGAATGCACGCTTACGAAACAACAATGCACAGGATCTGCGACTGAAGACGCATCTTGTACCCAAGATGGTTCTTGAGAAATTAGTTGATCATTGGACAATGGTGAAAAGCTTTTCACAATACAGAGTCGAGATGCATTTGAAATACCGAGCTAACCGTTAGCTTGGAATGATTATGTTATGAATTTACTGCTGGGGTCATGACCGTATGAATAGGTACCAGCATGGAATGATAAACGTTACAACTGATAGTAGGCCTCAAGGCTATGTATTAGGGTAGCAGCCATTCACAATTGCGCTACTGATATTCATTTTGGAGACACTGGTGCGTTGAGAGTGAGTTCAAGGAACAATTTCTTTAGCTTGGTTAAGTAAATCTCCTTGTGGTCAGCATTATCGGACACCTCAACCTCTAATCCGAGAGGACGTAAGTATTTCTTCCACACTACGAAACTAATTATTAAAATAGATAAAGTTGTTTCATTGCCGAAGCTGATAATTTGGTGCTGTTCTCTCCCTTAAATTTAATTTCATTTTAGGTATTAATTTAAAATTTCTTCAGTAATAAAAATATATTAATAACTGCACGAAGCCGGATATAGATTATTTCCGATTTACCCCTCCGGATTTAGCTCACGGCTCAAGACCGCGTATAGTGTTCCCCTCGGTGCGTATCAACCTAAACTGAATGTTGAAAGGTTTCTCGAAACCGGAGAAACAATCCCAAAAAGTTTTAGTTTTCTTTTTATAATAATTTAAAGATTATGGATAAAGACAATAAAGACTTTAAGCCTGTGGTTATAAAAAAAATATGTTAGTAAATTAGCCTTCAATAGGTATAGGGTATCAACCATCACGACTTCTAATTACAATAGCCTTTTATATGGTATTCAAATACATGTGTCTTTCATCGAGGATACCAGAAGCTACATGGGACAATATTGGTCCTATTAATAATAAATAAATAAATAACACCCAACAGTCACATACATAGTCCTGACCCCACACTAAGATCGAGTCTTGTGTCGTGGGTATCAGGAACTACGAGAGACTTTAATAAACTGAAAATACTGGCTCCCGAACAAGGCAAATACGATTATGCCCAAAACCTCCTCCACATAATCTAGACATCGGAGCCCAGTAAGGCACATCATATGCCTATTGTTTGTTATTTCACATTCAGATACACTGAGTCTTAGATATTTATTTTAACATACTCGTGACTACATTCCGCAGAGTGGTACTACCGTTCATTTGTTTGTTATACATAAATGATTACACAAACAACATTCAACAAACTATCCATTGATTGAGCAGTGAACGTCATAATAAATATCAGTAAGAATTTCTACGTACTATAGGTAATTGAGTAGGACATATAGTATATTTCTAAGTATAAACTCACTTACAGATGCAAAAACACATCACTCTAATTGCAGAAGTTTGCTAAGTAACAGCAGAAAATAAAATAATATTAGTTGTATTATTTATATAATATAATAATAATAATTTATCACCAGAAATAATCTTCAAGAAAACCATTAACCTATTCCACCTCTTCTATATTCCATCAACCATTTCCTATCTACAAAGTAAGACATTAAGAAGGAAAGAAAGAAAATGATTGCTGCTATGAACAAAATCTCAATGCAACTCATCAGCCGATGACATCATTTTAAAATTTTTTTGGAGTTGTCAATTTTGATGACATATAAACAGTTTCAGACACCTTTTGTGGCACGTGTGCGATCATAAACTAAGCTTTTGAACAAAGCCGCCCACACAATCAAATCTGCAACTCCGAGTAAGATTGAAGACTCACTGGTGTGACACCAAGCTTTGTAGTTCACGAAGTCTCTGCGAGACACTTTTAAATCCGTAAACTAAAAATTTGATGGAAAGTAAGTAAGAAAATTTGGAAACAAATAACTCTCCCATTCCCATTACTCAAAGAAAAAAAAAACATTATATTGTACTAGGACTATTATTATAAAATATAAAGACAAATAAACTTGTAGGAAGTAGAAGTTAATATCCACCGTTAAATATTTACGCAAATTTTCTAGTATATTCTTGTGAAATATTAAATCTTTGAAATACTTAAAGTGTGTCTCCGTACAAAGCAGTGTTACATCAACATTTTCTAAGCTTGAATGTAGGAAACAATGGCTCACCTAAATTCAGATCCACGAATGAAGAGTACTTTAAGGCGACCGAATAACGGGAAAGCTATCCAACACGGACTCTCATACCAATGTCAGAAAATAAATGTAATTTCAACAATCCGGCCGAACAACCCAGTTACTAGACACTAGTAAATCATTGATACTTGCGATTTTTCATAATATGTACATATTTAGTTATTTGATGGCATCAAATAAATCTATACTTTGATGAGCACAAGCCAGCTCGACAATTGATAAGAGGCAGATATAAAATATAAATGACCTAGTGATAATGAACTGTATGTAAAAATAATAATAAATATATGAAGTAATAGCTTCAGTAGCTTAAGTCCGATGTGATGGACTAAGATCGTAAGCCCTTGATAGCAGAATAATATAAAGAAAACCATATTATTGTACACTCTTAAACATACAGTACACCGTTGAGCCGTATTTGCCGAAAACGCAGTTTCGCAAAATAGGTCAGCCTATATTCTAAACCACAATACCATACATAAGGATCAATGTACATGACAATAGAACATACGCGACCCAAATGAATGTGAATACGAATCAAGTGGCACGTGGCCGTGATTGTGCGAGTGACGCGCCTGATGCTGAGGTTACCGATAAAATGTGACCCTGTGATGTGCACATGTGCGACGACCTATTGCCATCCGCGTTTTATTGTAGATTGATAGATAGATGCTGGATTTCTTCATACCTCTCTATGTATGAACTTGGCTGACATGAGGCAGGTCTAACGGCTTTGATATATTATAGATATCATATATGGCAAATTTATCGTAGAATACGTTTCTCCCAGTTACTCCCTGACAGTTCACAGTTTACTAAATTCATTGACTGATTACCATGTGTAGTATTTTAAAAAATCGTGCATAGAATCAGAAAGCAGTGTTTTGTTTATTTTAGAAAGCTTATTTTGTCCAATTGAATTTATCCTCTTAAATACAAAGTTACCGTTTTAAGCCTTCCGTACCTCAAAAGGAAAAAGGAAACCTTACTGTAACACTCTGTTGTTTGTATGTTAAAACTTTTTCTTAATTTAATTTTCATTTGTGACGCAACAGCCTAACTTTTTTCTTGAATAACTTTTTAGTACGATTTGTTGACCGTGACACAATTTATTAATATTTTGTCAAAACCCTTTCCACAACAGATTCTCTGCAAATGCTGTTTAAAATAACAGGGGGATTTGAAGCTTGGTTTATTTCTATAATTTGTTAGCAGTATTCCCCATTCGGTAGCGGACTTTCTGTGGTTTCATTTTGTTAGCAGTATTCTGCTTTTGTCAGTGGACTTTCAGTTGGTTGATAATGATAGGATGATTCATTACCGCAAGCAATGAACCTAATCGTCAATAATTTAGGTCTAAAACCGTTAAAAATAAGTATGTCGCCGATGTATTAGAACCGTGAAGTCAGCGATAGTGTGTGACCCTGCGAATATCTGTACTTGTTTACCTCGACTATCCACAAGCAGTTTTATAAATGTGATGTACATGATGTTAAATCGTAGTAAATTGAAGTTTTGGAAGACCACATATACATGAGTGATAATATTCAAAGGTATTTTAGAAGTTAGAACGTGAGAAATATTATGGAATATTTTAGCGTTCTTAAAGATCTTAAAGAAATCTCGATGGATACCACTTTCCGTTCGCTGGTTGATCCTTACTATTGAGACCAACCTTTCGCATCTCTTAAAAGACTATTTATGATATATGATGTTTTATAATATCATTTTTAATACATCAGTAATCAGACTCAGCTGTTAGCTAAATGAATCTTCAAACGAACTCACGTTACTACTACTACGACGTTGAAGAACCCTAATGAAGTGAGATTATCCGTCAAAAAACTCACATATATTACATACGCCTTCTTGCAACACATTAGATCTCGCGTTCAGGTTTCCCAAGAGCATCAAGTTTAGCATTACAGTTCAGACTTTGCATAATAAGGGCGTGTCACAACAGGTTCGTTTAGCGGTCAAGGCGAACGCGGCGGGTGCGCGGCGCCGTATCGGCTTACACCCGACAACACACCTGGCGAATAATGCGTCCTGTTTCCACTGTCTTGCAAACGCACACGTACTTCTTATACCAGGTGGTAGTGTTGGAATAAATAGCAATGTCAATCACAAATAGGAAGTAAAGTCGATAGTAAGATTTCACGTGTTAATAAGCTTTTTGCGATTTGCGATTGTGATTCACAAAGCAGATCAGCTAATATTTTTACACGATCTCGTGTAATCTATGAAAGAGTTTTTTTTTTATGAACCCATTTCAAGAAACAGTCAATTTTGTGTGTAATTTTAAATGTTTAAAAGTTTTATAATATATGATCAGGTTTTTTGTTTACAATTTGTCTGGAGGGCAATAAGCAATCATCGAAATATAGAGCATGCTAGGGGCTATGCTAATGTTAATTTGAAATAGCAATAATTCTATTAGTACCAGACGGTGAGGGAGCTTACAAAATTGGGTTTAATGGCGAGTGATTATCCTTTTGTTTTAGTTAATGACTACATCACATGTTAAGTGCATAGATTAGCATTCTAAAAAAACATTGCATGGAAAATTAACACCGCTGAAAAAACCCACAGATAGATAAGTTAACGATGTATGAAAAAAGTTTGATACAACTAAAAAGTATAACTAGGAATAAATCAAGTGGACCAAAGAAGACCAACAAGAATTCAAAATGGTTTTCTAAAACAGTAATATAGACTTAGTCGAAACAACCAGCTGATGTAATACTGTATATGTTATGGGCCAAGTGATTAATCGGGCATTATTCATAATGCCCGGGCAATATGAATAATGCCCAATAAGAGCAGGCAATGTGATTATAACCAATCAATTTATCACATTGCCCGGGCATTATGAATAATGCCAAGTGCCTATTGGGCAAAGTAATGTAAAGCGAATCAAAATCAAAACAATGAGCCGAAGTGGTAGAATTTAGAATAGGGCAGCACGAGGGGGTTGGTTGGCAGGAGTGGAGGGGGAGGGGGAGTGTCGCACCTCCCCTGGTACTACTTGTTGTGAATACAAATTAGCTTCTGCATCGTCTCCGGCGCAACGGGAAGTTCAGCCCCTTCGCCCTTGCGTAACAAAAGATAGGCACCCATGGTCACCTCCGCAGCTTCGGCTTGCTGGTCGCCTCCGGCGACCAGCCTCAGACGCTACGGCTCGCACGGTTGCCTATCCTTCGTTACAGCGGGGACTGCTCTTCCTCCGCGCCTCCGGCTTTTTATATACACTCTAGGGTTGGTAGCCAAAAGACTACGTGAAGTCGGGGTGTCCCGAGTCGGTTTTGGGGCACAGTTGAACTAACTGATCCATAAAGTGGGTACACTAATTTTCTTCTGAAGATAATGTTTCGGACGTTAAGAAACAACTAAACATAAGCAGGTCAATACAACCTGTCTTATTTATGGGTCTATCGCAGATGCGACAATGCGGCAGCCCACCACGTAAATTCATCACCTATTAATCACATTGCCCGATCATCATGTAGCCATATTCATAATGCCCGGGCTATGTGATAAATAGGTGAGTATAGATTGTAATTAATCACTTGGCCTGATATGGCTCGGCAATATTCATACTGCGCGGGCATTATGAATACTGCCCGTATTAATCACTTGGCCCATAACATATACACTAATACGTGTGTAATACACTACGGAGCGTCTCTACCACTTAAACGATAAGCTACTTTACTGAAGCATAAGCCACTTCGCTTCTTAAGTATAACACTTACGGCATTTTAGGCACCGCCTTTGTCTTGATACAGGGGATGCAAAACGAATGGCCATCCTCTAAATTTTACCATCACTACAGCAAGACCCATAAGGTGTATTGACAGAAAATCTTACATTTATATTGTAGTGGAAGGAAAGCCAGATTTAAAGAAAGATCAAGGTCTAATAAAACAATGACCTTTTGAACAAAACAACAATAGCAATGCAATAATTAATTCCGCTGGACCGTTTTAATTGCGAAAAACTCAAAAAGTATATTGGCATGGGACTGCCGTCCGATGCCAATGGATACTCTGCCTGGGCGGCATTGGCACTTACCATCAGATGCAATGCCGCCACTATGCCAGCCATTATAAAAAAAAAATGAAAATGAAAATAATTTATTGAATCCATTAAAATGTTCAACATCATTCTAGATTCAGTCATTTTTTCATCTACCACCCGGTTCGGAAAGCGGTTTTCACTAGAGAAGAACTGGCAAGAAACTCTAGTGTTGCTCTTTTCAAAACCAGTTTACAATGTAGTGAATTATTACAAAATATACAAGTTGGTTTAAATCAGAGCAGTTTAATAATAATAAGTTGTAAATTTACAATAAATATTTTTGATACTAACGAATATTATTATATTATAATTACTATGACTGAGTGAAGCGAAGTCGCCCAGAACGAAGAATCAGTATACTCTTTTTCGCCAAAGCAGTGAATAATTGTGAAAGCCTTATGTAATCCATCAATCAATCCGTTACAATGTAAGCAAATCGGATAGACCAGTCTACGCAAGCAGCACCCGTTCACGAGTATTTAGGTTGATGATACTTCGTTATATACTTTTTTATAATCTATTTGGCAATGTCAGGTACATTCGACCTTCAAATCCGCAACAAACCCTCTTTTTAATATTATCCCTACGAATTTCTCAGGGGAGTCGTTAAATTGGTTGAAAGGCCCCCTCAACCCAATATTAACACTGCTTTGAGATAACCTTTTTTTACTCGACTGTCACCAAAGGGGAAATACGTATTTTAGCTTGTGTAGTTATGTCAATGCATTCCTATTGTTCAATACTACAATTTAAATATTTAGATGAGAACGTAATTTTCAATTTTATTACCTTTTTACCTAATATTTTACTGGAGTTAAGATAATTATTATTCTATTGAAACAGCAGCTTAAAAATTATCTTTGTGCAGCAGAGCATTCGACTTGCGAGTTCAAACTCCGCACAGATATATTGATCATATGGGATTGGCTTTCGTAAAATTCTTGTACGTGAAGAGTTCATTGCAAGTTATTTAACAAATGTAACACTATACCTGCTGTTTCATAACGTGAGGCGCTCAAGAAGAAAAACACCTGTCTACGTATCTTAATTTCACGTTTGTACTCACATTGAACACAGCCAAAAAACACATGAACCAAACTCGGTTCGGCCAACCACAACTAAAGCTTACACTTAGCCGTTAGATAATTTCGGGCAGCTCGACAGACGAGTGTTATAAATCATTCGACCGCTCCGTGGTTCTATCATTAAAGGTGATTAGAGCAGGATGGGTCGAATTATAGGCAGGCTGCGTGTGGGCCTCGAAATACCGCGGTCACTATCCGGGTTTGCGAGCACGTGCATTTGGAGCCCTGAAGGCAATGTTTTGGTAAAGACATCTTGGAATTAATACATTGTTTTGATTAATTTGCTGAATATTTTCAGAGTATTTTCAGATTGAGCCTTTCTAAGTGCAAGGGTACGTATGCAAAAGTAGACAATTTATTATAACTTCGTCGGCGAAGTTTAACTTCGTTGAATGCCAATATTTGTGTTGTGGCAGATTTACCTATGTTCATCAGGAAATATTAAGGATTGTAATGATGATAGTATTTTCAAATCTGTTCAATGGTTTCAGAGCATATTCAATGAAAACAATCAAATCTATCCTCTTTATAATATTAGTTTAGATGACGAAAATTGTTGATAAATTGAAACAATACTCATTCCAATAAAGTATAAAACACTAATGCATTAGTTTTTTCTTTCATGTTTCTACCAAAACGCATATCATTTTAATACCAATTTAGACTTCAATATTGCAAAATATAAGCTTAGTATTAAACACTAACTACATAATAACGTACTTGAATGAAGTTTGGCTGTAATTTGGCGTGATACAAATATAATTATTTCCGAACCAATTTAGATTACAATTTCAAACTTGTTTCCTCTTAGAAAGTCTAGCAATAAATTATAATCAGCCATTGTGTCTCACACAAGAACATTTGAGTGAAATGTCAGTGACCTTAAAAGTGTTTGGGTGCAAATTTGAAATCATTATTATTGGTCAATAAAGTGTGGGTAGAATATGAATGCCTAATTAGGTTTTTCGACGGAAACTAATTTAAGTTTTAAGTTTTTGTATGTGTCTCAATTACTGAATCACAATAAAATGAATACCAGTTTAAAGATAATTAATTTTAAGTTTTAAAAATACGAATAATTATAAAATATAAGATTATTAATTAATGAGATACCGACGTTATTGACAATAGTAAACCCAGTTTTTTTAACGCCACTACCCCTATCGAGACTGGTCATTCAGTCTGACGTCAGAAGGACACAATAACTATATTAGTTAACTTTATATCCGGTTATATCTATTTTAATTATTTAGTAACAGTAAAAAATACGAAATGATAAAATAGTTTTCGAAGATAGCTGCAAAGTGCGTATGATTAAACGCGAAAATCTCAGAAAACTCCAATATGGGATTTAAAAAACCTTCTAAGTCCAGGTAGCTCATTTATTTAAGATGATTTTAAGCTCCCAAATATCACGCTACGATGCCGAAGCGGTGAACAGTGACCGAAAACGTAAACCAATAGGAAAAATGGTGTTCATGAACATCTAAGAAATAGATACACGTCGAAACATGGCCCCTATGAACAGCAGGTTAGCTACTGTTTATAAAATCCTGTGGTAATTAACTAAACTGCACATTGTTTAAACATCATAGCCTGCTATTAGTTTTGTGAATGTCTGAAATTCACACAGAAACTTTAAACAAGTGTGTTTCACTTTCACCAGACACCCATCATTGAATCAAAACTGGTATAGAAAGCTTACAAGCCAAAAACATTGTGTTAAAGTGGATTCTTTACATTGTTGACTAGACATTTCATGCACAATTCATACTCATTTTTATATCATTTTGAACTTAATTTGACTTAATTGACAGCCTCCGTAACGCAGTTGGTTCGACGCCGCCTGTGAAACGAGAGGCCGCGGGTTCAATCTCCGCATCGAGAGAAATGTTTGTGCGGCCCACAAATATTCCTTCCGGGTCTGGGTGTTTGCGAGACCGAAAAGTCTCTCGTAGTTCCTGATACCCACGACACAAGATTCGATCTTACTGTGGGGTCAGGACTATGAATGTGACTGTTGGGTGTCATTTATTTATTTATTTAATTGTAAAACTAAGATAATCAGCAAAAGGTATTAATGTTTTTTTTTTATTGCAGTGAATGGCGAAACGAGCATGCCGTTCGCTTGATGGTAAGCGATGCGACCGCTCATGAACAGTAGCAAAACCAAACAACACCTTGAATTACAAAGTATTGCTTGGCATTCCACTGCGCTCGGCATCCTGAGACATAAGATTAAGTCTCAATATGTCCAGTAATTACTCGAGCTACAATGTCCGTCAATCCGAAACACAACAGTGCATTTAAACTGCTGTTTGACGGGAGAAATAGACATTGCGGTGGTACCCACCAAGGCAGCCTCTCACATATGAAAGACCTAGCACCAGTAAAATTGCTTGCTTTTAAATATCATTTAAAAATAATCGGTAGGTTAGGTAGGTACTACAGTTGTCTACCGAGTAGACAGTAGTGACAAAAATTACAAGTCAATTATAATCTGCACAACATACCACTTTTAGGAGCACAACAATCTATTGATATGATAATCTCAGGCGAAACCCATTGGTCCCCTTATCTTTTAAGAATTACATACATGTACATATTCATTGTTATAATTATTAAATGACTTCTTCTATTGAGAAGAAAAACATCAAACTATCAAGAGTTTTATAGGATTGTTGCGAAGGTATATGAACTCTAATTTCCCAGACATGTATGATAGACTATTACAGTATCCTTTATAGCAGTATAGAATGCTTGTGCTAATATTATCATTATACAATATGTACTCTATTACTTCAGTGAAAAACAGGTGTTTTTTGCAAAAGATTTTAAATTGCATACACACTAACATAACATGAATATTAAATAATAAAAAAAATTTTAACTTTTTAATGAGATGTGTAGACAAAGGAATACAAACATAAGATATCATTAACAATTTATTATTTTCTCACAATAAAACTTATTAGCACTGTAACCATTTAAATTTATTACATGAAACAATGCCCTTGACAAAAATTTGTAATTCAGAATGTCTTATGAATTTATATCTCAGTACAAATAACTTGAGTATATGTTATCCACAAATATGAATAGAAATGATAGAAAAAAGTTTTTTTTTATAAATACATGGAATAAATATTTTGGTGGCCTCCATGGTGCAGTTGGGTAGACACTGACTGTGCGCAAACGCGAGATCATAGGTTCGATCCCCACACCGGAACAAATATGTGTGTGAACCACAGGTAATTGTTTTGGGTCTGGCTGTTTGTGAGAACGAAAAGTCTCTCATAGTTTCTGATACCCACAACACAAGACTCGATCTTAATGTGGGGTCAAGATTATGTATGTGACTGTTGGGTGTATTTATTTATTTATTATGTATTTAATTATGGATACTTAATGGAATGTAATAAATAATGTAAGATATGGTCAATAAATGTATAAATAAACAATGCAATGAATTCATAATTGCTGTTATAGCCATATTTAACCATAATATACACACATTTTCTGTCTTTCTTACATTGGTTACACACCTTTAGGTGTCCAAACTATTTGTGAACCCATAATAAAAAACAATTGATCGCAGTTTCAGGTACATGCAGAACATGTACCTAAAACTGGATGTGACTTTTCAAACCTACAACACCCACATCCAAAACTAATTAATGACCACATTGACAATTGTGTCAGTGTGGGGATCATTCCGTTAGCCTCTCATTTAGCTAGCTTGTATTACAATTTATTTGAACTATGAATTATCACCTGACATAAATGATGTCAAATTTAGTTATAGAGTAGGCCAACCAACTGTATTGTATAACTGTGCTGTAATGGAATTTTACATAGATTCTAAATTCAAATTCAAATTTGTTTCTACAAATGTCTATAGTGACTTTTCATTATTTTAAGCATCACTGTAATTTTAGTAAATATTGTTCTTAGAACCAAGTAAATACTTTTAATGATTAATGGGTTTTTTTTGTTATCGTAATTGTTATCAACTGATATAAAGGCCAATGTTCAATGTTAGTTCAATCTTTATCAAAATATATAACACTGATTTACATTCAATTCAGTTAAGATTCATACTATTCCAGATATTGCAATTTATATTTTCTGGAAATATATTATTATTATTTTTTTATATTTCAATGAATGACGAGATGAGGAAGCCGTTCACCTGATGGTAAGCGATACAACCGCACATAAGCAGTAGCAAAATTCCACTGCACTCGCCATCCTGAGACATAAGATTTAAAATCTCAATATGTCCAGTAGTTACTCTGGCTACAATGTCCTTCAATCCGAAACACAACAGTGCATTTACACTGCTGTTTCACTTAAGAAATAGACATTGCGGTGGTACCTACCCAGATGACCTCTCACATATGAGAGACCTACCACCAGTATATTGTTATCTGCTAATATTCTCATAGAAGATATATTTATCTTAACTTGGCAGGAAATATTTAAATTTTATATTATTATAATGCATTACTAATATGTAGTACTGAAGGTTCAGCCCTTGCATAAAAAAATCAAAACACCAGATATTTAGATCATAATAGGCACCAAAGGAATAACACAAGTTAGGATCATTAACATAAATATTATAACATTACAAAAACAATTGAAGGTCTCAATAATCACATGAATATGAATGGAATGATCATCACGTGGAAGGTTTATTTATTCGTACTTTACAATTTAATTTACGCAAAACACTTCCGTTGCGTCATAGTGGATTATTACCTGGTTATATGGAATTAAAGCCTAACTTTTCACGTATCGGAAAAAACATCGTTAAGCTCGACCTGCTGATCTTAGATGAATAAACAATCGACCTACTTTGACTTACTTTTTTTTCACAGCCACCAAATTGGCGAATACAAAAATAATCATTAAAACATATATTTTACACAATTACAAGCATCGTGATGTGCACTTACCGAATTATTTTGTTGTCGTTTCTAATGCAATCGGTTTTTTATACCCTTTGTGTTACAAATATGTTTTTATTGCTAAAATATAAATGTCTCTGTATCAGTCTGTCGCAAGAACGTCTTTTACCACAACATTTATTAAATAATACACAAATTGTCACATCCACACGCGTAAATTAAAAATTCATAGGTTTATTACATTCCGATGAAATTAACGCAATGATCGTAAATAATACACGAAAATAATACGCAAAACAACACAGCACAACCATGCAACGTCAAAGAAAAGTAACCCGTATCGCGGTTGATTCGGCTCTCTGCAATTTATTTTGATTTTACATCGCTACATCAAGTTGTGGATATTATCTGTGGCAACGCGTGAGATAGATGAACAAATACTCGGCACGATGACGCATGTTAGAAAAGGATAAATATAGATATTTCAAGGGGCCATCTGTGACATTTCACATAAGCGCCGTACCTAATGTCATTTTACGCGACGCTACCAACATAATAAGACAAACGTTCCGTTTCACGGAGAAACTATAACAACTGTGTAATATAAAAAAGTAATAAAATTATGATTATATTGTATTTTAAATTCATCAATTTCTTTGAAGATTAGTTTATTTTAAAATATGAAAGTAACAAAAAGTAAATAATTATAAAAAATAAATAATGACATAGGTACGCAGTATAAGGTCAAACATTGTGTTTTTACTATAAACGAAAAATATTCCACCATCATTTCGTATGCATTCATTTCATCTAAGTATCACGTAATTAATGTAAGGTGCAAATGTAGTAAATGTAAAAAATATGAGGAGAATACATTTTATTAGTCAGGGCAATTCTATTTTAAATTTAACAGACCGATTACATTATTTTTAAATAACAACTATTATTTCGATTTTCTTCATTTTTAAAGTTATATCAACCTAATACTTTTAATATCACAAAATAAGTTGAACTATAAAGTTTGGATCAGAAATATGACAGATACCTATTACCTACTCAAGTTGTAATCTCGGCAACGATACCAGTCTGGCAGTAAGCCCGCTACCTGAGTGGGCGAATTCCAGGAAATGGAAGCGGATGCTTCGGGACGGCCTACTAGCATTTTATTTCTATGATCGTGCGAATGCTTTATAATTAACATTTAGTTATAGCAATGAAATATATGATCAATTTATCAACTTACATTTTTCATTTATTTTATTTCCATTTATTTACTAATTTTTTTAACACAGAAGAATACAATTTCCCTCGATTATTTTGTTTTCAACTCCTGCTATTTTATTTATTTCTGATTTATTTCAATAACGATCGAGTCAAAAGTGTCCCTAAGAGATTCTGTTAATTCTGGTTCAGTGTTAATTTAATGTGGACTATTGTTACAAGTTGCTTTCGTGATATCTACTTTAAAAATACAAATAAATATTCTGCAATTTAGGTACCAATAAGGAAAAATCCATATTATTCCATCAAAAACTATTAATTAAACATTATGATGCGCAATCTGAAATTCCTTAATTATTTAAAGACTAGAAAAAGATATGAAGATAGTCCTAAACGACTGCACTGATAACATCATCCTAACTTCTTAATGATTCAAAATATAAAACCGGAGGCCGGAACTGTATTCATCGTAGAGACTTCCTACCTTGCCTGTTCCAAGAAATATCTCATCTGATGTCACATATTCTTATGTTAAACATGAATCATTGTAAAAAGTGAATTGTAATTTAAAATAACTAATTACACAAATGTAATACTAGTGTAATGGATTTTTTATAGGAAACTATAGTCAAATTTTATACGACGTGCTTAAGTTATATGCGAACAAACGAACATACAAAAGAGCTAACAATACCTTAATTTTTGAAATAGGAAAACAAAACTATCAGTAAAAAACATTTTGTTGCTAAATTACGGAAATCTCCACGAAATCCCAGTACATCAAGTCAAAACTAATTCGCGCAGTAGATTGATGACTTTCATCATCATCATCATCGTCGTCATCAGCCTATACTGTTGTCCACTGCTGGACATAGGCCTCCTCCGAATTACGCCACTTCACCCCGTCTTCGGCTTGTCGCATCCAGTATTTGCCAGCTTTCGCAAATCGTCACTCCACTTAGCTGTAGGGCGTCCTACACTACGCTTGACAAGACGCGGTCGATGCCTTGCCGAAATTTTATCAAAAGTTAATTAGGGCTAATACGGCTCCATCGAAATCATTGGTTGCGATCACTGACCAAAATCATGAGTAATTTATAACATCCACTAGCGTACCATTGCGACAGCAAAGTGTAATGGTCTAATCAGCTGGTCTGAATCTAATTCACGAGTTTATGACTCAACTACTACCGTTTATTTCAATTTCGCAGCTGAATGACCGTTACGTGACGAGTAGTAAAGTGTCTAGAAGACAATTACCCCTCGCGTCATCGGGCCCTATAACTCTACTATGTGATAATTTGCTATTCACGATTTTCTCGTATTTTATGTTGAATATAACTGATAGTTTGCGTTCAAAATTACGTCGGTTATATTTACAAATTGTTTGTTATTGTAAATATTATGGTACAAAATATTAAATAGCGTATTAGTTTTGTCGAGTTCTTACGGTTATATTTATTTAGACATAGACGAAATAAAATGAACATAAAAATCGGAAGCTTTTCATCCAATCAATTGATAAAATCCAAGTCCTACGTAACGATTAAAAAAAAATTAAATAGGGTTGTAACAATAATATTAACAAATGGAACAGTCATTTGTTATCAGCTGATTTACAAGGCTCCGTGCTTATACCTTTCCCTGTTTACTTGACACCCTTTTAGCAAACAAAGGTTCAATAAACACGGGCATGTAAATACGTAATAAAAGTTACCGCTAATTCGCCGAATCATACTAACCTAGACAGATAAATTAGAGCTTCTTTCGAATATGGTGACGTAAAATACAAAATATCCAGTGGCCAGTTATCTACGTCCCGAATCATTCGTTAGGGGTCAACACTCTCACACTCCATGCCTTATGGGGAGGGCTAACTGAATTATACTTCATGAATCGTTGCCACATGGGAACAGTTCAACGTTTACCGAACGGACATATCAAGTTACCGAGAATGGACAGTATTGGATACTGTACTTTTTTATGTCGTATTCTATATTCAAACGAAAGTATTGTGGACAGACAGTTAAGTCCAAACGTGGACACTTAATTTTACATACTTAACACACGAGTTATTTTAATTTCTTGTGGAAAGTTTTTGATGATGTTGTTGAATATGCATTCAAACGAAGTTAAAAAGAGTAATAAAGTATTTTTTGTGTCATGAGAAAAGCTGTCAGGCACCCATTTCGATACCCCAGGGAGGCCTAAACGCGTATGTTATGTTACTGACCTTCCAGCCTGGCACACCGCGGAATGCGGATTATGCGGCCGAGCTCAGCCGGGTGTCTAACAATTCTACACCAACATACCAACTAAAACGCCTTGATGACTGCCGCGCATATTTTATCAGACGACACTGGATACCTGAGGGCGATAAGTGCCCCGATTTCTTCCTCGTTATCCAGATCCAAACCATGTCTGGTGCCTTTGATTAGGTAACAGATGTGTCCCCCATTTACATCTCGGTTTGGAAGCCCCTTTAAGAATTAAACAAGACTCTACCTTTTTCCAATGCTCACATTGATACAGAAAATTATAATATTTATAAATGTGCTACCAAGGCGAATATTTTTAAAATATTTACAAAAAAAGCATTAAAAATATTGTAGGTGTGCATGAGACTCTACCTTTTTAAAATGTGTTTAATTTTGGGTGCTTATAAAATGAATGTACCTAATTATTTATATCCTTGATGTCACATCCTATTTATAAAAAAGTGAATCTTTTATTATTATGTTAGTACATGATAAAAATAGCAAACGCGGCAACCTTAGAGTATATACATCTTAGATTATATACTCGTCTAGATGACACATCACACCTCACCGCGCGGCTCAAATAAAGTCTACCAAATTTGGTAGACTCGCTTCTCACGTACGTCAGTGTCATTTGAACTACATATGGATAACGTGCTCCCGAAAAATAATTAATTATGCCGGTTTGTGCTGTCGAATTGTATCGCAATTGTGTGGAAAAACTGTATAATAATACCAATATCACTTTCTATCGGTAACATTATTGTTAAACCACTATTATTTGAAGAAAACATGAACTTTTAATTCATTATTTTGAAGATGAGTTTCATTGGCCAGTGTTGTCAATTTATTACTAGGAAGATTTGTTGAAACTATGGGAGAAACTAGTTACGTTAGTCGCCTTCGGAAGGAGGTTTTTAAAAACACAAATTTTAATTAGGACAAAAATAAAATATAATCAATTATTACAAATTGAACTTAAACTAATTATAGTACTAATAAATTTGGTTGTCGCGACTTTCCTCGACGGCGATCGAAGAAGAAAAGCACTGCTGCCCGGTGATGGTGGTCCGACGATGCTGGTGGGTCATCGGCGTGAGTAATTCATATGGAATCTGCCGACTGTGCAGATTCGTGGGAACTTTTTGGGAGTTTCGTTAGGGGCGACACGTAACACCTCCCCTCCTAGACCGACAACTATTTGCCAATGTTTAATGCAAATGTTGCGGCTCTTCTATCTTGAGTTGACATCTCTATGGCAGTTGTGGGAACATTCTCAACAGTAAGTGCTGCAATCGCAGATTTCTTCAGTCTTCTCCGAATGTATAACATAATGATGACAGCGAATACGATAGTCAGGATTACGAAAGTGTATACTGGAACTGTGATGGAAAGAATGCTTGATGAGTCAATAACAGGTGGCTTCACTGGAATTTCCATGGAAATTTGATTTTGTATGTTATGTAATTTATCCAAATCAATTGTTGTAAGATTATATGCGACTCCAGTATTCTGAGAAATTGCAATATCTGGAAGTGACATAATTTCTATTGGTTTTCCGCGGAGCTGGTTATAGATGTTAGCCAAAGTAAACTCAGGTGTTCTTATCTTGCAGTTTTGAGGGATAGTTGCTAAGAAACTGCCTTCTAGGATATGGTGCTGCTCTTGTCCACATAATATTTGAACTTTAGTGGACTTTGGGAATGATATGATGTAGTGCTGGTTATCAAGCTCGACTAGAGCTTCCTTGTACAAAGAGATAGGCGTGGGTTTACACGTTTCATCTATCTCCTGTGAAACAATGAGATGGTGAATGCAGTCCTTTTGAGTCTTCATCTGATGATTTACTTTTTCTTCACATAGAAACCATGTATCTATCTTCGGGCATTCTGCCTCTATGTACACATATTCGTTATTATTGGTTGCCATATAAGGAAAAGGGGATAGGATAACATAATGATTTTTATTCGGGACAGGACAGAGTCTGTATAAATTGTAAGTGGAGGAAGTAGTCTTATTATTCTGATCTGACTCAATTAATACTTTTATGCTGGGTGCTGTGTTGGTAGACGATGGACTCATAAGTGGTCTTAAACTAGGTGCAGTATCAGTAGATGATGCGCTTATCAGAGGTCTATCGTCAGGTGCTGTCACTGTGGAAGATGAGCTCTGGGAATCAGATATATTAACTATAATTGATTCTATTTCTTCATTATGGATTTCTATGCGGGAAAGTGCGTCTGCGTTATAATTATTTTTGCCTTTTTTATAAACAACTGTAAAGTTAAATTCGGAAAGTTTTAATTTCCACCTAGTGAGCCTTGAATTAGGGTCTTTCAAATTCATAAGCCAGAGTAAAGGTTTGTGATCTGTCACTACTTTAAATTTACGTCCAAAGAGATAATGCCTAAAATATTTGGTAGCCCAAACTATTGCAAGGAGTTCTTTTTCGATAGTGGAATAGTTTACCTCGCTATCATTAAGAGTCCTCGACGCATATGCAATAGGTCGATCGGAACCGATGGATCCTTGAGACAGAATAGCACCAATAGCGACGTTAGATGCATCTGTGGTAAGTATGAAGTCCTTTGTAAAATCAGGATATTGTAATATAGGGTCATTAGTCAACAGTATTTTACAGTTTTCAAAGCATTTTACGTATTCGGGGGTTAAATTTATCTTTGCGCCTTTCTTTAAACATTTAGTCAGAGGTTTCGTTAATCGGGCAAAATCTGGTATAAATCTACGATAGTATCCTAATAATCCTAAGAAACTTTTTATTTGTTTTGTAGTCCTTGGTATGGGATATTTTAAAATTGCGTTTATTTTATCTGGGTTAGGTTTAACGCCTTCAGGTGTTATAATATGGCCTAAATAAGGAGTCTCATGCTTTAAAAATTCAGATTTATCCATTTAAATTTTAAAGTTCGACTCACGTAATCTTTGAAAAATTTTCTTAAGATTCACCATGTGTTCTTGTAGTGACGTGGAGAAAACCAAGATATCATCTAAATACACTACACAAATTACATTTTGGAGGCCTCTGAGTACGTTGTCCATTACCCTTTGGAAGGTGGACGGCGAGTTCTTTAAGCCCATTGGCATACGTAAAAATTCGTAGTGGCCATGGTCAACATTAAAAGCTGTTTTATGTACATCTGAGGGATCCATTTCCACTTGATAAAATCCACTAGCTAGATCTAAAGTGGTGAAATACTGACATTTGCCTAGTTTGTCCAGAATATCATTTATATTGGGAATGGGGTATTTATCATCTATTGTTTTTTTCGTTAAGTTTTCTAAAATCAACTACTAGTCTCCATTTAATTTTTTCTGAGGCATCCATTTTTTTTGGCACGATCCAGATGGGTGCGCTCCAAGCGGATGTCGAGGGTTGAATAATTCCCTGGTCTAACATTTTTGAAATCTGGTTTTGGACTTCTTGCTTATGTACTTGGGGATATTTATAGCTTTTGCTAAATACTGGGTTTTCATCTGTTGTATTAATTCGGTGCTTTATTTTATTAGTGAAAGTTAGGGGTTCATCTTCTAAATAAAAAACGTCTGAAAATTCCTTACATAATTGTGATAAATTAGCTGTCTCCTCTGCGTTTAAATGGTCTGTGCGCAACTTTGATATCACTTGTCGCGTGCGCTCATTCGAGGAATTTATTACAGGTGCAAGATGTTCGTAATTAATATGTGCCTGGTTCTTAGAAATCGATGCGTCAAGTTCCTGATTGTCTGTTAAAATTGTCTGTTCGTCTAAAGTTAATATGATGTCATCACTGGTGGGGTTTTCTATTTCAATTATACCGTGGCAATTAACTACTGAAGTTATGCATTCGGGAATAAGGCAATTATTAACGGCTTGTTCCTTTATTAAAATATCTCCATCAGATACATTCAAAGGAACTCTTACGAATTTTGATGTGCGCGCCGGTATAGTTTCTTTAAAGCATATGGAATTCTGAGAAGTGTATTGCAATATCGGATTATGTGCGAATTTAGTCTTTAGTACAAAGTTTTTAAGGTCGATTTTAGTTTCCCATTTTTTCAGTAAATCCTGTCCAATAAGTCCGTCAAAGTAACTATGGAATTTATATACATATAATTTAATATATTCTGGGGATCTAAATTCTGGAAAACATGGAATTGTAATAGAGTAGTTGTTTCTAGTGGTTGCGTGCACATTTGTTACTTCGAATGGATCAATATTAAGTGGTATGTCTGAAAAATACTTCTGAATGGCTTCAGGACTAATAAAGGATTGATTAGCTCCTGTGTCAATAAGTAGTTTCAAGGGTGGGTTTTGAATTTTTATATATGGTAAATGCCTTTGACTGTGTGTATTTAACTCTATTCTGGGGCATTTGAATCCGAATCCGAGTGAAAATTTGAAGAATTTTCCTGCGGGATTACAGATTCTTGATTTTGTGGGATGGGATGGTTATAGGAATTATTGTCGTAAGGTTCATACTCAAGTGGTGGGTAAAGTCCGTTGTATTCATATTGAAAACTATTATAATCATAGAATTCGTCTAAGTGGGGATCAATATGGTCATTTAAGTCATTTGTATTAATTTCCCTTGTTTTAAAATAATTATTTGGCGGTGGGTTACCATGCACTCGCCAGTCATGCCTTAAAGGAGGCAATGTGCGTGCTACGGGGTGACTGATGCCACTCATTGGCTGAGGATAGTTATTATTAGTAGGGGGTTGGGATTTGGGTGGGATTCTAAATCCTCTCGTCATGTTAGACCGTGGCAGGGATCTGAACATTTGTTGAGTCCTGGATGGTCCTTGCATGACATGCCCAAATTGTCGTTGTACATTGGGTTGTATAGTGTGACCTTGAAATTGGGGATGAAAATTTTGTGTTGGTCTAGGGTTAACGTGTAAGGGTGGTGAGTTCAGGGGGTGCGAGTAAGGGTTAACGGGTATGTAGGGTTTCCTACTCGTGTTGCTAGTGTGTGTACTTACCTGCTTATTTTGCATGTACAAAATATTGAGTTCTTCCTGAGCGTACTCTAGAGCAAGCTCTATGGTGTTAGGTCGCATGCATCGGATGCGTGAACCTAGAGGCTCTCGTAATCCTTTCAAGTAAGTTTGTAACGCTAATTTCTTATAAAGTTGCCTTTTGGCTTCTATTGTGGTAGCTAAAGTCTCATGCAGCTGGATGTACGTTGAAATAACGCTAAGTAAATTTTGGACTCGCTCATAGAAAACACTTGGGGTATCATTACCTTGTTGTAACATTGAAAGATCAGTATATAAAGATGACTCATCCCTATGATCTGAAAAAGTGTTCACTAATGTACTTCTGATACTTCGCCAATCGCTGGGGTTACCATTTGTCGCTAATGATCGCGCGGCGGGCCCTACAATCTTATTAAGTATTCCATTGAGCAATGAATAATTTTGGAGATCGTAGCCAGGCGCTATTTTTACATACTTTAAAACTAATTCGTCGCATATTTGCAGAAATCTAATGAGTACATTACTATCTCCGTTAAATTCTGGCACGAAGCGTAATGACTTATAAATCTGATCAATAGTGTCGCCTTGATTTGCTGGACTTTGCGCGACTACCTGTTGAGGCCTTTCCATTTCGTCAAAATTCTCTACTATGCTATTTAAATTACGATACCCGTCTCTTTGCTCGATGCGAAGAGCGTTTCTTCTATCAACTATAATTTCCCTACTTGATCGTGGGTGGAACATATAAATAGTAGGAATTAGGATCAATTCCTATATAGACTAAGGAAATATAACTAGGAATGACAACCAAATTTAAAAAATGTGCAACTCACAGTATGTATTTAGCAAAATACATGGTCTCGTGGTGATTGACGTCGATGTCTGGAAGTCTCACCCTGCGGGTCCTTAATCTGCGTCTGGATCCTCGATGGTCCTGCTCCTCCGATGGCTTCCCGTTCGTTGAGATAGTCGACGCGTCGACGAAACGACTATCAGCGCGGTTACGATTTATGGAAACACGCACTGACTCGACTATCCTACCGACTGCGCCAGTTACGTTAGTCGCCTTCGGAAGGAGGTTTTTAAAAACACAAATTTTAATTAGGACAAAAATAAAATATAATCAATTATTACAAATTGAACTTAAACTAATTATAGTACTAATAAATTTGGTTGTCGCGACTTTCCTCGACGGCGATCGAAGAAGAAAAGCACTGCTGCCCGGTGATGGTGGTCCGACGATGCTGGTGGGTCATCGGCGTGAGTAATTCATATGGAATCTGCCGACTGTGCAGATTCGTGGGAACTTTTTGGGAGTTTCGTTAGGGGCGACACGTAACAAACTATAAAACACAAATATCATTACATAATATTTCGATCAGAATAACAACAAGAAGAATGGCATTATTAATTTAATGAGTAAATAATACTTACCCACACGATATTAATGAAACCCACGACGACGCGACATGCACTTCATAGTAATTTTATTAATTCTTTGCCTTGCATGTGTATTACCATTCAAAATTTCACAAACGGGGTACTGCTATTGTCATCTTTGAAGAAACAGCGAGAACTTATTCAAGGTCCTAATAATATTTTTAGACTTCCTACGGATTCCGTACTAGCAAATTGCTGGAGAGACATTACACAGCGGAAACGAAAAGAAGACCATTCGTAGCCTCAAATGACTTCAGTTGTGTGTTCCGAACATTTTACTTATGATGATTTATATTTTACATAAATACAGAAATCAGATAACAGCCCAGGCAATAAATCCAACGAGTATATTCTATTCGGAAACAAACACTAGGAGTTTAGATCTTTATTGTTTTTACTAAAATGCGTTATAAATACACTCATTTGCAAAAAAAACGGGCACCTAAGCAATGAACCATTTCAAATGTTACTATTGGTTTGTTTGATAATTATAGGTAGTTTTAGTTTTACTTTCACAATTTTATAAATTAATAAGCAAATAATCGTTTTCGTCAGTAATATCATAAAACGTTGATAAAATTTATGGGTTTTAATGCTAAAGTTCACTAGTAGTGTATGCTCGCTAGTAGTGCATATGCTCGTAAAGTAAAAGTTAACAAAGATTTTTGTTTGTTTTTTCTTTAATAAAGTAAAAGCAGATAAATGTTTAGTATCGAGTGTGATCCCCTCTAGCTGAAATCACAGCTTGAATTCATCTGGGTATGCTAGCGAGGATATCCCGGATACTTGCTTGCGGAATACGTTCCCACTCCGCGGTAATCACATTCTTCAGCTCTCTGATTGTCTGCGGAGCCGGTTGTACTGATCTCACGCGTCGTTTCAGAACGTCCTAGACATGCTCTATAGGATTGAGGTCTAGCTGAAGTCGTCGCTACCTTGTTCCCGGCAACAGCGCTAACCACTCAACCACTGATGGTACCACGCGTGTCGAGCTGGCCAATCCAAACGACGAATGCCGACCTCTTGCACATACGCTTCCACATAATCCGTTTTTTTTGCAAATGAGTTTATAATTAATAGTATGATTACTTTAAATAAAGAAAAAATATTTTATTCAACCTATTTTGTATATCAAATAATAGGGAAAAGTTAAGTTAATAATCTGGAGTAGGCATCCCTAAACACACACACCTTGACAGTTGGATTACAATAATTACACGACCGGTACTCACACATATCAACGAAAGTGAGGACACTTTTAGCGCATCGTTTGTTGACATTGCTCAATCTAGACGAGTATATAATCTAAGATATACATCATGATATACATATAGAGGGAGCGCTGGTACTTGAAAAACGTAGATAAAAATGGTGGTGCCGGGGCCACCTTTTTTTTCCCGCCAATCAGTATGGATTCAGACAGCGTGGGGTACACATGAAAACTTCTATGTTCTTCTATCTTCTTCTATAGAAAGAGCGCTAATTCTAAAAAAAATAGAATTAGCGCTCTTTCTATAGACATATTTTTCAGTGTTGCAAATTTATAAAAAAAATAATAACTTGATATCCTGGTAAATTGTTTAAACTGTTTTTTAATATAAATAAATTAATATGAAAAAAACAATTTGACGTTATATTAAACCGACAAAATAAAATTATTGCCACCATTTATTTAATATGACAATGAGTTAAAATTTACTAAGTTTGTGACTAAATATGACTTGTAATATAAATATTTTGTAATTCTCTGATCTTATTTAATTGTACATAACTTTTAAATCTGTCTGACTTTAATCCGGATTGTGAATATTGGCCGCCATTTAAATTTTAGAGCCTTAACGCGACTTCTAGTAGGAGGTATATGTTTACCGTCCCCGTGTACCGGTAACATAAATTCATAGACGGAATTGAATATTTTGGCCGCCATTTTGAACTTTTTTGTTATCAACCCGATTGCTCTCAAAATTAATATCTGGCAGTCGCTGGGTACGGATAACATAAATTTATAGTCAGAATTGCATATTTTGGCCACCATTTTGAACTTTTTTGTTTTTAACCCGATTGCTCTCAAAATCAATATCTATCTGTTAGAGATATGTAAACAACCAAATCTATACAGAGTGGACAAGAAAACGGCGCACCTGCTAATATACATTATAGTATATGGTGAAGGAATCTTAATTAAGACGGATTTGCATGGCGCTAGCGAATATTAAGAGATGCCGAGAAAAAAAAAATAACGTTACATATGCTACCCCTTAACACATTACGCTAAAGTGATTGAACCTTACAACTGAACGGTAGACACTCAACAATAAATAAGCAGAGCTCATTATTTACTTATAAGTCGTGCGATTGTTTGCATAACGCTCAGGGTACTTAAAAAAGATATTAAATTAATACTGTCAACAGTCACATACATGGGTATTAACCCCAAACTAAGATACAAATCTTGTGTCGCGGGTATTAGAAAAAGAATTATGGTTCACGGAAATTATTTGTCTCGGGGCAGGAACCGAACTCGCGGTCTCTCATTTCACAGGCGGTTCTTACCAACTGCGCCACGGAGGCCGTCGGTGACTCATATGGGCTGGTTAGTTGTCATTAATGACCACTAAATAGTTAACTGACCTTGTAATGTAAACCGTAATGACCTTGATAGGCAAGGATGGAAGCGCAGGATCCGCCAAAACCCGCACGAAAACACTGTCACAGTTTGGTAGCACAAATCACTTTTTCTTTTACATTTCACATAACACAAGTTACATCAAAAGCTATCGAATTGGGTAATGTTCAAAGCATAGTGAAATTAATAAAATTTACTTAAAATAACTGAAAACAAATTTACAATAATATGCACACGACTAATACATGCGCACGCGATCGCAATCCGAATTCAACTAATAAAAAATAAATTATTATTTTGATTTTTGAAAGATAAAGGCCTGTTCACGTTGGATACAAAGCTTTCCTATTTGAGTTCATAATAATTCATCTGAACAATTAGTATTAGTACCTACTGTATCAGCACATATACGTGCCACTGCAGGGCACGGAGTCTCCAGTGCAGTAAATTAGTAGTTAGTGTTTATTGATTTCACTAATTTTATCTCACAGAAGTCTCATATGCAAATTCTATGCTATAATGGTAGACATTTCTCTAGATATAAGAATTTAGAAGAAATTTTATCACTTTAAAGTAACATTATTTTCAAAATACATTAAAGTAATGTTAAATACAATTATAAACAAAGTAAATAGGCAATTTGTAACTGACTAGATCGGTTGATGACATATTTAAATAATATTATAAGCTCTTGAGCAAGTAAGGACCATTCTATCAGTCCAATAAGATCTTTTTTGTTTTAACGTAACTTTTACGTCGGAGTACTTAATCATATTTAGTTATATCAAGTATGTAGTGTGAGCACACCTCAAGATGTCGGGCTTCCTTTGCAAAATGCTAAAAGTTACCGACTAAGAAATTGCCGCCTTTCGGCTCGCACTCACAAAGGGCGGCGGCAACCTCAAAGGAAGAATAATCGAGCCGCGTTGGATCCGACGAAGTACACTATGACCGGCGGCTTCCTTTGACTAATAGGGCCGAATTGGGCCATCATTTTAAAAATCTTATTTTTTATAAATCAGTATCATCAGATTATTTTTTCGATGAATATTAATTCTTTAGATAATTTAAATGTTATGTAGGTATTACCTAAAACTTTTCTAATTATAATTAAATTCGCAATCTTACATGATTTAAGCGATGACGAAATCACACTATCTTGGTATCTTTCAGTTTGGATTTGTGACACTAACGCCCGAATACTGGAACGTCATTCAAATAATAAGTTGCTCTTAACAGCGCACGGCCCAATTAGCCAGTACATTTAATCGGGATTAACGTAGTTAAGCGCCATTTATATTTAAGTTGCGTTCCAGTATTTGGGCGTAAGGAAAATAATGACAAACAAAATAGTCCATCCATACACGATGCAACTACACCTAAAGTTATTATGTTGTTAATTTATTGACGCTTAAATCTAAGTAGGTCCCTGTTTAACTGATTTATTTATTTGAAATGAAACAAAAAATATCCTTTTTTGAAGTTAGAAAAGGATAAATTATACAGCTAAGAGTTCATGACCTTACCCATTTGTAAACAACGGTTAAAGCGATGTCTATGAAAGTTTTGATGCTGTTAAAAATGGTTTTCGTGGTATATTTCGTTAACCGTTCAATTAACGACAAAACGAAAAAATACTTATGTGTTTAAATCTTGTTCTTCATCCATTCCAACTGGTTTTATGCGAAAAAGTGGTGATTAAACTTAAAACTTTAAACGGTCATAACTTCAAAACGGATAGGTATTTTTCAAATATTATTTTGTTATTATGATATTAATATTATACCCTTGTATCCAACTGAGCAAGGGCGCCATTTATTTGCGCTCCCTGTATAATGTTTTTTAGGATAACCCTGGATCGAAAAAAAGACGCCAAAGCGTTAATATTAAAAGAAGGAGTCGTTTAGAAGACTGTTGGATACTTACAAAATATTTTTATTATCATTAATATTATGAGAATACATTTTTAATTTTTAAATCGTAGTGAACTAACAATGTAGACGGTCGACCTGGTTAAGGTTTCAGGAAGTCGCTGGATGCAGGCCACTTTCAACAGGTCAATGTGGAGATCCTTGGGGAGGCCTATGTTCAGCAGTGGAATCCATATGGCTTTTTATGGCTGAAGAGAGAGAGAGAGGGAGACAGAGAGAGAGTTTTACTGGTGGTAGTTCTCACATATGTGAGAGGCCATCTGGGTAGGGACCACCGCAATGTCTGTTTCTCCCGTAAAACAACACTGCGTAAATGCACTGTTGTATTTCGGATTGAAGGACATTGTAGCCAGAGTAACTACTGGACGTATTGAGACTTAACATCTTATGTCTCAGGATGACGAGCGCAGTGGAATGTTGCTACTGTTTATGAGCGGTCGTCTCGCTTACCATCAGGCGAACGGCTTGCTTGTCTCGTCATTCATAGCAATAAAAAAAAAAGAGAGAGAACCTTAGATTTTGATTCTGAGAGCAATGGAAGCCACAATACTTTACCTATAAATGTGGCTTATTGGTACCGAAAAACCCTCAGATATTAATTTTGAGAGCAATCGGTTTAAAAAAAAGTTCCAAATGGCGACCACAGTTTTTTTAATCTACTTATAAATGTGGTTTATTGGTGCCGACTGCCGAGATACCCTCAGATGTTGATTTTGAGAGCAATCTATTCAAGGACTAAAAAGTTGAAAATGGCGGCCAGTTTTTTTTAAATTTGACTATGTACTTGGCTTATTGGTGTTGACATAACGTCAGATGTTGATTTTGAGAGCAATTGGTTCAATAAATAAAAAGTTCAAAATGGCGGCCACCGATTTTTAATATAACTATAAATTAGGCTTATTGTTGCCGAGTTACATTCAGCTATTGATTTTGAAAGCAATTGGTTCAATAAATAAAAAGTTCAAAATGGCGGCCACAGTTTTTTAAACCTTACTATATTATATAATTTGGCATATTGGTGCCGAGATACCCTCAGATACTGATTCTGAGATAAATCGGTACAATAAGTAAAAACTTCAAAATGGCGGCCACGATTTTCAATACCGAATACGAACGAAGCTCAGCTATCGAAGCATAGGGACTAAAACATTTACCATTTCACCACCAAGCATTTCCAATATTGCAATGCTATTGTATAATAACGCATAAGTAAAATTACTTCGTATTCGCAGTGAAAACGTATTCGGAATTATAGATAAACGTATTAAAATAGTCGCCACAATTTATCATTCTTTAAAAATATATTGTTATTGGGACCAAAAATTTAATTAAATTTTGATACAGTTGGGGAAAATATGTTAACCGGCAACCCTAATGCAGCAATGCTACCAACATTACGACCAAGAAAATATCTACGTTTTTTGACGTTTTTGAACACACAAATGTATGATAGCGCTCCCTTTATATGTATATACTCTAAGCTTAGAGTATACATATATAGAGGGAGCGCTGGTACTTCAAAAACGTAGATAAAAATGGTGGTGCCGGGGCCACCTTTTTTCTTCCCTACATCCAGTGTGATTTGTGACAGCTTGGAATACGCATGACTTACATGAAAAAGAAAAATCAAAAAATGTAGTTTAGCGCTATCGAATACCATCCAAATTTGTTTTAGGGGTTAATTATTAACTGTGCATTCGTTTAGCATCGACAATAAATCCAATCTCTTATTAATTAACAATAAATAATTAAAAATATTTTACAGAAAAACATTCATATTTTTGAATTTTCGAACGCCTTTTTATTCAATGTTACAAGTAATTAAATTGTTGATATTCCGAAAATGTTCCGGAATAATTTTAGGTTAGGTTAGGTTAGAAAATATAAAATATTTGAATTCGGAGCAAAATAAATTATAATGAGCCAAGGGTGAGTTTTATTTTTCATTTATTATTAATATTTTGTATTATGATAGCTAAAAACAACGTAACGTGAATATGTTAATTTCCGTTTGTTTATTTATTTATTTATATATTTTTCGTGGAAAAGTCATTTATTGGTAATATTAATATAGCAGTGCTACCAACATTACGAACAAGAAAATATCTACGTTTTTGAAGTCGCAAATGTATGACAGCGCTCCCTCTATATATAAATACTCTAAGGCCCGTATTCACAAACAATACTTTACTGAGTGTTGAAGTAACCCTATGCTAAGTAAGACATTTCTCATAGTGATCGTTCCGCTCAGCCTTTTTATTCATAAACAATACTTGAGTCACCCTTTTACTATGGGAACGCACAGTGTCCAATGCGGATCAGTGATTGGTTAATTACTGTTGCTAATTTCTCTCTGGTGTTTGACAATTGGTGTCCGCGCATGTCCCGCGAATTACTCGTCAGTGAAAGCGCCTTTGACAACTTCAAATATTTACGTTCGAAATATTTAATAAAATTTATTTCCCACATTTTTAAGCGGTAAATTGTGGGTGTTAACATAGGCCTCCCTCCTCCCCAATAATTTCCACAGTGACCTGTTGGAGGCAGCCTGCATCCAAATAGATGATTACTAACCTGAAAACTCCCGTATCTGTATCAGCCCATATACGTCCCACTGCAGAGCACGGCCTCCTCTACTATCGAGAGATCGATTGAGAGTGGTTAGGCCATATAGTCCTCCACGCTGGCCTAATGGGGGTTGGCGGACTTACATACCATAGAATTTTTTATACATCGCTATGGTTTCGTAACGATATTTTCCTTCACCGTTTTAGCGCGTGGTGATTGACTATCAAAGAATCAATACACACATGACTCCAAATAGTCAGAGGTGTGCACTGGTATTCGAACCCGCGACCACCGTGAAAATGTTGGCAGTCGCATCTAGTCCGTTTACCGTTTATCCAGATGAATAAAATCTTAAGGGCACAAGTAATTGGTGAATAGGCGGTATTGAAAGGCCTCTTTCAGACTAGTGACAAAAGTGCATGTAGAACAATATCCCTAGTAAATCGATAGCGTCTTCTAAATTGTTTGTCATTGTAAAAATTAAAAGGATTTTGTAAATCTTGAATAATATTTCTTGCACTTATCGTCCTGAGTTCGGTGTCCTTACCGAACGCAGGATGATAAGTATCATCAATATAATTGTCGAACTTCTCGTTGCTGTAATCCATTGTATTGAAAATGGAAAAAACCTAATACAAAACCTTAGTGCAAAATACATAAAATGAAATGGTAATTTACATTCACAGCTGTCACTTTTACGTTTTCAATCGACACTATGCGTTGCGTAAAATAGCTGTTGAGTTTCTTTACCTGAGGGCCTCCTTAAGTGAACGCATAGTGTCACTCATCACTCAAGTATTGTTTATGAATCAAAATTGACAATTCTGTGCGTTTGGCTACACTATGCGTCCTCATAGTATTGTTTGTGAATACGGGTGTAAGACTCTAAGATATGTATATACTCTAAGGCGGCAACGGTAACTGTTGTTTTCAAAATACGGGCCAGTGGAGCGCGCGTAATTTATGGACATAATTAACACGTTTGTCTGAGAGTTACGTCTTAAATAACTTTTAACTCCTACTCATCACTGTGTTTTTGGTACGTGATAATTAGTAAGTACACCAAACAAACCCAACAGAAACTAGTATCACTATTTGCCTACATATTAGCATGTACAGTTTTAGCAACCATGTATTTGGCGACACAATTACAACTAGACAGATATCGTCAAGGCAACTGCTAAATAAAGGATGCCATAATGTTGTTTCCTCATTAACATTTCCGCAAAAAAAACTCCGCTAAAGTACTTAATTGTGTGTGTTTTTAGCTTAAATACACTTCCGCGTCGTCTTTAACACTGGTAACCTAATTTCTATTAGTAATTTAATTTACTTATAGTATATTTGTTGTACAAAATCATCGACAACTTGCCCTCATTTATTAATTATCTTTATCGGCGTGAAGGCATTATTATACGATTTATTATAGTTAAGAATATTGCCAATATGTATGGTTGTACCTTGGTATGAAAGTAAAATATTTGTGCCTTTTTTTAGAAATTTTGATTCTACAATATTCAAACAATTTAAAATGTGGCGTGGATACTGCCTCGGTAGCGTAGTTGTAGTTTGTACTACGGTATGATACGAAAGCTTAGGTCTCGGTTTCGAACGCCGGTTCGGACGAAGTATGGCCGATATGGCAATGGGCTCGCCCCCTATCACATCGTGGGATGGTATACCCAAGGCGAGACTTGGATATCCTGGTTGCTTCCAGCAGGCAACTCGGCCTTCTTCTTCTGGGAAAAGGCGTGATTTTCTTTATGTAAGTATGGAAAATCAACGTGGACAAATAACCTAATCAAGGTTCAAGGACAATGCTGGCAAGCTAAGCTTTCTGTTTAAGGATGGCATTCTTATCACATTTTTACTTTTCTTTTATTATTAAGATTTAAATACTATGCTTAGAAGATTTATCACTGCTTAAATTCTTGCAACCAGTTGTAGATCCATTAAACATAACTGATTATTCATACATCGGTACATAAGTATCTAGTCGCTTGGGCATAAAGAGAATCCAGCTTTCTTTTTTCAAATTAAAAATAGGACAAAATAAACAAAACACATTTTATTCACAATCATAAAAAATACAACAAAGACAATTCCACAGACA
Source organism: Hyles vespertilio (assembly GCA_009982885.2). Lineage (NCBI taxonomy): Eukaryota > Metazoa > Arthropoda > Insecta > Lepidoptera > Sphingidae > Hyles > Hyles vespertilio. Next base: position 2,011,140 of record CM042818.1, read on the forward strand.
GACGCAAGCATTAGTATAATTTTAAATATTTTTAATGCTGTTTTCCTGTCTGTCTATCCCCAAACAGTCCGACTAGAAATAAGTTATTGCTTAAATCCACGCTCATTTGAATTAAAATTAATCTAACTTGAGCAAAATACAATAAGGCACTTAACTTATGACATAATTAGCATACACTTACAAAATGGCAGAAATCACTCGTTCAGCATTTAAAAATAATTAATTCATATGAATACTGACATACTTTAGAGATAAAAATTTAAATACAACTTTCCCTTAAATCCTAATATACGTCGGCAATTTTATTCAGAAGGTATTCGAATCGTATTTGCTTGTGTTCACGGACTATTTTCCTTAGTTAGCTTACCTATGTCTGTTTCTATTTTCGAGCTTATAAAACCTATAATATTCTCTACTTTAAGATTTAATGTACGCTTTTGGAATGTTATGGCATTATTAATTTATATTAACAGAAAATAATGTTAAATGCTATTATCACCCAAAGCTGTCCTTAAATGAACTAAATAAGTTTCTCAACCTATCTTTTTGGCAAAACATGAAAAATTCGCTCGTCATGTTTAAAACACGAGGCATCTTAAACAATCTATTTTCATTATCATCCTAGCTTGTCCGAACAGTTATAAATTCGTAAATTTGCATCACGACGACTTCTTGTCATCTCTCAAGGGTAATGTTTCGTCATCATAGTCAACTCGGCCGACCAGCACAGGTTCCGCTCCTTTGTTATTCGGTTCGTCATTGTCTGCTACTGACCTTTTCATCAATTCTTCACTCAGACGCTCGAACAGAGCTCTATAAAAATAACATAAAATATCGTTACAATATGCAAAGCCTCTATAAATTCTTAGCTCAATTAGCCAGAGTAATTACTGGGCATATTGAGATTTATTCTGTCTCAGGATGGCGCAGAGATTGCATATGTGATTCAAGTTGTTTGGTTTTGCCACTGATCATAAGCTGTCGCATCGCTTATCATCAGGCGCACAGCGCTCACCTCACCATTAATAGCAAAATAAAGGTTCTTTGTTCAATGTTTGAATCCTGACTTTTTGATTTTTTACTAGCACGTTAGATTACTATACTGAACCTAATGGTACTATTCCCTCCAAAAGAAGCTAGTGACTGGCGAGAAATCACGATATTTCGCTACTTAATACAACTGTTTATAATTAGACATTTTGACAGCAAATTACACTGAAAATTTTCCAAAAACAATCTCTATAATTATCGCCTAAATCTTATCTGCTCCAGCCCTCTTGAAGTTTTTGTTAAAGCATATACTTATCAAGAAAAGCACTAAACAGTGTACTCACTGGAAGACAAATCCTTGCATGTTCTTAGCGAGGTAGTAGAGGAACAACCAGTCAGCAAATTCGCAGCCATTGGCGACGGCGATCACGTTGTGAGGGTCGAACTTGGCCTTGCTGACGTGGCGGAACATCATGTCGTTGAACTTCAACGAGCGCCGGTACATGAAGTACGAGATGATGCGCCAGATCACGGCTGATAGAGAAAGGAAAAACGTTTTATTATAAGGAATAATATAGATTATGTTTTCATGCGATGCCCAAGTCCATCTATTCCAGTTCTAATCGGAAGCGGACCGAGTAAGACGTGTTTTTTACTGTGTTCATTAACCGATCAGTTCAATTGCGATAACATCTTTTGTTTACGAGTGAACATGTGTGCGTGGGTCGCCGCGCCCGGCTACCTGCGTACACAATGTTAAGAAACCGAGAAATATCAGATGTAATAAATACAAGCATGGAGGATTTTACAACACAAGAGAACGGTACACAAACCCCAATAAATATGGATATAGATACTCCTAGAACAAGCTATAAACGACGAAGAGAACGAGATCAAAATGAGGTATGGACGTTAGTTTCTAGATCAGGAAAGCGTGTAGCACGAAGTCAGAGAAGCGAAGCTGAGGATAAAATACAGGTCAGTGTGCCATCCAAGGAAGCACTACCAAAACAATTTGCAATGGCAAAATTACTGGCATCTAATAAAATAACGGGAATTTTGAAAATTAAATACATTAATCCATATAAAATTCATATTGATTTGGAAAAAGAATCAACTATCGATGAATTGGAATTATGTAAAGAGTTTAAAGATAAAGGTTGGAATATACAGCGAACTTATGAGGTTGGAATATCATATGGAATTATTAAAAATGTTGAGCTTGATTGCACCGAGGAAGATTTGTTAAAAAGTATTACTTGCGAGACTGATTTGCTTTCTATAAAACGATTAAATAGAAGAAATCATGACGGATCCGGTTGGACAGAGAGTGAGACGATACGGCTCTGTTTCAAAGGGTCACATTTACCTCCCTACATATACCTTCATGGAATTCGAGTGAAAGTTGACGCCTACACCTTTCCTGTCACCCAATGTTCCAGATGCTGGAAATTTGGGCACACTAAGAAGACATGTCCTTCTACAAAAATTAAATGTCTTAAATGCGGGCAGAAACATGAAAATTGTGATACTACAGCGTATAAATGCATCAACTGTGGGGGTAATAACACAGCATTGAATAAAACATGTTCGGTGTACCTAAAAGAAAAAAGAATCAGACAATTAATGTCTGAATTTAACTGCACTTATAGGAAAGCGACTACCATGTATGTTCCACGTATATCCCCTACAAGTGAAGCCCCGGAATGGACAGCTACTTTATTGCCGCAATTTTTTTCTACTCCACTTAAAAATAATGATCGTGGTATGACACAGAATGCCTCATTACAATCCATAGCAGATATATCAGTATCCAAAGAAAAGCCAACAGTACATGCGAACAATGAAGAAAACACAAATACAAGAAATAGGAAGAGAAGAAAGAAGAAACATAAAACTAAAATTAACGATAATGTTGAATTTGACTGGGAATGTTATTGTTCAGATACAGAAGGAGATTCGAATAAAATGGAGGAAATTCCTGATGAAAACACGAGACAATTTACAAAGAGGGACAAAAAAGGTAATGAATTCACTAAACTATTAGAAAAAATTATACGTGTAATCAGTGAGAAAAAAGAATCGACATCGATAATAGATATAATTAAAAATATTTGGAAAATAGTCACTGACCATATATCATCTTGGATCGTCAAATACATTTCAGAGTTACCATGGCTTAAATCTTTGTTAACACTCCATTATGGATCATAATAAAAAGCTGATTAATATAAATATCATACAATGGAATTCTCAAAGCATTAATAATAAGTTATCTTTATTTGAAAATCTATTAAATATAGAAAAAGTACACATTGCTGCTTTGGCTGAAACTTGGCTCAATAAAAGTACTGATTTAAGAATTACTGGGTATAATATTTATCGTCACGACCGAGAGGATGGATATGGAGGAGTTGCAATCTTAACACATACCTCGCTTAGAACTCAAAGATATCCCATTCAGAGTCGTAATACTGGAATCGAGATTATAAAAGTGAACATTGCCAACTGTAGCAGTTTTGAGAAAGTCATATGCATATATTGTCCTCCTTCTACAAGAACTTCTCAACAAGACTGGGATGATATTTTCAGTTTAGTAGATTCTAAAACTCTAATTCTAGGTGACCTTAATGGACATCATCCTAGCTGGTCACACAAAAGTGATATGAGGGGAAACCAGATATTTGATTCGCTACTGAATTATAATTTAATTACTCTTAACACTGGTGATCCTACAAGAATTAAGATGGTAAATAGTGTTCTGCAAACATCTTCACCAGATGTAGCTATATGTACTTCTGATATTGCAATAAAATATAAGTGGAGTATAATAAACGAATCTTTTGGTAGTGACCATGTTATGATCAAAATCACTACAGCATCATGTTCTGTCGATATAGCTATAAACAAGAGAAACTTTAAAAAGGCGAAATGGGACTTATATCGACAATACTTAGAGACTATATTTAATAATTTCATTAAGTCAGAAAATGACATACAAGCAGTGTATAATAATTTTGAATCCGTGATAAATAATGCCGCTAACAAATACATTCAGAGTATCAAACTGGATCATAATCCTTCAAACAAGTTTGTTCCTAAACAGTATTGGAATCCTGAACTATCCCAGGCGGTAGCTAAACGAAGACGGGCTTTGGGCATATTTAGACGCAATCCGACACCAGATAATTTAAATGTGTTAAAGAAAGAGATAAGTAATTCCCAAAGGCTTCTTCGTAGAGCCAAAAGAGATTCATGGCAAAAATTTTGTTCTGGAATAGACAATGTCACTTCTTCTAGTGAAATGTGGAGGCAGATGAGATGGATAAAACAAGTAAGATCCCCGAAACCTTTTATAGACACTGCAAATTGTGAAAATTTAATAAAAAAAACTCGCGCCTATGTATGTTACAAATAATTATCCTGTTTTCAGTTCTTCTAATTTTTTATTGGATACATCTATTTCAGAACAAGAAATTATTAAATGTTTGAAAAACACAGACACTGCACCGGGTAATGATAAGATTTCCTTTTCGATGTTAAAAAACCTTCCCAAGAGTGGAATAAATATATTGGTCTGGTTATATAACCAAATCTTGACTTCTGGTTTTGTTCCACAGCAATGGCGAAAAATTCTTATTATCCCCATACCTAAGGCAAATCATGATGAAAGTTCGACTCCATCACTTAGACCTATATCATTATTATCTTGCGTTTGCAAAATTCTGCACTCTATTATAAACAAACGTTTAGAATGGTATGTTGAGAAAAAAATGTTATTTTCACAATACACTATAGGGTTTAGAAAATCAAGATCTTGTTTAGAAAATCTAACTTATTTAGTGTCTAAAGTGCAGACTGGATTCGCTAATCGCCTTCATACAGTTTGCTGCTTCGTTGACATTAACAACGCCTACAATAATGTGGACATTCATGTATTAGCTAGAAAGTTAGATCAATTAGGTTTAGGGTCAAAAATTTGTAATTATATATACAACTTTTTACACGACAGACATTTAATTATAAATTATCAAAATATTGATATATATAGAAGAACTGGAACAGGATTAGCTCAAGGAGATCCGTTATCTCCATTACTTTTCAATGTTGTAACCATGGATATATGTAAAAGGATTAGCCAAGATGTGTACATTTCGCAGTACGCTGATGATTTTGTGATATTTGCTACATCAAATAATATCAGTAATATCTGTTTGAAACTTCAATCTGCTTTGAATATTTTAACCAATTTACTAAGTGAACTTGGCCTTGAACTGTCACCAGTTAAGAGTAAAGTGTGCATATTCTCTAAATGTAGGAAAATATTCAATTCTCCATTTGAACTTCAAATTTATTCTACTCCTCTACAATTAGTCGATAGTTATAAGTATTTAGGGATGTGGTTGGATCGCTCCTTAAATTGGAAAAAACATATTAATAATACACATGATAAGGTATTAAAGTATATAAATATTTTTAAAGTTTTATCAGGTCCTGGCTGGGGTGTTCATCCCAAACATCTAAGACGCCTGTATATTTCAATAATACGCAGTCGATTAGATTATGGCAGTTTCCTTTTTGATAATAGTGCTAAGACACACCTATCCAAGTTGAGCAAAATTCAAAACCAATGCATGCGAGTCATTGGCGGTTTTATAAAAACAACACCAATTCACACTATGGAATCTGAATTAGCCCTTCCACCTCTAGATATCCGCAGATGTTTTTTAGCCGGTAAATTTTGGTTAAAAGCTAAATCTCTTGACTTATATATTATAAATGTACTGGAACATCTTTACAATCTATGTCACAGCACACAATATTGGTCCAACAAAAAACGACCACTACTTGTTTTGTCCCATGATACTTTAAAAGGTATTAAAATGCATACCTCAGCCACGATGGAAATGTTTTCTTTAAACACATGGGTCTCAAATATTAATTTGGATAATATTCTGAAGTTTAGAGTTGATTCAATTGATAAACCTAAAAGAGTTTTTAACTCTCATGACCTCTTGGAATGTTCACTAACAATAAATAATTATATAAATTCTAACTTTTACACAATATATACTGATGGTTCTAAATTAGAGGAAGATAATATTGGCACCGCTTTTTATGATGATAGACTAGATATCCACGTAAAATTCAAAATTACATCACGAATTTTTATTATGTATGCAGAACTGATTGCGATTTCGGAAGCTTTAGCATATATTGATTCTGTTGATGCAGATAAGTTTGTAATCTTTACTGATTCCAAGAGTTCTCTTTTACACTTGGCTCGCTGCACCTCGAGTGTTCGAGGTACGCCGATAGCCTACAGTATCATAAAATCAATTCTAAACCTCAAAACCAAAAATAAAATTGTTAAGTTGCAGTGGATACCTTCTCACGTGGGTATCCGAGGCAATGAAAAAGCAGATGCGTTAGCTAGAGAAGCAATTAATGATGGCATTATATATCTTGTGAACCCTTACTACACAGATTGTTTCCCTCTTATCAAACGTTCTTGTATAAATATGTGGAAGGAATATTTTGATTTACGGTCCCGAGAAAAGGGTATATGGTACAGAACGATCCAACCACATTCCCTGAATATTTCTTGGTTTAGTAATTGTCTTCTATCCAGAGAAGATATTGTACTCATTATGCGTCTCCGAACTGGACACATACCTCTCAATAAGTTTGCATTCCTAATGGGTAAATCTAATACACCTGATTGTAACACATGCAAAGTTCCAGAAGACGTTTATCATATACTTATGGAGTGCACTTTGACAGAAAGTATGAGAAGTAAAATTAAACTGTTAGGAATTGGGGCCTGCAATTCTATTTTGGCTTCTCCTTTATCTGACGCGATCTCGCCCCTTCTATGCATGATAAAACATGGTATAAAATCTAGAAAGTTGTAATTAATATTAATTTAGTGATAGAATTAAATATTATGTTATAATAGTGATTAATTTTGTATAAGGGTGGCATATTCGCTAAGCGAATAAACTCTTTAAATAAATAGAAAAAAAAAGAAAGTCCATCTATTTATTTAATACGTAAAGGATTTTTAATATTGATATGATAATAACTTACGTAATAACTTTATATAGAAGGCTCTATTAGCAAGGACTAAATAAATTAACCGACTTGGTATTTATTACATGGATCTCACACCCTTTTGCGGTAGAAAAATTGAGCTGCGAGACCTGGTATTTTCTTACAGGATGTTTTTGATGTATTTCTTATTTCATTAAAAAGACAAGAATTTAACATCTTATGGCTCAGGATGGCGATCGCAGTGGAATGCATTGTCCTCATTCATGGTTCCTCTTTGGTTATGCTACCGTATCGCCGTATCGTATCGCCTACAATCAGGCGAACTGTATGCGGAGTCAGTGTCGTTGGCTAATTAGAACCTCTAACTACCATGTATGAGAAAAAATCAGAACCAAAGAGGAATATGAATAGGCTACTAGCTATATCCGTCACCCATCCCAATTAGACTGTAAATTGACGATTTTCTGTGAAACAGTAGTAGCAGTAGTATATCCCGATTGCACTGGTCTAGTCCTGATGCACTTACAACCAAAGATATCATCATCATCATCATCAGCCTATTCGCGTCCACTGCTGGACATAGGCCTCTCCTATGGCACGCCACTGGGCTCGATCTTCAGCCCAACGTCTCCAACCGCTGCCAGCCATTTTTCGGATATCATCGCTCCACCTCGTTGGAGGGCGTCCTACACTACGCTTACCGAGGCGCGGTCTCCACTCGAGAACACGTCTACCCCAACGGTTGTCGGTTCTCCGACAAATGTGACCAGCCCACTGCCACTTCAACTTGCTGATACGCTGGGCTATGTCGGTCACCTTGGTTCTCTGTCGGATAACCTCATTCCTGATTCTATCCTTCAGGGAAACACCGAGCATAGCCCGCTCCATTGCTCGTTGAGTGACTTTGAATTGGTGAACCAGTCCCACCGTCAGTGTCCACGTCTCGGCACCGTATGTCATTACGGGTAGGACGCACTCATTGAAGACCAAAGATATATGTGATATTAATGAAAGAGTCTTTTACCAAATACAGAGACGATGAAGAGGAATAGCAGCCAGAACCACAGCACGGTGTAGATCTTCTCGTGGATGATGTTGAGTGCCATGACACACAGCGCGTCGTGCTGCTGTATTGAACCACTGGGACCGTACTTGTGGAAGATGCACTTCGTCACCTGCCACCGAACAAAATTGCACGATATTTAATGACATATTGACTTGACAGTCTCCGTAGCATAGGCGGTTAGACGCCTCCTGTGAAATTAGAGGCCATGGGTTTGATCCGTGCACGGAGAGAAATGTTTGTGTGGCTTACAAATATCAAGATATGAATATTTTAATGAAGTCACGTTATGTTTTCAAAAGAAGGGTCTATACTACAATTGTGCGTCTTTTATACTCCCTCCCCGACTCAATCTGCTTTCATAGACCGCCAATGTACCATAAGTATTATGAGTGTATATAAAATAAAACATGGGGATATTGCCAAGGAGTCTCGTAAAAGGATCAAAACAGGAAAAAGATTCCCTAAAATTAATGGTTGAAAACGTACCTTTGGAAACACCAGTTCCAACGGATCAGCAATGTGGGTCCACTCACTGCTGTTCAAGACCTTCGCGCCCAACGATATGAACGCTCCATTTAGGAACTTGTTGATTATCCAGATCTGGAACATGACGTGCAGCAAGTTGGTCACCTCCATGGCGACCAGCCACGTCGACCACGTTCGAGATATCTTTAACCTACACAAATTAGAGGTTTGTTACGATAGTACTGTAACCTCTGATGAGATTGAAGTTGGCAAAACTCTTGCAGTCACGCTTTATTCAGGCAAAGATTTTTTTAGAAACCCTAAGAACAATGTAGGTTATGGACAAGTTTATTCAAATTATTTACAGAAACTTTTGTGTATTCAGATCGGAAAATGTATAACATTTTTAAAATTAATGTGTAGATTGTATTATTTATCAAAAACTTGTGCTTTATCTCGAAATTCAGGAAAGTACATACATGGAAATAAAGGCGTAGTCATGGCATATCAACAATTTAAAATATCATTGACCTAAAACATAGTAGAAACTACAAAGTAATGTTCCGAGCCCTTTACAACGCAGGAAACTAATCCCAGATAATACCGATTGTGATCAAATACTCGAAACCGTTGATAGCGCGAGGAAATAGCCAATTGCATTGAAAGAGGCATCATTATCGTCTGATCAGTCGCCGCCGCGGCCGCACTCAATCTATAGTACCCCAGATAAGATATCGTTCGCTTTCAATACATTTTAAAACTGATGCTTGCATCATTGCAGATTTTGTGTACTTGGTTCGGAATCATACTACATTCAACACCTTAGGCGAAATCTGTATCAGCCCATAGAGACACGGGCCTCCTCTACAATCGAGAGTGCACACTCTAGAGTGGTTGGTCCAAATAGTCCACCACGCTGACCTAATGCGGCTTGGTGGACTTACATACCATATAAATCCTTATAAATCGCTATGGTATGCAGGTTTTCTTACGATGTTTTCCTTCACCATCTTTTTATGGCGTGGTGATTGACTATCAATACACACATCACTTCGAAAAGTCAGAGGTGTGCCTTAGGATTCGAACCCAAGAACATCGTGAACATGTTGGCAGCCGCGTCTAATCCGTTTACCTACAGGCCACCACGCACTTCAGGAGAAATACACTGATACGATTTTATTTAGATTGTTTACTTTATAACGTAAATAGTAGCTCTTAAAAGAATTTATAGAGGCGACATAAATAAAACTTCAATTTGTTTAACATGGAAACATCTTCAACAACAGCAAATGATAATATTAAGTGGAGGTGATTATACTTGCAAAGTGCTAGTACAATATTTAACAAATAATAATAAACACATAAAGGTTATTTATTTACTCTATTTAATAAGACGAAAGATGTTAAAGCTTCAATTCAATTCAGTACTTATACCGCTCTAGATACAATTTCTGTATCTGTATCTGTATCAGCCCATATACGTCCCACTGCAGGGCACGGGCCTACTCTACAATCGAGAGTACGATTGAGAGTGGTTAGGCCATATAGTCCACCACGCTGGCCTAGTGCGATAGTAGATACAATTTATGAGAGTATATTTTAAATGTTATGCAAATGTACTTGCTAACACTTTAGAATACAGACGGCTAGAATTTAACCCACTTTTTTAACTAAACCTATTAGGTATCTAAAGCCCATATTTTAAATACAGAGTATATCAAGACTGCTACCGAAAACGAAGCTGGGTGGTAGTTTTAGTGACTCCAGACACAATGCAACTAAATTTTGTGCAAAAATTTGTGATGAATTTTTTTTTGTGTCGTCATGTTAGGATGGTAAATAGGTACATAGTTTTTTCTTAAATAATAGTGTACACTTTTATTTTTAAAGACGCTATTGTACGCAAGGCTTTAAATTATCATTTTAGCTAAAACTATGGATTTACCACCCAAACACGACGACACGACACTTAAAAAATAATAATAAAAATTGTCGCGTATCTCTGCGAAATTTTCAGTTGCGTTGTGTTGGTAGTCACTAAAACTACCGTTCGTAAACTTTGTTTTCGGTAGCACCATTGATATACCGGTATAATAAGGTCAGTTACACAGAACAGATGAATATAGTTAGAAGGGAAATAAAAGCGTTTGACGCGTCGCAAGGTGGTGCATAAAAAGCATCACTGCCGCGGAACGAATGGGTTGTCAAATTAGTCGCTGTCGAAATGCCTTGGAGAGAGGTGCTCCGGCGAAATAGAGTAAAAATGCAGATTTATGCTATTTTATCTCGCAGTTCCAATACTAAAGCATCAAATATCAATAGAGGAGGAATTTCATACCAATATTCAACCAAAATTTATTGATTTTCACCTTTATTTTCAAAAATTGCGGTTATTAATTACGACATTTTGAAGAATTCGATAATATGATAATACGACAAATCAAAAATATACATTGCTGATTACGTGTACATACAATGCTCGCGAATGCCAAGTTCCTACGCAATGCATACGACTCATTTTTGTTATGTCAACAGCGAAAATTGGCACATGTCACGTAGTGTTGTAGTCTTGTACATAGTAACTATATCGATGTAGTTATAGATTTCGTATACTCGTTAATCAGTTTTTAGTAATTTTGATGCATTGTAGTAGTATTCATCATTGTGGTAACGTTTGATAACGTTAACGACCTATCCTTATGTTCTAATTTCATACCTCTGCCAACATGAGAACAACATATTTTAGTGTCTGAATATACAGGGTATATCAAGACTGCTACCGAAAACGAAGCCGGGTGGTAGTTTAAGCGACTTCAGACACAATGCAACAGAAAAAGTTGCAAAAAAAAAGCGACAATTTTTTTTTTGTTATTTTTTTCCTATGTCCATATTTGGGTGGTAAATACATTTTTTCCTAAAATAATAGTATATACCCTTTTATTTATAAATACTCTAAGGTATAAAAGAGTTTAAATTATTATTTAAGCAAAAACTATGGATTTACCACCCAAAATAACGAATTTAAAAATCATAAAAAAAATGGTTGCCTGTAAAGTCGGTTTTACGGGCGAAGATTTTACGTGACAACGTCTTTTTCTCGGTAGAATATTTATTGATATGAATATAATTAAATTGCACAATAGGAACAAGGAATTGAATGAAAATAAGAATTGCACAAATTTTAACTATAGAAATATATTTTGTTTACTAAAACATTGTACATGTAATGACGAATCTAAGCACTCCATATTTTCACTACAGACACAGCTGACGATACTTTAACCACACGTGTGAACTTGTATTGTGACGCTTTCTTGTTTTTCCAACGCCAAGAACGTTCGAGAAAGACAAAGACAGAGACACAAGCATGCGCCGATTCAATGCGCCTAATTCTCTAGTGCTGCGCGCGCACCGTTACGTTACCGGGCGTTACACTTTTTCATAAGTGACTCCCAGCCGCAACCTAATTTAAGACGTTGTCACGTCAATAAGAAAAATCGTATTTTGCCTGCTCTCGATTGTCGAGCTCGTCAAGACGATTCCTCTGACTCCAAACACGGGGGGTTTACTTTAAGAAATGACGGAGTTATGCCTGGACAAATATTTTAGAGGAGAGAGGGAGGAATTTGGGGATTTGGTTGGGGCCAATCTGTAGAGCTCACCGAGCCGGTTCCAAAGATACCAAACTCGGTGGGTCTACGATCTATATTGGCCGAGATAGGATTGGGGGGGGGTGAGGTAAATTTTCGGGGTGGGGGTAAGGGAGGGGGGGGGGAGGAAGGTTTCGTGGGGAGGCTAACTTAAATTAATTTTTGGAGGTAAAATATTTTTTTTTGGGGGGTGAATTTTTTGCGTAATTTGGGATTTCTGGCGGGGTCAATTTGTAGCCCTCACCAAGACGGTTCCGAGGATACCAAACTCGGTGGGTCTACGACCTATGTTGGCCGAGATAGGATTGGGGGGGGGTGAGGTAAATTTTCGGGGTGGGGGTAGGGGGGGGGGTAGGTTTCGTGGGGAGGCTAATAGGCACTATTTCGGAATAAGGGTGGGGGAAGGCAGGGGGGGGGCTATGGGACAATTTTGGAAAAAGTGGGTGAAACTGAAAAATAATTCTCTAGTGCTGCGCGCGCACCGTTACGTTACCGGGCGTTACACTTTTTCATAAGTGACTCCCAGCCGCAACCTAATTTAAGACGTTGTCACGTCAAAAAATTGTCGCGTTTCTAGGCGAAATTTTTAATTGCATTGTGTTTGTAGCCACTAAAACTACCACCCGGCTTCGTTTTCGGTAGCAGTCTTGAGATACCCGGTATGTATATTAACTTATTCATTTATACGTTTCCAAGAGTGAGTCGATAAAGGCAATAGGAAGAGACAACTGGATTCCTACAAAATCCAGTACGATTTGTTCTAAGTATTCATTCTCGTGAAACCGAAGACAATAAAAAAATCTGTATCATAAGAAATATACAAACCAAAAATAATTACGTGCAACGCTTATAGAAAAACTGTATCATGCCGATGAAATAATTAAATATTGTATGAAAAATCAAAACCACTGAATCTATTAACGAAAAAAAATCGTAATTTGGTTATAATAAATGCTTATATGTGCCTTTCCAATAATAAAAATGTTAATACCTCACACACGGATGAAAATCTTAAAAATACTGTACATATAGATTTGTAAAATAGTATACAAATTAAAATTAATTTTCAATACTAGTCTCATTTATTTTCCGTCTATTGACATAATACTATTTAAATAACTGTATCAGAAAAAAACTATTAAGCATATCGATAAAATAAATTCCGGTCTTATAACAAAGGCATAATTCCATAATTTTATCGATACTTTAAATAGACTATTGCAAGCTTTATGTATTGAATTCGTTGAGGTTTTGTGTTCCGAAAACGACGACGCTGGTTTTCATACAATTTGACGGCTATTGCCTTTCTAACCATATTCAACTGTTCTGTGGTCAGTTACGTAGTTTTAACTGAGTTGCTAACTCAGAACGTACTACTTACGTCAGGAAAACCTCTTTTACATTTTCATTGATGTTATCTTTCTTTTGCGAACGGTCAAAACGAGATGAATAGATTTATAATGATGAAACCACGTAAAACAATTCACACTTTATCGTCATATTTGGAGGAAAACAGGATATAATCTTATGATAGTACCTATATCTGGTGTCAATTTATTATCACCAGACGGCCGTGCGTTAGAAACGCACGCAATTTGATATTGAATGAGATGAAAGTAAAAATAGATATGATCGCCTTATCTAAAGACAACCTACAGAATGCTGGGTAGTGGGTTAGTTGCCTGCCAAAATCGAACTGGACATAACCAAACTTTTTATTAACCACACGATATCCACTAGTAAATATAATAAACTAGCGGCCCGACCCAGCTTCGCCTGGGTGCATATATTTTTTGATTCCACTCCACACCAAATACATGTTATTTTTCGTATTAATGTCTTGTATACCTAAACTTGACATAGCTATCCTACTGTCTGGCTCAATCCCGTCTCATCCGTCTGTTCAGTCTCTTCCCAGCAGTGCGATTCACGTATTCTAATAAGTTCAGCTGCAGTGCAGTTGCGGTTAAGTTTCGATCAAAACAGCCCTTTTCGTATTCTCGTAATTTTGACAACCGCTGTCAAATACGCTCGCGTGAAGTTCGCGTCACGCAAACGTTTTAGCGTATTCTACTGCTGCGCGTATATGTCAATCTCAAACAAATTTCATACATCTGACGTACAGTCACACGTACAGTTGACGCGCAGTTCACGCGCAGCTAAACACTTACAAGAATACCATTTTGTACCAAAGCGTAAACTTAATTGTAACCGCACCGCAACTTGATCGGCGCGTCAAAAAGTTACGTGAATCGCACTGCAGTTCCCGATCCGTCCCGTCCAATGATAAAAGAATTATAAAGGATCACGCACAAAAGTAGCTATATATGTCAAGTTATAGTTATGTTAAGAATATCGACGCGGAATGTACATTTATGTATCTGTCTCATTTACACAAAGCTGACTTGTCCCTTAATGAAAGAAACAAATAATAATTCCTTTGTTTCGAATATGGCAATATTTTGTTCACTAACCACACTGGGACCGCCCATAGACCAAAATGACGCCATTTTAGTTATGCTTTCGAAACCACAGACTATTAAACCAAAAACTGCATGAAATGTCAAACTGTGGCGTTATCTGTCAATCGTAAACAAATCTGCACAATCAAAGAATTTCGGATTATTCATTGGTTAATCTCGTTTGTTGAGTTTGTTTAGTTTGCTTATTAGTTTAGTTGTTAAGTTTTTAAAATGCCTCAGTGTTGTGTTAAAGGATTCGAGTCGAGTTCAAGCAAAAAGGACCCTAACATTTCTTTTCATAGGTTAGTAACTGTTTTTACGAAATACTAACAAAAATGTGCTAAATTTACATTTTGGGTTTATTTTTATAATTTATAAATGTATTTGGCTTAGATTATATACTCGTCTAGATTGAGCAATGTCAACAAACGATGCGCTAAAAGTGTCCTCACTTTCGTTGATATGTGTGAGTACCGGTCGTGTAATTATTGTAATCCAACTGTCAAAGTGTGTGTGTTTAGGGATGCCTACTCCAGATTATTAACTTAACTTTTCCCCATTATTTGATATACAAAATAGGTTAAATAAAATATTTTTTCATTATTTAAAGTAATCATACTATTAATTATATTTATAACGCATTTTAGTAAAAACAATAAAGATCTAAATCCATCTCCTAGTGTTTGTTTCCGAATAGAATTAACTCTTTGGATTTATTGCCTGGGCTGTTATCTGATTTCTGTATTTATGTAAAATATAAATCATCATAAGTAAAATGTTCGGAACACACAACTGAACTCATGTGAGGCTACGAATGGTCTTATTTTCGTTTCCGCTGTGTAATGTCTCTCCAGCAATTTGCTAGTATGGAATCCGTAGGAAGTCTAAAAATATTATTAGGACCCTGAATAAGTTCTCGCTGTTTCTTCAAAGATGACAATAGCAGTACCTCGTTTGTTAAATTTTGAATGGTAATACACATGCAAGGCAAAGAATTAATAAAATTACTATGAAGTGCATGTCGTCGTGGGTTTCATTAATATCGTGTAGGTAATTACATATTAAATAAATAATGCTATTCTTTTTATTGTTATTCTGATCGAAATATTATGTAATGATATTTGTGTTTTATAGTTTCTCCCATAGTTTCAAAAAATCTTCCTAGTAATAAATTGACAACACTGGCCAATGAAACTCATCTTCAAAATAATGAATTAAAAGTTCATGTTTTCTTCAAATAATAGTGGTTTAACAATAATGTTACCGATAGAAAGTGATATTGGTATTATTATACAGTTTTTCCACACAATTGCGATACAATTCGACAGCACAAACCGGCATAATTAATTATTTTTCGGGAGCACGTTATCTATATGTAGTTCAAATGACACTGACGTACGTGAGAAGCGAGTCTACCAAATTTGGTAGACTTTTTTTGAGCCGTGCGGTGAGGTGTGATGTGTCATCTAGACGAGTATATGATCTAAGGTATTTGGATCTTGTTGATTAAGTTTTAGACTCTTCTAGGCGTTATTTATACAAGTAGTGTAAATAACAACCTCATTGTTTGTTTACACACAAGTTTAGGGATGAGTGGATTCGATACGAAATTATTCATATCGATATTATCATTTTTAAATATTTTGATCTTTATTTTTCAAAATAAGAAAAAAATAGTTTATATTTAAATATATATTCAGACCGACAAACAAAGTGAAATTAAAAATATTTTTTAGATTCCCTATAAACATACAAACCAGGACAAAATGGATACAAAAAATTGGAAGCTATTGGAACCCTGCAATAAATACATTTATTTGTTCATTACATTTTGAAAAAGAAAACAGCTTTCCAACAATATTCCCGGTAAGTGAAATTGTAGTAATTATGATATTTTACCTAATAATCCTATTAATAATACAACTGTTAATCAATAACAAAGATGACATGCAAGATAATTTGGACAATTGGTAGTCTATTGTCTAATGTTCTGGAGAACCTTTTAATGAACAGAAATAGTTTTATATTTTATTATTAATTATTATAATTGTTTATCTTAACCAACACTTTCATATTCATTGATTGAATTCTAAGTGAGACATAATGATTTTCCTTAGTCAAATAATAGCAATAAAAATCTACCTATGTTATTTTATTTTATTTGGTATGTATTAAATATCCTGATAGGTATTTTTGATTTTAGCAAAGAATGGTGCAACGTAATAATGAACGAAATGTATTAGATGCAACTGGGTGTTTGTCTCGACAGGTATAACCTTGTAACGGTTGTAACATGTAAATTAGTATTAGTTGGTCATATGTTTACATTATGGCGACTAAAAAAGTAACGATAATTGTAAAGTATAAGTATATTTTTAGGAATATCAAGAAATAATTACCTCCAACCGTCACATACATAGTCTGACCCCACACTAAGATCAAAATGTTTAATACATCATATTACTATTGTTTATGTAGCAGTTGCATTTTTATTAGTTTTGTTACAAATAAATTTATCATAATATTAATATTTATACATACATAAACTCACGCCTTTTTCCCAGAATGGGTAGGCAGAGGTGCAACCAGGATACCCACATTTCAGCCTCCGTGGCGCAGGCGGTAAGACGCCGTTTGTGAATCGAGAGGCCGCGGGTTCGATCCCCGCACCGAGAGAAATGTTTGTGCGGCCCACAAATATTTCTCTCGGGTCTGTGTGTTTGTGAGACCGAAAAGTCTCTCGTAGTTCCTGATACCCACGACACAAGACTCGATCTTAATGTGGGGTCAGGACTAAGTATGTTGTTGGGTGTTATTTATTTATTTCGCCTTGTATGTTCCGTCCTACGATGTTGTGGGTGGCGAGCCTATCGCAATATCGGGCACAAATTCCTGACTGTGCTGATAATGAATAGAAAAATCCGATATCACTTTGCGCGACCCGGGATTCGAACTCGAGACCTCAGCTTTGTAACCGTACCATAATACGACTACGCCACTGAGGCAGTCAATATTTATACATAAATTAAAATCTATAGTCCACATTATTCACCGCTTGTATGTTTATGTATGTATGTACCTTATATTTTTTTTGTTTGATTGAATTATTCGAAAAATATTTTTATTCTAGTGCTGATTTCCTGCCTTCGTTCGCGATGTCCGCTACAATTCCTTTATTTAAAATCAAAATCAAAATATTCTTTATAATTTAAGTTCATTTCATTTGGCGATCTAGTGTTGTTACATAGTTTATTAAGTCTTTTAATTATTATTTTTTTTCCAGTTTCTTATTTTTTATATAAAGCAGCTGTTAAATAAATAATTGTCGAAAGAGACTGACTTCTGTTATACAGGGCTTCCTAGTTCAGGAGTCAGGGTGTTATTATGTTGTAAACATGTTGTAATGAAAGAAAGATTAATTATTATTATTATTATTTATTCAAATAGTTTTTCAAAAGATCTTTTGGATTGTTCATTTCTGCTACCACCGCTTCGGAACGTGTTGTAGCTGTGAAGAAGAAACTTCGTCAGCAACACGAACTGTCTTCTTTTTTCTTTTTTTTATATCGCCATTTAAAATTACAATGGTTCATGTCACAGAACACAATAATGTCAGTTTATTTAGTTAATTGTTTAATTTCTATTTTTACATTTTAATTGTTAATTTTGTGTAGATATTTTATTTCTATTTATATATTTAAGTTGTTAGTTTAGTGTACATATTTTCATTGTTGTTTGCTAAATGTCTGTTTTTTTTTTAGATTTTAGTTATAATTTGGCAAAAGAAATATTGACATGGTGAAAATTGGTGCTTAAGGAAAAAAGTGTGGTATATTCGAAGTCGCAACCAAATTCTAGCTATTAATAAAGTTGTATTTTATCTCACGTGTGTATTATTTGACAAATCCAATCCAATCATCAGGTAAAACTTACCCATCAAATAAATCATAGCATGAAAAAAATATCAAAATTTTGACCTATTATTATCAGATTTAATTTTTAAAGACTTGACTGTCAAGTCCTAAAATCCCCTGTTTATACTCAATTGACATGTAAAGCAAAAATTAAAAATGTTATATTAATGTTAGTCGTATGCCACTGTTGATGATCGATATCGATAAAAAATTTGGTACTAGCGTATCACTATTTTTAGGGGCGGAGCCGCCGCCATGTTTGTGAATCAAAGTGGTACGCGTCACGTGACCTTATGCTTTATCCCCTCTATTCTTTAATCATTGATCCCGTCTTATAACGTGCATTTACATTTCGTCCTATCAAATCTGTCAGCTATCCCAGCCCTCTCCCGTACCTTCCACTCTATTATATCCCGTCTCTCCATATACATGTACATATAAAGATTGCCTTATGAAATTTTGACATTAAAAACTTTAGCGTTTTTTATTGTCCATCCAATATTCCGTCCCTTATTTCAGCACCAAAATGCTGTTTTTCCTAATAATATTGCACGCCATTACTTTTTGTTAGTAATAAAGTAATAATAACCATTTAAAAAAAGAATTGGCCAAAATGGTCCAGGCGTTGTTGAGTTATGCGCTTACCAACACATTTTGCGATTCATTTTTATATTATAGAAGAAGATATTATAGTCCACCCTGCTGGCTTAGTGCGGGTTGGCGGATTTTATTTCACGTAGAAATTAATCCGAAAAGTCAGAGGTGTGCCCTGGGATTTGAACCCGTGACCATCGTTAACTTGTTGGCAGTCGCGTCTAGTACGTTACCATATACAAATTAATAAAACCTTCATACTGCCTTACCAGGTGACGTAAGTAATTGAACAAATATTTAAAAATATAAAACTGCATATCGTTTCATTATAATGTCTAGATACGGCATCAACGTACCAATATTTTTTTTATTCTTGAGTCTGAAAACAATACTAATGCGAAATTTAAATATGTCCCCCAGCGCATCTAAAAGTATCAATTCAAAAAACAATGTCGTTTATGAAAACGAAAAATTATAATTAGATATATTTTGGTATACTCCGGCAAAACGCTTCGATAGAGTATACCTTGTTTAAAACTGTTGCAATAATCTCAAGAAACAATGGGCGATTTTGGTAGATATGGACATCGTTTTAATTTACATTTAATAAAATTATGCGCAGGACGCCGTATCTAGACAATATTATATACACGATGTACACATTTTTTGAATTTTGCTCTATTTCGTCAGCCGTCAATGAAAGACAATGGAAAGATAGATCATTTTACGTTGGATGGTAGTTGAAGCTGGACCGTCTTTTACGTCTCCCGTCAAATAAACAAAGATCATCCTATATTGGCTGGACGTATCACGCTTGAACGATACCCAAAAAAAAAGGTTTTTAGTATCTTCCTCAGAAATTTTCCTATTTTTCTCACCCCTAAAACCTTCCCAGGACTTCCACGAATATTTCAAGACCAAAATCAGCCAAATCAGTCCAGCCGTTCACGCGTGATGCCGTGACAACGCGAAACGGGTTTCATTTTTATATATATACTAGCGGCCCGGCCCAACTTCGCCTGGGTGCAAATACAGATTCCAGTCCATATTTTATTTAAAATCAACATGACAGCCGTTGTCTAAACTGCTTATCCAATTCCAATCCCATCCTGTACCTATTCTACTGTCCCATTTTATCTACCTTATATTCTATTTTATCCCATCTCTCCAGATTTAAATCATTATTTTGCTACGGAGATATTATAACACTGTTACTACTCCAACGACATTCATTGAAATCAATTAAAAGATACCATAGCTGACCCGACCACGCTTCGCTATGGCTTAGTTATTATATGATCAATATTATATTCAATTATTTAGCATAGCAAAAAGCCCGACCCACCTTTGCCTGGATGCAGATATTTTTTTATTTTACTTCATATCAAATACATGTTATTTTTCGTATAAGCTCGTGTATACCTTAACATAACGTAGCTATCCTATTGTCCTACTCAATTCCGTCCCATCCCGTCTATTCAGTCTCTTCCCGATATGTCTCGTCCTTTCTCTTCATTATCTATCCTGTCTTATACCGTGCATTTACATTTCGTCCTATCAAATCTGTCAGCTAACTCAGTCCTCTCCCGTGCCTCCCACTCTATTATATCCCGTTTCTCCATATCCAAATAGTGTTCCTTATAAATTTTTGACATTAAACATGTTAGCGATTTTGATTATCCATGCAATATTCCATCCCTTATTTCACCCCCACTATGCTGTTTTTCCATAAATATTACGCCATTACTTTTTGTTAGTAATAAAGAGATGAAATATTAATTTTCATAGAAATAACTTCAGTGGTTTCGATTTTCTTCGACATAAAATTTCAAAATGTATAATATTTCTATCAGTGAATTATAGCGAAGGAAAAGCCACTGTAAAAATTCGTGATAAAAGTAAACATAATAACACGTAACACACACACACACAAACATACACTATTAGCACTTTCTCACACTGACACTCACAATTAATGTAATAACAATTATATTTAACTTGTTTCACAACACACAGGCAACGCTTAATTTGAGAACCCCTGCAATATTCTCCATATGTAAAATTGTTATTTTAATAAAGATTTTTCATTTTCGAGTTTTATTTTATCTTGAAAAAAGGATATCTTCTTACGTGTGAATATTATTTATTTAATTGTCCTATATTTATTTAACTTCATAATATATTCTCTTTAGGTTACACAAAATTAATTTCTGAACGCATGCATAAATATTTGACAACCAATTTAAATGTCAATCACTTTTTATTACTGTCATTAATTTACATCTTTAAAACCTAAAATACGCCATTAATCGAATATTATGGATATATGTTGTCGATTCGAAACCTTTATTTAAATACGTTATATCATTTGAAGGAAGAATTTACCGTATCGACGGGATGAACATTAAATGTTTGACAGTTACGAACCCATGAACATTTTGCATGAGAACCAAGATGTTTATAAAGCATAGATGCGTTGTCCGAGCTTTATAATGGCAAGACGTTTGGAAGGTATTTGCCTCCCTTGCAATTAGTCACGTTTCAACCAGTGTCGCGGATACACGTTTCTCTGACTATTTGTATTCTCGAAACCAAATGCGGAAAAATAGATTAGAGTGATTTAAAATAATGTACAAATGATTCTGAAACTGTGAAACAAAAAAATATTTTATTTAGTGCGCAAGTACACACTAATTTAATTTTTTATTAAATAAAATTAATAAATTCGCTCTCAGAGCGACGTTTGACAGCTCTCGCCACGTCATCTCGTACTTCATGCTTGGTGCTACGTCACACGCGCTTTGGCCAATAACCGTGCGGCACTTATTGTTACGTAACTAGCGATGTCTATTCATCTTCTTCTAACATATGTTTCTTGCTTTTTTACTCTTTCTTCGAACCAATTTGAAATTACAATACGCATCGCGCCATTTTTTTGTGCCATTATGTTAGTGTATGACGTGTCTATTTGTAAAACGTCATTGCATGAGAAAATGTTAATAAGCTAATAGAAACTCGGAAAACCGGGAACGTGATAAGAAGTATCCTATGTCCTTCTCCTGGTTCTAAGCTACCTCCCCACCAATTTTCAGCCAAGTCATTTCAGCCGTTCTTGAGTTATAAGTGAAGTAACTAACACGACTTTCTTTTATATACCGGGTATCTCAAGACTGCTACCGAAAACGAAGCCGGGTGGTAGTTTTAGTGACTACAAACACAATGCAACTAAAAATTTCGCAAAGAAACGCGACAATGATTTTTTATGATTTTTTAAATATCGTCATTTTTGGGTGGTAAATCCATAATTTTTGCTAAAATAATAATTTAAACACTTTTATATCTTAGATTATTTACAAATAAAAGGATAAACACTGTTATTTTAGGAAAAAATGTATTTACCACCCAAATATGGTCATAGGAAAAAAATAACAAAAAAAAATTGTCGCTTTTTTTGCAACTTTTTCTGTTGCATTGTGTCTAAAGTCGCTTTAACTACCACCCGGCTTCGTTTTCGGTAGCAGTCTTGATATACCCTGTATATAGATAGATAAATACACCCATCAGTCACATACATAGTTCCGACCCCACACAAAGATCGAGTCTTGAGTTGTGGGTCAGAAATACGAGATTTTCACCTTTATTTTATTTTATTATGTAAGAAAATCTAACAGATAGGGAAATACATAAAATAAATACTTAAATGGTAAAAAGTCAATAACAAGTCTTCACTTATAAACTAAACAATAAATTGCCCTTCAAAGACTTCTAAGCCGACCTTTTGATAATACATATATTTAGAAGAGCTACGCTGTTTTCGGTCGTCACTCAGCATGGGCAGGCTCGTCCGAGGCGGCACCACTATCTCACAATAAATCAATGTGAAACGACATCTTTGCTGTCGCGTTTCGTTTGGTGAGTGAGATTGCCGGATGCCCAAATACTCCTTTACTCTTTCCAGCTTTTTTCCTTCCCACTTCCCTCCCGATGATGGGCCGGCAACACATCTATGATCCAAGTGGATATTCATGGGCGGCAGTGATCACCTACCATAAGGTGACCTGTTTGCTCATTTGTCTCAGGCAATAAAAAAAATATACCTACAGCGATTACCAATGATCAGCTAATATACTATTTTTGAAAGTAGACGTTAAAAACCACTTTTGACCCAACATTTTGTAAAGTTGAACCTTTAAGTCCAGTGTTTAATTCTCTAAACACATCTATATTTACCTAAGTATGATGTCTTTCCTGATCAAGTCTAGTTTCTTTTCGAGAGTTTTCTTGGAGGGCACGTCGATGCCATTGACACTTATGTCTTCGTCTCGTAGAGCTAGACTGGCGTACTGCAAGCCGTCTACTAAAGCCTTTATTCTCCCTCCTGCAAGAAATTTAACACTTCAGTTACTTGTGTCTCGAAGATAAATCTAGATTTTTTGAATGAAAATTTAATAGGATTTTTGCTGACTATCCTTACATGACAGAAATACTTTTAGAAGGAAATAATATTGCAAGAATTTCGAATAATTAGAAATTATTATTTTCGTCATCAACTATCTAATAATACCTATCAAACACAAACCTCTAGGTTCTCGAATCGATTACTACATTAAATAATATGCTTTATGTAAGTTTTTCAATCAATCATAGTAGATTCATTGTCAAAACTTTTAATGTAAAAGTATCTTTAACACCTATGTTATATCAAGATAAGAGAAGGATAGCTAGATGACCATTCTAAGAATAGTTAAAATGATAAGCCGTTTAATTAAATGGAGTTCCACCGCTTACGACTGTCTAGTGCCTCAGTGATGATGTTAAAGCAATTTCTATTAGTAACAAAGATAAATATAACAATCATTCATACTACAAAAATGTCGGTAAACAAGTTTCAATGATTAAAACATAGACAGGTTATGTTTTTGCTACATTGACTATAGGTCAACGACATCCTTTTTGTGATCTCAGACGAACACGTTCTCAGATTAAGGCCGACAAAGTTAAGTTTATCTTATCAACATTATTCAGGTTAAAACGTATTCATAGTCATCACGAGTCGTAAAACTGACGAAACATTTCAACATTTATGTGAAGTTCAAAGAAATTCCTTAAGTATCATGTTTTAGCGAAAACTTCAAAGCCTTTCAACCAATTGATTCAACTTAGGATATTATTTATAAGATCTTATTTCTGTTAACGATAGTTAATTTTGAACGATACCAAGATCATGTCTCTACAATACCATTTGAAAAAATTATATTGTGATAGCCAATTTTGTTGTAGATGAATAAATAGTCAAATGTTTGCATATGTTGTCCGACAGATTGCGCTACTTTTCTTCATTCATTTATAGCAAAAATACTAAGAAAAACACACCAGCACATGTTTTTTTTTATTTTTTTATTTAAAGCTTCATATGCTGAACGTATACAGGCGGACTTAATGCCTGAGGCATACTTTGACAGTCTACCTTAGGGTTGTGAAGAAATGAAGCACAACATGTTCTATCAGCTGGTCAATTTATATTACTGTAAAGTGTGAATATCTCACCTTCCTTTTTCTTCCAGATGTAATGAGGAAGATAGAAGCAGATGGACTGTATGAAGAGGATGAACGGCACCCACTGGTAGTATGTGTGGTGGAGGGTTTCGTCATTTTCAGAGATCGGCCCCACACCAGGGTGGGGAAGGAAACCGCCTTGAAGAAGACTTTCGTTGTAGTGCCGCACCTAATAATAAATAACGGTAAGTAATAACACTGAATCACTCATCAATCACTGAATCAGAGTAATTACTGATCATAATGAGACTTAACATCTTACGTCTCTGGATGATGAGCGCAGTAGAATACCAAGCATTGCATTGCATGTAATTACCATTGTTGTTTGGTTTTGGTACTGCCCATGAGCAGTCGTATTGCTTACCATCAGGCGAATCAAAGGATAGTCAAACCATTCATCAATCATATAAAAAAAAACTGAAATTAGTGATTGTATATCTTTTTATAATTATTTGGTCCTGTTGAATCTTAAAATAAATACATTAAATGCAATATACCAGGCACCTCACAGAACGTTGAGTGCAGCCCTAATAGAATTACCGAATGTACCAAAACCCACTGTAATTATTTGATTCTTAGAGAGTGGATCATGGATCCATCAGTTACTTAAAATATATAGAGGGATTTGAATTATCAAAGGTTTGCATTATCAAGAGTCTACTGTATTGTGTTTATTTATGGGCGCCGGTCGCCAGTCATGGCTGTAACTTACATATTTGCCTATTTTTTTAATATTATTTTATTGCTTTGAATGGCGAGACGAGCATCTCATCCGCCTGATGATTGCTCATAAACAGTAGCAAACCAAACAGCACCATGAATTACAAAGCAATGCTTGGAATTCCACTGCGCTCCCCATCCTGGACATAAGATGTTAAGTCTCAATATTGAAATAAAACTATTAACTTAACTAACAGCTTTCGTGGTCACGGGGCGGACTCCACCGACCACGAAAGCTGTAAAGTAATCGAAACGTCGGGAATTCAAAAAATTTAAAAATTCAACCAAATCCGCGATAAAATCCGTAAATAATAGTTTTATTTCAATGTGTAAAATTCGCGTAAATCTAAGAAACCATTAAGTCTCAATATATCCAGTAGTTACTCTGACTACAATATCCTTCAAATCGAAACACAACGGGGCATTTACACTACTGTTTGACGGGAGAAATAGACATTGCGGTGGTATCTTATACCATAAAATCAACTTACAATAGTAAAAGTAGCCATGAAGAAGCAGTACGTCTGAATAACATGTTCGGGCACGCCCTGATCCGACAGACACCTGATGTGGTCTCCGAAGTACTCTCTGGCGCACACCAGGATCACGAAGGCCAGGAGTAGCGTCACTGTGAGCTGGTAGTGGAGTTTGAAGGCTATGTTCTCGATCTTCGGCTTGGACCCTTGAAACCGCATGCGCGGAGTCAGGGTTGAAAGTGTTGCTGCTAGCATTGTGACGGTTTCGTAAGCCGGCTGGGTTAGGTCATCTGATGGTGGCGGTGGGCTGTGGAAAAATAATGGTCTGTTATTGATCTTTAAGCTTTCAATTGTTTAGGAGTTCGTAGAGATAAAGGTGGCTGTAAAAATAATTGGATGAGGTATGTTTAGCAGTTGACTGCTTGTAGCTGAAGATGATGATGATGCTGATGGAAATTGTAAACAATAAACTCCTTATTTATGGGCTTGTTGAGCTATTTTGTTTAGCACGTACAAAACCCTCAAATCGACTGCAAAGAAATATTAAATATTAGGTGCAGTTTATTAGATACATTAGATACTTTATAACCTATAATATTGACCATCTAGTACCGAGATTTTATCCTCAGGAATCATAGATTAATTTGTCACCGATAGCGCGTAAATAGCAAAAAAATGGTGCAAGAATTATAATTAAATTACATTATTTTCGCTGTATGTTTGTTTTTTATGGAGAAAACCTTGACCTACATTAAACAATATGTTTTATAGTTAAGTAAACAACGCGATATTATATATTTGTTTTATGATACACCCGTAATAAAATATTACACGTTGTTATAATGTAGAACTGTAGATACCTAATTAATTATCTTCCAAGAAGTCTCGCATCAGTTACGACGCATAATAAAACTTGACTCAAAATATATATTTTCTGAAAACTGATAGTAAGAAGCCGGTACGTATGGAATACAACATGTATAACACTCAGTATTTCATTATTCAATCTCATGTTAATAATAGTGTTTTCTAATCTTTTAATATTGTCTAATTGCCAAAAAAAAAACTAATCCTACTGGTAAATTCCAGGCAGGTTCAAATATCCTGTGACCAGCTTTCAGGTCTCCCGCAATCTTATTTACTCAGCGATAATATCACAACTTCAAGTTGCTTTTATGTAAAACAGTGGTAACAGTTTTGGCGATCGAACCTATTTGTACTTCAACGTTACCTATTTACAAGGCTCTTACCAAAAAAACTACTATTTCAAAATGGTTATTATTATTTCATATACACCCAACTGTCACATGTATAGTCCTGAGCCCACACCAAGATCGAGTCTTATGCCGAAACTCGTAGGTATCAGAAACTACGAGAGAGTTTTTCGGGCTTACAAACACCCAGACCCGACACAAATACCTGTGGTTCACACAAACATTTGTCTCGGTGCGGGGGTGGAGTCCGCGGCCCCGCGTTTCAATTTTTAATATCGTGGATTGTGGTTAATTCATTAATTAACCAAGTTTTTGACTTCACACGATATATTGAGATAGTAATCTAACGATCTACAGCAAGGTCCTCCCATTTCTCAAAAGAAAAAGAAAGTGAGTATGATTCATGTTTATTAATTGACAGTGTTTAAATTTCACCCAGTACATTCAGATAGGACAAAAGAGGCTATCTAGAAACCGGAGCTGTAGGCATGCCAGTATGACATACTCGCAACTATATCAATGTTATCAATTCATATGGATTTAAAGCTTTAGTATGTCTTGTAACCTTCTATTACTTAATGTCATGTGACGTTCAAGATGTTAAGACGTATCCACAACACAGCCAAATTTTTAAATTCCATATTTTTTTAAACTCGCATACATCGAATCCTTGGTTTGCATTAGAATGGAGAACGGCCTCGACTTTTTGTGAACTACCAATGGGACTATTTACTGTAGTTCATCTTAAGGTAAGTTTAAGTCGAACAAAATCGAGTATTTACTCGCATCTGCGAATCAGTTTACCAGATCTATTAGCAACCGAGAAAGCAATACAGTCAGGTTTACAACCTCAAACGCGACATATTTGCGAGTATCTGTGTCGGCTTTTCCTATGTAATGTAGTGTGGTTGCTATTAAGAAAAATACAATTAATATCATACCACCACAAAGATTTAAAAATGAAGCAAAAGATTTGTGGTACCAGCGAGAGCTAAAAGCTGATGTAAATTTCTTAGCAAAAAGGTTATGAAACTGCATAACCTTATCCGAAAATATCGATTATTTATCACAAAAATGTTACCTAAACAGGAACTCTATTCAAATATTTTGAATAATATAATATGTGGCTTTTCCATTCAATATTCCAACCTAAACTATGTGATTATGCGAAATAATTTAATACCTGTAAACCCATATAACTTTGATGATTGTATCCATATCCGAAAATTCCTATCCATAAGTAATCACAGGAAACCCAAAATCAAAGCTGACATGGAAGTTTTCTGTGAATGCTGTTGTCAGCGTCACTTCCCTTTACTCATAATTTAATGAGAATAACGTGCGTCATTAGAACAGCCCGCCTTTTTATCCGCCACGCCTTTCACAGCTTATCTAGCTTTTAATTATCAAAATTGATATCAAAATCTTTCAACTAACATTCGCTCCTTTTTCAATTCAATCGTATGCATTTTATGATAACACTGTCATATTTCATTTCAATTGCTTACGTGGGCAAACGTCCTAAAGTTTCACTTGAACCCTCAATATTCATCAGTATCGATCACCACCGCTAAGAATTTAGAAATTCTAGGAAAAGTCAAAGTCAAGCCTACCTACCGTATTGATTGAATGTTTTTTACAATGATTCTTTATATTACACTACTGATCCACGTTATAAAGGTAATTATTGATGACTTGTCACTCCTATATAATTAACATTGATTGAATAACCCACAATGTTTTATATGAAATTAATAACAGATACTAAGTAACATCATTAAACCTATGTCCTAGCATTAAACAGTAAATCAACTTATTAAAATGGTTTGTAAATTAACATTGAAATAATAAGTAATATATTCGAAGAAAGATGATTTAGACTACTAAAAATAAAAAATGTATCAAAAATAGATTACAAATATTTTCTCTACCGTTTTATACCACAGCCAAAGTTACATTTCTACAACATCAACTACACGAACACCATTTGTACACGAATAATTCTACTGCCAATTTACGAAAATCTTAAATGTTAGCCATCACCAGCCTTTCGTTAGTGACTAGTAGGCAAACTATGAATCTGACAACCTTATGACCTGAATACAATTTTACGCGTCCCTTATTCAAAAACTTTTAATCGCTAGCCAAAATATCTATATCAGCGGGCGTCAAGAATACCATTTATATGGGTTCGGCCTTAAAGTCCACCACGCTAGCTTAAAGCCAGACAAGCTAGCCAAAATATAAGGAACTGCAAATGACCTAATTGATTCTAAATTATGAAACACAGTTCAAATCATATAGCTATCGATAATGTAGGTATTGAGCAAGTGCTTTACATCAAGCCACTTATAAAATATATAAAAAATGTTATGTAGTACATAAAATAACCCTAAGCAAAATTTGTATTTGCTTTACTAATCCCTAACTGCTAATACTCGGTGGATTATCCACCATCGAAAATTGTTAATCCCATTGGCTTATTTAACTTGGATTAACTATTACTATGTTAGTGCCGACGCGAAGAGTTTATCAAGTTGTCGACAATTTAAAAACAAATATAGGTATCTACCGATAAATATTTGAAAAAAAAACTTGATAACTTTGGGTATTTGATATTTCTTCCTTTTTTAAATATAATTTGCGTGGGATTGGCGAAAAATGTTAAGCTAATATATTGCTAGAAATGCTCAGACATTTATTTAAAAAGAAAAACTTTACGTGGTTCGAAATAACCAAGGTGTCAAAAACTTTTAAATGAGTTTTATTAAAGAAATCAATTCAAATTCCCTAGATTTAATGTTGAAGTGCGTGGTGGCCTGTTGGTAAACGGACTAGACGCGACTGCCAACATGTTCACGGTGGTCGCGGGTTCGAATCCCAGGGCACACCTCTGACTTTTCGGAGTCATGTGTGTATTGATAGTCAATCACCACGCACTAAAACGGTGAAGGAAAACATCGTGAGGAAACCTGCATAACATAGCGATTTATCAAATTTCTATGGTATGTAAGTCCGCCAATCCGCATTAGGCCAGCGTTGTGGACTATATGGCCTAACCACTCTCAATCGTACTTTCGATTGTAGAGGAGGCCCGTGCCCTGCAGTGGGACGTATATGGGCTGATACAGATACAGAATGTTAGACCCGGACAATAATTGTGCCGATCTACGTCTTTTCAGTCGATACTCTATTCAAATTACCCTGCATTTCCAACCAGGATATTGCAATTACTTTGCCAATATAAAAATAACGTCCAGTCAGTAAGTGAAAATTGACAGACAGTTTTAATTTTTTAAACTGCATTGTTCTTTTTGAAAATGTCTACCAAACGGCGAATAAATAATAATTTAGGAGCTGAATTTTCTACGTAACATACAGCGACAATCGTGGCCGCACTTAATTACTAATCACGATAAACTAAAAGGATTAAAGAACTTACTAAATTTACAAACAAAAGCCTCGAAGAAAACAATCTAACTACAGAACTAAACAACAGACTTTATATAAAACAGTAGTTAATACTTCTAAAAGCCCAAGTTTAGTCTACTGAAATAAGAGGAATACAACACCATGTAGCGAAACACAAGTAAGATTGGACATTACTAATAATTGATTAACCAATAAATAGATCGGACAAATCAAACAAAAGCGTTTGGGAAAATACGTGACCCATGAAGGTTTTCAATTCATCACAACTTTAAACATCTTACAGACATTTTATAGAATTCATCAATGCCTACATAAGAGCACCTTAGCCGATATTTTAACTAGTATTTTTTCACCTGCATCGTTAAATATATTTTAAGACATATTTTATTGCGGCCATATACCTTCTCCGTTCGCAACACTTCAGCACAACTAACAGACATAATATTTCAAAAATAACAATAAATCACAAATTTCACCCACCTTATTTTCGGATATCACAACACGGTCACAATATTGCGAATTACAATTAAACACGACTTGACGTCCGAGCCGAGCTCTCGTCAACCTGCGAGTATGGCGTATCTCGATGATACCAGATAAGATACGCTCACGATAATACCTCCACATATTCGTAATGTTAATAGGAAATTTATAATTGAATATATGTTAAAACAATGGATAGGTTTATCTGATTTAGTTTTGAATTAGGCTAGAACTTATGGGAATCAAAAACCAATTCCCAACAGTATGTGGTTCAACTTATTATATTAGATATGATAGGATCAGCAAGAGATTGTAATAGAAGATGCTGTATCGGAATTAAACTGTATATGCGCATTTTGTTGAAGTAGTAGGTGTACCTAATGGTGGTAGGTCTCCAAGAGGTCTCGTGTCAGAGATTGCCTGGGCAATAAAACCACCACAATTTTTATTTCGTCAGCCAAATAGAAGTGTAAATGCACTGTTGTTGGTTATTGGTTTAAAGGACATTTTAGCCATAGTAACTACTGGACACATTAGACTTAACATGTTATTTTACAGGACGGCAAGCACAATAGAATGCCAAGCATTGCTTTAGATTCATGGTGTTTGGTGTTGCTACTGTCCATGAGCGGTCGTATCGCTTACCATCAGGCGAATATATCAACATATCATATATCATGCTCATCTCGCTATTCATTGTATTTAAAAAAAACGAGTATATAGTTATATAGCTTTTAAGAAAGTATTGCCTTTACTTTTTGTGATCTTTTTGTAATTCCAGAAAGGCCGCAGAGTTTCTTCCCATTCATTTGCCCCAGAGATACCAAAAGTGCTATTACAGTATCGTTAGCCTTCTAATTAAGCATGCTTACGGTTGGTAAGTCTGATTGAATCCCTAACAAACATGTTCCTATGCTCGGCTAAAATATCTTGGTTTCTTGATGGACAGTAAATGTGGCGCGCATTTACTAGTGCTTACACTAGTTTCACTGTCATTTGTTGGCCAGCCGCTGCACTTTTCATGGGGAAGAGCACCCTTTCGTCATTCCCCATGACAACCTGGTGTGGTATGATTATTCACGTCTCTATTTCAGAAACACATATATCTATACCTTTGCTTAGACACCCTTCTGAACCATAAACGATAATTATGAATATAAACCCACGCGCTGTCTCGATTATTGCGGAGTCACTACCCCTGAAACACTGCCATTTGTACTGTATTGTATCAGCCTATATACGTCCCTCTGCAGGGCACGGGGCTCCTCTACAATCGAGAGTAGAGAGACCTCTACTATTGAGAGTAGTTAGGCCATATAGTCCACCTCGCTAGCCTAATGCGCGTAAGCGGACTTTACATACCATAGAAATTCTTATAAATTGCTATGGTACGCAGGTTTCATCACGATATTTTCTTTCATCGTTGCAGGATTGACTGTCAATGCACAGACTCACGTGAAACGTCAGAGCTGTGCCCTGGGATTCGAACCTGCGACCACCACTATTCACAATTGCCAACATTTTGATGGAAATAAAGATACAAATATGTAAATAGATATTTATGAATTCACACAGACCAACCCAAAACAGTACAACAGTCTAATTATCTTAATTCTACCACTACTGAAAATTTCCTTATTATTTTATCGAACTAAATTATTAAGTCATCACATCCGCGATGATGCTGCTAATGTGTCATCTTATGTATAAACATTATGTGTACTTTAACTATACTTGGTTATTACAATATTACTTAACCTTCAATCGGGAGTCAACAGAGCTAATTTGGTCAAATGAAATCGCAGAAATCTGGCAAAATAAACAATGACAACTTAAAATTAGTTTATTTAACTATCTCGTTGGCGCAGTTGGTTAGACGCTGACTGGGAAACCAGAGGTCGCAGGTTCGATCCCCACAGATACCAATGTTGGTGTGGTCAACAAATATTTATCTTGGGTCTGGGTGTTTGTGAGACCGCAAAGTCTCGCGTACTTTCTGATCTCCACGACACAAGACTTAATTGATCTTAATGTGGAGTCAGAACTAAGTATGTGACTGTTGGGTGTATTTATTTATTCTTTGTTTGCTTTACAAATATTATGTAATAATTATATCAACCTCGTATCCGCCTGGATAACCACCACCACCGTTCACCGTGCATGATGGTGGAAATCTCGTTATATTGATACTTGCAAGTATGTCGCGTGTACTATCTGTATTGCAGTCAGAATGCTATTTACTGGTGGTAGGTCTCTCATATGTGATAGGACGCCTGGGCAGGTACCACCAAAGTCTATAGGCAAAGAGCAGTGCAAATTTACTGTTGTTTTCCGGTTTGAAGGACATCGTAGCTAAAGTAACTACTGAACATAGGAGACTGTCCCGCCCTCACACCCGCCACTGCAACTCCTGTAAGCCAGGATCAACAGTGGCACGCAATGTAATGACACCAAGCATTGAAGCTCGGCGAGTCTCCGGGAATGTCTAACTTGTCTTTAACCCGCAACGAAATTAATCAGAAAGTTAAATTAATAGGAGGAGTTGGAAATAAATAATGTCCACTTCCCTCCGTGCAAAGCGGGTGACAAAACATTGAACTAAAGAGGTAAATAACCTCCCAAAAAGACTTTTACAGCCGGAGAAGCCAGCTGTAAAGCACCACGGAATTCATTATTACATTTAAATGGGACCTATTGTGTGAGCCTATACCTATATACTTGATTCCAGTAAAAGGTATGGCAAAAACGCCGGAAAGCACGGAAATTCGTCCTAGTCTCCACTAGGTCCATGTAGTATACGACTCCGGATGATATCTGCATATTAAATATGATTTTACGCTCATTTTGCCAAATACTTCACTCCCAAAGTATATGATGCGCGGATTGTTCATACTCGCAATTAGGTGTTGAACATGGGCATGCAGGCGAATCAACGAGCTTAAAAGAGTACCTACAGTTTAGACTTAAAGTAACCATGGCCCGTAAGGAACTGTGATACGTAATAATCGACATCTAGCCAAGTCTTTGTCAAACGATCACGCACGCAAGGAAAATATTGATATAAATGACGTCCCTTCAAAGATACCTCCCATCTATTTTGCCATTCGTCTAATAGTTCGCTATATACTACTGATAGCGGTTTAAATAATCTGTCAACTTTTAAAAGTTCACGTGGAGTTAAAAATCTTTTATCCATATTCTCCTTAGTAGAGTAATACATGGCGGCGCGACGTTGCACCTCCAGATCGACTGGAAGTACACCCGCCAGGACAGGCAATGCTTCGGTACTAACAGTTCTATATGCCTTACACAAGAATATCAACGCCAAACGTTGGCTCTGGAGCAGTTTTCTTCGCACAGCACCGATAGTAGCCCTATCAGCCCATACGGGGGATCCATAACATATACACCCTAAGTAAGTTGCTCCATAGATGATTTTTAATGTATTAAAAGATAATCGTAAAAGTTTAAGTTGTTCGGAGAAAAGAGGATTATTATTGTTATTCCCGACAATATTGTGATGTTTATACTAGTCTAATTCGCGTTGCATATTGGCCAACTTGGTTTCATTGCAAGATGATTTTAATGCCAGTAATGAAACTATGGATGTTACACGTTGCGTTATATCCAACACTGCCGACCTATTCGCCACGTTCATACGCGAACCCTGATCATTAATAAGCTCATTCATTTTCGACAAGTAATTGGAAACTTCCGACACCAAATCACAATAGTCCGCGCGGCTCGCGTCGCTGCCGGTATCTAAAGATGAAGTTTCGGTCGATTCCGATAATTGCAAACGTTTTGAACAAACGGGGGAAACATATGTTGGTGAAGTCGTGTCACTAAAAAGTCGTTTTGCCGAATTAGGTGACCTAGGTGTAATTTTACTTTGACCGAAAGGATTGGGCCCACGGTCGGGCGAAACCTTATTTTGAGCTGACATTACTTTGCCGAAATTAAATTAAGATGTATTTTATTATTATTTTCACTGACAAGCAATAAATAGTAGTATTAATAAGTAAATTAGTTTGAAAAATAACAGCTAACTGTATGCCGGCCGAGCGATATTTTATTTTACGATACCCACAGTAGAAAAATTAAAAGTACTTACCGAGAATAAATTGCTTAATTTCACGAAAAAAACGCAATAAAACATTAAAAAACCTACAAACCGTTAATCACAATACTACACCGTACAACAATAAGCAACCCATAAATGCACTCCAAACATACAAAATACAATTTTAAATGAGGACAACGTAAACTCGTCACAGCACCGTGCCCCCGCCGGTGACGGGTGAATAACTACTGAACATATTTACTTAACATCTTATGTCTCAAAATGGTGAGTGCAGTGGAATGCCAAGCATTGCTTTGTAATTAACGATGTTGTTTGGTTTTGCTACTGTTAATGAGCGGTCCTATTGCTTCCCTAACCGCCGCGCCGGTGGCTTGGGTCTTAAGCCCTGCCACCGAAGGGTCATTACTCTTTTATATTTATATATGACATATTGTATGTTTTTATTTTTTTTATAATATGATGTATAAAAATCTAAAAAAGAATATCTACGAAATAAATAATTAATCAAATATAATAAATAAACAATAACGGGATGCTCATCTCGCACTGAATTGCAATAAAAAATAATAGAAAAGGTAATTTGGTCATTTCCATCATACCGTTGTGATTCTATGAATATATTATGTAGATGCAAAAGTGTAGCACTATTGCTTTTACGACTTAATTAAACAGTGAGATTTCTAGTCCCCAGTCTTTCATTCCTAATACGTGCATTAGTCTTCAGACATTATAAGTGGTCACAGGCGCCAAAAACCACTTCCTATTAGGTTTGTGAGCAATTTGTTCGGTAGCTTCTATGCGATAATATTAACACCTTTAAGCCTCAGTGGCGCAGTCGGTTAGACGCCGTCTGTGATTCGAGAGGCCGCGGGTTCGATCCTCGCACCGAGAGAAATGTTTGTGCAGCCCATAGATATTTCTTTTGTTAGTGTGTTTGTGAGACTAAAAAGTCTTTCATAGTTCCTGATACCTGTGACACAAATCTCGATCTTAGAGTGGGGTCTGAATGATGTATGTGACTGTTGGGTGTTATTATATATTATGTACCTTTTCAGTCAAAGATAGGTCACGGAGGTCTTGCCAGTATTTCTACGGTATGTGGTGTCCGCTTTCCCGCACTAGGTCAGCGTGGTGGATTAATATTATGAATGTAGAAGAGTCCTGAGCTAAGCCTCACTTATTAAAAGCACGTTTTTAAGTCCACAAAAAATCATATGACACTAATTGAAATTAATTTTACATAACACAAAACATTTAGGTTAATTACATTAAATGAACACTAGTACATGGAATCCTGGGTACATCCACTGTACCACTGATAAAAACTGTAATTAAACATAGATTTTTACAAGGGTATTAAAGTATTAACTGATAAGCGGATTAATTGGCACTAATATTGAACGAATCAAACACGAACATGTATTGAAAAATGATTTATTTACGACCTGGATTAAATGTACGTTTTGAATGGTACTGATTTAATTTATACTATATACTTTTACGACTTGTAGCAATGGAAGTTCTTGCGTAACCCGCACGTGATCGAAAATACGCATAAAACGCAATTGAATTATATAATATCTAGAATTAACGATAATTATAAACATGTAGGATATGAATGTTACGAAGAAAGATGAGTAAATTGAAACGTAAGACGAGTGTCTGGTATGGAGCGTAGTTTGTGTGAAAGAGATGACCAATGAAAGTCTTAGAGTAATTACCTCTAGAGAGCCGAAATGTACTGTACATCGCAAAAATGAGACACACCGATACGAATTTCTTTTTGTTAGAATGAGATGCAAAATAATGTTCTATTTCATGTGACGTGCCGCTTTTTGTTGTTTGGCGAAAAAAGAATTTCGCCAAACAAAGCGACGTCGTTCAAGCAATAAAGCAACCTAATGTTAATGAAATAGGGTCTATTTTGATTCAAGGCCACAATATGGCGCTTATTTTGTTGTGTTGCTAGATATAGCTATTGATGTCTCATGTGCGGTTACAGCGTGAATCTCTCTAGTACTAAAGATAGAAAGAGTTAGAGGATGAATGATGAAGACGTTGAAAAAACTAAATGGAAGATGAGAGAAGACGAACGGCGCACGAAGTAAGACGAAGTTAAAGAAGATATAAAGGAATTAAAACTATATTGAAGAATAGCGAATCTTCGAAAAGTGGAATGAAAAAGGTAATTAAAATTTATTTCAAAAAAATATATTTTTAAAACGTAAATGTGTGACAGCGCTCCCTTGATCGAAGCGTATAGAGTATAAACTACAGAGTGAACTTTTTACTGAAAATCTGCTTCAGAATATCTACGTGATCAAATAATACTGCCGTAGTATTTCTCTCCATTAATAAGATTGTCCTAACTCCGTTTTACTTTCTGCAGGGCACGGGCCTCCTCTACAACAGACAGTACGATTGAGAGTGGTTAGGCCATATAGTCCACCACGCTGGCCTAGTGCAGGCTGGCGGACTTACACACCATAGAAATTTTGTAAATGGCTATGGTATGTTGGTTTCCTCACGATTTTTTCCTTCATCGTTTTAGTGCGTGATGATTAACTATCAATACACACATGACTCCGAAAAGTCAGAGGTGTGCCCTGGGATTCGCACCCGCGACCACCG
This sequence comes from Hyles vespertilio, assembly GCA_009982885.2. NCBI lineage: Eukaryota > Metazoa > Arthropoda > Insecta > Lepidoptera > Sphingidae > Hyles > Hyles vespertilio. The sequence continues at coordinate 2,048,931 of CM042818.1, forward strand.
TGAACATGTTGACAGTCGCGTCTAGTCCACCACGCACTTTACTTTGCCTCCACCTTTTTCATACGCTTCCATTCTTCATCTTTAGAAGCTCGCAAGGTTCTACCAACTCAGTGTTATAGATGTAGTAAATCAGTGAGGTTGAACGTTGGTACCAAGACGGCAGATGTTCGCAAAAGTACTTTCGCCTAATGGCGAATGGTAGGTGTCTTTGTCATCCATTACCACCCAAATCACCAGAAAAAATGTTAGTTTCCCGCGATATTTCCCCATTCTACGCTATGAAACAATACACAAGCCAAAGTAACTACTAGACATGTTGAGACTTGACATCGTATGTGGCAGGATGGCGAGCGCAAGTTGAAAGCCAAGGTTACTACTATGCATGAGCGGTCGTATCACTTACCATCAGGCGAAAGGCATGCTCGTAACGTCATGAGCCATAAAAACATCTACCAACAAACTAGAGCTACTCACTCGCATGCAACGTGATTTGATTATAAACCTCTATAAATAAATAATATCCCAACAGTATTCATCCCACTGGTGGACGCAGGCCATCCATCATTTTAAGAACAGTTTAGGCTTGAGTCTGTCAAGCTAACAGATATCTTCGAAGTACATGTGCAAAAATATCCAAAGTAGGCAAGTTTCCTCACAATATATTTTCCTTTATATATTATAGAAATCTGTATCTGTATCAGCGCATATACGTCTCACTGCAGGGCACGGGACTCCTTAAAAATCGACAATACGATTGAGAGTGGTTTGGCCATATAGTCCACTACGCTGGCCTAGTGCGGGTTGGTTGTAGAGATATTTACAGGAAATCGTTTCTTAGAAGAAAAAAAATATTTTTATTAATTTTCTAGTATTGAGACTTCCTTGTTAGTTTTGCCTTTTACCGTTTCTTACAATATTTAGGTTATCGTTGAGCTATCGGAGAATGAGTGTGTTATCGCGTGAAACATTTGTGATAGTGCAGGTGCGATGCCAGAAATATATATTGCCTTATTTCTTGAGAGTAATGTGTGGCAGATAAATTCTCTGTTAGAGAACACAAATATAGTTATTCTCATGCAGATTCCTTTTACTTATTCAGTATTTGTAATACATTTAATGTATTAAAAGTATACCACCAATACTTTTTATGGTTTATTAAAATAATGGTTCGCAAAATGAGAAAACAGATCACCTAGTGGTATAGGATCACTACCGCCCATGAACATTCACATCGCTTGTGTCATAGATGAGTTTCCGCCTTCCGGCGTATGGAATAGGAAGGAGGGGTATGGAAAAAGGCAGAGAAGAAAAAACGATTATTGGGCATACGAGCCTACCCAAATTGCTGAGTCATGACTAACAAAAGCATCTTTCATCATTCTTATCGGCATCAATGATTTATCAAACCTTCCTTTTAGAAATTATATTTTCTCAACTAACAAAAGTTAGTAATTTTTAAGTGGTTGATTTACGCCAGATATTTTAATACCCAGGGATAATTAACTGATAATTGCCTCTCCATTTGCCTCTGGACAAGATTCTCATTTCGACCATGTATCCGAAATTAACGATCTGTAAACATGATTTCCCAACCCAACACAAAACATTGCATTCCCTTACACACCTATGAATGTTACAAATAAATAAGTATCTAGATTCATTGGGATGGTAATTCCTGAAACACTAACAGTTAGTATATTAAAAGTGACTTATACTTTTTTTTATTAACCTTATAGGAGACTGTCCCACCCTCACACCCACCACTGTAACTCCTGTGAGCCAGGATCAACAGTGGCACGCAATGTAATGACACCGAGCATTGAAGCTCGGCGAGTCTCCGGGAATGTCTAACTTGTCTTTAACCCGCAACGAAATTAATCAGAAAGTTAAATTATTAGGAGGAGTTGGAAATAAATTATTGTCCACTTCCCTCCGTGCAAAGCGGGTGACAAAACATTGAACTGAAGAGGTAAATAACCTCGCAAAAAGACTTTCACAGCCGGAGAAGCCAGCTGTAAAGCACCACGGATCAAATTATTATTACATTTAAATGGGACCTATTATGTGAACTGTTATGCTTGATTCCAGTAATAGGTATGGCAAAAACGCCGGAAAGCACGGAAGTTCTTTCTAGTCTCTACAAGGTCCATGTAGTATACAACTCCAGATGATATTTGCATACTATCTAGCATGGTTTTACGCTCATTATGCCAAAGACTACACTCCCAAAGTATATGATGCGCGGACTGCTCATACTCGCAATTAGGTGTTGAACATGGACACGCAGGCGACGCAACAAGCTTAAAAGAGTATAGTTTAGACTTAAAGTTACCATGGCCCGTGAGAAATTGTGATACGCAATAATCGACATTATTAACCTTATAGGGACCCTTATAGTATAGACGATTATGCGGCCTGCCTGATGGTAAGTGGTTACGGCCGCTCATCGACCTTCACAGTGCCAGGGATCCCGCACAACAAAGTCGCTGCTTACTATAAGAAGAGTATACTTATATGTTTTACCAAGGTACATAATTTAATCTGCACTGCAAGCCAAAACAAATATTACCCGTACAAGCTTTTATACACGAAAATTCAAAGAATTTAAAACTGCCTACCGAAATGCATATAATCTGATCTTAGGTGATAATGATCTAATTAATCAGTTTTGACCCGCACTATAATCGATTACTAGTTATAATATCCATCTGATATCAAAAACAATGCGGATGTCCTTACCACTTCGGTAAATTTCTTATCCTTATAACAAAATTTACTGATAGCGATTACTCAATGTTTTCAGAAAATTTCAGAGTTGTTTGTGAATGAAAGCCTCTGATTGTAAGAAATGTAGTCACATTATGAGTCAATGTTTCTTTAAAACAACTGTAAATTACTCAGACTTAGCATTTTAGTGGTGTTAGGAAACCTTTGTCATAAGTTGGGAATGTGAAGAAATAAATTGCAAAACAGGTAGGTAATGCTGTACTAACTTAATATAGAGGAAAGGATTTGCATCGACTAGAGTAGGACCAATGTAGAACAGGAGCCCTCGGCGATTATAAACTTAGCTGACAACCCATTTTTGCCATATTAAAATTTGTACCTCCCTATCCAATATTGTCAAAAGTAAACGCATCTATAGTTTCAAAATTTGCTAGAGTTTATAGCACTTAGCATACGATCGCTTGCTCTTTTATCGGGTATGTGTTATAATAAGAAACGTGTTAATGGTCTTTCTTTGTTCATTATCCTGTCAAAAAGAACTTCACAGAATAGTCGACATCGCCATTTCAGGCTCAATTTCCTGTTTCTGGGATGATAGTGAATAAAAATCCAATATCACTTTGCCCTACCGGGATTCGAACCCAAGACCTCAGCATTGTAACCACACCGTAGTAAAACTGCGCTACCGCAATAGGAGGTGATGTATTAATCAATGATGATGATTAATATGCCTATATGTAAATAACATGATTCCGCATACAGGTAACTTGTAATAGTTAAACCAAGGAAAATTGATATATTTAATCACACGAATGAAACCGCAAAAACCATATGGAGGTGAACAAATAGTGCACATATTATGTTTTAGTACTGTACCTACAACTCAATCGTCTCATTGAACGAGTAACCGCAAAATAGGTGGTTAACTTGGTTTCCATTCCCACATCGACTGGTGTTATCAACTTTTTTACTTAATTAGACAAAATATATTAAGGACTGTTTTTTTTAAAGCAATGAATGGCAAAACGAGCATGACGTTAGTAAGAGATCGCCTGATGGTAAGAGATACGACTGCTCAGGGACAGTGGCAAAACCACACAATGCTTGGCATTTCACTACGTCCGCCATTCTGAGACATGATGACATAATGTCCAGTAGTTACTCTGAATACAATATCCTTTAAACAGGAACATAATAGACAATGCGGTCTACCTACTCCACAGAACAGATGAATATGGTTAGAAAGGAAATACAAGCGTTTGCGGTTTGACGCGTCGCAAGGTGGTGCATAAAAAGCATCACTGCCGCGGAACGCATGATCTGTCAAATCAATCGTAGTCGAAACGCCTTGGAGTGTGGAGCTCCGGCAAAATGGAGTAAAACTGCAGATTTGTGCTATTTTATCTTGCAGTTTCAATACTAAAGCGTCGAACATCAATAGAGGAATTTAATTCAATACCACTATTAAACCCGATTTTATTGATTTTCACCTTTATTTCCAAAAAATGCGGTTATTAAATAAATAATAAATAAATAACACCCAACAGTCACATACATAGTCCTGACTCTTGTGTCGTGGGTATCAGAAACTACGAGAGACTTTTCGGTCTCACAAACACCCAGACTCGGAAGAAACATTTCTCTCGGTGCGGGGATGGAACCCGCGGCCTCTCGTTTCCCAGGCGGCGTCTAACCAACTGCGCCACGTAGGGTGTCGAATTAATTACGACATTTTAAAGAATTCGATGATATTTTAGGCGACAAATCAAAAATATACATTGCTGATTGACGCACGCGAATGTTAAGTTCCTACGCAATGCATAGGACTCATTTCTGTTATGTCATATCCGAAATTTGTCACATGTCATGTCACTATTGTAGTCATGTATAGAGCCACAAAGTTATCTGACCCGGTGAGGGAGTCGCTGTAATCGAATTTGGTGTTGCCATTAAAAATAGATATTGCAATAAATGGGGTAAAGTAAGATTTTTCAATCCGATCAATAGTGTCGAGAAAATGACCAGTTTCATCTGCATATTATTTTTCCTTCACACGATTTCTAACAAATCGCTCCCCAAAACCCTTAAAAAAGTGTATCTGTATTCTCCTCCACAATCGAGAGTACTGTAGTGTATTGATAAATTCATACTCTTAGCATCTGTCGTCTCGAACTATACACTACGCGAACCAAGGGTGAGTGAGATAGATATAGAAGGAGATAGATCATAGACGTGGAGGACGGAACGTGGTGTGAAGACGTGGTGTATAGCAAACGAGCCGATAAATATTAATAATTGTATTCTACTACAATGTTACACATATTAACCGTAAATAGTGACTATTACAAGTACGATTGCGGGGGGTTAGGCCATATCACAGGCCATATAGCCCACCACGCTCGCCTCATGCGGGTTGGTGGACTTACATACCATAGAAATTCTAATAAATCGCTATGGTATGGAGGTTTCCTAACGATGTTTTCCTTCGCCGTTATAGCGCGTTTTTATCAATATAAGCATGGCTCCGAAAAGTCAGAAGTGTGACCTGAGATTCCAACCCGCAACCAGCGTGAACAAGTTGGCTGCTGCGTCTGGTCCATTTACCAACAGGCCACCACGCACGTAACGTAAAATGAGACGAGTAAGATACATTTTAGTTAATGATATGTACTTATATATTATATTCTACTAGTACGTACATAATTCTGTTTTCGTGGAATTTATTTTATAAAGTTGACAACACAAACCTTTGGTGGCAGCTACGCGTTAATACAATTTTTCGAAGGGTATTATTGATGTCGGAAGACGCTTTTCATCCTACGTAAAATTTAATACCTGAAGTAAAACGTTCCTAGCATCACTTTTTAAAGCTTTCGGCATTTTTCACTAGTTTTAAATAATGCAGGAAAAATAAATACATTGAGTAAACAACCAATGGCGGATATGTCAGCGACTGGCAGCTAGATTGACAATTTCGAATGACGTCTTTGTTTCCAGTTTGGTTCGTGTACTCGTAAATCAGTTTTCATAAGCATTAAACAAAAAAAATTTATTACTTTTGGTAATTTCAAATTGTATTACTCGTAACGTTTGTTAACGTTGACGACCTATGCTTATGTTCTAATGTCACAAATCCGCCAACTTGAGAACAACATATTATGTTTGTGTCTGAATATACTATACAATATTGTAACTCATTCGTTTATAGGTTAGGGTTTATAGGGCATGTAGAGTAGATAAAGGCAACAGGTAGAGACAGCTGGATTCCTAAAAAATCCAGTACGATTTGTTCTAAGTATTTTCGTGAAACGGAAGACGATAAAAAAATCTGTACCATAAGTAATATACAAAACAAAAATAATTACGTGCAACTTTTGTGGAAAACTGTACCATGGGGGTGAAATAATGAATTATTGTATGAAAAATCAAAAGCACTGAAACTATTGACGTAAAAAATCATAATTTGATTAAAACAATTACATATATGCCTTTCCAATAACAAAAATGTTAATACTTCACACACAGCTGAATATCTTGAAAATCCTGTACATATAAATTTGTAAAATAGTATACAAATTAAAAAGTATCTTTCAATATTAGATATTGCTGTCTCATTTATTTTCCGTCCATCGACATAATGACATAAATACTAATTAAATAAATGTAACCGGTAAAACCATTAATCATATCGATAAAATCAATTCCGGTCTTATAACAAAGACATATTTCCATAATTTTATCGATACTTTAAATCGACTATTGCAAGCTCTCTATATTAGATTTGTGGAGGTTTTGTGTTTTCAGAACGACAACACTGGTTTTGATACAATTTGACGGCTATTGCCTTTTTTTTTATTTTTTTTTTCTCGCGGGGAAAATCCCTTTACGGACCATCCCACCCCCGAAGGGGCGAGGGTGTGTCGGACTCACCGGCGCCATCCGAGCCCAGCGAGATGTTGTGCCGCCCGTGGATGTGGACGGGCGGCCGCTGGGTCGGGTCCCTACCGCAATACGCGCCGAAATACCGACTAAAAACCCCGCGTCGGCCACCATCGGTGCACTACAGAGACGGCCCCGGGTTACCGTTGGGCGGACGCGCCAGGACCGCCTCTTTGTGCACCGCCGCTTAGCGACGCGGCATGAGACGCTTGTAGCGTCACGTCTTGGGGGCCGCCAAGGTAGGGACGGCGGCCCCGCGTGGCCTCTGCGGCGCCGGGTTAGTTGTTGTCCCGGCGCCTAGTTCGTCGTCTGCGGTGACGACGAGCGGGATCGTTCTGCTCCCGATCCCGCTCGGCGCTCTCCTTCTGCAACATGACGCGCTCGCAGAAGGAGAGCATGGCTCGCCACGACCTCTGGCTGCCGACCATGGCGGCGACCACGGCCGGCAGCGAGAGGTCTCCACCCAAAACCGCAGTGAGAGCGCTGCGCTCCTCGTCCCAGGCTGGGCACTCCTCCAGTGTGTGCTGGGCCGTGTCCTCACGGCAGTTGCCACAGTGATGGCACACGGCGGACTCCTCGGCTCCGGCTACGCGACACAAGTACGCACCGAAGCAGCCGTGCCCGGTGAGCACCTGCGTCAGCCGGAATGTCGGCGCACCGTGGCGCCTCTCCAGCCACTGTTGGAGGACAGGTCGCACTGCCGCGACGGTCCTCGTACCAGCACTAGGGCTCTCCAGCCTGGAACGCCACTCCTCCACGGCGGTCCTGCGGAGGGAGACCAGCATGGCCTCGACCTCTCGGGACACCAGTCTCTGCCCACGCTGGGACGCCTCCTCTCGTCCGAAGAAAACTGACGAGAGGGTCTTAGCGTCCAGCTCCCAGGGCAGAGTTCCCGCTAGAACGCAGGCCGCCTCGTGCGAGACCGTGCGGTAACCCCTGACGATTCGCTGCGCCACCATGCGCTGCGGACGGTGCAGCAGGCGGACGCAACGAGGGTTCAGGGACTCAGCCCAAACGGGACTCCCGTAGAGGGCCATGGACCGCACGACTCCAGCATACAAGTTTCGGCAAGGGATGCCAGGACCATCGGTGTTGGGCAGCAGGCGCCCCAGTGCGCCCGCCGCCTTCACCAGTTTCGGCGACAACTTCTCAAAATGCGCGCGGAAATCCCATCGACTGTCGGGGATGAGGCCAAGATACTTCATGCTCGAGCCGACGGGAACCCGCACGCCGTCCACTGTGAGATGGGCCTCTGGTGGGGGCCCACACCGAGGTCCGTGGAAACACACGGCCTCGGTCTTATTCAGGGCCACCGTGAGGCCCAGTCGCCGAATCCTGCCAACCACCAGTCCCGTACCAAACGAGGCTAGCAGGGCGGCTCTCCTGAAAGTCCTGGCCGTCGCTGTCACCAGTGTGTCGTCCGCATAGCAGACGACAGCGACGCCCCGAAGGTTGGTACCACGGAGCACCCAATCGTACCCGATGTTCCACAGGAGCGGACCCAGAACCGATCCCTGCGGAACACCGCACGTCACCGCTCTTCGGTGCCACCCGTTGGCGCCCGGATACACCACGCACCTGTCAGAGAGGTACGCGTGCACCATGCGCCGGAGATAGGGCGGCACCTCGTGGTACCGCAGTGCTTCAACAATGCAGGCCCAGGGCATGGTATTGAAGGCGTTGGCGATGTCGAGAGACACCACCACCACGACGTTGCCCCGGGACACCGCTTCTTCCGCCTGTGCCTTGACCCGCAAAATCGCGTGGGTCGTGGACCGGCCCTGTCTGAACCCGAACTGGCAATCCGCCAAGTCCGGGCCCGTGTCCTCCAAGTGCTCGACGAGGCGCGCGTGAATAATACGCTCAAAAAGCTTGCACACCTCGTCGAGCAACACGATGGGCCGGTAGGCCGATGGCGACTCTGCGGGTCGCCCCTCTTTCCGAAGCAGGACAAGCTTGCCCGTCTTCCATCGCGACGGGAAGATGCCCTGCTCCAGGCACGCGGAGAAAAGGCCGCGGAGCCTCGTACCCAGCGACTCGACGGCTAGCACCCAGACACGACCGGGCACCCCGTCGAGCCCCGGGGCCGAGTTTTTGCCCCGCAGCCGAAGCACTGCCGCCTCCAATTCTTGCGGCGAAACCTCCGGGATAACCCCTTCCGAAACCGATGTCGACGATGGCGCCGATGGACGTGGCGCCATCGGTGGAGGAGTGAACTCCTCGGTGGCCGGGAACAAGGCCGCGACGACGTCCTCGACGAGATCGGTCCGGAGACTCTGAGTCAGCGGGGGCGCCCACGGGCGGAGTTTTTTCATCGCCATGCGATACGGACGCCCCCATGGATCTCTGTCGAGAGTTCTCCGGAACTCATCATTCGCCGCAGCCTTTGCTTGTGCGATGGCCACCCGCAGCGCTCTCTTCGCCTCTCTGTGGAGGTCGAGAAGGAGCCGCTCCTGTTCGTCGTCGTCGGGTCTACGGGTCCGACGACGACGGTGCCTGGCGAGTCGGCGGCGCGCGACTTGGCAGGCCGCACGCAGCTCTGTGAGCTCGGCCGACCACCAGTACACCTGGCGCTTCGCTGGGAGGCGGGTGACCCGGGGCATGGCCGCGTCGCAGACGCGCGACATCGCCACCCCGAACCATTCCGCCTCTTGCTTGACCCGCACCGGTCCGTCCGGTACAGGGAGCCACGCCTGAATTAAAGCGGCCTCCTTCAACGCCTCCACATTGAGGCGTTTTACGGCCCATCGCCGGCCGCCCATGAAACCGACAGTCGGACTACCACCGGACTGGACGGGGACCTGGGAGGCCTGAACGCTGTACCGTATATATAAATGATCGGACAGCGACTCCTCCTCGACCAGGACCCTCCAGTCTTGAACACGGCGGGCAAGGGCCGGGGTGGCGAACGTCACGTCCACCACCGAACCGCCGTTTTGCCGCACGCACGTGTTTTCCGACCCCCGATTCAGGACGACCAGCCCGATGGAGATCGCCCATTCCTCCAGGGCCTCGCCCCGCGCGTCGGTCACCGACGAACCCCAGGCCAAGGATTTGGCGTTGAAGTCGCCGGCTACAAGCACCGGGCGAGGCTGACTGTCTTGCACCACCAGGACCCCCAGACGGACGAGAAAGTTTTCAAAGACGCCTATTGCCTAACCTAACCTAACCTAACCATATTCAACTGTTCACATATGATAATGATATAGGTACTAAAAGTGTCTTATTCCCTAAATATTACGTTCTTACCTTAAAATTACGTCGATTTACGTCGGTTTACGTCGATTTCCTGTGAGACAGTGGTACCTCCGTGGAAGAGCCATTTTTTTTTTTCAAAATGTAAAGCTGTTAAAATCTCCTTTCGATACCCCAGGGTAGGCTGAAAGGGATATGTCAATGTCTGGCGTTAAAACCCGGTACAAACACGGATATTGTGGGCCCTGGACGAGCCTGCCCATTCATGCTGAGTCACGCCAACAGCGTTCTACTACTTCCAAAAAGAGTTTAGCAGTGGTTTACTTGTAGCGTAACAAGAAAACGATAGTGATAGCAATGCTTTCTGCCATTCTCATTGAAAATTTCATTTCAAATTTCATGTCGTATTTCTCACAGGAACGTAAATAAAGTAATAAAGTACTTACTTTGAAAGGTAAATTCTAATTCGATTTTATTTCAATTCACCTGAATTGCGGTGGTTGTCAACAACTCCAGTGACAAATCAGCTGTTATTTTAAGTGTAACATAATGACACAGCAATTTGTCATAACTATTAATAACGAGACTTCCAAATAACACATTTACCTCAAACAACTTGGAACCGTTTAGGTATAACGGAATAGATATAATACAAAAATAAATAATGTATAAAAATAAATACACTCAACAGTCACGTACATAGTCCTGACCCCACACTAAGATCGAGTCTTGTGTCGCGGGTATCAGGAACTACGAGAGATTTTTCAGTCTCACAAACACTCAGACCCGAAACAAATACTTGTGGATTACACATATTTTTGTCTCTCATTATATGCATCATATTACATTAATATTCCATATGCTTGTATTCCATTCATTCACAATGGTCAGTGTGCGGATTGGTTAATATGAGTGTCTCAAAAGGATTTTATGGATCCAATAAGTGTCACGTATTTTAATATACACGACATAAGTCACGTAACCTGTGGTATTATTGTTGACTGTATTTATTTAGCTTCAAATTATGTTATTCGAACTCATGCTGAAATCTAAAAATGTATTTTAATGATTAATACGCAATTATCAGAAGTGTGATGCATCATATATTATAATATTAATACAATGTTATTATTGCATTAACTTACAGTGATCCGTGGGCAGGATAGGCATACCTAAAACTGTCGATACAACGGAGTCAGATTAGGATAGGTTACTAATTTCAGATTAGTAAATAGACTAACTAGACTGTATTTTTTTGTAATTTCTACTGTACTAGCTTAGCTTCTATACGTCATCTAAGGTTGTATCGGAAAACCAATGCTGTGTGGACCAACTACCAAGTATGGCCTAACACCAATAAATCTCAACAATTGTCGCTGACTTACAGTTTTCCATAATCAGCCATGATACAGGGCGATTATTATCAATTGTCAAAGTCAGAGATATCAATAATAAAGCGAACTAAGACCATTGACATAAATACCGGGTATCTCAAGACTGCTACCGAAAACGAAGCCGGGTGGTAGTTTTAGTGGCTACAAACACAATGCAATTAAAAATTTCGCCTAGAAACGCGACAATTTTATTTGTGATTTTTTAAATATCGTCATTTTTGGGTGGTAAATCCATAGTTTTTGCTAAAATAATAATTTAAACTCTTTTATACCTTAGAGTATTTATAAATAAAAGGGTATATATACTATTATTTTAGGAAAAAATGTATTTACCACCCAAATATGGCCATAGGAAAAAAATAACAAAAAAAAAATTGTCGCTTTTTTTTGCAACTTTTTCTGTTGCATTGTGTCTGAAGTCGCTTAAACTACCACCCGGCTTCGTTTTCGGTAGCAGTCTTGATATACCCTGTATATGGACAGACCCCTTAGCCAAGTTATATGCGCTTCCAATATATTCTCTTTCTACAACCGTTAACGTTAAAAATGATATATATGTAGGGATATTAATAGCCAAAAGCATCCAGAATCACTTTATTCGGAAAATACTCTAATTTTAAAGAAACATTCTTATAAAATCAAATATCTTTACGTCTTCCGTCATCGAACAACCTCTTGACAATCTACTTTTAAAATCTAATCCAATTAAAAAGGTTGCATAATAACTTAAATGAATACTTTTTCTTAAACATTGATACTGTTTTCTTCTATTTATTCCGACACGGCCATCCTGTTCAATCATCTGCCTCAGATGATTCATCTGCTTTCTTTCGCTTCCTCTTGTAGTCTCTGATATTCTCTTCCTGTATGTTTTGTATAGATCCTTTAGCATTCTTTCTTAATTCTTGTCTTTGATCCATAACATTTTGAGAATTTTCTCCATCTATCAGCTTCTGGATTTCATCATCTTTATCTCTCATTATGACTTTTATTATCTTCTCAGGTAAATTATCAATAAAGTATTCTCTTTTGATTAATTCCTCTGTTTTTATTACTCCAAAATGTCCTTTTTCGTGGTTTCTTCTGATTTTCACATACTGCATCAACTTTGGTATAACAACCAATTTAGTTCCATCTTTCATCTTATACAATATCTCGTTTTCAACCATGTAGTCTTGATAATCGTCAGTTTCCAAAATCTTCCTTATTAATCTTATGTGTTCGTCTTCAATCTGTGTTTTTCTTATACGAGTGGTAGTCTCTGTGAGCATCGGATATACAGAGTATCTACTCATGGCGTTAGCATGTTTCATTCTAGCTCCAGGTCGGTGTTCTATCTTATAGTCATAATCTTCTAGAAGTAGGGCGCTACGTGCGAGTCTTGGAGGTAAGTCCTTCTTTTTAGTCAGAACTTCGTCCTTCGTTTTAGTCAGAACTACGTCCTTCTTTTTAGTCAGAACTACAGGGCTTGTAAAATCAGACAATTCAACGTTATTGTCTTTCTTCTTTTCATTAGGTTTATAATCTTCACACATCTTGTGAACCCGTTCGTCATAATCTTCACGGTGTTTATCCTCTATTTGAAGTGTAAGATGCATAATCTTTTGAAAGAAGATACCCTCAGGGGTGAAGCGAAGTTCAAAGTCCTTCAAAATGGGGTTTCCAATTATTGCGGTAACAGGTATATCATTATCTTTAACAACGTGAAACTTCATTTCTGTGTAATAATTATCAATTTGTACATTCGCTATAAAGATTCCTTCAGTGCAGACTTCATTTTTCGCTAATCCGGTAATACACGTTGTTTCTGTTTTGTAGTCTTTAACATCTTCTCTAATTTTCTCAAACTCTGACTTCGTAATAAGGTTAACGTCACTTCCAGTATCTATCAAGGTTACTACATCTTTTTCATTAATCTTTAACCTTTTGTAAGGTACTTTCTCTTCTTCTTCTTTGTTATGAATATTTAGCGTCTTCAGAGGCTGATTGGTACATTCAGTAGACTTGTGACCGAAGACATTGCACTTGAAACATTTTACTCCTTTTGGGCAGTTCGATGATACATGGTCTAAATCTCCACAGTTGTAACATCTGTGCACACGTAACTTCTTTCTGTTTGAAGTCTGATCAAATGACGCAGCAGCTTGTACAGGATGTGCAGCTTTAAGAGACGCCTTCTCCCTAAACTCACTGTAGATGTCCAACTTCTTACGAAATTCTTTCATATCCGAAGCACCGTATAGTATAGCTTTGTTAGTCTCCAAGTCGTGAATACCATCAATAACATACTCCATTAAAGCCTGGTCTTCTATGTTGCCATGTAAAGCGAGTTCCTTCATATTCAAGAAATACTGTTGAAATGTTTCATCCCTTTTCATTTTACGCGAAACTAGCTTTTTGTGAATCATTGCGCTATTCAGTTTTGGGCCAAATTCTTCTATCAGCAAATTCTTCAGACTAATCCAGTCTCTAACGCTTCCTAAAGATCGTAAAAATAATCTAGCAGTGCCGTCAAGTAGTCTTTTTGCATAAACTAATTTCTCAATTTTGGACCATTCCATAATATCTGCGGTGTCTTCAAAATCATTGATCCAGGTGGAAATCGGATACGTGTCATCACCCGTAAACGTAATCATAGATTTCTCTAAATCGCTAAAAGATATTTTCGGTCCCGAAGATCTGGAACCTTCTTCATCTTCTCTGTCTCTTTTAGGTGGCATCTTTCGTCTGACGTATACTGACTTCAAGCAACAACTCGCTGAATCTTTTACGTCTAATTCGTCTTCTAATCGTAAAAATCCGTCTTATAAAATTTGTCTTAAAACATCTTCATATTCAACCGTCTTCTTAATTCGTCTTCAATATATCATGACGTCATCATCAGTAAATCTTTGTTCATCTTCGGGGCTAACTGCATACAGACACGTTACTACATATCCCTTGGCATATCCCGGACGAGCCCCCAAAAGTTGTAGGGATATTAATAGCCAAAAGCATCCAGAATCACTTTATTCGGAAAATACTCTAATTTTAAAGAAACATTCTTACAAAAGCAAATATCTTTACGTCTTCCGTCATCGAACAACCTCTTGACAATCTACTTTTAAAATCTAATCCAATTAAAAAGGTTGCATAATAACTTAAATGAATACTTTTTCTTAAACATTGATACTGTTTTCTTCTATTTATTCCGACATATATATATATATTTAGTTAGTTTTGGCTAGGATTTCTCTAATCGTTTTTCTTACCACGTTTAACTATTTGTTTAATAGCTACAATAATACTTACAATTGATAAAATATATATAAATATATTTATATATATATATATATATATATTTCGGCTAATATTTAATGCACATATTTGATATTTAGCTCTATATTCGGACGTATGTCCCGTCCTCCGTTTCGGGAACAAATTCCTGACTCCGGACTGATAATGAATAGAAAAATCCAATACCACTGTGCCCGACCCGGGATTCGAACGCGAGACCTCAGCTTTGTAACCGAACCGTAGAACTACTACGCCACCGAGACAGGCAATTGCATACTAGGTGAAATTATCTTAATCCTCTATTCATTACAATAATTTACTACACCGTAAAAAATAATTTTATTGGACACAATTAGAATACAGTTATACAGTTTGCAATTCCGTAATAAATAAATTTTAAATAAATAAATAACAGTCAACAGTCACACCACAGATCACTCCCAATAGATACCTAATGCAAGGCAGCGGTTGCGCCCAACACATATAAGATATCAGATAGATATAAACCGATGCCAAATGTCGCGTCATCAGTGTCGTCCAAGTAGTGGACCCGCACATGGCGTCGCACGTTAGCGAAAATTACATTTTGGGAACTTAATATTACAGTTAATAATGATTTGTTCAATAAAATAGTGTGCAAAAAACTCAAAAAAATAAAGTATCTAAAAAAACGCAATAAGTTTTCATCGATAACTAATATTCTTTAAATTAATTTGGTCCCGAGCGAGCTCAATTTATACTGGTTAATGTATCAATGTTAAACAGTCGAGTTCGGATGGAGAATCAGCCGTCTCTTTTCCGCATAGCAATAACCGTAATAAGCCATCTTTTTTTGGCGAAATCACGCGTTCTTCTAGTGTTTGACGCATGTTTATAATATAATTCCCAGAAATATCGATATTGTAAAACAATAATGTAAAGTAATTTTATTAAATGACAATGTCACAAAATATATATTGATTTAAATAAAAATTGCAAATTACCATAATTACGTTATTTTATGTAATTTGAAATAGTTAAATTTGTTAACAAGGTACTTTTACAATATTTTTGTATTTATCTTTGGCGTAATTAAATTTCCTTTTTTCGCTCTAGTTGTATACGTTTTCAAATATAATGGGACGGTATTTATCATAAGTTTTAGTATACTAAGTTTATTGAGAATCAGTAGCACAAGCTGTTGTACTAATTTTAACATACGTTGTATATATCTTCTCAAAAACATTCATAGTTCGTCAAGTGGGTTTCATCGTCACTTTTCGATATTACATTTACTACAGCCGCCGTCAGAATTCAAGAATCGGAATAAGTTATTGTAGCCCTTTAGGGCGTGAGGTTTAGTTATTTACTATTTCATATTTTTATCTGATCTTTTATATCAACACTTAATTTGGGTATTTCGCCATTATGGTACCTATAAAAAAATACACGGTGAATAATATAAATAAAACCGTTACATACTAAAGTATACATCTTAATCCTATTTTATTCGTAGTTAGCGGTTGCCGGTTGGTATAATTTATCAGATCAGGCCGGTGAAAAAATATTATCAAACATTTAACAAGTTGGTAATTAGGTTATAGAAGCGATCATAACACATGAACTTACTGGCAAATCGAACTATCGATACATTTTTTTATTTATCGACTTATGCCTCATCTCTCCAGTGAAGTCCACGTGACAGCGCTGCAACCCGCCCACCCCCCGCGCAGTTCCCTTCGTTGGCGTTTTCGGTTCAAAACAAAACTATCGTAATGCGGTATCTATTGGAAGTGATCTGTGAGTCACACACACAGTCCTGAACCCACAATATTTGTGGCCCGCACAAACATTCCTCTAGGTGCGGGGATCCAACTCGGGGCCTCTCGTTTCAAAGCCGGCGTCTAACCAACTGCGCTACGGAGGCTGTCTAGGTTGCTGTTGTTGCTGTCTAGGTGTGGTAGTTGCGAGGATCGAACCCGCGACGTATAGTGAAAAAATAAATAAATGAAATGTAAAAGTAGAGACTGAGTCAACATAACTCCAAAACTACCATGCATTCACATGGCACTTTTAATGCCTCACTAAACTGGTTATAAGGTGTATTAACATGATTAGCAATAAAAAATGTGTGAGAGTGTATGTGTGTGTCAGCTTGTGTGTTTGTGTATTTAAGGATTCGGGATACTACAAGCGTAACTGTCCATGCAACCGAGCCTCTACTATTGGTAGAAAACTCGCGGAATACTCGAATACAACTCGTAAAATTTACCTGTCGAGCCTTGAGTCTTACCAGTATTTACTACAGTTACTTTATTTGGTAGTTTATAAAGTTAATTGACAAAAATAATCTCGAATATGTTTGTATAAAAGTATGTTTAAATGCTACACTTTTTTATAGCGACGATTGTAGCAAAACCAAACAATACCATAAATTACAAAGCAATGCTTGGAATTCCGCTGCGCTCTCCATCCTGAGACATGATAAGTTCAGTCTCAATATGTCCAATAGTTACTCTGCCTACAATGTCATTCAAACCGGAACACAACAGTGCATTTACACTAGTTTGTGGCAGGTAAAATAGAAATTGCGGTGGTGCCTACCCAGGCAGCCTTTCACATTTGAGAGACCTACGACCAGTAAATATATACATATTAATTTAAATATGTAATAATGTAAATTGATTCCTATTATGTGTTTATTAATTTATATTAAACAAATCACTGGTTGTTGGCCGTTTTCTATAAGTCCTTATAGACATATTTGCGAGAAGCATAATATGTTCCACAAAAGAGAACCTGTAGCTGAAAAAGAAGAAAAAACTCTAAGTTAAGAGCTTAGTAACGCTCGCCATTGTTCACGTTGTTTGCATTCCTTAATTCTTGTAATATATAAAGAAAATGTTATACCGTAAGGTTTTATTTTGTTAAGTTTTAACTAATATGGTTGAGTGTAACTGCATTCCAAAAATAGATATTGTTGTTTCCTTCCTGTCAAAACCAAAATAATGCTTGTGAAATCCTTGATTTTTTCCCTTTAATTGACTATAGTGATGTGTGCTATTTTGATCTGAATGCAGAATACCTCAACAAACTCGACCGGCTTCTCAATAACTGCATTCGATTCATTTTTAATCTTCGTAAGTATGACCATGTTTCTTCGTTCCGACCTCAATTAAAACGGTTACCTATTCGCTCGCTACACGCTCTGTCTACGCTTTTCTCTATTCTTACGTCCACTTCCCCACCTTCTTATTTAACTACAAATTTCCAGTACTTGGGTAGTAACCATGATAGGAACCTTCGATCAGCTAACAACCTTCTCCTTAAGTGCCCCTCTCATAATTCTGACTTTGTTCACTCTTCTTTCTTTAAATCTATCCTACTTTGGAATTCGCTCCCTCTCGAGATTAGGACATCTACGACACGTTTGGGTTTCAAAATGAGAGTTCGAAAACTGTTCCTCGACAGGTTGGCAGAACTATCATAACATTTTTTTTATATATGTATATATATATTATTCTTAGTATTTATGTATATTATATCATTTATTTATGTATATTATATATTGTATTTATGTATATTATACTGGGTGGAATCGCTTATCGTCCGGAAAATTTAATAGTGTATTGTGTATGTGAAATTAACGTTATATACGAGATTTATCATTTAAAACTACAAACAACCCCATAAACAACATCAGTACAAGATATCTCCAAAACACATATTATCTAAATCACCCTACACTTAAAAGTGCAACGACATGTCAATACTCAGGCGCGCGAGTGTATGAGTCACGCCACACAACAGCTGACTGTCGCGCAGCGACCTTGAACTTACTTTGCGCCTATTTATCGGTATTATTACTCTAAATATTACCATATGACATTTTGATTTATTTAGAATTTTAGTGTGTTAGGATCATTTAAGTAAATGTAGTTGTTGGTAAGTTGTTAAGATTTACATTATTATTTTCATAACGTACCTACTATCTTAGAAAAAGCTGCATATGTTTTTATTTAAACGTTTTAATAATGTCGAGAATAGACGACTTCGCTGTCGAAGGTCACGGATTCTTGCATGATTAGGAAGTCTGAACTTACCATGATCGAGTAGCCTCGGATAAGTCGTTAAAATAGTTCTTGTGCTGGGAACTCGTGGATTCATCATTCATGATACCATTCCTACGCAAAGACTGCAGATGTTCTGGATCTGCATACATCCTTCTTGCATGACCCAAGTTTTCATTGGATCGAACATAGCATGTCATTATTGTCACATACTCACTGTTCGTGTAATCACTCATTTTGACCGCAAGAAACTAACCTATAACCAAAATAATTTCGTACAACGTCACTCACTTTTCGTCACTCGGTACCGAATTTCGCACGACTGAGGAAGTGGCAAGATCCCTAGAAGGTGTCGGCGGCGCGGGAACGGGCGGCGCGGCGCGGCGGCACGCTTTGTACTTGCGCTTGCGGCGGCGCGGCGGTGAGGGCGGCGCGATCAAAGGATTTTATTACTTAGATTTAGAAGTTTCTACTCGAATTCATATTGTATAAAGTAGGGTAACAATAATGTGTATTTATAAAGATTTTTTTCATTTATGTCATCTTTCTCTAAACAACGTTGTTTTATGAATAACTTATTCTAAATTAGTAACTAGTAGTGGTAAATTAATTTTACACTACATAAACAAAAACATAAAAAAAATTAAAATAAGTATGCCAAAGTGTTCTAAATCATGTACTTGCCATGCACAATTTTTTTCGTGACGATAAGCGATTCCACCCAGTATTTTATATTTGTGTAGGTACTAGTATACGTATTGAGTATATATCCTCGATTTACGTCTCAACCCATCCTTATGCACCTTCTGAATTTATCTCTGCACCACCTGAAGGTTGGCTGTTAGAAAATGCCTTTGGCATTAAGCCCCGCCTGTATACTATTTGTATATGAAGTATTAAATAAATAAATAAAATTAATTGAAAGTCAAAATTTAATATGGTCCATCATGCTCACTAAAGCTTCGAATATAGAACATAATGAAACACGACGTATTTAAATTCCTTTTCACTATACTCACAAATCCTTTTTGCCAGTGAGTCGAGTTGCAATGAGTTTGCAATCCATAGTAGCAGTCGAGAGTCCCAACACACACACACAATGTGTGTTTATTAGCATGTTGTGTGTGTGCGGTCTGGAGCGACCGAGACTGCATTCCTTGGACAGACTGATTGAATGAGCCTCAACATTTTCGAATATTAACACTACTAAATTATGTTTTTCGGATGATTAATGCAATTTACACCTTTGGTCATTAGATATGCCCTTTTTATTTAATGGACCTTAAAATAAACGTTGCAACTAAATTTTACGTAAGTACTGAAAATAAATTATAAATACGGACTCGGTCTATAATAATTATAACCAACCACCTACCAAAATTATGTTTATTTCTTTGACGTTAACAAAAAAAATGCTGAGTAAAAACATTGACACCTTAGAGTAATTACCTCTAGAGAGATTCACGCTGTAACCGCACATGAGACATCAATAGCTGTATCTAGCAACACAAGAAAATAAGCGCCATATTGTGGCCTTGATTTAAAATAGACCCTATTTCAATGACATTAGGTTGCTTTATTGCTTGAACGACGTCGCTTTGTGTGGCGAAATTCTTTTTTCGCGCAACAACTAAACGCGGCACGTCACATGAAATAGAACATTATTTTGCATCTCATTCTGACATAAAGAAATTCGTATCGGTGTGTCTCATTTTTGCGATGTACAGTACATTTCGGCTCTCTCTAGAGGTAATTACTCTAAGATTGACACAAACTGAGCATCGCAATCAGGATTTATGGTCGCTGATTGGCTAAAGTAATACAACCGCTCAAATACAAAACATTGAGACAAACTTTGATCAACGGAATTGATTGGCTAATATGTTATTCAAAACACTTAATACTAAAGTTTTTTCAAATCAATATAAATATAAGTTACGGTGTCCTGCAGGCTACCTTAGCAATATATTTGAAATTAAATATATTTCTTTTTACGTCTCATGCAAGGAATCTTGTTCATAACTGATTCTTTACATATATGTGGAGGCTTGTAATTAGTACATTTCTTTTATTTATAGTCGATTTTGTTTATTTCTCTGTAAGCTTTCCTTAAAAATAAATAAAGTACGATATACTCGCTTTCTTGTATCTTCGAAAATATCTATACAACTACATTGTTTTAAAAAATGTAATCTACCTTATAATAAATAAGGTAATCTTGTAAGGATGTTCAGGGTATCGCAGCTGGCCGTAACAAGAGACTGCAGCCATTAACTATCGTATTAATATACTATTATAATATACTATGTTTAATTCAAACCACATTCAAACATATCAGTGTCTACAATCAAAAGTTGTATAAATCTGAAAAACTCCAGTATTTATACTTACGATGAAAAAAGAAATTGTTACTTTAGGACGTTGCATATAAATACATCTTACGAGCTCTTAAAAAATAATCAAAATTCAAAAAATTTTATTGTGGACATAGGTATAAATATAAGGTTTAAACATAATATTATTACGAAGCTTCAAAGAAAAAGTAAGTAATAAAAACTATCACTGTCCATTCGTATTACTGTTTAGCACTAGACTCGATTCATGTCGGTCTCAATGAAGGTTAAGTACTGAGTCTAGATAAATTAGTAATTTCTCACGACTAGTGCCAGACCTGGCTGTCTGACCTGTAAGTCACACACACTCGCACATCTCACACGATGCTGTCTATGAGATTGTGTGTGTGATTGTTTTAACACAAACACGGCTTTACACATAGCGACAGTAACTTCTCGATTTTGTCTTTATTTATTAGAAGGTTTTATAAATTTTCTGTCGTAAAAATGTTGGTATTGTATATTTTTTTAAGTACGCATTAATTTATAATTATTTCTGAAACGCGAATAAATGTTAATTAAACCAGGACACCTACTATAGTTTTGCTTTCTGCCTTGCATTATTCTGTTTGATAATAGGATTATTCTTAGTTAATTCTTTTCGGATTTGCGAAAATGTATTGAGAAATTACTACTTAATCGATTGATTAAAATTTGCCGCTGCTTCGTTTCTTATTCCTTGATTGTCAGTAGAAGGAAGCCTACAATTTCAAATATTTTTTTTATAAGAATAACTTATATTCTACAAATTAAAGAGATTAAAGTTCTACTGGTAATATAAGTTTTATTAATTACTAATGGGTTTATCAATTACATGCATCAATGACACAAAACACCAGTTTTTACTTAGATTGCTTAAACAGTTACACAACTCCAAAAGTCCTTTAATTCGCTCACAACATAATGTATGGCAAAAAGCCAGTTATGCGTGGAATGTAGCCAAATCTGTATCGATCCTGGATCCCGCTGCGGAACCAGTTCCCGGACTCAAGGTTGACCATTGAGGTATTATACTAGAGCGGACATCGGGACCAAAATTTCTGCGTATGGTGCGTGCACATGGGTACACAGTGAAGCGAGAAGGAAAATAATGTTACTTCGTATGCGTGACAGAGACAGAAATAGAATGTATCCTTCATTTATATTATCTCAATGAGGTTGACCTTTCGAGCACCACCGCGTCATCAGAGCTCTATCAATATTACCTCTCTATTAAAACAATATTGCCTTTTGTACTTCTTTTACAATTAGTTTTTAAATTTTTGTTTGTGTTTATTTTAAATATATAATTAATTTGGGATATTGGATTTGTGTTATTTTAATTTTCAGTTGTTTTTATTGTACCTTGTTAGTTGTAGTAGGTAGTTGATTTCCAATGTCACTCGCATATTATAATACATACTTTTATCATGTGTCTTTGACTAATAAATCAAGTTTCTTTCTTTCTTTTGATTTGCCGCTGAGGTACCCAGAAGGGTCGCTGGCCCACAAGCCGCAAGAGAAGGCTGCCTTGCTGGCAAATCTTTTTGCGGCTAATTCCCGCCTCGAAGACCGTGGTTCCCAGTCGCTGCCTACACTGCCTGATTGCGGTTTCTCAATGGCAGATATTCGCATCAGGCAGTGTGATGTGCGGCGTGAGTTACGGTCTCTCGATGTGCGGAAAGCCAGTGGTCCGGATGGGATCCCAGCGGTGGTTTTAAGGGCTTGTGCAGCCGAGTTGTCTCCAGCACTGACTCGCCTCTACCGAGCGTCCTACCGCACAGGTGTTGTGCCGGAATCTTGGAGGGAGGCCAATGTGCAACCGATCCCCAAAAAGGGTGATCGATCGGACCCTACCAATTACCGCCCTATCGCTATCACCTCAGTGATGTGTAAGGTCATGGAGCGGATTATAAACGCTCAATTGGTCCGCTACCTGGAGGATCACTCGTTGATCAGTGACCGACAATACGGATTCCGCCATAATCGATCGACGGGTGATCTTCTAGCGTTTGTCCTGTATCGCTGGGGTGAGGCGATAGACCGGCGTGGCGAGGCTCTTGCTGTGAGCCTCGACATTGCCAAGGCGTTTGATAGGGTCTGGCACCGTGGTCTTCTGTCCAAGCTTCCGGCATACGGTCTACCCGGCAACCTGTGTTCGTGGATTTCCGGCTTTCTGCATGGGCGTAGAATACGTGTAGTCGTAGACGGACACGCTTCGGCGCTCATGTCGGTAAATGCCGGAGTTCCTCAGGGCTCGGTGCTGTCGCCCACCTTGTTTATTCTGCATATCAATGACATGTTGTCGCTTGGCAACATTCATTGCTATGCAGATGACAGCACGGTTCATGGGCGATACCACTGCGGGCCTCCAGGTTGCCGTGTCGAAACTGTGAAGGGACGCGAAGATCTTGTCATTGAGCTCAACCGGACCTTGGATCTCATTTCTACGTGGGGTTCCAGGAATATGGTTGAGTTCAATGCCAAGAAAACCCAGGTGTGTGCGTTCACGTGCAAAAAATCCCCGTTCTCTCCCCTCCCCATTCTTCAGGGTACTCCCCTCTCAGTGCGGAATGACCTGTGTATCCTTGGTGTGGATATCCGCCGTGATCTCAATCCAAGGAATCACATCGAGGGCGTAATATCTGCCACATCACGCAGGGTTGGAGTCCTGAACAGGGTGCGTCGGTTTTTCACGCCCGGTCAGCTTTGCCGCTTATATAAAGCGCAGGTCCGGCCGGGTATGGAGTACTGCTCGCACCTTTGGGATGGATCCGCCCAGTACCTGCTCGATGCCTTGGATGGATTGCAGCGGCGGGCCATCCGCATTGTGAATGATGCAGACGTTACGAGCAACTTGGAGTCGCTACAACTCCGGAGAGATGTCGCCTCTCTAAGCGTGTTCTACCGCCTGTATCACGGTGAGTGCTCTGAAGAATTGTTCAACTTGATCCCCTCCTCTCCATTCCTAACCAGAACCACGCGTGCTGGCTTGCGAAGCCATAGCTTGACGGTCCACACCATCCCGGCGCGAACCAAACGGTTCTCGAATTCGTTTCTGTGCCGCACCGTCAGGCTGTGGAATTGTTTGCCGGCGCACGTGTTCCCTCCTTCCTACAATCCTGGGTCCTTCCGCCGTGGTGTGAAGAGGCACCTAAGCAGGCCGGCATAATTGTTTCCATTGGCATGGGACTGCCGTCCGATGCCAATGGATACTCTGCCTGGGCGGCATTGGCACTCTCCATCTGGTGCAATGCCGCCACTATGCCAGGCCATTATAAAAAAAATAAAAAAAAAAAACTGCATTTGTATTTTAGTTTTGTTTTGTTAATTTTTTAATATGTTTTGGAGGTCAACTAAATGACGTACATCAACGTATGATTTATTTTCTTAGTAGATTTGTAACTAAATAAATCGACTAAGAGTTAAATCTGCAATTTTGTTGAATTCTGCAGTTTATACAATGTCTTAAGTTGCCTAAAGTAAATGGTGGCTGTTCTACACTCGTTCACCGTCATATTTGTAATGAAAATAAGCACGATGAACTATTGTCAACTCTTCCAGCCCTTCGGGGAAATGTGAACTTATGTACACATGTACATATAATGCATATCACCTGCGAAATTGGCACATATAGTTGACGTAATGATAGGAAAACAAAAAATAGTTAAGATATTTTCTTAAAGCAAAAACTATTTTTTTATATATATTATTTTATTGTTAAATAACTTAAACATCTTTCTATAAGTCACTAATGACGTACTTAAGTTTGTAATGTTCAGCATACGGAATACATAATTTTTTTAAGTCCCAGCAACACACGTACCTTGCGATCAATGTTACAATCAACAATAAACCTTAACAAAGCTATTCATCGGAAACTCTTAGAAAACACAATTAAGAGCCCTTATCACCCCGCACTCAGCTATTTGGGTTACACCTACACGAGACAGGGACGGAAGATACTGGATGTACATAAGAGCGAAAGAGATAAAGAAGGACCCGTTAGGAAAGTAGTCTTGGGTTACGACTACTGCATTTACGCTTCACTAATGATGTTTGCGATCGATAAATAATGTATCGACTATCGATAACAATAGTATCGAAAGTTTACAAATAGGAAGACGCTCTAAAGATATTATGTTACTGTGTACATCAAGTAAAAATTAAGAACAAGTTTAAGTATATTGCGATCTAGCAATTAAATGTTATTATGTACAATTTATAAATGGTATAAACAGTCAGTAACCTAAATGTTAAATGTCATGTTATAAAAATCGTGGCATAACGGATTACTTTTTAAATACAGCAAATGGGAGAACGGATTCATTGATATTACGCTCATACCACCACCCTACGTCATCGCATCGCATCGTCATTTTGGTATAAAACAATCTCCGCTATAAAATGTTACCAAATGCGAGTACACAACTGACAACAATCGATCAAAACATCGATAAACTGAAATCAATAGTGGTCATCACTACCGTGACTCGCAGTAAGAGTCCGGTCCTACCTGGCCCGGCGTGACTCACTATCCATCACAGCCTACCTGGTCGTGGTTAATAACACGCTGACCGCGCGAGGCTATACCTCATTTGTTTTGTAAATTCATGTTATTTGTGGTTCTAATGTCTTCATAACGAGGGACTTGTTACAGATTCAAGTTTAGCCGTAAGCATGGGGTTGTAAGTGGCTGGAATTGGTATTTAGAGTTTAAGTGCCTAGAATTGTTAGTCTCCTTTTGAAGCACTAATGTAACTTAAATTTAGAAATAACTTTATCTCGGTAAGTTGGTCTTGCTCTTTGAATAAATAATAAATCAATAAATAATACCTAACATAAGTCTACATAGTCCTGATCCCACACTAAGATCGTGTCTTGTGTCATGGGTATTAGGAACTTCGAGAGACTTTTGGGTCTCATAAACACCCAGACCCGAAAGAAATATTAGTGGGCCGCACAAACATTTCTCTCGGTGTGGGGATCCAACCCGGGGCCTCTCGTTTCAAAGCCAGCGTCTAACCAACTGCGCTACGGAGGCTGTCTAGGAATAATGTGAACATTTATCAAACTTTTCTTTCTTCTTAATTTATGATCGCTTAAAGGCTGGACGGGGCCCAGAATTGAAAAAATATTTTGATCATATATAGGCGCAGTGATTTCTTATTCCTTAACGTCGAATCTCTGAATATTAATTTGTCTAAGGTTTTGAATTAAAAGCCGTACTCGCCGGAACCAATTTATTTATATAAAATTAAATTTAAAGTACCTACTAATACCGAATTTAAAACACTAGCGATTGTTTAATTTCTGAATTGAACCCTTCGTCTTAACTTCCAAATACCTACTCATTCAGTAAAAGGTTATTCCGCAAGTTTCCACGAACGTGCGTTGTTCGTGCGTCACAAAGCCTCATCAATTTTCCTGTAAATTTTATGCATTTATTTATTTAATGCACAAACCGTGACCAATTTGTTTACTATAATGGTTATTTTAAAATATTTTATAGTTTCCAATTAATCTGCTCAATTTCTGAAGAAGGTACTTTGTGATTTATATTTAAACATCGCAAGTTGGAAATATAGGACGTAGTAAAGTACACACGTATATGGAGTCACATTAAAGTTTAAGCTGACCATTTTATATCTTAATGTACTGGACTGAATCTTGTATATGCTGGACTGCCCTCTCTTCTTATCCTATTTTATACCCATTCATTTTTATTGCATTGAACAAAATCTTATATATGTTATGTTTGTTAATTTTGTAATTATATTCGTATGTCACGTATTTTGCATGTATGATTTTACTTAATTTTTTTGTTTTTTTTTTTATTTTTACTTTGTACACTATTGACTGCCCTCTCTTTTTTCCATCTCTTATTGTCCATCCCAAGGTAGTCGGTAAGAGATTGCCTCGAGCGATACGACCGCCTTTTGTACTACTATGTAATATAATGTTCTATTATAAAGTTAACTTAGTGTACAATAAAGGATTTAAATAAATAAATAAATAAAAAAATTTGGGTACTATATATTACTACTATATAAAAGTATATTTAATTTTATTTGTAGTTCCTTTCGCCACACGCCAATAGATTTTCGATACATTCACAGTCGTCACGTCTGTCATAGGGGTATACCTATGGATCGCAAGTTACCTCAATCCTGACATATCACATTCGCTTCATCCACTTCCATCCATCCATCTCATGAATATGTAACGTAGATTAATTGTATGATAATATAGCCTGATATATTATTTTATAATATAATAAGTTAAATTGTATTGATACAATACAATAAGTTAAATTATTCGTACATCTGTAGCTGCCTCAACTCTCATTCGTTCTCGTTTATCCATCCATGTTTGCCTGTCTGAAATTACTTTAAGCAATAAGACAACCACGTGTCCATTTCTTTTTCCTGTAATGCGGTCGACTCTTATGTGATCTTTTGTGTGTATCAGTCGACAATAAAATGTTAAATAAAAAAATATAACCTACCCCAGATTGATTTGCGGGAAGAGATGATTACAGTAATCAGTGTTTATCTGCAGCAAGGACGTGTTGATAGAGACAAGTGGATGCAAATGGTCTGCTTCCTAGCATCCGCAAATAGCACGTATCTTTGTGATGACTCTCAAATACAGGATGCGACTGTGCACCGTTATAAACGATCGTATTGTTGGAGAGTCAATCTATTTATAAATCAGGGGGCTTACTCTGTATTATCTATAAACGATACCAACTTCGAATGTTCGGACGCCGTACTTAAAACTTCACTAATGTACCTAGATACTCTACAAAATTTTGGATTCCTCTATCGCACGTCGCAACCATAGACTAAGTTCAGAGAAAACGATAAGTAAAATAGAGAATAGTATTAATTTTTAGAAGTGGAAATCTTATATCTTCCTCCGGACGTCAAACATCCGAACATTCGAAGTTCGTATCGTTTTTATAAAGTAACTCCCCTTTGCAAGTAAGACGAATGTGCATTTATTACAGGTGTACTATATTATAGATGTCGCTGGATGCAGGCTGCCTCCAACAGGTCACCGTGGAAATCATTGGGGTAGGAATGGATGGATACTATACTTTACCGGTGGTAGGTCTCCGATACGTAATGCCATAAAGCAATGCTTGCTTTGTAATTCAAGGTGTTGTTTGGTTTTGATACTTTTCATGAACGGTCGTATCGATTACCATCAGGTGAACTTCATGCTCGCCTCGCCATTCACTGCAATAAAAAAAGACCCTTACTCATTAGCTCCACAATAAAACATGCAAATTCCACACACCCATCAAGTCTCGCTGAACATCTCAAGCAATTAATTATCCAAAGCAAAGAAACATAATACTCATCAGACCCGGCGTCGGTATAGTGTATCAGGCAATCAACGGGCGTGTAGGCGGCCAAGGCCTTACTAATTGACTGGTTCCCGAGGGAGCTGTAGAACACACGTACAGGAGCGATATTTGTAATCTATCATGGCTAGAACAGTCAGGTCGTAATGGATGTTGGTAGATTGCCTAGATAATCCGGCTTGAAGGACCAATAAAAAGTAAAAAATATGGGTTGTAATTGTTCTAAAGTAACTTTAATAAAACAATATAACATTGCGTCAAAAAGTAGCATTTTACATATCAACAATTAGATGATAAGCTTGAAAATAACTGAACAATAATGCAAACAAATTATAATTGGTTTAAAATATAGAAAACGTGAAAGATAAAATAAAAGATGACGATGACACTCAAAATAAAAACAGTTGGTTAACCGTACTCTGAATGAAAAAAAAAACAATTTATATTTAAAATATCGCCAGTTAGGTTGAATACAATTTTTTGTGCTTATAGCATAATTAATTGAACAAACATTTTAATTTATATACTTACAATAAAATCATAATTTAATCGACATTACTAAACTGTGTAAAATAAGTTATCGATCACAATCGAATAATCTAAACAGAAGTTATTCTGTATCAGCCCATATACGTCCCACTGCAGGGCACGGGCCTCCTCCACAATCGACAGTGCGATTGTGAGTGGTTAGGCCATATAGTCCACCACGCTGGCCTGGTGCGGATTGGCGGACTTACATACCATAGAAATTTTAGAAATCGCTATGGTATGCAGGTTTCCTCACGATGTTTTCCTTCACCGTTTTAGTGCGTGGTGATTGACTATCAATACACACATGACTCCGAAAAGTCAGAGGTGTGCCCTGGGATTCGAACCCGCGACCACCGTGAACATGTTGACAGTCGCGTCTAGTCCGTTTACCAACAGGCCACAACGCACTTATAAACAGAAGTTATTATTGTTATAATAATTAAAATTCATATTGTCAATATTATGATAGCTTTATCTTCCGAGTAACATCTATTTATCTGTAATAGTAGCTATTACTTACCTATTCGGTACTTTTGCCTCATTGATAAGCAGGGATCTAATGGTCCGTAAGTAAAATGCAATTCTAGCTCTCAAACTGATTATTCTGTATTCCCTCATATACGTCCAACTGCAAGGACCGAACCTCCTATACAAACGAGAGCATGATTGAGAGGGTTAGGCCATAAATCCACCGTCGACCCTGGCCTCGTGCGAATTAGTGGACTTAGCATACCGTAGAAATTCTTACAAATCGCCACGGTGTGCAGTTTTCGTCATGATTTTTTCTTACTCCTAGTAAACCCTAGATTTGTTGAATCCATAAAATTTGATAAATACATTAATATTTAGGTATTTACGTGTTATAAATGCATTTATATATTATTTATTCATATCCATTACGATACAGGCTATATTCGCGAATAGGCTTTAATACCTAACCCTGTTATCACCGCCATATTGCAAAATTTTGGCGTGCTTGTTATCTATGAGAATAAATCTACTTTGATTAGATATGTATTACCGAGAAATAGCTAAAAAACCAGAAGCTGTTTACGCTGATTACGTCACAATACAAGCGGTGTGATCGAGAGGAGGCCTATACCCAGCAGTAGTTAAAGAGGAATACGGGTGTGATAGATAGGTAAATACCACATCTTTTATCCATCGTTATCCCGATCAATGCAAGATTCGCCATCTAGCTCTGGGTTTGATTTATTTACTGTCCGGATGGTGTTAAATGCATTGTTTTCGAGTTCCGCTTGTAAATCCGATTTCTCCCAGCCCTGCATAATTATGTCGAGCGACAACTATTCCTCACCGGTAGAATTTCTATTTTGATGGCATTCAATTTACCATCAACGTCCAAGTAATTATTTCATCGTGCCAATGTAAAACAACTGTATTAACAATTTTGTTCAAAGCGCTGACGAAAATGTAATTAGCTGTCCCAAACCACAATTAAACGATGACATAAACATTACCTAAATTACACACAGGAAAATAAGCAGAAATATCGGGCGAGACTCAATAGTCAATAACTATAAAATGACGCGATATCAGCGCAAACAATACACAATTACCAACCAAATAAAACGATGTCCTATTTGAAGTTATTAAGTTAAGTATTATTCTGGCGCCAATACCGATTGCGGATCAAGTAATCAACACATTTATATACTATTTGTAGTAACAACAACTGGTATTTAAAACAAAATTTAATTTTGAATATATTTTATACGCCGAATTATCGGAAAACGCCAGATATACCAACCGTTTCTTCCGGCAAAAGACAAGAAGTACAATAAGCTAACAGCCATACTTTAAAACTGAAGAGACCCTCGTAAAAGAAAAAATACATACATATATCTACAGACGTAAAAAACTTACGCCTTTTTCCCAGAAGGGATAGGCAGAGGTGCTACCAGAACATCCAAATTTCGCCATGTGTATTCCACCCTACAATGTGATAGGTGGCCAGCCTATCGCCATATCGGGCTCAAATCCTGACTCCTGGGTAATAATGAATACACAAATCCAATACTGCTTTGCCCGACTCGGGATTTTCCGAGACCTCAGCTTTGCAATAATACCATGGTCGTGGTTGCAATAACACCGAGGCAGTCAAGGCAGCCAAGAGGAAAAATAATCGAAAAAAACCTTAATGTAAGTTGGGGCAAATCTTGTTTTTTGAATTTTTTATTAACAGATGGTAACAGACTCAAAGACTATTGATTGCGCATATTTTCTTTATGAACCAATTACTGGCCATTTCAAAAGTCCAACTGATAATACGGCGATGGCGTGCGTGCATTCCAGCGGAGGTCGGAGGTCAAGTGAGGCCCGTCCCTCCAATACCCACGATTGTCGCCATTTAGCCTCTGATCCTCAGGGAACCGACTAATTGTGTTATCAATTCCTTAGAGGCCATTCATGAAAAACAATATATCTATTTCAATGCGTCTTTTGCCAATAATAGGTATCAAAAACGACGTGTTATTTTTTGGTCAACATACAAAGACATACAAAAAAATTGTCTCAGTGCAAGACAAACTACGGAGTAATGGTGTATAGTCAGCAACATAAGTCGCTGAACACTTAACATTTTTTGATAACCTTTTTATGAATTAAAATTTGTACGTACTACTCTGTAGTCGTAAAATATAACCAAGTAAAGTCATCTATGCCGAGAAGTGCCATACGATATTGAAAATAATAATTATTTTGGCTGATAAGACAATTCCAAATCTCGTGAATGTGTAGCGACTTATCTTGCTGACTGTACAACATATTGCTTACTGCACTAACAAGGATTAGTGTATACCAAATACCTTTAAATGCATCCACAGTAAGATATCCAACATTATACATATTTTTCTGTATAATGATTTGTTTTATTTATTTATTATTTATCATAGATGTTTTTATTTATCATAGACATCAACATGGACAAGGAACCATCACAACTATGATATTATTATCAACTTATCATGATTTTTAAATCAAGTGCAGAGTAAATGTGGGTCATACTGCATACAGAACGTTGTCAGATAAAGACACCTTTGTTACATTACTGCAAGCCGACAATTGCTGCCGTGTTTTAATTTATCGCTACAATGAGTAATGAAAAGGAAGTCTGAAGTGGTAGGACATTAGTAACCACAAGAATAGAAACGGTTTCAACCTGGGTCGTTCACTAAAAATACGTTAAGACTTCCAAAAACCGTAGATACATATAAAATTCTTCAAAGAGCGCTATTTATAAGGTCAATCTTAAACTATCAAATTAACCAACATTTTCCAACCATCAAAGCCAAAAGGAAAGATTTAATTGTCCATTTATATTGAAAGAGCTCTGAAATTATTCGACCCATTCGAAAAAATATTTCACTATTAGAATCCTTCATTATCCGTGATCAACGTAGAAGGTAGAATATTTAAAAATAGGTATGTATCCAAGCGGAGTCGGGCCGAGCTGCTAGTATTTAATGTAACTTTAAAGATCTGAACCTTTAAAGAAATCAGCCTCTATGTGTACAGCATTAATTTCCAACAATAGGCTATTTGACTAGTTTCTGGAAACCATACCACATTATGAAGTGGGGTCTATAGACCTTACAAATAAAGGTTATTTTTAATTACTATATCTATATCATTTAAAAATTAATTTTTAAAATACACTGAATAATTACACTGTCAAAACGCTCTGTCGGACAATGTGGCGTCCAGGTTGTAAACAACCGCTCCACAGATTCGTTCGCATATGTCACTCATTCTCAAATCAACCATAGATCAATCAATCAATCAATCGTCCGAATAAAAAAAAATAGAATTACTTTTGTTTCTTCACATTTTATTACATTGGACATGATAATATTATTAATTCACGGGTATAAATAACAAATAACGCGTTTTAAAGGTATTTTTAATATTCAATTTGTATCTATGCCGTTATCAATCCCATTCATTTCCTGTGCGTGAGTAGTTTATACTAATGCATGACGTCATAGCCAATCAAAATCGTTTACGATCACGTGGCGCGAACTCAAAATAAATTAAATTGTAATTGTGGTTTTTAGCCAGAATATACAATATTTTTAATGTATGATAATGAAATATGTTTTAAAATTAAATTATCTACACGGATGGAAATAAATAAGTCAATATTTTTTATACTACAGTCAAATAGCCTATTCATAAGATACGTCGATAACATACAGATTATTTAACAAAAAGCATTCTCACGGGGACAAATGCATTATTCACGTGGTACACCGGCTACAGAACTACTTTCGCACCAGACTTCATGACCAACGAACTCGGCTCCAAAGCCCGTGGTTATCAATATACGTGGTCAGAATAATATGAGGAGCGTGCTACAGTGACGGACTTAACGTATGGACGCACGGTCGGAGCTAAAGCAGATTCGTCGTATCAAAACTAAACAAAGTTCCCCGTTCCCTTATCTACTTCAAAAGGCCTACATAAGCATGTAATAGCATATTCTTATAATGTTCTTTTTTATTCACTTCGTTACGTTCTAAAGACAACTTAGTACGTAACTGTCATAGATTAGCACATGCCCATTTTTAAATATTTAAGTTTAACAGTTGATCCTTTCGTTCAAGAGTAGTACGATGCCTATTACTCCAATTTACCTTGCTCACTTAATATATTTTATTGTTCTTTATTTGTTTCTAATCTAATTCTGAACGATGCGGGCCGC
This sequence comes from Hyles vespertilio, assembly GCA_009982885.2. NCBI lineage: Eukaryota > Metazoa > Arthropoda > Insecta > Lepidoptera > Sphingidae > Hyles > Hyles vespertilio. The sequence continues at coordinate 2,082,509 of CM042818.1, forward strand.
GCGGCAAGGCGTTTACATTCAAAGACTCGCATAACATTTTCGAAGCCCTAATTAAAGCCGAATGCTTGTCTCTCGCCTTCCTTAATCCGGCACTGAGGCGCAGTAACGCACTAGTTATGCTGCTATGCTTACAAGTTTAAAAAGTAAGCTTTGTAATTCATCCCACGTTCGTTGCCATCTTATAGTAACACATAGCAAATTAATATCTAAATTCTAAGTAAAACTTAGAATACAGAAGTGTAGTTTTTACTAGTTTTTTTTAGGTTGCCATGCGCAGCCAAACTCTAATCCCCAAAACCTACTGAACGTAGACTTCCTTATTTTGCCCAATTCGTTCTATTTAAACAGCCTCCAAGGATCAGCTGGTTAAGAAGCCAACTCAGAGAATAGGTATGACTTTGGCATCGCAGCTATTGTTTAAGAGAACCACAAATTTCGAATCTGATTTAATTATTACATTGACTGTCGAGACGGGCACACCATTAGCCTGATAGTAATATGGACAGTAGTAAAACAGGACAGCACCAAGAATGTGTCCAGTACTACTACTGGACATATTGAGAATTAACATCTTATGTCTCAGGATGGCGAGCGCAGTGGAATGCCAAGCATTGCGTTGCCAAGCAAGGCGTTATTTGGTTTTGCTGCTGTTTATGAGCGGTCGTATCGCCACCAGGCGAACGGCATGCCCGTCTTGCCAATCAGCGCAATAAAAAAAAAGTTACTCTGACTACAATATCCTTCAAACAAAATACTATCTCAAAACTGCTAGAATAGTACGTGCAAATTCAGTAACGCATGTGTTCATCGTTTGGCTAACGAAACGATAGAACGAATCGTAAACATTAAAATGATTTTATGATGTCTGCATTCCTTAACCAGTTAAATATGAACGTTTAGTCAAACAAGCTCTTCTACGTCGCGCATTGAATTAACACTGATTGCTCTGAAAGATACCAATATTGTCCTTTTGTCAGTATTTATTGGGGGTTTTCTATTCTATTTTGTACGTCTGCTTTCCAAATTATGACACAAGTTTTTTTGTGTGTGTTTTTTCTATTTATTCTATTTATTGGGACATAAAAAAAGATACATTATATTTACAGTATCGTTTAAAGTAACTGAATCTAATCTTATTTAATTTATAATCAACATCACCACAAAATAAAAGTGCATAAATCGCTTATGCTATGTGAATATGTGGTAATAAATAAGTCCCTGGTTAATCACTGGTAGTAGGTCTCTCATATGCGTGAGGCTGCCTGGGTAGGTACCACCGCAATGTGTATTTCTGCCAAACAGCAGTGTAAATGCACTGTTGTGTTTCGGTTTGAAAGACATTGTAGTCAGAGTAACTACTGGACATATTTAGACTTAACATCTTATGTCTCAGGATGGCAAGCGTAATGGAATGCCAAGCATTGCTTTGTAGTTCAAGGGCTTATTTGACTTTGCTGCTGTTTATGACCGATCGTATCTCTTACCGTCAGGCGAACATCATACACTTCACGCCATTCTTTGCAATAAATAAAAATCAAGTTCATTTTTCCAAAAACTCTGCGCCTGCGTTGCAATGTTGTTTACATTTATTGAAAATATATTTTTCCCAACACAAAAAAGTACGATACTCAGATTGATAGTAAAATGGACATCCTCCATTAAATTCGTAGGCAACCTAATGTTACATAGGCAGTACCAAAAAAATAAGTCAACGAACCATACATATAAATAGTTTTTAAAATCACTAAGCGAATAAATGCAAACCTGTTTTGCCTGTTCGTTGCACAAGCTGTCTTGTGCCGTGTTCGGCAAGTTGGACTTAAAAGGCTTCAACTTATGTAAGTATGATGTACGATAACATTTTTACAAGCACAAGTTTCGGTTTTGAATTATGACTTGTAAAACTTGTGTAGTCTGGAATTTATACCTCTTCTTTCATAAGGACTTAACGCAGTCTAAAATGCCGTTAATAAGCTGACTCAAAAACATTATTCATAGCCGTTAAAAATCACTAATGTAATTTAACAACTTATTATCTTTATAAAGGCTGAGACCCTAGTCTGTGCAAATTTTGAGCAGAAAAATGGCGGATGTCTGTCACTCGGACGCACAGGACGTTTGATTTGATTTGAATTCGTTAGATTACACTTGGAGGAAAAGGCGTGCTCAAAGCCTCATCCCAATTTGGAGTCACTCAAGACATCCTTGATTAAGGCAGCCGCCGATATTGACATGGACCTCATTCGTGCTGCGATAGACAACTGGCCGCGCAGATTGAAGGCCTGTATTCAAAATCACGGAGGTCATTTTGAATAAACTTCAGTGTCATAAGAATCTATGTTTTGTTAAGTTCAATTTGGTATATAAATGGTTACATAATGAATAAACTGTTTCAATTATTTTATATTAAACATGTGACAGAATTTATGACCTGACTAGGTATGTATGGTTGATTAGCGGTATTTTACGAATAATTATCGTGAAGTGAAATAAGTATGATGGAAATATATGGAACAAGCAGCCACACCCAGCTTCGCTCGTGTACAGATATTTTTTTGCTTCACTCCACATCTATGCAATAAAACATAAGAAACATCTTCAATCACATTATCTTTTTTTTTTTAATCTGCATTTTAAACCAGTGCGTAGTTTAAAAATCGAAACGTTCATAGGCAAAGTGGGCAGCGATTTTATTTCATACTATATACATACATGTAAATTCATATGCACAAAAAAATAATAGAGACTATTTAAGGATAGTCCAAAATTTCATGTTATTTTGGTATCTTATAACGAATTAACAGTGCTATGTTTTCTTTGGCACAACCGTAAAATTATCGAAAAAGTGGTTTTGGGTTGGGTTTACTATGACCAACATTCTACAAAATTTACGACACACTTAGGTAACGATCAGGTCTCAAATTGGAATTCATTAGCATTTAAACTCTATACACTTGTTTTATCACATTTTATAGATGTGTTGTAATATAAATGACTTACATTCTGCAACTGCTACACGAGTTATAGATTATATCATAAAATATACTTGCTGAAATATTCTCACTTCTGTTTCACTTAAGGGTTAGGCAGAGATGCCACTTGTGCTGGGACCCACACATGGCGGTGCTCATTACCATCCTAAAATGTGATAGAGGTCCATCTTATTTCATCATCAACAACCGCATTTTAATGTCCATTTTTCCCTGTCTTCAGCTTACCCTATTTGCTGGACACAAATTACGGTCAACTAATTAGAGAATAATCAAAACAAACAACGGATATAAAATTGATTGCTCGGCTTGGAAAGTGAATCGAACGGTTTCCTTACCAAACATTATACTACTATACTTTGAAGCGATAAGATCATCATGTCCCTAGTATAATTAAATTACGTTTATAAAGTCTTACGCCCGAATACTGGAACGCCATTCAAATACTAAGTTGCTCTTAACAGCGCACGGCCCACTTAGCCAGTACATTTAATCGGGATTAACGTAGTTAAGCGCCATTTATATTTAAGTTGCGTTCCAGTATTTGGGCGTTACAAACGATAAGGAAAATAAAAGTACGGCGAATAAAAGTTTGATTGTTATGTAATAATGTAATTTATTGGTGTGCTGGAAACCTCGTAACCATTTTATGTCGTCGTGCGATTGGCCGTGATATATACAAAGACGCCGACACTTCGTCTCTACTGCAAAGTTTGTACGTATATAGCATTTATGACAAGCAGAGTTACATACATAATACAACTGATTATGTATGTAACTCTGCTTGAAAATTTAAATTTTTTCATATACGTCCCACTGCAGGGTCCGGGACTCCTCTAAAATCGAAAATACTATTGAGATTGGGGTCATAATAGTCCACCACGTAGGCCTAGTGTGGGTTCGGGGACTTTACATACTATAGAAATTCTTACAAATCGCTATCGTATGCAGGTTCCCTCACGATGTTTAACACCGTAATACTAAATAATACACCCAACTATCACGAACACGGTCCGGACCCGACACTCAGATCGAGTCTTATGTCGTGGGTTTCAGAAACTCCAAGAGACATTCGATCCCAAACACCCAGGCCGGAACGAAGTCTCAATCTGTCTCGGTACGTTTGTTATTTGTAATTTGTCACGCGGCCTATCCATTTCGCAGTTGAAGTCTTATCAACTACGCCTAAGAAGATATCATAACTAGTATGCCGGTTTCCTTAATTGCCCTTCTAAATGGAAGTTAAGGTCGACAGTAGGAGGGGACTCGTGGACCGCAAACTGTTGTATAGATTTATGAATCGGTAGAAATACGACCGATTATTATTTTATATGGAGGAGGCCTTCACCTACAGAGGGGTTCTTGCAGAATGTTTAGTACTTAGTTATAACATAGCAGTAGTAATGTAATATATAATATTTAAAACAAATAAACTAAAGAACTAAACATAATACACTAACACATGAGTGTAGCCATCCATGGGTTCAGAGTGGGGCAGCAGTCTTACCCCGATTAATTTTTTCATACAAAAAGGTTACAACCTATAGCACACTATCTGTATTTATAATTCGAATTATCAAACACACATTTTTTATTGCTCACCTACCTACACCTCGAAATCATCCACTCAAAAATGTTTCTCTATCTTCAGCCGTCTAGGCTCTGGGCGTTTGCCAGTTCGTAAACCAGTCAATTTTGAGATTTACATTTACTTTACCAGTTAAATTGATTTTTTAGGTTTGATTAGGTACCTTGCAGGTCAGAGCCAGGGTGGGGCAAGCGTCCCACTCTGCCCCACTGTGGCTACGCCCATGCACTAACAAAAACTTGAAATAGGTACTAACATTAAGCCAAAACTACCTTTATACATTTTCTTAATCTGCATGATTAAAAGGCTTTTTTATATTATTTTACACGACTTCGGAAAAGCATTTTAGATGGGTTCGCGTTTGACCGCGACCTGCCTGATGTTAACCATGATGCAGCCTACGATGAAGCATGCAAACCCAGAAGCTACCGATACCCTCGCGATTTAAAGAGTACCAAATTGTATGAGTGAGGAAACAGGGAGGCTGGCAAGAAACTCCATAGTTTACATTAAAACAATACAATACGGAAGGTTATGAATTTGACCGGTATTTGTGGATATATCAAAAGCTAGTATATAGTTTGGTCACTCCTTACCTCATACTTACTTGTATGAACTTATATTAACTCAATGGTATGTATGTACGTATAACGTTTCATAACTTCTTAACTACTTTAGTTTTGGAGGAAAATCATAGGAATTACGAATGACAGCGCTTTAAGAGCATACAGTTTCTTTAAAACCTGCCAGTTTCAACATTTCCCATAATGTTGTGAGTTTTAATCGCTGGTTATGATTTTACCTACCGTCAAAAGTGCCATATTCCCGTTTGCCTTCTACCCTCGTGAAAATAACTTTGAAATACAATTCAATATTTTGCGTCAACTGGATTAGTCCAAACGAGTATTAGCATGATAAAAGCCTGTTGAAAGTGAATTGTAAACAAGACTAACATACTCTGAAGACAGAACCTCATCGTTTACAGCATATATATGCTTCCTCTAGGATAAAAAATATCTCATACACACTTAGAGTATTTATATATAGAGGGAGCGCTGTCATACTCATTTTCTTGTTCGTAATGTTGGTAGCGCTCCTATATTAGTAAAAATTTAATTAATTATTTAGCAATAAATTGCTATAAATTCCTTTGATAGCCGAAATTATATTTAGCTATCATCCTTTTAAAACGAGTTTGAGTGAAATTTAATAGACATACATTATTTATTGTTAAAAAAAATTCAGTGATTTATGTATGTTGCACAACCTGTTCAAATATTAGCCAATAAGAGGGCAGAAAAAGATGGCCCGGCACCACCATTTTTATCGACGTTTTTGAAGTACCAGCGCTCCCTCTACCTATATATATAAATACTCTAAGCATACACATAATAATTTATTAAAAAGTGCATAGAGAATAATCTAGATATACCAAGGTTGTTGACATCACTCGTAATGTGAGTCATCATTACTTATAACTGAATTATTGTTTCATCTTTACTTTATCGGAGTGATCGAATGCCATTCCAAAGGACTAAATCACTATAACAAGCCAGCCTTGAAGAAACTGCAGCTTTTTATTGCATCATATTCATGTCAAGGGAAAGTGCACTCATTTCTATTAGCTATTGGCATCGCATTCAATACAATATATATTATTTACATTCGTTGAAAATTCCCCTTTGAGGTCTGAGGGTACCTATTACAGCGTGCGGTTTGACATGAATGAACATTTCCAGCAATTACTCAAAAAGGTAATTTACAATGCGTATTTTTTCTTTTTTCCTGCATTGTGTCCGTGTTGTGTCGCCTAAGACTATTCATTCATAGCACCCGGAACATAATACCTTTGGATCATACAAGCAGTTGTCTGGGTGCGTGGATCGAACCCTTTACTTCTCATATCAACAACTGCATCATAGAGGCTTTCAAACGTAATTTTACAATTTAATTAGCCCGTTCACACATTAACCCTTAGATTCTCTTCCGAAGAATAACTAAAATATTGTTATTGTTAATAAGCACTGTTCCGAGGGATTCTATTTTTGAAAGTGGTAGAGCCACGCTTTAGTCAGTCATGACTCAGCATGAATGAAGCGACAGCTCTGTTGTCGCGTTTCCTTCGCTGAGTGAGATTGCTGGATGCCCAACACCCCTTGTCTCCTCCCATCCATATTCCTTTCCGGGTAACACTTCTATAATCCACGCTGTGGGAGTTTATGGATGGCAGTGATCACTTACCTGTTTGCTAGTTTGCCGGACCAACTCAATAAAACATGAGATAGTATGGAATTTCATATTTACTTTGTAATTTCTGCACTTTTTGCCCACCACGAGATATTGGGCTAGGCACGTTATGGTCCGAACTAAACTAACCAATATATACCGGGTATATCAAGACTGCTACCGAAAACGAAGCCGGGTGATAGTTTAAGCGACTTCAGACACAATGCAACAGAAAAAGTTGCAAAAAAAAGCGACAATTTTTTTTGTTATTTTTTTTTCTATGGCCATATTTGGGTGGTAAATACATATTTTCCTAAAATAATAGTGTATATCCTTTTATTTATAAATACTCTAAGGTATAAAAGAGTTTAAATTATTATTTTAGCAAAAACTATGGATTTACCACCCAAAATTGACGATATTTAAAAAATCATAAAAAATAATTGTCGCGTTTCTATGCGAAATTTTTAATTGCATTGTGTTTGTAGCCACTAAAACTACCACCCGGCTTCGTTTTCGGTAGCAGTCTTGAGATACCCTGTATTACCCTTATTAAATATTAAAACAAAACAATTCCACATTGGTGTAAGCAACAAAGCCTAAATCGTTCAGTTTTCATACTACATTATTATTCTTTCCTGTTTCCTATATTTCCTTTGTTTACGTTAATCCGTGTAATTTCCTTATTTCGCAGTCTTCGTGGCGTAGAAGGTTAGAGGCTTTGAAACGAGAGGCCGCGGGTTCTATCCCCGCACCGAACGGAAACAAATATTTGTGTGAACCACAGGTATCTGTTTCGGATCTGGGTGTTAGTAACACCGGTCGTAGTTTCTGAAACCCAGGACAAAAGTCTCGATCTTAGTGTGGGGTTAGGTGTATGTTTGTGACTGTTGAGTGTATTTATTTTATTTATCTTCGCCACGCCGCGCTGTGGTAAAGTTTAATGGTCACCAGTGAAATAAATCCTTTATTTAATACCCCAAAACCATGTTAATGTAGTAAAATGTGTAATATAAAATGCAGTAATTTTAATGAAGGTAAATATATTTAAGGTTATGAATAATAATACCGAAAAGAAAAATTGAATTCAAGTGTTTCCCTGTGGCATGTATTTGTAAATAATGATTCCATATTTATAGTTAGGCAACTTTCTTATCGTATTATGAAATCATGTAATTTAAGCCGTTCTTCGGTCGAACTTTGCCTTATTTATGCAAACATCTAGAAAATCATTTTTTTCCTTAGTGGACCTAGGTCTCTGCCTATGTCTACACCCAGAAATCTACTTTATAAGAATAACGATTTAAATATTTTACAAATATCTTCAAAGCTATAATTTTAAAATTTCATAAGCTTTATGCTTTGCTTGTAGCCAGGTACTGACTAGGACTGTTGATAAAATATCGATATATCAAAATCTCGATATCATTATTAATAAATATCGATATTTATTACTAATACTTTTTTGGAAGATACATCGATAGTTCGATATTGAAATGTAAATATCGACACTCGATATTTTTTTATAACTTTTTTTCGGCCAATTTATTTAATTTACCCACTAATGTTGTCAATTACTTTGCATCTCTGCTTTATAATATGCTGATAATATGTGTATACAAGGTTACCCACATAGCCCATAGGATTGGCAAGTTGAAGTGGCAGTGGGCTGGGCACATAGCTCGTAGAACCGATGGCCGTTGGGGCCGAAAGGTTCTCGAGTGGAGGCCACGTACAGGCAAGCGAAATGTCGGACGCCTGCCTACAAGGTGGACGGACGATCTGACTAAGGTCGCAGGAAGTCGCTGGATGCAGGCCGTTTCCAACAGGTCATTGTGGAGGTCCTTGGGGAGGCCTATGTTCAGCAGTGGACTTGCTGTGGCTGATATGATGATGATGATGATGATGATGTGTATAATCTATGGTCTGCAATTAGCAATACGTAATTATATATGTTCAGTTGCGGTGCAGTTGCAGTTACGTTTCGATCAAAACATCCCTTTTCGTATTCTCGTAATACGCTCGCGTCACGCGAGCGCTTTAGTGTATTCTACTGTAGCGCGTTGCAATTTGATCGGTACATTGTAATAAATTGACTGTGTAAGTTATTTTTGAGGTGACATACGAAAGTATTTTTAAAACATCCAATAAAATAAGAAAATATCGATATATCGAAATATCGATATTTTTTTTCGATATATCAAACTCCGATATTGATATATTTGAAAATATCGATATATCGAAAATCCGATATTTAAAAAAATATCAACAGTCCTAGTACTGACACAGCCGTGACAAAATATAAAATAAAAAATCTCTATGGTTTGAAAAAACACGACGAAAGCAAACAACAGTAGACCGCTGAGTCTCTAATCCGACTGAGATAAATAGCTGCGGCGATTCTCGCCACATTTTTTGTGGACATATTTCAAACGCCCGGCAAGCAAACGGTCGGTAATAAAAATGCAATGTATCCTAACGCCATCCATTGTGTTAATTTATTCAGTTGACCAAAGGTAAATTGTGAGGCTGTATGGGTCATTTTCCATAGCTGATATTTAAGTTTTAAGAACTTTTCATACAACGAGCGTTGAAGAAAACGTAATTACTATTTAAATATTCTGAGAATCTATTAATTTATGCAAGAAGTAATAATGTTTGACAAATATTATTTTTAGGCTGTCGAGGAAGGTCCCAGTAAACAAAATAGGTTAGGTAGTCATGTGGTTGTATAAACCTGCACCGCACCCAAAGTATGTATAAGTTTTTATTTTTATTAAAGAGAAGTATTTTTATATCTCATGAATAAAAAACACAACTTGTTGCATATTGATTTTAGAAAATTATGTCATATTGTTTGTTTTCTGCATAACTATCTAGTAATATCCTGTAGCATGATATTTGGTTTAGAAGAAAGTGTGAAATTGTAAAAACAAGGTGTGAAAGAAAAATGAAACAAAAGCAAACCCATTTTCTATTGCATTAGTAAATATCAATATCCGTTTCACAACCGGCCAGTTTTTATAACTTTCAAATAACGACAACTTAATTTTGTTGAAAATATACTAAAAAATCTATGGTCCAACTAACGACAAACATTTTTCAATTCTGGAAACTCCCAACGTATCTTATGCATTATCTGCTATCATTTACTAAAAGGTCACAAATCCATCGCTAAATAGTATTGAAAAATGTACATAAACTGTTTCATGTCAAAGTCCAAATCGCATATTGATTGTCGAGATAAAATGCAGAGAAATAGAATCCTTATGTCAAAATCGTCAACAGCGAGGTTTCATTAGATAAATGTAGATTTAAAGCTGTTTTAGTGTAAGCTGTAAAAAGGTATAGAATCTTTAACGGATATTGGTACACGTTTATACTATTTTCACCCTTATAGCTTCATTACTAAAGCATACATTAACTTGTGGTTACCTAGAGGTATTTCGCGAGAGAGGGTCTTGGTCTCCGGTTGCAAGTCTGACGGGTTCTGTGTTACCCATCTTCGCCCCCCGCGCGTCTGCGTCGCCCCTTGCCCCTGGCTCGATACCCTCCTTCCCGCCACCGCTTCCCCTCCCGTTGCTACCCCGGCCGTCTGGCGGCGGAGGTCGTGGTCCATCTAGGATTACGGATTTAAATGTTGCAGTTTCTTTAGCTTAGCCTTGGTTTTTTTATCTGGCGTCTTTTGAATATTCTTGTCGTGTTCACGTCGCGAACATCAAAGTCTTGATAAACGTTCTCATTTCTGATTATGCAGCTATAATAAAAAATGACATGTTTATATCTTGCTGTAAAGCCAAAATTATGGACAATTCATCCAAATTGGCCGAGTAGGTACTCCAGACGAGAAATTAATAGATATTGGTAAAAATGATAATAGAAGTTGCCAATCAAATAGTATTGTGTAGAGTGAATATATTTAATGTTCCGAAACCAATATCGACTTTTTTAATAATACTGCAACTCTCCCAACCTTTGGATTAAGTAAAAAATATAAATAAGAAACATTATCCTCATTTGGTACGTGCATGAACATACTAAAATCTTGAGAATATTATGCGATATTTAAAGGCTGTTTACCTTAATTTTGGTATTGCAGTTTGTAATTAACTTTATTCTTATGGAAGGAAACTGAAACACCAACGCAAACAGGTTCAATACCAGGGGAAATAATACCGTCAACTTGTTGAAATCACGTATATATTCTTACATTTTAGATGATTATCCCATTATTTAATTTTAACAGAAAACAAGGTAAGAATATCTGCGTATCCGAAAGTTCTTCTTAATATTTTCAAAATTATGTAAAACTAAAGTCTACGTGGCCTTATGGACTATATGGTTTAAACACTCAATCGTACGCATCGATTGTAGAGGAGGCCCGTGACAATTTTACGGATATTTTTTAACTTCCTGACGCGATTTTTCTATTACAGTTATCGTGATCACGGGCCGGTCTAGTCAACCGCTCAGTGATTCACAATTTAACGACCCTTATTTTACAATCTTAATATATATAATTCACGTGTCACGTTGTTTGTCCGCGATGGACTCCTAAACCACTCAACTGATTATAATGAAATTTTGTAGATATGTGTTATTTGTTCCAACTTAAAGGTGGGATAGTTTTTATCTCGATTGAATTGACGAAAGTATAAAAAAAAAGGAAAAAACATTTTGCCATACAAAATGTTCATGGGTTTGTAACTGTCAAAGATTTAATGTTCATAGCGTCGATACGGTAAACTCTTCCCTAAAATTAAATAACGTATTTAAATAAAGGTTTCGAATCGACAACACATAGCCACAATATTCGATTTATGGCGTATTTTAGATTTTAAAGATGTAAATTAATGACAGTAATGAAAAGTGGTTGACATTTAAATTGATTGTCAAATATTTATGCATACGTTCAGGAATTTATTGTAAACTAAAGAGTATATTATGATGCTACATAAATATAGGACAATTAAATAAATAATATTCACATGTATTAAGTTTTACTTCTTTTCAAGATAGAATTTCACTTGAAAATGAAAAATCTTTAATAAAATAACACATAAAAATAAAAACTGAACTGAAGTGAATAAAATAAAAATTGTATATAATTATGGAGAATATTGCAGGGATTCTCAAATTAGGCGTTGCCTGTGTCTTGAAAAACCAGTTAAATATAATTGTTTCTACGTTAATTGTGTGTGTGTGAGTGCATTTCTACGAAAATTAATATTTCATCTCTTTATTACTAACAAGAGTAATGGCGTAATATTTTTGGAAAAACAGCATAGTGGGGGTGAAATAAGGGATGGGATATTGCATGGATAATCAAAATCGATAGTGTTTAGAAAGTAGAGAGAAACTGGATATAATAGAGTGGGAGGTAGGGGAGAAGACTGGGATAGCTGACAGATTTAATAGGACGAAATATAAATGCACGGTATAAGACGGGATGGTTAATTAAGAGAAAGGACGCGACGTATCGGGAAGTGAATGAACAAACGGGATGGGACGGAATTGAGCAGGACAGTAGGATAGCTAATTCATGTTTAGGTATACAAGAGCTTATACGAAAAATAACACGTATTTGGTATGGAGTAAAATAAAAAAGTATCTGCACCCAGGCGAAGCCGGGCCGAGCCGCTAGTTATTAATAATTAAGACCAAACGTTGCTAAAAATGCATAGGTAGGAATTAAAAAAGTGAACTACCCATATTTACTTAAAATTTCCAACTTATACTGAACTAAGAAGATTTATTCATGGTCTCAAGGCTACGCAATGGTATCATAACACAGAATGAATAAACAACGCAATAAAGGTAGGTAAAGAGTTCCTTGGAACAATCATTGAATTTCTGCCTAACTAGCAAGGATAAGCTTGTACCATATTATTTTTAACCGACTTCAAAAACTAGGTATAAAAGACTTTAAAGGTCTATTTAGTTGTTTAACTCAGGCTTGGAACAAAAAAATATACAAGCATTTTTTACCGAAAAAATGTTATGATACTATGATTAGTATCATCATTGGATAACGACGTAGGCTGCATTTAAATACCCATAGCCTCCTAGCGCCCAAAGACTTTTTGAGCTAGCTTGTCATAACGGTCCAAGGTCCTTTTGGAAGAACATAATTGTAAACCCCGTTATAGCTATTCCAAGTTGATTAAATGGCGGTCCATTTCATTGATTTTTAATTTTTTTTTTGTGCCGCGGCAACCAATAAAGGTTAACTGGAAACCGTTCTTCATTCTTTCGTCCACAAACGTAATCGAATAATTGCAATGACCCCTGTTATATAAAAATGTTACACGTATTTTTGAGTATGTGTTTTATAAAGGTGTTTGGGCGCTTATGATGAACTCAGATAAAGGTATTTCAAAGGCCCTTGGGCGCTAGAAGGATGTTAATTAAGTTATCCGTATTCATTAACAATTTTTACCATTTATCCTAAATAAAAAAGTCAAATAACGACTAAGGACGTGTCTGTGATTAAGATTACAAATTATAAGGTTGTATGACTAGATTCCTTGTCTTCATTTAAATGAAGAATTAAGAAAAAAATACCTGTGATTGAATTTTCCAAAAACAAAGAGCTTTACCTAGCTCATTGTTATTGAGGGTTAGGAACCCGGAACCCCACGCGTTGTGCTCAGTGACGAGCGACCGCGGGCCGGCCACATTGCTCACCGCAAAGTCATTCATGCAGGTATTTTCACATTACCTTACTTAATGTCGGAAACATTATACGGCATTATTAATAGACCGATGTTGATACTTTACAAAAGCATAGTTCATTATTTACACGCTTCGTTATTGTACAAAATAATCTACACATAGGTCAGACAATTTTATGATTCATGTCAACAATCAAAGAAGAAAAAAAATTATGTTTAAAGTAAATATGATTTATCTGTATTATTTCTTTAGGTATATTCACAAGGTGAATCCAAAACACGATACATTTTCTTGAGCCACTAGCAAAGTCTTACGACAACAATCTCTAGGCTATTCATGTCACTGTTAAAAGTTAACAGTAATACTCAGAAAACTCTGATGCATGCACCGACATTCGGATCCGCCGCAATCATCGTCTTGGCAGTGCTCATTTGATCCATTATAAAGGTCTCCACGCACTTTACGCATGACGATGATGCTTTGTTTTCCGTCTATACCTAAACCAACCTACCAAATGTCACCTTCAAAGTCATATGCGATTATTGCTTATCACTTATTGACTTAACCTGCTGCCACTTCGATTCGCCACCGATCTTTATCTAGATTCAAATCTCCAATGCTTTTATTAGTTTTTTATTGCACATAAACGTTATCTTTAATCGTCGCATTTTCACCACTCCTCGATACGAAGGTCATACGTTTTGTTAGAAAGGGTGCGGCCTAATTGTGTTTAATCGACGTTATCACTTGTCATAATTATCAGGTGTACAATGAAGAAAATGCTAGGTGCTGTGTCCGTGTTTTTTTTTTTTATTTCCATTGTTCAAACATGAGTTGAATGTTTTCCAGAGGAAACAAAAATTATTAGGAAATCTGATTACATGCTTACAACTTTCTAAGAATTCTGAAAATCTTTCATTCATTCAATCTAGTAGTCTTCCGGCCGTTGCAGGGTCTGCTCTCCTAATCAACTGTGGCTATTAGACCCGGGCTTTAACTTCTCCGATTATAAACTCATTAGCTCACATATCTTCCTTGATGACATTAAAAATGCGCTTTTCGAACATTCTCGACGCCGCGCCCTGCCTATGTTGAGCAGTATGCGATCATAAAGTTTTTTAATACCTGGAAATCTCAATATAATGCATCGTTATATTTTCTAATATTAATTTAAACCCAAGGTGTATACTTTGCTATTATAGCTAATACTGCGACCAATAATATATATTATAATTTATAATTGATGCTTGTATTCTGTCTTTATCAATCAGTTTTGCAACAACCAAACAAAATCATTGTCAAGTAAAAATATTTCTAGAATGTGCACTTTCTAAATATTTTCAGTACGACAAACACATTCGTCATGTTGCCTAAATTAGATAATGTAAGCTTCATTGGCAGGTGCCAATTGTATAGGATTTGGAGAAATATTTATTCGTTTCACAAGGACAGCTTTTCCAATGATTGATGAATAGATACTATAAATAACTTATATGAAATTGACAGCCTTCGTGGCGTAGTTGGTTAGACGTCGCTTTTGAAACATGAAGTCACGGGTTCTTATCCCCACACTGACACAATAAATCTGTGTGACCAACGGGTATTTTTGTCTGGTCTGGGTGTTTGTGAGATCGAATAGTTTCTCGTAGTTCTTGATATCCACACTAAGACTAAACCTTAATGTGGCGTCTAGACTATGTATGTGCCTGTTGGATATATTAATTTATTAAATTATTCAACGTCATCTAAGAAATTAGTTACTAAATTAAATACATCTAATATACTGCACAAATTTTTACACCAGACCGATACATAACACGTGTATTAGCACGTCTAATTACTTATCTAAAACTCGGTACTATTATTTATGACGAGGCTTGTCGGCAAACCGATAAAACAATTTGTGACAACTTAATGCCACTTTATACCCATCGACACTCGTAAATGGCAGCTAAAGATAAATGTGTAACATTCGTTCATTGTTTATATTACTAGTATACTAAAAAAACCGTATCATAAGATAAATATTGTATTTATACACGAACAGAACGTTAACTTTGGCCGGTCTGTTGTCACAATGTCAAGTATAGTTTGCAGCAACCTAATGACGACCTAATGCTTAGAAGTTAGAACAATACCTAAAACAACCTTAAGTGACCCTGAGGATGGTAGTAGAAATGTTATGTCAGATCCTTCGCCGTCCAAACGCAGTAAATAGGAACCTGTGGTAATAAATAAGTTTTAACCATTGAAATTAAACTATTATTTCAATGTGTAATATTCGCGCAAATCTAAGAAACCATTATAGTTTTAACCAGTTTATAAACATCCTCCTCTATTTAATTAATCTTATCAGTGACAAAAACGGAACTTCGAATATACATATATTTTAACTGTTTATACACACGATAAAATGATTAACTAGGAAACGCCTCACATTAGTAAATGGCTAATTACTAGTAAATATTTATATGAATCGTTTTGTTTCTAGTTCTGGATGTATGATCAAGAAAATACATTTATTTTTATCATATAACCTAACACATATTATACAATTGTTTGAAAATTGATAACACATTCGTGTAAAATGTTAGTGATAAAGATGTTACTAGGTCATTAACATAGTAATTTTAATTACATAGTAAAGATATTCTATAAGTTTTTTAACGAAGAGACTTAAATGTTTCAAGATATGAAGACGAAGACACAATTTTTTCTAGTTCCTGATATATTTAAGTAAATACATTTCAGAAACTACTGGAATTCTGTGCTTCCAAAAGGAAAGCTATTTTTGCCAATATTATGTGGCTAAAATTCGATCCCTTGACAGACCTATTTTTATGAACTTTAAATGTAAGAAAAACACCGTCTGAAAACATGTCCTAGTGTTCTTCACAAGATTTCCGAAGGACAGGATATCAGTATAAGACCTCAACTCTTACCCGTGGAAGCCACTCCCCACAAAATGAACTTAAATCCCGACATATATCCTAACTCCAAGTGTAATTTGGGCATATTTGTTGAACAACAGCAGTGTAAATGCACTGTTAATGTAAATGCAATGCAAAATGTAAATGCAATGTTAATATCTTTGGGATTGAAGGACATTGTAGCCAGAGTAACTAGGTACTAGACATATTGGGATTTAACATGTTATGGGTCAGGAAGGTGAGCGCAATAATAATGCCAAGCATTGCTTTGTAATTCAAGGTGTTGTTTGGTTTTACTACTGTTTATGAGCGGTCATATCGCTTGCCATCAGGCGAACGGCATGCTTGTTTCGCCATTTATAGCATTAAAAAAAATTAATTCTGTAATGAATTCCATGTGTAATTTGGCCATATTTGTTTATTGAAACGACAATATGGGTGTACTAACTACTAATATTGATAAATACATTAAACTTTCCTAATGAGGACATTAATTATGTATTTAAAATCCCCATTTGTATAGGGGAAACCAGGAAAACAAATCGTATGTAACAACATTGTAACGTAATGAAACACGTCATTCACTTGTTGTTCAAATGTATTCTGACATAGAAACAGATGATACTCAATACTCAATATCTTTATTGCACACCACATGTTATAAAGATGTTACAATTTTTATAAAAAAGTACAATGTGGACCCTGTTGGGCACGGCAACAATTTAGGAGAGAGGAGGAAGCCATAATGTTCATTTTATTTATAGATATATTTGGAATATTGTATTCTTAAAATTTGTAATAAGTGTACATATTTGTATTTAATATGCACTTATGGTAGCATAGTTACATAATTAATAATATTTCTTCCGAAATGTTATTTGTTACATATTTATGTTTAGTTGTTATATAATTATGTAATATAAATAATTAGTATAATATAAAATAATAAGTATAATATATTTTAATCCGTCTTTATTTATCAAAATTAGCTATCTATTGATATCTGCGTACAGGATGTAAGGAAAACATCATTAAGTTGTATTAATCTTATTTACGAGTATATTGTGTCCCGACAAAAGGACTACATTGCAGTGGTAAATTCCTATCTATGTAACGCCTTGTGTGATCCGTCCCACGATTTAATAGGGGGCGAGCTTATCACCATATCACAAACTCCTGACTCCGGGCTGATAATGAATTGAAAAATCTATATCACTTTGTCCGACACGGGATTCGAACCCGAGACCTCAGCGTTGTAATCGTAACGTAGCATAACTGTGCCCCCGAGGCAGATACTTTCTACATATGTACTCAGTAATATAAATATCACAACTTAATTAAAACATTACTATACCACAGTGCAAGTTGTATGACGGGCCTTGACAATTAACTTCACCCTTCTCTCATTTTAGAGGCCACGTAAGAACGCGGCCTCAAATTGAGACACCAAGTGGCCTCGATTTATGTTTTTCGAGGAATTACGTATGGATTTTCTTATCTCGCCCAAAAGTCTAGACGATTCGAGGGAATAGCTTTAAACATTATTATGAAGCTGACAAAAACGTAACTGAGTTGCAGTGTTAATGTGGCCAATAATTTAATTATACTAGTGTTGCAGGCAGCATAACCTTTTGCCTTAGTCTAAATTAAAAACCCAAATGTTCGAAAGATAAAAAGTTTCACACCATGACGTTTGTATTACATCTCGAAGCGCGGCACCTACGCATATAACCGAAGTGTCACCATTACAAAACTGGTTTCTATAGAAAACGCTTAATATTCCACGCGACGTTCCGAACGTACATGAAGCATAAACTGGAAGTAACGGGCCGAATGCTAATGCATTATGGCTCAAGTTCGTAAGGGCAAAGGCATACTTATAACCAAACTTTCTTTGGGACACGTGCATTCACACAAATCGTGGATGACCGTGGAACATGGGAGGTAAACTATACGGTATCAACCTATTTTGCCTACTGTTAAACACGGCCTCCTCAACCTACAACCGACAATTCACTTGAAAGGCTTATAGTCATTGAGTAAATATATAAGTTCAATGCTTATTTTGCCTGCGGTTCAATATTAAATTAACTGTATACAACAAATTCACTTATACACAACTATACTATTTTCCTGTAAATTCTAGGTTTTATAAACAAGGAAAGTCTAAAAATCACGTAAACACCTGACTCAGATTTTACAGTTTTGTCACCTCTGGATGAATAACCAAAACCTAATGTACCTTTTCCCCTTAATTTTCCCGACTATCATTGTATTGTTTACGACTTACGGGTATTCACAGCTTAATAACTACAGTTCGAAAAATATAATTCATCTCCTTGATAATCAACCACAGTACCTAATGGTTCAACTACAAACTGTCACACTTATTGCGCGAAAACTTATTTTTGAAGTGAAAACTTCTTTAGCGGCGTTGAGCACTTTTTCTGTAATGGGTATAAAATCTTAAACTCGCGTCAGGACACGTGACCTGATCGAAAAAGCGTAAGACGGATGGAGAGTAGACAGCTGTCAGTTAGCTGTCAGTTTATAAAGCTTTGATGAATTGCCAATGATTTTGAGTGGAGATTTCAACATAAACTTCGCAGACGATAAAAATCAACTATTAATTGAATTTTTAAATAATGAATTTGGTTTAACTATGTCGAATGATCGCAATCTTAGCACAACGAAATACAAAACTACTATTGATGCGGTCTTTATTAGACATTTAAATAGGTTCGAATCAAAACTGTTCGTTTCTTACTTCAGCTACCATAAACCTATCGTATCAGTTTTAGAGATTGGCGATGATAGTTCTGGTAATGATGATGGTGAAAAAGTCGTTGAAATTATGGATGAAAGTTGATTTTTCGGAGAGATAAACTTTTTAATGTAAAATAATTGTAATAGTTTTAAAGTGTTAAATTTTTAATGTAATATAAATTGTCATGTTTGTGTACGATAGCGCAATAAATGAATATTGTATTCTACCACATAAATGATAGTACTTTTATACTGATAAAGCAATTGGTGCAAAATTATTCCCTAACCATTCCAAAATATCAAACATGCTCAACGTTAATAATCAAGTTTTCACTTCTGCCGGCACTCCCGGAGTGCAACCCGTCTTTTCTTTTAACCTCTGTCTGATAACTCTAGGAGAGACATTGATAAGATTTCTAGAATGGACTCTACCTTCAATAATATTCATCATAGAATATCTATCAGCCCATATAGATCCTATTGCAGAGCACGGGCCACTTCTACAATTCTTCTCATTATAGCATATAACATAGAGTCATCGATAAGATAGTTTATGAAAATTCTGGAATTGACTATACCTTCAATATTATTATTTCTATCAGCCCATATGCGTCTATCTGCAGGGCACTAGTCTTTTCTATAATTCATCTTATTAATGCATATGATATAATTATTTGATTAAGGTCAACGAAACTAATGCCACTATTTCACTGGAAACAGTCCATAGACAAATCTGTTGTGACGTTTCATTGAGTCAATGAGGTTATCAAAGCAATAACACCAACTTTTCATCACATAATTCTTATAAATACATCTTCCAAGACTAGAAAACCAGCTACCATCCTAAGATGCTATTTGTGATCAGTGGCGGCATTGATTTGTGTCGTCGTTTACGACTCATGAACAACTAAATATTGAAATATCTAGAATAAAATATAAAAATTAAATTAATGAAAACTGCTGGTAGTAATATTTTTATCCATCCGGATATCGACCACAAAAATGTATCAAAGTGCTCTAAGGCAAGTATTTCATATTTTTGATAATGTTTTTTTTTTATGGCATTTTTGGCCTGTTTTGATTGAAATAAAATAAAAGAAATGTGTGGTTTTATACTTATTAATAAACCCGGATGTGCGAGGGATTAACTTTAGCCCAAGGTTTTGGAATTCACTCGATTATTTTGCTCATTCGTATTATTCTTTTAAAATCAGTAGGTTGCCCTAACATGATTGTAATGTTAGGTCGAAGCACATCGGTGTTTATAAATCACAGATCACTTCCAATAGATACCGCATTACGATAGTTTTGTTTTGAACCGAAAACGCCAACGAAGGGAACTGCGCGGAGGGTGGGCGGGTTGCAGCGCGGTCACGTGGACTTTACTGGAGAGATGAGGCATAAGTCGATAAATAAAAAAACAAATCAATTTAAAGGATATTAGTCATCGATGAAAACTTATTGCGTTTTTTTAGACACTTTATTTTTTTTTGAGTTTTTTGCACACCATTTTATTGAACAAATCATTTTTAACTGTAATATTATGTTCCCAAAATGTAATTTTCGCTAACGTGCGACGACATGTGCGGGTCCACTACTTGGACGATACTGATGACGCAACATTTGGCATCGGTTTATATCTATCTGATAGCTTATATGTGTTGGGCGCAACCACTGCCTTGCATTAGGTATCTATTGGGAGTGATCTGTGTTATAAATAAAGTCGTGAATATCTTGCTTTTTAAAATAATTAAATCGTTTTTAAATCCTTGGACTAAAGTTAATCCGTCACTCCTCCGTGTTTATTGACAAGGCCCATACATCATCTGTGCTATGAGCCATACTGTGTTATGACACAAGTGTGTATTCTATTTTTGAGTGAAATTGCGATGTTTTAATTAGGTTCACAGTAGTTGATTGACATTAATTAGTCATTAAAATCGCACACGTGCCAGGTTGCTGTGGTAATTTTGGGGGAGAACTACTTTTCACATAGTGGAATGATATATTAATGGAGTGTATACTAACCAGTGTCGCACAGTGCATAAAATCAGAAATTACTTTTACATATTTTACTGTTGTAAGTGCGTGGTGGCCTGTTGGTAAACGGACTTGACGCGGCTGCCCACATGATCACGGTGGTCGCGGGTTCGAATCCCAGGTCATGTGTGTATTGACAGTCAATCGCCACGCACTAAAACGGTGAAGGAAAACATCGTGAGGAAACCTGCATACCATAGCGATTTATAAGAATTTCTATGGTATGTAAGTCCACCAACCCGCACTAGGCCAGCGTGGTGGACTATATGGCCTAACCACTCTCAATCGCACTGTCGATTGTGGAGGAGGCCCGTGCCCTGCAGTGGGACGTATATGGGCTGATACAGATTTTACTGTTAAAATATCGAAAAATAATTGTATTGCCAGGCACAGCATCCAAACATTTCTTGAATTTGCGAGCATAGAATTTGTTAACCTCATGAAATAATTGTTTGACAAACGAGACTGATGATAAATGAACTCCGAATAGATGAAATAAAAATAAATCATTATGTAATATATTTCATCGTAACTAATTGGGATAACGAAGCGATACTTTTATAATATTAAGTAAACGGTATTGGTTAGTAATATTACGGCATATTACCACTGTTGCCTACATTCAATCCTCTTGTAAAATCCAGGGAATATTCCTTGCTTTCCAGAATTATTGTCTTACCTAGCATTGGAGCTAAACTTACCACCTATGAGACTAATTAATTACTCCGATTTCTTCGGTAGAATGTGTCTTGTCTCCCAATCTGCTATTGTGATTAATAGACTAACATTGGTCCGAAATTTTTGGAGGCCTACAGAGTCTGCTAATTATAAAAGTTTACCAAAATTAAATCACCAATAACTATTTATAACATCAACAGTGTATAATTTAGTGTCTAGCTATCTACTCATAGGTAAATACAATAATCTAGACTACTTAGTACATAGAAACATATAATTTTATTTACTTAACTACTTTTATTTTAATTATTGGAACGAAGTTTTGGAACGAAGTTCCTTATCGCGCGTTGTGAAAGGGGGCTAGACGAAAGAAATCTCACGAAAAGTTGGCACGACACTTTAAAACATTTGACAATCGTTTTTTGTTTCTTTATTTGAAAATGATGTCACACATTTTATGTAACTCTAATAGAGGCAATAAAATATCCAAATACATATTAATACCGGGTATATCAAGACTGCTACCGAAAACCAATCCAGGTGGTAGTTTTAGTGACTACAAACACAATGCAACTGAAAATTTCGCAAAGAAATGCGACATATTTTTTTATTATTTTTTAAATATCGTCGAGTTTGGGTTGTAAATCCATAGTTTTTGCTAAAATAATAATTTAAAGCCTTACGTACCATAGCGTCTTTAAAAATAAAAGGGTGCACACTATTATTTAAGAACAAACTATGTATTTACCATCCTAATACGAAGATATAAAAAAAAATAACAAAAAAATTCGACAAATTTTTCCACAAAATTTAGTTGCATTGTGTCTGAAGTCACTAAAACTACCACCCAGCTTCGTTTTCGGTAGCAGTCTTGATATACCCTGTATGTTAAAGGCTATAGTTAAAACTAAGAATACGCTGAAGCCCAAAATTAAGTGGGAAACGTTGCGACAATTTCTAATTTTCATCAAATGTCATAAATCAAATTGGTACAAAAGAAACATAAATTGCATAAATATGTGAAAAAAAAAACATAATGATGGTGATACCCAAATGATTCTTTTGATGGTGACATTTAATTAAAATTACATAATAAAACAGTAATAAAATACATTGATTTTCGATCCTCCTTAATAAATTTATTATTATTTACAATTTTAGTTTGTTACCCTGCTGTCAATCATCAACCCTAGATTTGACTATGTATATTTACCAATTATTACTACAATTGAGCCTACTGATTAAGTTTATGTTACATTATATTTGTTAAAAATAAAACAAAATATTATTTTTATAACTTAAGAAATAAAATTTTATTACAATTCCTTCACTAACTAATCGAATAGAACTTCGTTCCATCCGGGTATCCGCTGACACCTCAAGTTTTTTTTTCATCAGCTTTTGCTCCGACACCAACTTCATTATCATTAAGGATACCAAACGACGTACGTTTAGAATGACTACTTATACCAGATACAAATATCTATATTTACTAAATCCAAACTGCGAATGAAAACGAAACCATTATTACAACGAATTATGACAGAAAGTTTTTAGTAATAAAAATATACTTAATCTCATCACCGTTAAGACAAAATGTTTTACGTTAAGTTAATTTAATATTCATATTATTTTCACGCATTCGCTATTTTCACGTCCATCTTTTTGATACTCCAAATGTACTACTAAAGGGCCTATCTTTGGTTGTTAAATCAATGCCAATTCAATCAGCTCACGCATTACAACTATGTTTCCAAGTACTAGGCTTTGTCACGACTCAAAATACTGGCCATAGTTACTCCTACAACAAGGAATGACACATTGACGAGCCTAAAGCCGTCTGTTCAAATGAGCACATTGTGGCTTATCATCCTAGTATTGTTTATGAGTCATTTTCCGTGATGATATGCGCTTGTGCACAAAACTCATATAAATAAAAAAACATGTGTAATTCTAAGTATCACTGATACTGATAGAATTGACGTCTACAGTTAACTTGTTGATCTGTTACAAAATACACAAATATTTCTTTCGGGCCTGGGTGTTTGTGAAACCGTAGTTCCTGATACCCACGAAACAGGAATCGATCTTAGTGTGGGGTCAGGACTATGTATGTGACTGTTGGGTGCTATGGTTGGGTGTTATTCAATTTTATTTATTTAAAGTCAATCTGTTTCTAAGAAAGTTGAAGCATTGCTAACGTACTTCTGCATACGTCAATAACTTAGGGATTGTTGATAAAACACTGTCAATATTTTATCATCAAGGATTTAGATAGTTGAAAAAATACGATCATCATAATTCGAGGTCAAAGATACCTATGTTTTAGCGAGAATATTTTGTACTTATTTTACTAATTCAAATTACTTAGTAATACTAACTAAGTAATTATAGCCGTTTAATCACCCGTATCGATTAGTCGACTTTCTAGAAATGTATTATAACGTTATATGATCCAAATTAGTCATTATGCTATACAAATAGTTGAAATAGCGGACAACAATTTCCCAGCGAAATTTCTTGTCTTTTCGTAACTTTGTACACTACAAAGTTAATATTATTTTTGTTATTAGAACATTATTCTTAACATGAAGAAGTACACCCAACAGACACACATAATTCTGAACTCACACAAGTAACAAATCTTTTGTCTTTAAACTTTAAAGTCAGAAATTATGCTTCGGTTACACACTCAGACTCGAATTAAATACATCATAATTAGACGACACGACTATGAGTGTAGTCTATCAACCCTTAAATGAACCATTGCAGGGCACGGGCCTGCTCTACAATCAACACTACGATTGACACTTTGAGTGTCAGTATTTTTTTTATTAGTCTTTGGCTGGCAGACGAGCGTGCGACCCGCTGCCACCCATGGAGCTTCGCAATGCCAGGGAACTAGCATAGCCAGATTGCTGCCTATCGCAACCCATTAAAATCTGTTTTCTTGTAGCAATTACTCAATGAACAGCACGCCCAGAATTGGTGCTCTATTATTAAGAATTACGTGGTAATTCCACTTGAAGCGTCGCCGTATCAGTGATATCCGTCGGACGATTAGATTACAAGGTTTCTTGCGAACAAATACAATATACGTAGTACTTTTCAGATAATAAATTAGTATTTACATGAATCATGATCTCGCAGAAACCAGAATATTATTTCCTTAAAATACCAGGATATAAGAAGTTAATTAAGTTATTTTTGACATTTGTGAATTGAAATTTAAGTTTTTATCTATAAATTGTGATGCAAAAATTCAATCTTAATTAAACGCTAAGGGCCTTATTAATAAACTCGGATGATCGAGGGATTAAATTTTAGCCAAAACCTTTAAAATTGACTAATTTATATTGACCGTTCCTTTTACTTTTAAAATCAGTGGATTGCCATAACAGGATTACCATGTCAGGCTGAAAAATATAGATTTTTTTTTAATATAGTCATTACTATCTAGCTATTCATAATAATAGATTGAATTCTCTAGCCCAATGCCTAAAGTTAATCCTTCGCTCATCCGAGTTTATTAATGAGACCGTAAGAGTATCAATCACCCCATACAACTTATCCAATTTAGAGCATAGTATAGAATTTAGATAAAGGCAACTTGTTTTTTTTAATTTATTGCTTTAGTCAATGAATGGCGAGCATGCCTTTCACCTGATGGTAAGCTATGACCGCTCATGGACAGTAGCCACACCATGAATCACAAAGCAATGTCTGGCATTCTGAGACATAAGGTGTTACGGATATGTCCAGTAATTATTTGAGTACTTTTTTAAAAATATGACGTTAGCAATCTCACAGAATTAGGCATACCTAGAGATAGGCAAGGTACTCATTTGTTTCAATAGGTCTAGACTCTAAAGAATAGACTATGACCACCAACCAATACAGTGATTCAGACATGTGCCACAAGTAAATACGACCATGCTCTCAAAAGATTACGACGAGAATGCCTTGACCTAGTCGAGTCCTGTATTTTGAATTGTCTTCCACATGTGTTTCATATTTTATTTATCGTAAAATATTAAGATCATTGAATTATTTTTCTGTCTACCTTTACAAGGCCTTTCCAGTTTCTTGTCGTGGCAACATGATGTTTCAACTTCCTTTATAAGTTCATATTTCTATAAGTCACAGATATAACCAATTCACGTCTGGCCGTGTATATTTTAAAGCAAAATTAACAATGTAATTTATGGCCTCATGGTCTATCTTAATATTTTTGAAACTTTGTACTTCTAAAAATTATATTTTTACAAATGAAAATAACTAAAGGTTAATCAATTTTGCAATCTTCTCGTAATAAAAATATACCTTCTTAACCCTTTCGTGAACAAACGTAAAATATTGAAGGTATGTTTAAATTTTTACGGCATTCATCACTTTTAATGGCGTGATAAAGAAGTGTTCACTTCTTTTGTATTATTTTAAACAATTTAATAATTACAACAACGTAACTCTTTGACAGCAAGACACCGTCATCTTATTTTAAGGGTCGAAATATACTAGACACGTTTACATTTCATGGCGAAACCCGTTGCAACTTTGTGTAATATGATCTAAATATGAACTTCACCATGTCTCTTAAAACTGAATGCAAAATTGCAATATATAGATTATTAGGATCTATTTTGTTGTTATGTTAGTGATATAAAATAAGAATTTGCGGCAAAGTAAAAGCTCTGTATTGATATTGCATAACTGAAATGAAGACTTCTATTGTTCATATAAAGCATTACAATCTTAATTATTCCAGCTCTTTAAATTAATTCATTGTCTTCTTTGTCATCATCTTGTTGATTGTTGAGTTGTGAATCATCATTAATATGAACGCAAGCTGTAAACAATCTCTGATCAAAGAAAACCGTATGTGAACTGTGTGGATGCAGCTGGCGATACAATAACGGTAACTGTACTATACAAAGTACAAATACAATTTACTGTATCCAAATCTTGAGTACTTAATCAGCTAAAGTTGCAGTGAGTCTGGTCACAGTACGATTGCATTCGCGATTCAAATTAACCTTTCACAGTGTGAGTGTGGCGATCTCGATTGTCTCGCCGTTGTCGGTCCCCCAGTGATGTAACCGCGCACACCTCTTTAATTACGTGCCACTCGGCTCGTCTCGCGTCCCTCGCCGCGACTCGCGAGAGCGCCGAGATGCATAGCCCCTGGGTACGCCATCGTGGCTACCAGATGACGCCACGAATAGGTAGAAATAGGGTCAGTGCTGTGTCGTTGATCTGAAGCGAGGAGCTCCCCCCGCGCACCGCACGACCCGCCCGTCGCGGCCCGCGCGCTTCTCGACTGGCGGGGAGCCCTGCCGCCGTGCATTCCGCACTCGACGCGAGGGCGAAGCGCACGCCCGACTTTCTCGACCGCGACCGACGCGCCGCGCACCTGCGGCTAGCACGACCGCCATGTTTGACGTTTTCGGCTCCGTGAAGGGGCTGCTCAAACTCGACTCCGTTTGCATCGACAACAATGTGTTCCGTCTACACTACAAAGCCACCGTGATCATCTTGATCGCCTTCTCGCTACTGGTTACATCGCGCCAGTACATCGGCGACCCCATCGACTGCATTGTGGACGAGATCCCGCTCGCCGTGATGGACACATATTGCTGGATCTACTCGACGTTCACCATCCCCAACCGGCTAGTGGGCCGCGTCGGTAAAGACGTGGTGCAGGCCGGTGTCGCCTCGCACGTCGACGGGCAAGACGAGGTGAAGTACCACAAATATTACCAGTGGGTGTGCTTCGTGCTGTTTTTCCAAGCGATCTTGTTTTACGTGCCGCGATACCTCTGGAAGACATGGGAGGGTGGCCGCATCAAGATGTTAGTGCTCGACCTCAACTGTCCCGTCGTCGGCGAAGATTGCAAGGCAGACAGAAAAAAGTTACTCGTCGATTACTTCCACACAAATCTGAATACACAGAACTTCTACGCGTTCCGTTTCTTTATTTGTGAGGTTTTGAACTTCATCAACGTCGTTGGACAGATTTTCTTCATGGACTTTTTCCTCGACGGCGAGTTCTCTACGTACGGCAGCGACGTGGTGAGCTTCACCGAGATGGAGCCCGAGGAACGCGTGGACCCCATGGCCCGCGTGTTTCCTAAAGTGACCAAGTGTACATTCCACAAATACGGTCCTTCCGGTACTGTGCAAAAGTTCGACGGCCTGTGTGTGTTGCCGCTCAACATCGTCAATGAGAAGATCTACGTGTTCCTATGGTTCTGGTTCATCATCTTGTCCATCCTGAGCGGTATCTCGCTGCTGTACCGCGCGGCAGTGGTAGCGGGCCCGCGTGTGCGCCTGTACCTGTTGCGCGCTCGCAGCCGCCTCGCGCCTCAAGAGCAAGTGGAGACGGTGGCGCGCAAGCTGCAGATCGGAGACTGGTTCGTGTTGTACCAGCTCGGGAAGAACATCGACCCGCTAATCTACAAGGAGCTGATGGGCGAGCTCGCTGAAAAGTTTGAAGGAAAGGATACAGTGTAGTGGCCGTGGTGTGAGAGCGAGGCCCACGCGGCGTGGCGGGCGGAGAGCGCCAGCGCGCACAAAGGGCGCCGGGAGCGGTCGTGCCGACATTCCATTAGCCCCGACCGCTCTCATTGTATTCCAAAACCGCTTTAACCTGACGCCGCCCGGCGGCGCACCGCGGCCCGCTGCGGCGGGGCTCCGTGGCACCGCGGCTCCGGCGGACGGCTATTCCAAACGCAACATTTGACTGAGTCGCGTCACGTACGCGCGCGCATTTAGGGTTAATTGGGGCATGTTTACTAATAGTCGTAGCTAGTAGGTAGATCTCGTGCCTTCGTTTTGTACTGTGCTGTCTGTGTGCGAGTGAATTATCGTCGAAGGATATCTCATTGTGATATGTAATTATTATAAATCTAAATTAAGTGTATATCGTGTACGAGATTGGACGAGTGGACGGCTGGCTTATTGCTAAGTTTTAGATAGTTAACACTGATGTCTTCGTTATCGTATTTTATACTCGATACGATATTGTAAAAAGCAATAAACTATTAATTTTAAGAGATCAATTAAGCGAATTCGACAATACTGTAATTTTTACTGTTTGATAAAATACACGTGTATGGAACTTTTTTATATCGACAAAATTTAGTCGACTTGTTCATATTTTCTGAATATATTTACTGCCACAAAAAGATTTTGATTTGTTTCTTTCATGGCTACTTTTAATTATGCACTAAAATACATGATGATTCAACACAATATAAATTTCAGTTAGCAAAACAAGTTCGCTTTGTTCACAATCACGGCTCGACCGACACTACTTGATCTTGATTTTTGAATGTTGTTCCGTGTTTGTCAACTAATGCCCTCTGTGGGCTGTTATTGAAAACTTCAACTACATAAGGACACAGATGGCGCTTTACACAAAACAAAATCCATAGATGCGTCATAGATGTCATTCCTCAACATAACACCTAATAATGACGTAGATACTAGATAGATAGTTTTCAAAGCGTAACGTAGTACGAGTAAAATTACTGTTCTATAATGTAATTACGTTTCTCTTTACGTTGATCAATCTACATGAATAGGTATAATGTCAATTATGCAAAATGATTTGCATAATTCCGTTCACAAAGTACACAAGTGACGGAAGGAGCGAGCACACTCATCTATCATGAATAAAAATCTATGGAAACAAATGTTTATTAATCATTGAGTTTAATACATTAATTTTGTGTTGGCATGACTTGAATAACGCTCTTTGTATACTAGTTTTCACAATAGGAAGCTGTCAGCACCGATCTTCAATTAATAATTATAACTTAGTCTATACATGCAATAAATGGTTATTGATCTTTTGTCGTTGCCCATAATATCGTTACTTATATTAATTTTATAATGATAAATAGTAATTACATAGGTACCTACATAAACTCACGCCTTTTTCCTAGGTGGGGTAGGTACCAGAGCACACCCGTTTCGCCTTTTGTGTTCAGTATTCCGTCCCACGTTGTGATAGGGGGCAAACATATCGCCGTATGAGGCACAAATTCCTGAATCCGAGCTGTTATTGAATAGAAGAATAATATCACTTTGCCCGACCCTGACAAACCCGAGCCCTCAGCTTTGAATCGTACCGTACAACTGCGCCACCGAGGCAGTAAATAATAAACAACACAAGAAAACATCTGGTCTTATCGTTTTTTTTTACTGCTAGCTTCTTCCGTTTCGTATATCGCCCATTAAACCAATGACAGAATACTAACAGAAGTCATGACTTCTGTTAGTTCAGTATTCTGTGCCAATGATTTCTGTAATACACGGTTTTAGCAAAAACAACATTTTGTGCTTAATTCTATTTATACGTCCCAGTGCTGGGCCTGGGCCTCCTCTAGATGCGCTTGAAAGGGAATAACACCTATTCTCGAAAACCGCTTTCCGAACCGGGGGGTAGATAAAAAAATGACTGAATCTAAACGATGTTGAAAATGTTAATGGATTCAATAAATTATTTTCATTTTCATTTAACTATTATCCAAATAAACCAACCCGATACCGCTTGACGTTTCCTGCTTTTCAACTTTGTACCTTTATTGACATTTCGTAACTTTGTAATTTCAATTACATTTTCCTTTAATCCATGTAATAATTCCATGGATTAAAGGAAAATGTTATTGAAATTGTGTGAGTTAGGCCTGTGAAAAGTTTTTTCAACTTGAATTATTAACTAACAGTTAATAATGTAATGAATGAATTAATATTCCTGGTTAATGCCGATGACCAAAATGGTTGTCCAGACATATCGCGTAATCATTGTGTTATTTTGGTTATTCGTCATTTATCTGTATCAGCCCATATACGTCCCACTGCAGGGCACGGGCCTACTCTACAATCGTAATCGATTGAGAGTGGTTAGGCCATATAGTCCACCACGCTGGCCTAGTGCGGGTTGGCGGACTTACATTTCGTCATTTATATTACGCAATTATTCCGTCACCCTTCTAATTTGGGGATTAAGCAAGGACACCCAAAGTGTACTACAATTACTTTAAAAAATAGGGGACTGCCCTAACAATATGAGGAAAAACTTTACGATAAACAATTGCAAACAAAGTAAATTAATACTCCCCATTTTACCTTTTAGGTTTTCATATGTAATGTTTTACAGACTTCAATTACTAGGCTTCTCGCTAATTGACATATATTTATGTTTTTATTAGAACCTTTAATTATCGAATGTTTTGTCCTTTCGAACGACTTTTAAATTCAATTTGAGCAAAGAAGACAAAAGTCAAAACATTTGATAACAAAACAGTTTTATAAATTGTCTGTGAATAAATTTGTTATACTAGAATACCTCAATAAATGTCTATATTCATATTATTGAACACACAATATAAGAAGCTGACTCGGGAGCAATTCATTGAATACCTACTTATAACTTGATGAATAATCCGTCATTTCATTAATGAAATGAAATGAAATGAAAATATTTATTGAATCCATAAAATGTCATACACTATTTAGATTCAGTCATATTTTTTTTTCCACTACCACCCAGTTCACAAGGCTGTTTTCGCCAGAGAAGAACGGGTAAGAAACTCTAGCGTTGCTCTTTTCAAAATAAGTTTACAATACAGTGATCATACAGGAGTTGAAATTCAGAGCAGTTCATAAATTATTCATAATAATAATTATATTGTACGGCTGAGTTAAGTGTGGTCGCCCTGACCGCGGAATCGGTATACACTGTTCAGCCAAAGCAATGAAAGGCAATAATTTTTTTTTAAAAAAATAACAAAGTAATTAATATTATCATTATAAGCAAATTGAGCAGACCAGTCTACACAAGCAGCACCCGTTCACGAGTATGACCCATGTGCCAGCCATCGGTCTCCTCAACCGTGTTATAGGGAAGTGACCGACCCGGCACACAATGCCGCCGCAAGCACAGACCTTTAAGCGAGCATGACGTACTCAAATTGCCTACAACTATGGTGACACAAGTGGGATAATTATTTTAATTATATTTAACAGAGTACACACACATCCGGTTCGGGGATATTATGTTTTATTCCCACGCCTTACTATCTTCTAAGTATTCTGAAATTTTATAATATGCTTTATTATACAACTGTCGATATTAGATTTAAATTTATTTATAGTTAAGAGCGTTTATACCCTTTGCGCGCTTTTTGGCTAAAAAACAGGACTTTTCAAACGAGTTAATAGCCACCAATAAACAATTTAAAGGAAAAATAATTTGTACTCATTTTAGAAAAGGTTGTCATCTAGGGATTTTGGTGGAAAACATTATAGATTGATGGATAATTTGTGAGCACTATAAGGATTACTGAACACAAGTTTCGTTATTTAGGCTTTAAGTGGCAATTTAGAAGCTTAAGATATCCGAAATCACTAAATATACGATGAAAATAAAAATATTATCCGACTAATAAGACCCTTATGGAGGGATTTTGCTGAGAAAAATAATCTTTATATGTTTAGTTCCTTGAAAATAAAAATTTTAACAATGCGAAATTATTCAGAAACTCTCGTCAAGAACATTTTTTTTTTCACCAACTTATCGTACATAATTTTTTATAGCAATTGCATATTATAATATAAGAACATCTTATCAATAAATTGCCATTTTTATATTTCAACAAAATTAGTTTTCATGTTTTCTACAAATATTTTAAAAACCACTATAAAACACGCTGTCCGACCGGTGTCAATTGTCAAATCAGTTATCAGAACGCCGCAAGGCTTTCTAGAGGGAGGACGTATCGCTCGTCGCTCCGGCCTGGCTGCAGTCGATTTTTGCCGTGCGTAGTAAAAATAGCCACGCGCGGACTGCCACATCTTAGTACTTTGGTAGTAAAACATATTTTTTCTTTTTATTACCTACAATGATTTTGTAGTGAGTATAAATTATGTTTCAGATAATATAATGGGATGTAATTCCGAGGCTAAATTATGTTATATATTGTAATGTAAAATTAAATATATTTCGTAATTGTAAGGGGTTGTAAGGCCCCTAACACTATTTATATGTTCGAACACGAAATGATTAATAAAACGTCCGTAGTGTATACTGATTGAACACTGATTTGAATGCAACTTAACAATGTAATAATAACGAAAATATGATTAGTATCTAAATTTGTATTGTTCATTGCTTGCACAGTAATATTTGTCTACTTATAATGCAAATAAAATATTTTTATGATACAATATTACCAATATATAAATCATAAGTTACATAATACATTTCAATTCAATATTAGAATTTTGAAGTGCACGGATCAAAGTTGGTTGCGCTGACTGTATAGGGAGCCCACGCGGCAGCTCTACGCACACAGCTTTGGTCGTTTATGTGTGCGTGAAATTACCGAAGAAATACCTATAGTTGACTTTGCGCGCAAGGTGTAAACGCTCTTAAGGCTTTTATGTCAGTGGGAACTTTATTATAGAAATGTATACAGTAACCCTTGAAAGATTTGCTAATTTTCTGGAGCCTGGTCTTATGACTGACTAGATTATTTCTATTTCTAGTATTTCTGTCATGAATATCGCTAACCTTTTGAAATTGTTCTATATTCTTATGGACATACATTAAATTAGCGAATATAAATTCTGATGCTACTGTCATTATATTTATTTCTTTAAATTTTTCTCTCAGATATTGTCTGGAGCCTAACGAATAAATAGATCTTATGGCTCGTTTTTGAAGAAGAAAGATGGTATTAATGTCAGCAGCACCACCCCAATTTAGTATTTTACATTAGTAACACCTCGCTAAAGTATTTCATTGTAGGCAGCTACAAACGTCCTATTCATACTTTATTTTCCTGGTGGTAGTTCACAGGCTGGTTCCGGTTTGAAGGGTATTTCAGCCAGGGTAACTATTGGACTGACTGAATGTGAGACTTATCTTATGTCTCAAGATGACGAGCGCAGTGGAATGCCAAGCATTGCTTTGTAATTCATGGTGTTATTTGGTTTTGATACTGTCTATAAGCGGTAGTATCGCTTACCATCAGGCGAATGGCACGATCGTCTTACCATTCACTACAATAAGAAAACCCAGTGTTGGGCTGCACTTGGGCATGAGCTTCCTACACAAATAAAAACTTTTAGGACGGCAAACGTTGCGAACCTATTGCGTATGAATAAACTTCACACATTTTAAATATTCTCATAGGGAAATCTCAAGCTTATAACTTATTCCGCACAATAACTTTATAGACAATACTTTCATTGTGAACCTGTTCTTATAACATTGTCTTTGAGAAGTACATTTTACGACCATGTTTGAATATTGAAATCTACGGTCAATGTTTGCCGTTTGGTCACGAACAATAGGATGTACACACAATGAACTGTTTCTAAGAAACGGAATGAAAGGAGGGCCCCGACCACCGGATAGTTGTTGAACAAACTAGAAAGGTGTGTGCGAATTCTTTGTAAACGTTTATAGTTACATCTTCAACTTACCTTAACTACACGCTTCATTACACTTAGCACGACTTGTATTAGTTATTATTTATTGTTCGAGAAAAGACAGCCTTCAGTAAAATGGCTCATGGGAGACCTCATTCCTGACTACTTAATTGAAAAGCTATTTACTTGACGTAAGAACAATGTCTAGGTCCTAGGACCTCACGGGTCACAAAGATATTTATAAAGAGCAACAATATTATGTTAATTTTTAATTTGTACTTGTTTAAACAATATTTTACAAAGTTTTGACCTTAAAATTAAAATGAGTTTTTCTTGTCAATTAAGGTGCAAAGATAGATAAAGGTGATAAAAATTCGATAGGACCACATTTCAATTGCAGAGCATCAGATCAATCACAAACACGCTTAAAATATAAAGGACGAAAAAATATTATTGAAAACTAGTGATTAATAGATTTATGATTGGTTTATTAAATTATTCGAAAATAATAATGGGACCAACTTTATTAGGGTTAACAATTATGTAATTACGAAATTAATTATTATTAATAAAAGTTTAGAATTTAATTGGTTATATGTATATTGAAATTTTATATGTTTTACTCACCTTCGATTTGCCGACGATATTGTAGTCTTGGCAGAATCGCTGGAAGACCTTAGCACTATGCTCGAAGACCTTAATCGAGTCTCCCAACAGGTGGGTCTTAAAATGAACATGGATAAAACGAAGATCATGTCGAATATCCATGTTGTGCCCACCCCCATTGGAGTTGGGGGCTCGTCTCTCGAAGTTGTAGACGAATATGTCTATTTAGGACTAGTGGTCCGGTTAGGCAGGTCCAACTTCGAGAGAGAAGTCAATCGGCGAATCCAACTCGGTTGGGCAGCGTTCGGGAAACTTCGCGACGTCTTCTCGTGCAAAATACCTCAGTGCCTAAAATCGAAAGTCTTCGATAGTTGTGTGTTACCAGTGATGACATACGGCACCGAGACGTGGCCTCTCACTGTGGGCCTCATTAAAAGGCTCAAAGTCACTCAACGAGCCATGGAGCGGGCTATGCTCGGTGTTTCCCTACGAGATCGAATCAGAAATGAGGAGATCCGTAGGAGAACCAAGGTTACCGACATAGCCCATAGGATTGGCAAGTTGAAGTGGCAGTGGGCCGGGCACATTGCTCGTAGAACCGATGGCCGTTGGGGCCGAAAGGTTCTCGAGTGGAGGCCACGTACAGGCAAGGGAAGTGTCGGACGCCCGCCTACAAGGTGGACGGACGATCTGACTAAGGTCGCAGGAAGTCGCTGGATGCAGGCCGCTTCCAACAGGTCATTGTGGAGATCCTTGGGGGAGGCCTATGTTCAGCAGTGGACTTCCTGTGGCTGATATGATGATGATGATGATGATGATGATGATATATATTACTTAGATATAAAAATTACATTTATAGGAAATGTTAATGATCACTTTAATATATAGAAGATAAAGGTAAGTATGTTATTATATTAGAAATATGCTATACCTAATCCATGAATACAAATACAATAGTAGCAAATATTTGAATTCTGTATTAGCCCATATACATCCCACTGCAGGGCACGGGCCTCCTCTACAATCGAGAGTACGATTGAGAGTGGTTAGGCCATATAGTCCACCACGCTGGCATAGTGTTTACTTCTTAGTCTGTGGCCTAGTGCGGGTTGGCAGACTTACATATTATAAATAGACACTGCATTTAAATGCTGACAGGTTTCTTTATTTTCTTTCATAGTAAATTTTCTTCATTTTGCTGTTTTTGGCATCCTCTATTGCAAGAACATTGGCTCTCATAGTTTTAGACGACATTCATTTCCTCGACACCTTACACCGTTTTCTATAAATGATATAACCACATGATTATTACTTTCGCAATTAAAGAATACATACATCGTAGTATCTAATTTCTCCCTTCACCCTAACATCTTTCGCAATGCGTCTCATGTGACGATCGTCCATTCGCACATCGATGTCGTGCACATGTGCGCTCAATACTACGTGACATTTTGCATAAACAAACCATTCTCTGTTTACTTTCTTAGTGCATACAATTGATGCAGAGTTGATAAAACTCAACGTGCAGTATTTTCAAAAACTATTATCGAGTAGGTGTTATAAGTGGGTTGATGTTAAATAAGTAGATTACGTACTTATATGTTGAGAAAGCGTTATGTACTTAAATCATATATTTTGATTTCTTAATTTATATCTACGCATTAATAATTATAAACCTAATTCACAAGCGTTCTCCTAGCAAATTAACATAAGTTAGTAGAACCTTAAAATTGAAGGTAAACTCTTGCGACACTGACAACTATTGATTGTGCTAGCAGCAAGAGAAATAACCGAATATCCGTTCCAAGGCAAACCTAGAAGATTTGGAACTATTGTCTAATTACAGTATAATCAGATCAAAACGAAATAGACTATCTAAAGAAAGTTTATAGACTGCAAAAACTCATCAAGGAGCAGAGGCGGACCCTGAAAATGTAGGGCCCTGAGCTGATACGGCTCAGAGGCCCACTAATTATTTAACTTATTGTTACTGCGTCACAAAAATGATTTGAAGACTGATCTAGTTTTACTGTAAAGGAAAAAATAGGACTATAAGACGTGCTATTTATATTTTTTAATGATACCCGTTTATTCCTAATGATTTAGCACTGTTTTGTAACGTTAATATGAACATATTAAAAACGTTAGCACTGGGGTCTTTTGTATCCACGGGGCCCTGGGCTGCAGCCCAAAAAGCCCTTAGGTAGATCAGATCATGTCCAGGAGAGAAGAAAATGTCGTCAAAATGGACGCAAGGACACGGTAAAGCTATATTTAAGTCATAACAGCGACATAATGTATATCTATATATTATACAACACCTTAATATGAAAAGCCTAGAAAGCCGAACTGAAACATTCCGCAAAAAACACGGGCTTGACGAACATTCTAATACAGTGAATGGAAGCAGCAAATAAAGCCATTTAAAGAACGTGGTCGGATACTTCGTCTCAAAAAGTATACATCGGATACTCATTAGTAATAAATTAAAAGTCGACACACCGACTGTCAACAGCTGCACACCTATTAACATCGCGTTTTATTACTGTTTTACGATTTGACGAGATTTAACAGCACAAACAACGACGTCCGTATTGAAATACGGACGTCGGATATGATTGTCATTAAGGATTTGCTGTGCTGCTTGCCTCAGCAGGCAAGCCGACGAGAATAACTCTAAATTACTGTATATCAACAAAAATGACACGGAGACATGCTTCCATTCATAAATAATATACGGTATTTGCGTTGTTATCTGAATATCATAAGAATTATTGTAAATGTTTTATTTAGCAACCTTTTTCTACTTTGGATTGTTTATAGGAAACAAAATTACAGTTAAATACTATTTTTATTATTCGTTCCGCGGCAGTTTCAGTTTCCCGAGTTGCAAACTTGAGATACAAATTACTTCTTTGGCAGACTGCATTTAAACAAGGAGCGTTTATAAACCTAGACACTTCATTTTATAGAGAAGAATAATTTTAGTATTTTAAATCAATGAATGTCCATGAACTTAGAACTTGTCGTTTTTTACATAACTTGTAAGTCAGGAGAGTAGCATGACAAGTTATTTCTGGAACCTGTTGCACAAGACCGAGCTCTTTCGGCTGTATATACACAGGTCATTAGAATAGGTCGTTATCTTATAACGTGTTATCTGCATTGAAACATAAGTCAAGTCATATTAATATAATGAGTCTCTAAATGATGTTTCAAATTAGAAAGAAGTAATACTGCAATTTGTTTGGATAAAAGAAAGGAAGACGAGGGAAAATAATATCAATGATTAAGAATATTTACTGGTAGGTCTCTCATATGTGAAAGGCCGCCTGGGTG
The DNA here is from genome assembly GCA_009982885.2 of Hyles vespertilio. Taxonomy (NCBI): domain Eukaryota; kingdom Metazoa; phylum Arthropoda; class Insecta; order Lepidoptera; family Sphingidae; genus Hyles; species Hyles vespertilio. Next base: position 2,120,788 of record CM042818.1, read on the forward strand.
GGTACCACCGCAATGTCTATTTCTCCCGACAAATAGCAGTGTAAATGCACTGTTGTGTTCCAGTTTGAAGGACATTGTAGCCAGAGTAACTACTGGACATAATGAGACTTATCACCTTATTTCTCAGGATGGCGAGCCCAGTGGAATGCCAAGCATTGGTTTGTAATTGATGGAATTGTTTGGTTTTGCAACTGTCCATGAGCGGCCGTATCGCTTACCATCGGCAAATGATATGCTCGTCTCGCCAATAATTACAATAAAAAATATGAAGTAGCACAGCTTGATTATTTGTGTTGACGAATATTCATCTATAATATAAAAATGAATCGCAAAATGTGTTGGTAACCGCATAATTCAACAACGCCTGGACCAATTTGGCTGATTTTGGTCTTGAAATATTCGTGGAAGTCCTGGGAAGGTTTTAGGGGTGAGAAAAATAGGAAAATTTCTGAGGAAGATACTTAAAACCTTTTTTTTGGGTATCGTTCAAGCGTGATGCGTCCAGCCAGTATAGGATGATCTTTGTTTATTTGACGGGAGGACGTAAAAGACGGTCCAGCTTCAACTACCACCCAACGTAAAATGATCTATCTTTCCATTGTCTTTCATTGACGGCTGACGAAATAGAACAAAATTCAAAAAATGTGTACATCGTGTATATAATATTATCTAGATACGGCGTCTTGCGCATAATTTTGTTAAATGTAAATTAAAACGATGTCCACATCTACCAAAATCGCCCATTGTTTTTTGAGATTATTGCAACAGTTTTAAACAAAGTATACTCTATCGAAGCGTTTTGCCGGAGTATACCAAAATATATCTAATTATAATTTTTCGTTTTCATAAACGACATTGTTTTTTGAATTTATACTTTTAGATGTGCTGGGGGACATATTTAAATTTCGCATTAGTATTGTTTTCAGACTCAAGAATAAAAAAAATATTGGTATGTTGATGCCGTATCTAGACATTATAATGAAACGATATGCAGTTTTATATTTTTAAATATTTGTTCTATTACTTACGTCACCTGGTAAGGCAGTATGAAGGTTTTATTAATTTGTATATGGTAACGTAATAGACGCGACTGCCAACAAGTTAACGATGGTCACGGGTTCAAATCCCAGGGCACACCTCTGACTTTTCGGATTAATTTCTACGTGAAATAAAATCCGCCAACTCGCACTAAGCAAGCAGGGTGGACTATAATATCTTCTTCTATAATATAAAAATGAATCACAAAAAGTGTTGGTAAGCGCATAACTCAACAACGCCTGGACCAATTTGGCCAATTCTTTTTTTAAATGGTTATTATTACTTTATTACTAACAAAAAGTAATGGCGTGCAATATTATTAGGAAAAACAGCATTTTGGTGCTGAAATAAGGGACGTAATATTGGATGGACAATAAAAAACGCTAAAGTTTTTAATGTCAAAATTTCATAAGGCAATCTTTATATGTACATGTATATGGAGAGACGGGATATAATAGAGTGGAAGGTACGGGAGAGGGCTGGGATAGCTGACAGATTTGATAGGACGAAATGTAAATGCACGTTATAAGACGGGATGGATAATAAAAGAGAAAGGACGGGACGGATCGGGAAGAGACTGAACAGACAGAGGGATTGAGCCAGACAGTAGGATAGCTATGTCAAGTTTAGGTATACAAGAGATTAATACGAAAAATAACATGTATTTGGTGTGGAGTGGAATCAAAAAATATATGCACACAGGCGAAGCTGGGTCGGGCCGCTATCTTCTAATATATAAAATTCTTCTGTCACGGGGTGCGTAATCGAACTCCTCCGAAACGGCTTGACCGATTCTCATGAAATTTTGTGAGCATATTGAGTAGGTCTGAGAATCGGCCAACATCTATTTTTCATCGCCTTAAATGTTAGGGGTAGTCCACCCCTAAATTTTTTTTTTATTTTTTAGACGAAATTTTTAATTTCTATTTTTTTATGATACAACATACAAAAATACATACAATCCTCAATTTTCACCCTTCTACGATCAACCCTTATTTTTTAATAGCCATTTTAGTAATTTAATCATTTTTCCTCTCCGGTCGAAAACTGATCAATCGTCATTTAATTAGTTATCCCCGCCAGATGTCTACAGGTGTCACTTCTGACCCAGTAAACAGCACGGAGTAGGGATGAGAACGAAGCCGGTCTCCTGTTTCTCTCACACAATACGATTATTGTTTATGCATCAAGTGTAGTAGTAACGTTGACAATTATTATTTTGCCATCTCAGTGTAACTCTCATATTAAATTTTAATAATTCCTATTTTATATATAAGATGTATATGGATGTTTATGGAGAGAAGGGACATAAAGTAAAATAGAATCGAAGGTACGGGAGAGGGCTGGGATAGATGACAGATTTGTTAGGACGAACTGTAAATGCACGTTATAAAACGGGATGGATAATAAAGAGAAGGGACGGGACGGATTGGGAAGAGACTGAACAGGCGGATGAGACGGGATTGAGCCGGACAGTAGGATAGCTACGTCAAGTTTAGGCATACAAGAGTTTATACGAAAAACAACATGTATTTGGTGTGGAGTGGAATCAAAAAATATATGCACCCAGGCGAAGCTGGGTCGGGCCGCTAGTTTATAATAAAATGTGGTTTAGAGAGTATCATCGACATTCGCACTATTCCAATTCCTGACAGCCATAATGAATAATAGTTCGAAAAAAATATGCAGTTTAATTGAGAAACTCCACCTTTTTTTGAAGTCGGTTAGAAATGGAACCTAACATCGGAACTTTAATAAATTAAATTAAACAAACAAAACATAGGCAATGGAGGCAACATAGGGGATTGTGGATAACCCTTTCCTTTTCCTTTTTTTTTTCCTTCCCGCTCACCTCCCGAAGAGCTGGCGACACAACTGTGATCGAAGCTTTGCAGATGCTCATGGACGGAAGTGATCACCACAGAACTGATGAATATGGTTCTGTTCTGTGGTGATCACTGATCACTTACCTACCAACAGGTAACCTGTTCGCTTGATTGCCGTACGTATTGTGAAAAGTAAAAGAAAACAAATAATGCTCATATTTTTCACAATTTATTGTGTATTGTGGTAATTTACGAACAGTCATGGAGCCTGGAGCTTGATAATCACACCGCACAAGTGATTTTTATACCGCATATTTTTTTAATTCGATTTTATAGCTTATTTAATTAAATTGTTATCGTTTTAGACAGCCTCCGCGGTGCAGGCGGTTAGACCATGTTAGACGCCGCCTTTGAATCGAGAGGCCGTGGGTTTGATCCCCACACCGAGAGAAATGTTTGTACAGCCCAAAATATTTCTTTCGGTTCTATAGAGTCTAATATTTTTTCTATATTCGGTTCTATACTCTCTCATAGTTCCTAATACCCACTACCAAAGTATAGATCACCAGGCCACGACACAAAACTCGATCTTACTGTGGGGTCAGGACTATGTATGTGACTGTTGGGTGTTATTTATTTATTTATTGGAGCTTATGTTCTAACCAAGATACATCGACACATGAGAGCCCGTTCAAAGCACTCTCCATTTATTTTACAATTTATAATTATCATAATCCTTAGTGGTGACTACATTTTAAAACAGTTACTTTGTAATATTAGAGTCGCGAGGCAAAAGTAATCATAATATTACCTTCAAATTATTTAGCCATAAATAAGGGTCCACTAACCTGAAGTTACAAATTCCCATATCGACAATATTAATATAATACACTAGCGGCCCGACCCAGCTTCGCCTGGGTGCATATATTTTCTGATTCTACTCCACACCAAATACATGTTATTTTTCGTATTAATCTCTTGTATACCTAAACTTGACATAGCTATCCTACTGTCTGGCTCAATCCCGTCTCATCCGTCTGTTCAGTCTCTTCCCGATCCGTCCCGTCCTTTCTCTTTTATTATCCATCCCGTCTTATAACGTGCATTTACATTTCGTCCTATCAAATCTGTCAGCTATCCCAGCCCTCTCCCGTACCTTCCACTCTATTATATCCCGTCTCTCCATATACATGTACATATAAAGATTGCCTTATGAAATTTTGACATTAAAAACTTTAGCGTTTTTTATTGTCCATCCAATATTCCGTCCCTTATTTCAGCACCAAAATGCTGTTTTTCCTAATAATATTGCACGCCATTACTTTTTGTTAGTAATAAAGTAATAATAACAATTTAAACAAAGAATTGGTCAAATTGGTCCAGGCGTTGTTGAGTTATGCGCTTACCAACACATTTTGCGATTCATTTTTATATTATAGAAGAAGATATTATAGTCCACCCTGCTGGCTTAGTGCGGGTTGGCGGATTTTATTTCACGTAGAATTTAATCCGAAAAGTCAGAGGTGTGCCCTGGGATTTGAACCCGTGACCATCGTTAACTTGTTGGCAGTCGCGTCTAGTACGTTACCATATACAAATTAATAAAACCTTCATACTGCCTTACCAGGTGACGTAAGTAATAGAACAAATATTTAAAAATATAAAACTGCATATCGTTTCGTTATAATGTCTAGATACGGCATCAACGTACCAATATTCTTTTTATTCTTGAGTCTAAAAACAATATTAATGCGAAATTTAAATATGTCCCCCAGCGCATCTAAAAGTATCAATTCAAAAACAATGTCGTTTATGAAAACGAAAAATTATAATTAGATATACAGGGTTTATCAAGACTGCTACCGAAAACGAAGCCGGGTGGTAGTTTAAGCAACTTCAGACACAATGCAACAGAAAAAATTTGAAAAATAAACGCCACAATGTATTTGGGTGGTAAATACATTTTTTCCTTAAATAATAGTGTATACCCTTTTATTTATAAATAATCTAAGGTATAAAAGTGTTCAAATTATTATTTTAGCAAAAACTATGAATTTACCACCCAAAAATGACGATATTTAAAAAATCATAAAAAATAATTGTCGCGTTTCTTTGCGAAATTTTTTGTTGCAATGTGTTTGTAGTCACTAAAACTACCACCCGGCTTCGTTTTCGGTAGCAGTCTTGAGATACCCGGTATTTTGGTGTACTCCGGCAAAACACTTCGATAGAGTATACCTTGTTTAAAACTGTTGCAATAATCTCAAAAAACAATGGGCGATTTTGGTAGATATGGACATGATTTCAATTTACATTTCACAAAATTATGCGCAAGACGCCGTATCTAGATAATATTATATACACGATATACACGATGTACACATTTTTTGAATTTTGTTCTATTTCGTCAGCCGTCAATGAAAGACAATGGAAAGATAGATCATTTTACGTTGGATGGTAGTTGAAGCTGGACCGTCTTTTACGTCTCCCGTCAAATAAACAAAGATCATCCTATATTGGCTGGACGCATCACGCTTAAACGATACCCAAAAAAAAGGTTTTTAGTATCTTCCTCAGAAATTTTCCTATTTTTCTCACCCCTAAAACCTTCCCAAGACTTCCACGAATATTTCAAGACCAAAATCAGCCAAATTGGTCCAGGCGTTGTTGAATTATGCGGTTACCAACACATTTTGCGATTCATTTTTATATATAAGACTACTGTATTGAATATGATCATCATGTTTACTCGTATATGATAATCACTTAACGACTATAGTCCATCTGAACACAATATAAGACAAATGATTGCATAAACGTAAACAACCAATTGTTGATTCAAATGAATTTGGCCTAGATAAGGCGTACATGGATCATAAGCCCGCATTGAGCGTTTTACAAGGCAATTCATCGGTTTACTAGATACTGGGACGCTCGTGATAATATCGACCTTGCGCGCAAATGGGCTACTTACACATTATTTGGAATTGTAGAACAAATGTGTTGTAATTTTAGGATTAATCTAAAGTTAAAATTTGCTACAAATATTGTATCCTTATTTTTTAGCTGGCCTAGTGCCGCTTGTTGGCGGAATTTACATACCTAGCATAGAAATCGCTATGGCATATCTACAGGTTTCCTCAAGATGTTTTCCTTCACCGTTATAGTTCGTGACGATTGACTATCAATACACACATGACTCTGAACCCAGGTCAAAGGTCCTTTTATTATGCCCGTAGGCATTGTGTTTTGGAGCTCTTATGTACTTTAAACTTCTTGGTCACACAAAAAATCTTACATGTCACTATGGTATATACTACAGAAATTTAACAAATAACTAAACATTTTACGTCGTTGTTTATCGGGCTGCCATATTGATGCATATTAATATTACTAGAGATTAGAGAGTATAGGTACTAGTAGAGACTAGCATGCAGTTAGCCCAAGAAGCTTATACCCAAATGGAGATTGCATTCCGTATATAAAAGTGAAGCACAAAATTTTTACCTTGAATGAAGTCGCTGTTGCCTGCTATCCTTTTCTTTAGAGTGACAATGAACATGATTTTGTGTTCATTTCATCACTCTAAAGAAAAGGATAGCAGGCAACAGCGACGTATAAGCTTCTTGAGTTAGCCTGATGGTAGGGGCTGAAACTGCATTAAGCGGGCGCTCGCGCGGTTTCATATAAAAGTGCTCCGTCGCGGGGATCCGCGCGGGCGTCCGGTACGGGGAGGCGCGTCCCGCACCCGCGCGGCGGGGCCCGCCTCCGTGCGTCGGTACCCGTCGCGGGGGCACGCGCGGTACAGCGCGCGGTGTCCGCCAGCGGTAACATAACGGTGATGACATACGGCACCGAGACGTGGCCTCTCACTTTGGGCCTCATTAGAAGGCTCAAAGTCACTCAACAAGCGATGGAGAGGGCTATGCTCGGTATTTCCCTGCGAGATCGACTCAGAAATGTGGAGATCCGTAGGAGAACAAAGGTTACCGACATAGCCCAAAGGATTAGCAAGTTGAAGTGGCAGTGGGCCGAAAGGTTCTAGAGTGGAGGTCACGTACAGGCAAGCGACATGTCGGACGCCCGCCTACAAGGAAGTCGCTGGATGCCGGCCGCTTCCAACAGGTCGATGCGGAGACCGTTGGGGGAGGCCGATGTTCAGCAGTGGACTTCCTGTGGCTGAGATGATGATGATGATGAATATACTTGAGCAAAAAGATTTTTTACTTAGCGCAATTTTATTGCCAGCCTTTCCATTGGTTATATGACTGATACAGATTTTGTTAAATTGTTGACCTTCAAATATGGTTCCAGTTTCGAAAATAATTCGCCATAGACCGGTATTGAAACTTAAAATATTTGTAAAATGAGTTTTCATTTTCTCTTAATTTACTGAACTTTACAACAAATTCTCCGCCTAGCAACCTAGATTCAATAAACGGGCTTACTGGTTGTCGTTTTTTTTTTGCTAGTCGTCGTTTTGCTATGTAATAATATATTAAGCTCTCCATTGACACGACTGTACATGCACACTTTTAAAATTGAACCTTTCGAAATGCCTACAAGGTGGACGGACGATCTGACTAAGGTCGCAGGAAGTCGCTGGATGCAGGCCGCTTCCAACAGGTCATTGTGGAGATCCTTGGGGGAGGCCTATGTTCAGCAGTGGACTTCCTGTGGCTGATATGATGATGATGATGAAAGTAAACATCCATACAGTAATCGTCCAAATTCAGGCTGGGCTTCAAATCTCATTGCTGCTTTTAAATAAAAAAGAGTATTAAATCATTATTTAACCTTAATTGTAATAAAAGTTAGCCAAATTCATTTATAAACAAGCCATCCAGTTTGTCTCTGAGTTTCCATCCAACCCGTTTCCAAATTCCATCAGTTGCCTCTGAGTTGCCATCGAGTTGACCATCTCTAAAATTAGAGATGGTCAACTCGATTTACTAACTCGAAATAACTCGAGTTGTGCCAAATTCAAGTTAACTCGATTTAAATTTTCTCTAACTCGAGTTTGAAATTCGCGGTAGATGAACGCCTTTTGGAACGAAAGAGAAGCAAATATGCATATTTGATTTCCTTGCTATTAGCACTCGAACACTACATTTTTCGGGATAAATAGTATCCTTTGCGTTATATCAGGGTATCAGCTACATACATATGAAATTTCATCAATGCTTTGAATTGTAAAGAAGCAACAAACACTTGGCGGCTTCTCACTCTCTACCAGTACAGTTACATACCATGGAGTTACCTGAATTTCAACTTGAGTAAACTCGAATCGGGTTTGTCCCGAGTTGGCACACCACTATGCCATTTGTCAAAAATTGACATTGACAAGTGACAACACTAGTGTTACCAGATACACTGTAATTACCATAGATGCAGGGTAATTTTTACCAAAACGCGGACTACGGTAATGTCATGTCAATTTCTACAATAATTTATAAAATACATTACCGTGTAGGTAATATTCAAAATCAAAACAATTATGTGAACTCAACAACCCAAATCATTTCGTCAATACAACAATAATTTCGTACAATCCGGACAGATGAAAAAGATTTTGTGGCAGTGTTTTTTCTTGTATATTGTCCATATTAAACTTAATGGTATACAGAATGTTTTTTTTTTTCAGGAATATAATACGTACGTTAAAGTTGTTTGCTGTAATTTCGAATTGTGTATTTTCTTGGCGAAATCACGCAAGATCATCCCGCCGCGCCGCGCCGTAAAAGTAACAGTGATAATTAGACTGACATTTAAACTTGACCAACTGCAAAAATACCAAAAATCAAAATAATTGACACGGTAATATACGATGTATGTACGGATGTATGCAAAACATTAATCTGTGGTATTTTTTCCGAAAACACGGAATTTTAATTTTATTTTAAATAGTCTGCTGACACGGTATTTTGGCAATTTTCATCTGGCAACAATATAAAAGGGCGGCACAGCGCGGCGGCTGAATTTTGTGTTGACCAAATTCATTCATTTCGTTTCTAGCTTCCTCAAATTCAGTTTATGATTAAATAATTTAGACCTTTGATTTAGACAGACTAAATAAACCAGAATTCTTCAAGATGACAAGTAAATTGTTTCATAAATACTATAATCTTTTCTAAATTTATCCATATTAGTCAAGATGGAAACGGATGAAAAAGAACACGTTGCTGCAAACGGCGACGTATTTGTCCATCGATTAAAACAATTAACGGAAGATGAAAAGCAACGTCTTGAAGCACAAAACTCGCGTATCATCCCTGAATCTAAAGCGGCGAAGCTGGAACGGGAAGCGAAGCGTCATTGGGACATTTTCTACAAGCGGAACGAAACGAAGTTCTTCAGAGACCGTCACTGGACAACACGTGAGTTTCAAGAGTTGATAAACTTTGACTCTGATAAAAAAATATCCTTTCTGGAGCTCGGATGTGGAGTGGGGAACATGATATTCCCGTTAGTCGAAGAAAGCTTTTCAAACTTCCATTACTACGCGTGTGATTTTTCACCACGTGCGGTCGAGTTTGTGAAGTCAAACAAACTCTACGATGAGAGCAGGATGAAAGCTTTTTGCGCTGACTTGACTACGGAGGATTTATTCGAGAACATTAAAGAGGGATCTATGGATCTAGCAAGTTTGATATTTGTATTGTCTGCGATTGACCCTTCGCACTGGTCCCACGTGGCTAGGGTGGCGTACCGGGCGCTACGGCCCGGCGGCGTATTGCTGTTTAGAGACTACGGGAGGTACGACATGGCGCAGCTGCGATTCAAACCTGGGCACAAAATAGCTGAGAATTTCTACATGAGGCAAGATGGTACCAGGTAAATATTCACGTTTATAGTCAAAGGTTATACATTTGATTTCTATACATGTAGTTCAGTATGATTGTTGTATAAAAGTGTTAGGGGTATTACTTGAATATTTTAAACGGTAAAACTTTAGTGTATCTGTCCAAGATAAGATATCAGGGTTGGGAGGGAGTGGGGGGGGGGGAGGGGGAAGGTGTCCCATGTCCCCTGGTATCACTCCCATGAAAAGGTGACGCACCATTCCCGAGAAAAACCAATTAATGTAACCTAACCTCAAAACACTTGTTGTCAGAACAAATTTACTTCTGCAACGTCTCCGGCGCTGCGGGAAGTGCAGCTCCTTCGCCCTTGCGTAACAAAGGATAGGCACCCATGCTCACCTTCGCAGCTTCGGCTTGCTGGTCGCCTCCGGCGACCAGCCTCAGCCGCTACGGCTCGCACGGTTGCCTATCCTTCGTTACAGCGGGCGGGGGCTGCTCTCCCTCCGCGCCTCCGGCTTTTATATACACTCTAGGGGTGGTAACCAAAAGTCTACGTGAAGTCGGGGTGCCCTAAGTCGGTTTTGAGACAAAGTCGACCTAACTACCATCGGAACATGATTTCCAAGTTGTTTAAAAAACAAATAAAACAACAAACATGATATAAAGTTCATTTATTGAAACTAAAATTTATCACATAATTTCTCGGAAATTATACACCACTCTTTTAATAAGAGTGGTATTGTTTTAATCAGGGACTCAATCCCTACCACCTGTGATCACTTTCGCCGCTCTTTTCGTGGACAAATAAACTAAAGTCTAAACTAAAGTTAGGTTACATTAATTGGTTTTTCTCGGGAATGGTGCGTCACCTTTTCATGGGAGTGGTACCAGGGCACATGGGACACCTTCCCCCTCCCCCCCCCCACTCCCTCCCAACCCTGATATTTTGGACAGATACACTAAAGTCCATCCTTTTAAACAATTAAAGTAATGTATATTTTGTACATGGTGTGGTGAACAGTTCTTCCTTGTACAGACACTAAAGTCCATCCTTTTAAACAATTAAAGTAATGTATATTTTGTACATGGTGTGGTGAACAGTTCTTCCTTGTACAGGATTAACTTAAAGAATAGGAATGCAGTTAAAACAATAATTTCAGCACATAAATTTAATTATTTCAGGAGCTACTATTTCACTGAAGAAGAACTATCAAAGCTGTTTACTGATGCCGGATTTGAAATCCTCATGAACACTTATGTGCAGAGGCGAACAGTTAACTTCAAAGAGGGAATTGATGTTCCACGCATCTTTGTTCAAGGGAAATACAAGAAACCTAGCAATGGTATGTATTTATTATATGCAGATATTTGTATAATATCCATTGAAATATCCAATGGCTACTATGAATAGACATTTTACTTGTAGCTGCAATTGCAAGCTCAATCTTCATTCATCTGTTTTGTAAAACTGAATACACATAAATCTTTAACTCGAGGAAAAAAACTAACAACAGTCAATTTAATGATGAAAAGTGCTAACCATTGATTTAATAATGATTTGCATGTATATTAGCTCTATCTGAAATTATTACATTGTGAAAATTATTTGTATTACTACGAACAATATCTTCACCAAAGTCTTTTTGTTTCAGAGAGGTGAAATTGTGAAAATGTCTCTGGAGTAATTTCAGGTATGTTTATTTTATTATAAGACTAGTGATCTGGCTTTGCCCCAGTGCTATTGAATTCCCATCCACATAAAAAACATATTACTCCACATACTAAATTTTTTATAGTTAAACTCAATATGATGGACATTCTTTATACCAATTTTCCAGTCTTCTCTATGTCCCATCTCATTATGTTAAATTACTCAAGACACAAAATCCTATCCCTTAGTTCTTTTAGAATATTAAAAAGTTTATGGTATATATATTAATTAAACGCACACTTAAAATAGTATTTTTCTATTTTTTATAACAAGAAAATATATACTTGAAAGGGCTACAAACAAAGTGACAAAGAAAGTCATATAGTTTTTAAACTAAGAAATAATGAAAACTGAAGTGGTGTTTGTTAGGATTGATTTTGTATTTAAAATAGATAAATCCAACAATTTCACCCTCATAATGCTATAACGTAATTCATTTCCAACATTTCAAGTTATAATTAAATGGAGTTATTCGACTACTAATATGATGACATCGCAGTGCAGCTGAAAACCTTCTGTTGCCTTACAACAAGCTAAAACATAGAGTAGGAAACTTATTGGCTGACTAGTATATTCATTTGTCATGTTTCTTGTTTCCATTTTCATTTTTTTGTCAAAATTTTAGCATAGGGCTGCTTGTTGTGAGGTCTGATGCAAAGCTAAAAAGCTTTTTCAAGCTGTCTGAACTATTCTTTTATAAGCTTTGACATTTAAAAGTAAAATAAAATAACTGTATTGTTGATTTTGTTTGTTCCAGAAAGGGCATGATTGGAATGGAAATAACTTATGATTGGTGAGTTGAGATAATGTGTTTTGTTAAATTCATTATGAATAAACATAATTACCTGCATGAATAATTAGAATATTGTCTTATAACACAGTATTTACTAATATTAAACCATTATTTAATAATTAATCAACAATTTGAATGATGATTTCATAGTTCATCTGAATACTATGATGCATAACACATTATTGTCTTTCGCTCCTATCTGATTGAACAAGTAGAATCTCCAATATTTTTAAACTAACTTTATTGTTACTAAAATAACTTTGTTTTGTTTAGATAACAACTCCAAGGTCTGTAAGGAAAGAAATGGAAAGAGAAGGGATAAAATTACTGAAGGTAAGAATTATTTATTTAAAATAAATCGGTTGCATTAAATTAGTTTCAAGTATCATTAAATCTAACCGCAACTTATCTGGTCTTGCAAATGTATAACATTACTCATGAAAGCATCAAATCTAACTCATAATTGGGCCGAGTTCAATATATTTAATATCACAAAACAGTCAAAATGTTGTTATCTCTTAAAACTTTAGTATAAGGCGAGATGGGATAGTAATTTAAATTGTCACTATTTAAAAGTAGAGATGCAAATCTTTGAATGAAAAAAATAGGTATTATTTTTATGATGACTTCATAGTTCATCTGAGCACTATGATGCATAACACTTTATTGTCTTTCGCTCCTATCTGAATAAAATAATCTTAAATATACAGTATTATCATTATAAAAGCAAATAGAAATTGCATTGCTTTATTCACAGGTAATACACAGAGGGAAAAATTCACGAAAATGCATAACCAAAAGGTAAATTTGTTTGTCGTATTTGTGGTCTGTAGATGTTGTAATGTCAGCTTATATCAATTTTCTTGTTAGTATTTTGAAAAGAAAGCTAAATCTTTTTAGTGTTCCTTTAAATATATCCACAAAATTATTTTGTATTTCTTTTAATATATTTAATGATGATCTCAGATAGGGACATCTGATTATGCTGTTAATATAACTATCAAAACTGAATATTTTAAATGCAATAATTAACAACTCCTTGTAGTTGTAGATTTTGACAGCCTCCGTGGCGCAGTTGGTTAGACGCCGCCTGTGAAACGAGAGGCCGCGGGTTCGATCCCCGCACCGAGAGAAATGTTTGTGCGTCCCTGGGTGTTTGCGAGACCGAAAAGTCTACCGTAGTTCCTGATACCCACGACACAAGACTATCTTAGTGTGGGGTCAGGACTATGTATGTGACTGTTGGGTGTTATTTATTTATTTTAACACATTTGTGTTCTTTTCAGGCTATCTCACTCCCTCCTATGATAGTGGAAAATAAAATATGAAGGTAAATTACAAATTTTGTTTAAAATTCTGCAATTCAATGAAAAAGTAATTTTAATTATAACTTCAATCCAATGATGACTTTTGATAGGGACATCAGACATCATAATGGTGTTAACATAACTATCTCAACTGACTTTTAAAATTATATTTCCATAGAATGATTAAAAATCGCACAGATTTTAATGATTCTTTATTATTACAGATTGTTGTGCATTCCCAACATGACACCACTTCTATAAGATCCACAAAGGTAATTATTATCAGAAAATATTTTTTTAATTGAATAAAACATTCAAAATTTATGGCGTATTGTATTTATACAGGGTATATCAAGACTGCTACCGAAAACGAAGCTGGGTGGTAGTTTAAGCGACTTCAGACACAATGCAATAGAAAAAGTTGCAAAAAAAAGCGACAAATTTTTTTTTGTTATTTTTTTTTTCTTATGACCATATTTGGGTGGTAAATGCATTTTTTCCTAAAATAATAGCGTATACCCTTTTATTTATAAGTAATCTAAGGTATAAAAGAGTTTAAATTATTATTTTAGCCAAAAATATGGATTTACCACCCAAAAATGACGATATTTAAAAAATCATAAAAAATAATTGTCGCGTTTCTTTGTGAAATTTTTAGTTGCATTGTGTTTGTAGTCACTAAAACTACCACCCGGCTTCGTTTTCGGTAGCAGTCTTGATATACCCTGTATATTATATCAGATGGTTGGTGACTAATTGGCCCTACATTGCCTACATGGATGTGATGATTGCACTTCATCTGAATTAATTTGATGAACACTGTGTTCCGCTGTCTGAAGCACTAATAAACCTTATAAATAATATAAAAATTTACTTTTTTCCAACCAAATTTTATTTTTTACAGATGTCTTGGGTGTTTGGGAATGAAGCCTTAGAAGTATCAATGGTAAGTTGTTATGTTTTGTAAATTATTACAAAAAGTGTGATAGCTATATTTTAATTGTCTTCATTAATTACAGCATGACTGGAATACATACCATTCCTTAATTATGCTAATAGCTATATTTGGTTTAAATTATAACTAATTTATAAAATGATGACCCGACCATCAGGTCTCCCTCGTCAGAGCGAACCCAAAACATCATGTTGACCACCTTCACGACTGATTTTGTTTCAACTATAAAACTATGCATGTTGGAGGAAAAAAATACCCTACAAATGTTTTTTTATTATTGCAGGAAAAATTCCACATGGAAGTATGATGTACCCAACATAAGAAAAGTAAGTATATTTTTTACAATTCTCCACACAAATATTCTTTGATTCATTACCATAAACATAGGAGTGCATTGAATTCAAAATAGACTCTGTTAAAAGTAATAATATCCTAAAAAACTGAATTTCAGCTGCAACTCATTAGTTATTTCAACCTTTCTAACAACTCGATTTTATTTAGTAACTATACCTATTTACTCAACAAATAATATTAAATCATTTTTCTACGAAAGTAATTAAAATGATGACCCGACCATCAGGTCTCCCTCGTCAGAGCGAACCCAAAACACCATGTTGACCACCTTTATGTCTGATTATCCCAATGCATAATTAAAATAATGCAGTTGTCTTGTTGATGGAATACATAATTCCGTTTCTTCTTGTTGCAGATGTTTACAAGAACTGAATTTACTTCTCTCGACCTGAAGAAAATGAAAAGATTAGCTAATTTTAACATCATGTAAGTATGTGATTTTTATTTCCTTATTCTTACGTCTTCAAACAGTAATTTAAAAGTTCAGTCATTTTCTTAAGGTAGAGAGAACTATAAACTTATTTTTGTAGAGCATTTAAAGGGAGTTTAGATATTGCCTTTTTGATTGGTCATTGGAACAATTTTTGAGATGAATTTTATTAATTAGTAATGTAATATGATGACCAGACCATCAGGTCTCCCTCGTCAGAGCGAACCCAAAACATCATGTTGACCACCTTCTCGTCTGATTATATTTTTTAATCATACAATATGTGTAGATATAAATTCACCTTTGTACAAGATCATTTTTCTTTTCAGATTGTATAAAACACCTGTATTTATGGCAATCAACATGCAAATGTACGTATACACATTATATTACTCTTTCATAGTTTTTGCGAAATATAAAAAAAAATAGCAATAATACTGAATATATTTCCATAACCATCGATTTCAATTGGACTCTGTATGAGATTTTAAATATACATTAATACATCAAATAATCGACAGCCTCCGTGGCGCAGTTGGTTAGACGCCGCCTGTGTAACGAGAGGCCGCGGGTTCGATCCCCGCACCGAGAGAAATGTTTGTGCGGCCCACAAATATTTCTTCCGGGTCTGGGAGTTTGTGAGACTGAAAAGTCTCTCGTAGTTCCTGATACCCACGACACAAGACTCAATCTCAGTTTGCGATCAGGACGTATGTGACTGTTGGTTGTTATAAATTGTAGTCTTTAATTTTATAGTATAATTTCAAGAAACTTTAAATGATGACTCGACCTTCAGGTCTCCCTCAACAGAGCGAACCTAAAACATCATGTTGACCATTATCACGTCTGACTGTAACTGTCATACCTTTATGAACATGAGATTTCTTTTGATCCTTAAACGGTTATTTTCTTCGTTTCCAGATGCTTCCAGCGCAACTAGAAACAATAAAGGATTTAAAAATATATTGTAAGTACTTTTGGAAACTCATTTTTACCTTATGTAATACAAGTATCTAACCTTACATGTCTGTAGTGTGCTATTTGATTAAGAAATTATTTACTCTTCATACAGTTTTAAAAACTATTTCGGTTATCAAATGGTTTGTTCGCTCCCAACGAATTTTGAATCTAGTTTGTGCCAAGAAGACAAAATTTTCTATATCTAAAATATTTATAGTTTAATTTAGGAATTCAAACAACGTCTATATTTTGTTGTATTGGGAGATCCTACACAGAAGGGTGCAACTAATAGGCAAACATCTCAATATTAAAATCTCAAAAGCAGCATTCTTTTATAATTGTCAATCGTCACTAAACTCTTATTCGACTTGGCTCCTCAACTTTCTCTGAAGTAGCGTCTCGTTCCTATCGGCATGCGCTCCGTGGTGCATGCTTGTGTAAGCGGGACGCAGAGCGCAGTGGTCAAAACTGCCGGGGTGTAGCGCCAGCGACGCTGCCTCGGTTATATAGACTAACTACAGAAAAACAAATTCAATAAACTACGATTCAACTCCAAATAATATTCGGTCATTAATATTGAAGGGAAGGTGTGTAAAATTGGTATTCTGAAGAAATATATCTATATTGTGTTTTTATTGTTGCAGGTACAGCATTTGAACACGCACGCAGGATCGTCCAGAAAATTGGCTTTTGTTCCGCTAAAAATATATAACCCTGATAAAATGAAATAAATTGTTTTAAAATATTTTTTATTTTTATTGATATATCGACAACCCTGTTCTTACACATTATTTTTAGAAGTGAAGTTTCATAATATACGTGGCCTTGTTGAAAAAACCGAATGAGCATATTAAAAATATACCTCTTGGAAATTGACTGAATTAATGAAAGCCTATTTTGGATGACTCTTTATATGAGGTGAATTAAGCCATAGGAAGCCCAATGCTGTCAGCAATATCAATGTCAATGCTAGTAATGGACCACTATTTTCGTTTAGTAGAAGCCTGTAAATCAAGAGATTAGATCTTCAGCTTCTCAATTTAATAAACCATAGTAATGGCCGGGTGTCTTATGATGCCAGCGGGCGACTCAAAAACAACCCTCGTACAATTTATATTATTTCCACAATATAAGGAAATATGTGGGTACATAAATATTATTCTCGTCATAAATTCTACAATAGACTATCATTCATAACCCGAGCAAAAAAATATGAATCTATAATACACTAGCTTGTAAGCACATTAATATCAATGGTGTGACGTAATCAATACCTAACATTAAGACTACCCTGATTGGTTATTCATAGTTAGTGGGCGTAGGTTAAGAAGTCTGATTGGTACTCCGTAGATGGTAGGCGGGGCTTTATCTGGTAGGAGTTTCAGATGTAGCCAGTAGGAAGATAGCTTCTAATTATTATGAATAAGAATATCTCCACCAACTTCATGCGGTTAACCCACACCAAACAAACATAATTTCAGGTATATATTTAATAATAATTTTCCCATCTAACGTTAAACTTGAGCCACAATAGGACGATTGAACCTTCGCAATTTCGATTAAGTTAGGAAAAAAACTGCAACGTAATCCAAAATGCTTTATTTATAAGAAGAACCGTCGTCTTGATGTTTCCATTTGGTGCCTGCGGCCCGCTATGATCCACTCGTAGTCGCCGCGCTTGGAGTCGAAGGTGCCTTGTTGCAGCGAGATCAGCTTGAGAGTGAACCGCGGGCCCAGCTCACACAGCTTCGCGCGCTTGCCGTCTGATGTGAACTCGTAACTGGACAGTCATATTGGAAATTAGATCCGAATAAAAGTTATACTGCTTTCCTTTTCACAGTAACTGTGCAATGTGCATTTTATAATTCATATTAAGAACTTAATGAACTGTGGCATTAGTGAATCAATTTAACTGACAAATTTCAGCCTATAAAAAAAGTTTCCGGTCAATTGTGAACTTTCGTCTTTTTTAAGTCTGAAAAATAGAAGCTGAGGGTTTGTTTACTACACCAGCAGAATCTCATAAATTTACTTTAAGATATAGGTATCTAGTAGATACTATCTACCAGTAAACTCGACTCAAAAACAAAACAAAGATGAATCTACTCACCGATGATGCCTAAAGAATATGTAGTCTCGTTGATTGTGAAAGGTGACCGCGCGCCGTCCTCTGAACTGTGGCTCGTAGTGGAACAACGCGCCCAGCATCCGACCCACAGTCAAACCGAGCCTGGTGCTGAAGTTATTCAGTATTACCTGCAAATATCCAATCATAATTATTTCCATTCATTTGTTAGAAACATCGTTCAAAAGTTAGGACTCTCTGGCAACCAAAATTGTATCTACTGAACTTCATCTGATTAATTTCTTCTTCCCATTGCTGTTACTTACAAATAGGGAATAAGACTGAACATTTTCAGATAAATAATTAATGTTTTGCAAACTTCACATAAATACAGTACTGACAAAGGAAAAATAATGTATGAAATTAAAATTAAGACAATAAATCTTCAAAACAATATGAAATATCTTAAGTACAATTATAACAAGTACCTCTGGCCTATGATTAGTAATTTCTTTATAATCTTTTCTCAATTCTGGAGTTATTTTACAACTGGAGAGTCTGAAGTGTGCTGTAGGTCCGTCTGGTAAGTGGATCAATAAGAATCCATTGGGTTGCTTCTGATTTTCATTGACTATAATAACATCTGTAACATTTTCACGAATCGCCGACTGCACTATGCGTTTTACTGATGATCTGCAATAAAATAGTAATATATTATCACACATAGTATGCTAGTACAAATAGCCTGACAATGCCAGAAATCCTGTAGGTTTTTATCATTTTACAAAATTTTGTGATTTAATACCTATTCTGTGTGCCTATCCAGCATACTACATGTTGACACAACTATATCAGCCTGTTCAATACCAAATTATATTATTCTTTTTCCAAAAAAAAAAAACAATAATTTTATGTCTGAATTTTGCCTGTTCAGGCATTTGGCTAGATTAAGAAGTGTTACAGAAAGGTCTTGCATGGAAAGAGCGACTATTCCACTAATATGGTAAAATGTTCCTTTTTTTCAGGCATCATACAAGGTTTAAAAGAGATTTTCTTTTCAACCAATGGAAAATGGGAGTATATTTGGATGAGTCTCAATATGCTTAGCATAAGATATATCATGCATATATAGAAAGAAATTAAAAAATTAAAATAAAAAATGAACCCTATAATTTTTCTTGTGAAGTCTTTAAAATGATCATAAACCAAAAACTCACCTTTGTCTGTATCTAGAAATGGAGTTTGGTATAATCCTCATCAGTTCTTTGCCAAATATCCTAGTCTTGTTGTGTGGGTTGTCTGAATATGTTATAAGAACTTTTGGTTCATATGAGTTTTCATAGTATGCTGACAACTCATCCAGTTCCATATCTTTTTGTGCCTGTAAAATAAACCATATGAATAAGGTGTGACTCAAGTATTATATATTGTCAAAAAGGATTCTTTCATAAATATATGTATAATATGAATATGTAGAATTAACTGAAAAGTTGTAAATAATCAGTACACAAGTTTTCTTTCCTTAAATTTGAGGAAACTTAAGCAATTCTTTTAATCATCCGATTGGTAAGGCCCAATACACAATTTTTTAAGTCCAAAGGGTGTGTGGCTACTGCAGTATGCAATGCACATAGAAAATTTACCTACATAGTTTTTTGTTGCAGCAAGTAATAATTGTATTAACCTAGTATGTTGTCATTCAATAGAACATTACAACTTGTTACTTTTTTACAAATAAACAACAATTCTAAGCCGACTTGTAAAATCAGCAACTTTATTTATACCTCTTCCTGCTCCTCTGTGTCAACATTTGCAAGCATAGTCTCATCCTTCTCACGGAGAGACTCCAGAGTGTGAGGCTTCTTCTTCGGAACATCGTCACCTTCTTGCTTCTTCTCGAGTTTACGTCTAGAATTATTTATTAAACTTTGTGATATATAGCACAGACCATTGTTTTATTATAAAATTGGTAAAAATCCTAATATCATAATGGTTTCAATTTTTTTTTGTTCATATACCTCTCTGAATAATACAATTTAATAATATGTGATTCTTAATTAAAATAATGTATAAAACCTGAACGTAGAAAACTTGTTCTTTGTGTGGGTACGAAATCGCGATACTACATCCTTTGCCAGCTATACTTATTCTTATATTTTTATTTCTTATTTCTTATTATTCTATATACAGCCGCTGCCAATAAACAATCCCAATCCAAAATTTGCCGTTTGAGATTGACAGCTCAATCTTTTTTCTGATACTATATTGCTAATAATCAATCTCAGTTGTGAAAAAACTATGGCAACATAGTAAATGACAAATCGAAAAGTAGAAAACAATCCAGATTGACTTCAATCTAATTTTATCGATTGATTATTGGCAGCGGCCGATAGAGGGAGCGCTGGTACTTCAAAAACGTAGATAAAAATGGTGGTGCCGGGCCACCTTTTTCTGCCCTCCTATTGGCTAATATTGGAACAGGTTGTGCAACTTACATAAATTATTTAAAAAAAATTTAAAAATTAGTAGTTTAGGTATATTTAATTCCACTTAAACTCGTTTTAAAAGGATAATAGCTAAATATAATTTTGGCTAATAAAGGAATTTATAGCAATTTATTGCTAAATAATTAATTCAATTTTTACTAATATAGGTGCGCTACCAACATTACGAACAAGAAAATATCTACGTTTTTCAAATCGCGAATGTATGACAGCGCTCCCTCTATATATAAATATATAAATATTCTAAGACTTATTTATTTATTTATTTATGCTTCATATACAATAATGTATAAAGGCGGACTTAATGCCTGAGGCTTTGCCAGCCTACCTTTGGTTGGTGCAGAGAGAAAACAAAGTAGGCGCATAAATTTACTTATCCTGTGGATAAGTTAAGATTATAACACTTTTTGGAACATAATAAGTTAGTATTTGGAATAGTTTATACCAACTTTTAACACAAATTGCTTAGCAATTACCACGAAACTTGACAAACAAACACAGGCAAGCACATGACAACATAACCAAACTTACTTCTTTTTGTCTTTTCCGCGAGCCATTCTTGGTAAATTACTTTTCTTGCTTACTCTATATAAAACACTTAAATCACCAAGTCCCTAATATTACTATGCTAGTATTTCTAAAACATTTAAATAAAACTTTTTTTAACCACCCGATACGTGTTTCGAATTTCTTTTGACAGCTGACATTACATGCAACGTTTTCTGAGATTGTTTTATTTTTCACCAAAACACGAACGAATCGTTATTCGTTATTCGCATAAAATATATGTAAAATATACATATCCATCCATCCATCCATCAGCCAAAGGAAGTCCACTGCTGAACATAGGCCTCCCCCAATGATTTCCACAGAGACCTGTTGGAGGGAGCCTGCATCCAGCGACGCGACGTCCCGCGACCTTTACCAGGTCGTCGGACCATCTTGTGGGTGGACGACCTACGCTGCGCTTTCCGCTACGTGGCCTCCATTCGAGCACTTTCCGACCCCATCGGTCATCAGGAGGTTGACAGCCTCCGTGGCACAGGCGGTTAGACGCCGCCTGTGAAACGGGAGGCCGCGGGTTCGATCCCCGCACCGAGAGAAATGTTTGTGCGGCCCACAAATATTTCTCTCGGGTCTGGGTGTTTGTGAGACCGAAAAGTCTCTCGTAGTTCCTGATACCCACGACACAAGACTCGATCTTAATGTGGGGTCAGGACTATGTATGTGACTGTTGGGTGTTATTTATTTATTTATTATTTATTTATCAGATCTCCGCGCTATGTGCCCTGCCCATTGCCACTTCAACTTGCTAATCCGGTGGGCTATGTCGGTTATTTTAGTTCTCCTACGGATCTCCTTATTTCTGATTCGATCTCGTAGGGAAACCCCAAGCATAGCCCTCTCCATAGCTCGTTGAGTGACTTTGAGCTTCCTAATAAGGCCCATAGTGAGAGGCCACGTCTCGGTGCCGTAAGTCATCACTGGCAACACACAACTATCGAAGACTTAAGGTTTAAGGCACTGAGGTATTTTGGACGAGAAAACGTCGCGTAGTTTCCCGAACGCTGCCCAACCGAGTTGGATTCGACGATTGACCTCTCTCTCGAAGTTGGACCTGCCTAACCGGACCACTTGTCCTAAATAGACATATTCGTCAACAACTTCAAGAGTCGAGCCCCCAACACCGATAGGGGTGGGCACAACATGGACATTCGACATAATCTTCGTTTTGTCCATGTTCATTTTAAGACCCACCTGTTGGGAGACTCGATTGAGGTCTTTGAGCATAGTGCTAAATATACATATATTAAAAAAAACAGTATAAAGAAAAACACTATTTAATTTTAAGAACCGACAACCCACATAATATTAATAATGTGGGTATTGTATATTTTTATGTTCTATCAAACTTTGTAAACGAAAAAGGCTAAGAACAAAACTAACAAGACCAGCGCAAATTATTTTAGCAGTTAAAATCAGTTTATAATTCGCTCTATATCTGTAAACTTTGACCCACTAAAAATATGAAATAACAGTCCACGTTGACAATAATTAAGGTACGCATATAGTTGTAGTTACGGGATGTTAGGGTAAGCGCAGCGAAGTGGCCACATTGGGTGTTACATTTTTTCAAGAACAAGCTTTTTTTTACTCAATGAAACTCTCAAGGGACCACAGGAATATCGTCCAGAACGCGAGTAGTATTAAAACTGGGTATGAATATTACCCATAAGTATAAATAGGTTTTTAATAAAGATCAATTCGACATGAATATATGAAATAGTAAATTATATAATCATAGGATAAATAAACACATTTTATTTTTAATTTCATTTAATATTTTTACATACAGAATATTTTTACTCAATGACCACTTTGGAATCACAGCAGTTCTGTATTTACCATAGGGCCACATTAACACTCACTGAATACACACTCACATAACCACGAAAATTGCTCCAACATTAAAATATTTGTACAGTTCCATTAAAACCTCTTTTTTTTCTCTTTACATGCTGGCAACATTCACAAGTCGTATTCGAGTATGGGCCAGTAAGTGAGGACGCCGGAGGTGGCCGAGAACACAATGACCCTGCGCACGCGTCAGTTGAGCTGCACGTCTTGCCTGGCCAGCTCCAGCAACATAGGGTCGTCGAAGAACTTGTTGATGGACACGTCCTCGCTTAGGCCCTTGCGCCGTCGCGTCTTGATCATGAACTCGCGGGCGAGGTGCGTCGCTGGTTGCGGTTCTAGGGGGCTGTAAATAAAAAATATTCATTAGACTAGATTATCTATTTGTTGACAAAAATATAGACCCAATCATAGATTTGCAAAAAGGTTTTCCTGGTGGTGGGTCTCTTACATGTGAGAAATCACCTACCAGTAAAACCACCGCAATGTCTATTTCTCCCACTAAACAGCAGTAAATGCTTTGTAATTCAAGGTGTTGTTTGGTTTTGCTACTGTTCATTAGCAGTCGCATCGCTTACTCTCAGGCGAACGCCATGCTCGTCTCGAAATTCATTGTCATAAAAAAATGTACATGATGGCGCTGACCCACAGACGCAACCAAATGATTATAGTCAAAATAATTAATTTGCATACAACCATTTGAACGCGAAACACACATCTGTGGACACTGATTTTGTGCAAACATTATGCAACAATGTTATCAATTGTTACTACATGTTGGGCACCATTAATTGACACATAAATTTGTAATATCTGATGTTGCTGAGTAACATTTGGAATCTTTATTCCTTATTATTATATAAAAATAGTTTTTACAATATTATCTGGTCATAATTTTTAACTGCAAGTTAAAAGTTGATGTTTTAATAAAAGCTATTGATCTTGTCTATGTCTTGAAATATCATATTTTTAGACGATATCACAATTTTAATTGCTTCTGAAAAGTTGCATTTTTGCATAAGTGACAGGGTATAAGATACTATATTTACAATTGAAATAAAACTATTATTTACGGATTTTATCGCGGATTTGGTTTAATTTTTACATTCCGCCCCGTCCGCCCCTTAGTCCGCCCCGTGACCACGAAAGCTGTAAAGTAATCGAAACGTCGGGAAGTCAAAAATGTAAAAATTTAACCAAATCCGCGATAAAATCCGTAAATAATAGTTTTATTTCAATGAGTAACATTCGCGTAAACCTAAGAAATCATTATACTATATTTACAATTCATTTAGTTTATATTCCTCACCGTATAACAATGGTCTTGTCGAGCGGATCGCCGGGCACTATCTGCCAGTGGTGGAACACTTGCAGGCAGAACGCCTGGCCCTGCGTGTGCGTGCGCAGATCCGTCTCGAACCCGAACGAGTCGATGGCGGGCACGAACGCCTTGATCGTGTACAGCGGCGAGCCGGGGACGGGCGCGTCTTGTGTCACGTGACCTGGTGCATTCATGTAGAGAATTGTATTACAGGTTTTATGGTGGATGTTGTAGTTTTTAAATGTGTTTTTAAAAACAAATCACATTACTTTTAAAAATGTTCACTGTAACCAATTTACGTTATTAATTAATAGCTTTCAGGAAAATAAATTGCAAAACATGTATCTTACTTTTACTATAATCTTTCTTAAAAAAAAGTTGTACAGCCTGGTAATAAAATTAGAAAAAATCAGTGTTCTATAAAGCTATTTAAAAATTCATTTACAATAGGTAATGACTTAAATAAACACAGAGAAAAAAAAACAAATAAGGATCCTCCCTATATTTCTTGTACCATATACAAGGATAGAAATAAAATAAATAATCTTCTATACCTCTTCTCTTAGCGAGCACTGTGTAGACGGCGGAGACACAGTCGGCGGGCGCCTGCACCTCCACGAACAGATACGGCTCCATGAGCCTGGGTGTCGCCATCAAGAACGCTGAGTACGCCACCTGGAGGATAGAATTAGTGTTTCAGTCATAATGTAAAACAACGCTAGAAACATTACAAGATCTCTGCCTTGACCATGACATGAACATATCAAGCAAACCGAAATGTTTATTCTGCATCAGTACTGTACGTTCCACTGCAGGGCACGGACCTCCCCTACAGTCGAGAGTACGATTGAGACTGGTTAGGCCATATAGTCCCCCACTCTGGCCTAATGCGGGTTGGCAGACTTTACATGCCATAGAAATTCTTACAAATCGCTATGTTTTCCTTCACCGTTAAAGTGCATGGTGATTGACTATCAATACACACATGACTCCGAAAAGTCAGACATGAACCCACGGCCACCGTGAACATGTTGGCAGCCGTATTTAATCCGTTTACCAACAGGCCACCTCGCACTTTCTTAGCTCATATTAATGACAAATATTTAAATGCTAGCAGCATTGTAATTTACAAATCTCTTTAATGAATACAGATGCATGCTATATTATATATATGTATATAATCATGTAATCAGATAATATAATATATATATATAATATAAGAATATGTAATCAGATCCTGAATTTATCGACTGTACAAAAATGAATCCCATAGTTCCTAGATTCCTAGGCGATTTTACACAATTTATTAATAGCATCAGTATATAAATTACATAACAAAACTCACTCGTCTAGCAGTGGGTATGATCTGTCCGCCTCCTCTGTGCAATGGCTCCTGTGCTATCACTGCATCTAAAATCTTAAACTTCACGTTACGAATCGGCTCTTCACATAACGGTCCTTCTCTTGTGCCCCATTGGAAACCTGATGAAATTTGATACATACTTATTAATAGCTCAGGAATTCTATTTATTTTCATACAATAATAAATCACATTGAAGCCTAATTCAGTTTTAGGAAGTCTGCTAACCGGTCTATAACTTTTTTCTATAATATTTTCATTATTGGTTTCGACGTCATCTGGGGGACAATGTAATTAAGTTCTATATTGTTGTTATGAGAATAAAAAATAATTTACGCTATGGCACACAATGTACTATGAATTCAGGACTATGATTGTGACTATTAGGTTAATTTTGGGTTTCTTTGTTAAACTAGATTTTTTTTATTCATTCAATAGGTCTATCAAACAGGCAAATTGGTCACATGATGACCAATCGATCGATCACATCCATCCATGAAAATCCATAACTCGTGGATCTTAAATGTGTCGCAGGCCAAGAAATAGCATAGGAAGAGAATACCTCTTTTATTGGGCATCTGAAACACTCACCAAACAAAACGACACAGCAAAATTGACACTTCATATTGACCTCATGTGAGATAGTAGTACCACCATGGACGGGGTCTACCCATTCATATTGAGCCATGAGTCATAACTTACAAATGGTGGCTCTATCACGTCCAAAATGATCATTATAGTGATTATTTGTTGAATAAAAATATAAAACTCACCTTGTACTATACTATCCTTAACGGAGGCCAGTAAGTGTTTGTCGACTTCTGAGGGCAGCGTGTCGTCTACTAGAATGTTTGGTCCCGTGGAGTCCGGCCCGAACGCCCATATCGAACGCGCCGCTAACAAGTCCCAGTCGTATCTGAACAAAAAGCATATTATAGTCAATGCAATGTGCAATAAAAAAATATTCTTTTGTAACTGTTTTAAAAGTGATTTCTATATAGCAAAAGTAAAATGGTAGATATAATGATAAAAAAATATTGTGCATGACCAGTTTGTAAACAGTATCCGTGGCGCAGTTGCTTAGAACGTAGACGACGTTCGATTATTCGTGTGATCCTCAGGTATTTATTTCGGGTCTGGGTGTTTGTCTGACCGAAAAGTCTCTTGCAGTTCCTGATATGCACGACACAAGACTCGATCTTAGTGTGGGGTCGGGACTATGCATGTGACTGTTGGGTATTTATTATTTACTAGCGGTCCGGCCCGACTACGCCCGGGTGCAAATGCACTTTTCAAAATGGCGGCCAAAATGTACAATGACCAAGAAAAACGAATAAAATTTCCTCGTATTTGGTAGATTTTTCACTACTGTTCGCTCCTATAGGTCATAGCGTGATAAAATATAGCCTGTAGTATTTCTCGATAAATGATCTATCCAACACAAAAATATTTTTTCAGTTCCTAAGTTTAGAGGTAACAAACAATCCCTTCAGCTTTATATATTAGTATGTACTCACTTAGTCTGGAAGAACTCTCCGAGCCGCTTCCTGTCCCACGTGACGCACACGGCGCCCGCCTCGATGTCCTCGGCGAGGCCGCGCTCCAGCGGCTCCGCGATCATCGTCAACTTGTTGCGCTTGTTGGGAGTCTCCGCGAAACACTTCAGCGACGACGTCTCCACTACTGTCTCGCAGAATGACACCACCGGGTCCGCGACTGAAATGCAAAACGTATTGTTATAAATTAAAAATATATTAGTGCTACGTTACAATAGATTCCGATATCGTTCTTATATTTCAAAATATCGATAAGTTTTATGCTGTATAGAAATGTTTAAAAGAAACCGTGAATATAATATGGTGTTTCGGGAAGACCCCTGTATACATACAAACATAAATTTATGGCCTTTTCCCAGAAGGGGAACCAAGAGTTTGTAAGTTAGGGAAGTTTGTAACCAGGAAACCCACTTTTCGCCTTATATGTACGGTCCTACGACGTGATAGGGACGTGCCTATCGCCATATCAGGCACAAATACCTGACGCAGGCCTGATAATGAATAGAAAAATTCAATATCTTAGCCCGACCCGGGATTCGGACCAGAGACTTTAGCGTTGTAATCGCACCACAGTACAACTACGCCTCCGAGCCAGTCCTTTACATGCAGTTTTAAATAGCCCAGCACAGTTATATCGACGTCTTTCGCCAATGGATACTCTTGGACATTATCGTCCCTTTGTGTAGTGATGTACCTTTGATGTAGATGTCGGAGTACATGTTGCGCAGGTCGTGCATGACGCAGTCCAGGTACAACTCGTCGGTGCCGAGGATCATATGCTAGTGCAGTAGTGATGTACCTTTGATGTCGATCTCGGAGTACATGTTGCGCAGGTCGTGCATGACGCAGTCCAGGTACAGTTCGCCGGTGCCGAGGATCACGTGCTCACCGGACTCTTCCACTCGAGTCGACAGCAGCGGGTACGACTTGTTCACCTGCATGGACACACACATACAGCATTACACCGGTTTGTCTCATCATGATAACAGATGCAACAGATTGCTGTAGAGATTTTTGTGGGGAATATGCAGTATAATTTCTGTATATTATGATAACGACAATAATAAAACCATACACATATATGACTGGAAATTCTGACTGATGGATAGATATCTGTACAGGGCATCCCAATAATTTACAAATACAATTGAGTACTATCCAATTCTACTAGAAAAAATATATTTCCCAAACACAAATGTGCAAACATTTCAAATTTCATTTTCCATATCATGATATTGTTCAAGCATTATTTGAAACCTTCTTGGTTGGACTATTAATATTTCATAAGTTTTGGGTTCCCAACCTTCCTTAACCCATCCAGCATCTTGGGCAACTCCGACGGATTGACCGGCTCCACGGCGATCTTCACCACCGCCTGCGTGTTGAACCGCAGCGGCGTGAAGGTGTGCAGCTCGCAGTCCTCGTCCGCGGAGACGAGCGTGCACGTCTTCACTATGGGCTGGTCGATGCCTTCGATGAGCGCCCAGCAACCTGCCGGCACGCGGTTGAGTTCCACCTGGTGATGACAAATGAGTGTAATTTTTATTTTTATTTCTATGAATGGCGAAACGAACATGCCATTCGCTTGATGGCAAGCGATATGACCGCTCATGGACAGTAGCCAAACAACACCATTACAAAGCAATGGCTTGGCATTCTACTGTGCTCGCCATCCTGAGACATAAGATGTTAAGTCTCAATATGTCAAGTAATTATTCTGGCTACAATGTAAAGGTATTGGTTTTGTAGCCTAGACTAAAATTATTTCCTTTTATCCTAATGATTTCTTTTTTAATAATAATTATTAATAAACATTATTACTATGTTTTAATGATTTCGTTAGTCAGTGGGAGGTTTATATAAAAAACAGCTTTGCTTACCTTATACCTAGCCTCGAATATCCACAGCCTGCCCACATTCATGATCCTAGAGTCCTCTTCGTCCTGCGAGCTGTAGTTCTCGCCGAGTACCCGTACAGTCTGCCCCGCGTACAGCGTGCCGCTCATTATGCGCGCCAACACCTACGCCAACACACCACTTTGTTCATCATCATCATCATCATCAGCCTATCCAATATATTGTTATCCATTGCTGAACATAGGCTTCCTCCAAATTGCGTCATTTCCCCCTGTCTTAGGCTTATCGCATTCAGCATCTACCAGCTTTCACAATTCGTCACTCCACCTAGCTGGTTGGCGTCTTACACTACGCTTGCCAAGACGCGGTCTCCACTCAAGAACACTTTGTTACGACAAGTTTAAATTGTAAAGAATATTAATTGATAGAATTTATAATTGCAATATGGTATATAATTTTTTTGAAGATGTAATAATAATAATAATAATAATAATAATAAGTATTTATTGCCAAATAAATTTGTACATCAATTATAATTAACTAAAACAAAGCTGAGATCGAAAGTAACTAAAATTATATAATATTTACTTAACTTAAATATTTTTGTAATTCTTGTACAAAAAGAGAGATTACCAACGATTTTCGCACTAGGCATTAGCCTGTATCGCGGAAATCTTCGAGCGGTGATCGAGACTAGTAATTGCGGTTTGTTTTTATTTATTTAATTTTTTGGCATAGTCAGCACGTGTGTGTGTATGTGTGTGTGTGTGTGTGTTTGTGTGTGTGTGTGTGTGTGTGTGACAGAATATTTTAAAAATTGGTGAGCAAGTTTTCTGTTTCCTGATAAGTTAGCCCTAATAACCATTTTTTAATTTTATGTTTGGCGGCAGTACGAGGAAGTTTTATGATGTCACATTTAACACTTATTTTATTATAAATGCTAGGATGTTGGTAAAATGGTAGGCGCTTTGCGAAGGACGATCTGATATAGGGAGTTGGAACTTTGTAAACACGCTTTTTAATTAATTCTTGATAGTATGGTGCATTGAGAGTCTTGATATGCATGGTCACGGATGTTTTCCATATGTATAGCTGACGCACTGTGAGTATTTTTGCCTCTTTATAGAGCTCATTGGTGGGAAATAGAAAAGGTTTTGATAACATTACCTTTAGGACAGCACGTTGAGCCCTTTCAAGTCCAATCATACACGTTTTTATTGCCCCACCCCATACGGAGATACAGTAAGACAGGACTGATTGACAAAGAGCTATATAAACTAGTTTTAGAATATCTCTTGTGGTAACGGATCTTAGGGCTTTCATTATATAAATGATTTTCCGGGACCTGCTAGCGAGTTGCAATATATGTTTCTTGAAATTGAGGTTTTCGTCTAATAAAACACCTAAGTATTTTAGGCTATCAACTCGATTAATTGAGCAGCAGTCACATTGCTGTGTAGTGTTATTAACATCGCAGGCATGTATTTTGAGCTTTTTTAAAGAAATCGGATTTGAAACTTTTGTTTTGTGAAAGGCAATGAATTTAGTTTTATTAGTATTGAGTGTAAGTAGATTACTATTTAACCAGGTATTAATTTGAGTAAGACCTTTTTCTGCCATTTCTGAAACCTTTTTCCAAGTAAGATCTTTAAAGAGCACTACAGTGTCGTCAGCGTAGCAAATTAGCTGAGCACCAGTTATAGATAGATGTAACAAATCGTTAATGTATAGAGAGAAGAGTGTAGGACCGAGAATGCTACCCTGAGGAACACCGAAGTGCACTGGGAGAATTTGGCTTTTAAAAGGATGAATTTTAACACATTGGTAACGGTGGCTAAGATAGCTGCGAAACCAATCGTTTGACACTCCTCTAATACCTAAGCTGTCTAGTTTTTTTAGTAAAATCGGGATTGATACAGTATCAAATGCCTTCGCAAGGTCCATAAATATGCCTAAGCAGCACTGTCCTCGGTCCAAAGCCTCAGCAACAGTATCAGTCAAGAGAGTCACAGCATCGTCAGTTGCAATACCTCTCCGAAAACCAAACTGCTTTTCAGAAATTAAGTTATTTGTCTCCAGGAAGTTGACTAGCCTTTTGTTTACTATTTTTTCAAGTAGTTTGGAAAAAATGCTCAATAGGGATATCGGTCTATAATTACTGGGGATACCTTTATCGTCGCCTTTATAAATTGGAGTGATAGACGCCAGTTTCCAAATATTGGGAAAAGTGCCATCTGCTAAACTGAGATTAAATATGTGTGTTAAGGGTTTCAGTAATACTTGTTTAACTGATTTAATTAGGGTTGGGGTGCATCCGTCAATTCCAGGAGCGCTATCAGTTTTTAGCTCGGTTATTAATGTGTCTACTTCTTTCTCATCGGTTGGGGACATGAAAAAAGAATCTCTAGGTGATTTATATGGTAAAAAGGCATCTGCTAGCTCAGTTTCAGTTATTTTTAGATTTATTAATTTTTTGTCAGCTAGGTTTTTCCCCACGCTGGCAAAATATTCATTCACGACGTTTAGCGAGTCAACAGGATTGGGTTTGATAGAGGTTAGCGATGAGACATCATTTTTAGTTTTTGAAATGTCACATATATTCCTTATTGTCTCCCATAATTTCTTAGGATGGTTTTGGTTTTGTAGAATTTGTTCTGAATCATATTGAGATTTAATTTTACGTTGTAAATCATTTAAAAAATTTCGGTATCTTTTATAGGTAGTTTGGATTATTATATTTCGAGGGTATTTCTTTGCTTTTAGATGGAGTTTGTCCCGATTACGTTGGCATCTAATTAGGCCTGGGGTAATCCAAGGTTTTAGATTGTGTTGAGATCTGGAAACCTTCACCTCACAAGTATTTTTGATGATAGCAGTGTTGAGGGTTGCATTAAGACTTTCTACTGCCTTGTTAACGTCGGGAGTTTGTGTGATGTAGGCCAAGTCAGTCGCTAAGATGTCCCTTGTGACCGCTGACATATCAGTTTTTATTTTAGTGCGTGTTTTACGGAGGTATTTATTTGCTTCAGTCGAAATTCCTAATATGCATATGTTGTGGTCTGTTACATTTGAGGAACAAACAATTCCTAGAGGTGCTGATTTATTCTTTATAAATATGTGGTCTAGACAAGCATCACTTCTTGTAGGTTTGGATATTGCTGGGATTAGTTGATGACTTGATAGTAAATTATTGTATTCAGAAGTACTGTCGTTGGGAGAGTTATCAAGAATGTTTATATTAATATCTCCGGCCAAAATGCGGGTTTTAGCACTCGTGATATTACCTAATATGTTATCAAGGGAAGATAGAAAATTATTTAAGTTTTTGAAAGAAGGGGAGCGGTAAATTCCTACTATAGTTATGTCATTATTTACAATTATTTTGATAAAGTTACACTCATCACATATCGGCTCCTGTACAGTAGGCGTCCATTTACATTTAATATAAACCACTATCCCTCCACTTTTGTTGATAAAATGATGTGTGCGAAACGAAGTGTAACCATCAATACTTGGAATTATGGACTGTTCATTTATCCAGCACTCTGTTAATATAATAGCGTCAAATTCAAAATTAAATCGCGCCAAAGTAATTAAAAAGTCGTTAAAGTTACGATCTATACTTCTGATGTTCAATGTAAGGAGTCTAAAATTTAATTCAGGCGTAAGATTCTCACCACAACGTTCTGGGCTCTCTATTGCAACACATTTTATATTTAGGGACTGATCTAATCCTTCAATGAGATCTATGATTTTAAGTGGTACCCTATGTGTGAGTTTTTGGTTGATACTAGATTGTGTTCGTGTTGCGTTGAGAGCACATATTGAAAGTCACGTAGGAATGTAGTGAAATTTGTGTACAGAGTGTTATTCCAGTTAGTATTTGATGTGTCAGTTGATGTGTCCTTGTATAGTGTAGTGTGTGCGACTATGTGTACATACAAAACAAACAAAAATATAAATTGAAAATAATGAAGAGAAATTAAAATATTCAATGTTAGGGTGAAAAAATAACGTACCGGGGTAAGTTTAAGGTACGTAAGTAATAGCTTGTTTGGGAGTGTAACATTGTCCAAGAATTTCATCCAGGTCTTCGGGTGCTCGAATGCGAATGGCAGGTTTTTTCTCGTCTTTTCGGATAAAAATGGCGCCGTTTTTAATCCAGCAGTAGCGAAAGTTATGTTTTGATGCGAGGTTTCTTGCTTCGTGAAACAACTTACGATTTGCTTTAGAGAGCCTTTCATTGATGTACAGTCTCTGTGGTGGAGCGGCGATGATATTTTCAGTGGTAAGATTTCGCCTTAATTTGGCAGCCTTGATGACTTCATCTCTCTTGAAGTGCCGAAGGAATTTAGCTATAATAGGCCGTGGGCCTCTTGCCTCTGTAGGGTTTTTATTTGAGATTTTAGGGCCGGCTCTACTCACAAAGTCCAAGTCTTCCGGGGATAATTCTACGCCGATCTTTTGTGACGTCAGCATCATAATATGGGTAAGGTTTTCGTTATCCTCCTCTGCTAGACCTATCAGCTCTACTTCGTTGTGCATAGAATTTTGTTCCTTAATATCGAGGTCAAGCTGCATTCGATTAACAGTGGCCTTCAAGAGAACTATGGTATTATTGGCCTCGTCTAATTTACTTTGATACCCTTGCACAGTCTCGCTTAAAGTGGTAGCGATGGCCCTCAGCTCAGTTTTTAAATCTGCGACATCTTTTCTTAAATTACAAATTTCTAGGTTTTGCGCCTTCATCTCCCCTACCTCTTGCCTTAGCTTTTTTATTTCTATTAGAAGTTCAGATACTTCAATGTTGGTAGGAGTATCACAAGTCTTCATTGGTTGCTTAAAACGTGGCTCGTCGTTTTCACTGTCAGTGCATGTATTCGGAAGTGTTTGACGCACGGGTGTGCACGAGTTATCTCCCTTTGGACGGGTGCTGCAGCACGGGCAGAGCCATTCGTCTTTGTATTTCTGGGTTAACTTTTTAAATTGTATTTCTCTTATACTAATACAAATTAAGTCATAGGAGTTGTTGCATTTCGTGCATTTCATGTAACTTGGACTGTTTATATTGTTACCACAGGCTGCGCAGTTGATCTCCATAATTAATCATTCAGATTGTACAAATTCACCTGGCTCTTTGACTTCGGCGTTCTAGGCACGCTGAGTGTCGCTGCGCTTAGACGATAGCGGGGTGCGGCGCGTGCGCGGGTGAAGGAGGACGGCAGCGAGCGGCGTACGAGTTGTCGTAGGTCAGGGCGATGGTGTGGCGGCGGGCGGTTATTTAATTTTTTGAAACTGTTTTCGCTTATATTTTGAAAGTACACACACGTATGATAATTGACTTTAGTTCGTTGGGTTTAGCACTGTTTTATCTTTAAAATGAAGTATGATTTGTATCCAAATTCTTTAAATAGACCACCAAAAGCCAATAAAAATCACGGACGGGAGATAACGTAGACCGTCTATTACTGAGTCTCGGTCTTTTCAAATGTGTTCATGGAATTTTCTATGAATTGTAAATCACTTAAAATATTGGGTCATTAGTATAGTAGCAAAAAAATTATTTTGTACTATAGTTGGTTGAATTAAAGATTGGTTTACACTTTACTATAAATACTGTTTGGTAAATATATTCTCAGTAATCTCCGTGTTCTCTTCCTCTCTCATTCTACTCTAGACGTCAGAGAAGTTTTCACGTTTGGTTATTAGGAATAAAAACTCAACTAAAACTATAGTTTAAGTTAAAACTAGAATAATAATAACGCATACTTACAAGAAAGAAAGTGCAGTCGTCAGTAGGGTACATCTTGGTGGTGTGCGCGACGAGTCGTCCCGACTGATCGCACGCGATCATGTCGTCTCGGATGGGTCCGGCGGCGCCGCGGTAGCAGTGCGATACCTTGCGAGCCGCGCCGTCCAGCGGACTCGGCACGTGACGCACCACCAGCTCCACGAAACCACTGCGAATATCATCAGACGGTAGAGTACGATATCGGATGTCGGGTCCGATAAAATATCGTATCGTGGTTGTCATCGGACGGTATTGAACGGATGTCGGAACCGATATAATATCGGATGGTCTTGTAGCTTAACGATTTGTTCAACAATATTCATACTTATCGGACCTCGATTTTTTATCGAATCTGATTGGTAATTTAAATTAAAATTGGTGTCGCGGCATCGAGAAATGCATTCTGATGCCACGGCGTAAATGTAAAACACTGGAATTTATGTCGTTTTCTGAATCATTTAAGTTTGAGTATACTTTGGTAAATAATTAAATACCTAGCCATTCGGTCCCGATCTGCGCTGGCAAGTAGGCGGTTATCTTGCTTTGCAAGCCAAAGGTATCTTACAAGAAAATATTGTCAACATATTTGATTTATCTAGTGCAACTCACCTGAAATCTCCAAAGAACCTGCTGCATACAAGCCTCAGTAGAGGCCGCACGTTTAACTTGGCCTCCTGTTTTGTCAACTTAATTCCTAATTCTTGCAGTACAGCGGGCAATGTGTTGTCTACATCACCGACCACCTGCAACAACGACACACATAAATAATCGAAACACCAATGTTGGAAACTCCCCTCCAAAACAATACATCAAAAGAATAGTGGCTTTTTACCAATGAAATAGCCTGCCTCCACTGAGCCACCGCATACTTGTACAGTGTTAAGGTTACAAAGCTGACGTTTTAGGTTCGAATCCCAAATCGGACAAACTGATTCGAGAGACAAAATACACTAGGGGAAATTTTTGTGTCCTGGTATCACTCTCTGGTAGGCAGGGGTGCTACTGGGAACCTTCTGAGCAAAAGGGATGCGTTTATGTATGTATATAAATAGGTAAATAAAAACACCTGAGCAAATATCTTATACAGTGGCTCCAATATGAACTCTACGAAGCTCCTCTGAGCCGAGGCGTGCGGCTGCTTCCTAGTGAACCGCCGTGTCTTGGCATTGAAGTACACGTCGCCCCACAGCCACGCCGCCATGTCGGCCGCGCGGAGCCCCGTGTCGGGGTGCGCCTGCGCGTACATCGCAGCGAACGACTCCAGTGTGAAACACACGTCGTATAGCGAGGAAGCGAAGCACACGTTGCCTGGGGGTGAAATTTATATAAACAACTATTGTGTATAGCCCTCTAAGGTACAATAAAACAATCATTTTCGTGGTTTTAGAATCTACAACTGTCTTATTATAAAAGGAAGAAGTTTTTAATATTTAGCTTTGAGAACTATGGAATTAATCGCATGATTGATAAAGGAAGTTTGTTAAAGTTTTAGACAATATTTATTATCGATCTATACCAAAAAGAGGTCTATACTATATCAAAGCCTTAACTGAAGTGAACAAATAATTTGAGTGAGAAGATAAAATCATAAGCAGAAGAGAAAATGTAATTGGAATACACATACTTAAAAAAAAAAAACTGTTATGGAAGTAATTATTTTAAGAGCTTTTGAATCTTTAAAACTGATGACCACACATTAACTTTCTAGGTTTTAAATATCAACGTATGTTACGGTGCTGTATTTTTAAGTGCGTGGTGGCCTGTTGGTAAACGGACCAGACGCGGCTGCCAACATGTTCACGGTGGTCGCGGGTTCAAATCCCAGGGCACACCTCTGACTTTTCGGAGTCATGTGTGTATTGATAGTCAATCACCACGCACTAAAACGGTGAAGGAAAACATCGTGAGGAAACCTGCATACCATAGCGATTCATAAGAATTTATATGGTATGTAAGTCCGCCAACCCGCACTAGGCCAGCGTGGTGGACTATATGGCCTAACCACTCTCAATCGTACTCTCGATTGTAGAGTAGGCCCGTGCCCTGCAGTGGGACGTATATGGGCTGATCCAGATTTTTAAATACCTTACCTAACAACGGCGAGAACACCGTGGCAGGCTCATCAGGATTATCTTGCGGCTGATGTGTCTCCAGCATGGAGTTGAGTTCGTCGACTATATGCCTCAGCTTGTAGTACGCATCCGCCGGCGGCAGCTTGAGTTCCAGTATCAGTCTGTCGATCTTATTGATGCACAGTGTGAGATGAACACGTTCTTGGATGGCGTGGCGGAGGAGCCGCTCTGTGTTCAGCATTATGCCTTCTGCTGCGTCTACGAATAGCACCGCACCTGTGGAGGAAAACGCGTTTATAAGCTTCATAAACTGTTGTCACACAAACATACTGTAGTTTTTATGTTTTGTTTGGTAGTATTTTTCTTTAAATTTTTATTTATAAATACTATATGGTACACCACAGATATTAACAGCCATAACAAAATAAGGTACTCGGATATGAGTAACAAGCAGCAGTCTTATCGCTGTCGACGATTTCTTCCAGACAACCTTAAGATGGACTTGAATGAATGGAAGCATGGAAGAAATTTGTGGTCATGGCATAAGAAAAAACAATACAAAGAAACAAAAAAGAATTTCAGGGTGATAAGGAATACATTTTTGTTAATAAACATAAATAGACTACAGAAGTTAAGCAGATTTGCTAATACTGTTGCTGTTGGCCACAGGCAAGTTCTATTTTAGCACTAGATCTTTGGACTAAATATAATAACAGCTTAAAAAAAATATAACTTAAAAAACTGGACATGTGCCTCCTTCATTTTGTCCAAATCACTCCCATCTAGATTAATACTTACTATCCAGATATTGGGATCCAGATTTCCAATAAGATCAAAGTCTGGATATGGAGGGGATTTAAATGAAGGTTTAAACTTACCATCTGATATCCTCAATGCGGCTGTAACTTCATCACTGAAATTCACATGGCCAGGTGTGTCCATGATGTTCAATAAATGTGATTTTCCCTTCACATCCTTGAGGAGTAAGGTGACCGGCATAGACTTGATAGAGACTCCCCTTTCTTGCTCCACAAACAGTGTGTCTGTATACCTCATTGGTATTGTTGTCTCATTGTTTATGGTGCCTGGGTGAGTCTGCCTCATGAGGCAGTCCACAAATGAAGTTTTACCTAAAAATAAGCAAAAGATTTTCCCAATAAATATCTATTCATTAAGAATCATTTAATAACTCATTTAATACAAAGTAAACTGTGGTATATTCTGGTGTACAATTACTTCAAAATATCTAGCATGAACTATAAAATAAAGAAAGTATTCTAAAGATGAAAAAATATTAAAACAGTTTTCTCCTGAAAGCATAATAGTCTGTTAAACTCTGGTTAGGCACAAGTGCTTTAGAAATCAACATAGTGTTTAGATTTCATTGATCCTCAAACCCTCTGGATTTGTTGTGTAGTAAATCTTACCATTATGCAGGTGCCCCATCAGAGTGACATTTCTCATCAGGTTAGTGTTGTCCAGCATATCAGCTAGGTACTCCATGTCATAGTTAGTCTCTGGCAGCTGCTGCTCCTGCATCTGGAACTTTTTGTGCTTGATGGGCTCCACTAGGGGCTTGTCTAGCGCCTGCGTGTCCTCCTCTTGAACCACTGTCTCCACATCTGGTCCATACACTTCTATCGCTTGTGGGTAGTATCTGAAGTGAAAGTGTTTATCAATAGGGACAAGCCACAAGTAGTTTAATTGGCTGTATTTCTCAATTTTAGACATTATAGATATTTTGAATTTGAAACGACCCTAAAGTGTGTGATTACTATGAATGTGACACTTAATACAAGTAAATATTGTTGTGGACCATTGAGTTAGATATATTCATAGCTAACAGTTTAAAGTTAAGAAAACTCCAGTTGTTTGAAAAATCGTACAGGATGTTCTGGTAGGAGTTTCTTCATCAGCATTCCGTTAGATGGTTACAGCTCTTTCACACAGCCTACAGTGAAAATGCATTCAAACCTCTTATCCTCGTGTAGCACGACGGACATTGGAGCCACTTCAGGCTCCGCATCAGCGTCGTCGTCTTCTTCCATCGCTTCATCTTCGGCCTCTCGATTATCCTGCCCGTAAACACTTTGCTCATCTTCAGAATCCGACTCTAGGTCGGGACCTATGTAATTACCAAACTCATCGTACAAATCCCCGTCCATGTTAACTTTAAATGAATAGTATTTAAGTATAAATATCAAAATTCACATAAAACAAATTCAAAACAAACACCGCTTGCTTTTCGATGTAAATAACCTCAAAAACAGCTTGACCATAAACAATATCAATTTTATTTTTCATGAATTATCTGGCTGAATTTAATTTTATAATAAAAAATATATTTTTAATATAACAACAGAAAAAAATACGATCTTGTTAGCATTATTTTATAATTATTAATATGGTAATGTTTTTATGTATAATTTAAAACAAATACATAAATATTATATAGGCAATGATTTCTGTTTTTAGTCTATGAAATGTTTTTTTATATAGCAACATTTGGATATTTATGTTTAGTAATGTTGCCT
This sequence comes from Hyles vespertilio, assembly GCA_009982885.2. Taxonomy (NCBI): domain Eukaryota; kingdom Metazoa; phylum Arthropoda; class Insecta; order Lepidoptera; family Sphingidae; genus Hyles; species Hyles vespertilio. The sequence goes on from CM042818.1 coordinate 2,160,440, forward strand.
CAGTTAACTTGACAAGTTCTTTTCAATACAAAAATGGCTGCTGTGCAACAAAATTTAACAAAAATGGTCTCGGCGCAGCTACGCAACAAGGCAAATGAGTTTTTAAGCTCCAGAAAACATGCCAACAATCTTGCTGATATACTGCAAATGTTCGAGGTGAGTTTGAATCCTCCTGATCGTCTACATTTGCCATATTTATACTGCGTCATAGGTTACATTAAAAGTTACATCTTATTTCTATACATTTCAGGCTGAAACGGATAATTATACGCCGCTATTGCTTACAATCGAAGTGATATTCACCGAACTACTGAAGCGGGGTGATATGGTAGAGGAGTTTGTGCCACTGAAGCCAGCAGGTGAGCATTTTTCAAAGCGGTGTCAATATAATTTTAGCGTAAAAATATTGATTTTGTGCTAATACGACTTGCGAGTTGATAATATAGAGTTTAATTGAGGCAATACAATATATTTGTTGTATTGTTTACGTAAACTCTGTAGTTTTGTGCAATGAGGAATCGTTCCGAAGGTGTAAGGTTCGCAAATCACATTTCGCGACATGTGACGTCTTATTTACTTATATAAACGTTGGATCGGACCGCGAACAGTTGCCGTCTTGTGTAATTACTCTTATTGCAACACGGAACAATGTTTTGTACAAGTACAAATGGGCTTTATATAAAGTTTATACTTTATATAATTGTGGAGTTTTGTATGTGCTGCGGCGAACGTCTAATATATACTTCTATAAAAGGTATTGGCGTAAACACATTCAAGGTCACGGCTGCACGTTCGGACACTCGTGTTTGTATGTTCATTACTAGGGTTGTCACCTGTCTATATTTCTCCTGGAAACTTGTTAGAATTCCAACTCTACAAGCCATGAATGAAAATAAATAAAGCATTTTCATTAATAAAGTAGAACTCGCATTTTGTACTTTTGGTTTTACTTTCTTTTCTTTTTAACATAATATGTAAGAATTAGGGCTGTCTAGTGATCAACAACACTGTAATAATGGCCAAAAATGTTAAGTCTGTGTCTATCTATACATATTATGTATCTAACTAATGTTTATGTAAACTATTTAATCAAATTTCTATTGACAACAACTACAAAAAAGCTGCTAAGACCATTTTTTTTTGTAGCAAAGGCACATTTATTTATTTAATTCTACTTTACAGTTGATGCAATTTATTAGAAGAATGATTCATTTATAGTTTACATTTATGTGCATATACAACATGTAACAGATTTAAATGTAAAAGCGGAAAGTAGTACGTTCAGAATCAGCTACTGAACCGATATCAACATTTTTTTTGGTAGGTATTTTTTTTCAAAATAATTAGTTAAGACCAAGTAAATTACAGACACTCCTTCGTTTAGTACTCCGAACAAACGAAATTGAAACGTAACTCCAGCACATAAGATCATTTTTAAATGAATCACTAAACGAATACTCTAATAAACTAAATAATGAACAAAAATGAACTTTATTTCGATAGTCATAAAGTTTATTTAAGCAATCTATCATTAATCAAACGCACACAACGATAGGCCTGAATAAACGTAATAAGCTACCAAAATAAATAACTATCATATTCTCTTTTCCGCACATTTAACTACAACTAGATAGAGCAGGATGCAGCTATTGTTTAATGCAATTTGATCCATCCGACAAACGATGGCGCGCGCGGCGGTATAGGGATGCGCCGCGAAAAAAATTACTCCCGGTATTTGCAAGACCGGGCGATCCAAATTCCAAATCCCGCGCAATACATGCACTTAAATGAAACAAATTAAATTGTAACAAAATCAATATGAAAAGAAACAACAAATAGGTATTTCTATGAAAAATAATTTCGGGGAACGTTAAAATGGTGATTAAATTCGGTTTGTAATTTTGCTACAATGTATGCGGAATCCCGGTGTGTCGGATATCCTGTTATTGCAATCCCTAAATGGGCACCGAATATGTGAAAAAAATCTAGTCGTGCACCGCAGTTATCTGTGTCTACTTGTGTTTAAGTGTTAAGTAGATATGTATTTCGATAACTTTCGCGCGCGATGTCTTTTCGGTATTCGAATATTCAAATACACTGAAATGATGAGAACTTTGGCACTGTGTGGTGATAATGTATCATTGGCATGTCTGACGGTATCTCGATGCTGAGTTCGGAGAGCGCTGGATAGGTCGCGGCGAACCTGTGCAATGGCCTCCTAGGTCACCTGACTTGACTTGACGCCTCTTGACTTTTTTTGTGGGGACGTAATAAATCTCTGGTATCCTTCAGTGAAAGTACTAATGTGGAGGATCCAGGATGAGGAGGATAATGTGGAGCAAATTCCTAAAAGTGAAGAGTGACACTGAAGTTTTACATAAATTACGTGAACAATTACGCAAATGTGCATCAAAGTGTATCAAGGTGGTGGACATGTCGAACATATTTTAAAAAGAAATCGCCTCATTAGTGCCATGTAACACGTAAGTTAATTTTGTTGTATTTTTTTGTGTTGTGATTCCCAATCTAGTATTCGTTGTTAGATATTGCGTTATATTATTATCTTATTCAATAATAATGCAAAATAAATGACGCCCGTATCCTGCCCGCCTGTAGGAACTAAGTTTAGCGGAAGTGAAATTAATAATATTTTATAGCCGATTCATGCAAAATATTGTCTTATGTTGGGTTCGTACGCATTATATCTAGTAAGTAAAATATTTAGATTTTATAGTTAAAACACAAATGTTATGCTTACAGATTAAATAAATAATAATTTGTTTACCAAACCACCCAGTAATCAGTTACGTACGTAATTTGTATTTCGTTTATTGTCAGCTGTTTCTGCCGGCGCGGCGCAGCGGTCGGCGACCGGCGTTAGGTACTCGTGTGAATGTGTCTTGTGTACATGTGTGCGTGTCCGGCGAGCGTGTGTAGTAGTACACTCTTATTTGTAACTCGTAAGGTGACCATGTTAAGTGCCTACATTTGGTATAACTAATTTCATAAATAAAAGATTTTGTAATTATGATAGTACGATTTCAAAGCATAAACTATGATTGCAATAATATTTTAAAGTTGGGGTGTCTGAGGTTGTGAATTAATCCTGTTACACGTTGTATACTCGTCTAGATGACACATCACACCTCACCGCACGGCTCAAAAAAAGCTTCTCACGTACGTCAGTGTCATTTGAACTACATATGGATAACGTGCTCCCGAAAAATAATTAATTATGCCGGTTTGTGCTGTCGAATTGTATCGCAATTGTGTGGGAAAACTGTATAATAATACCAATATCACTTTCTATCGGTAACATTATTCTTAAACCACTATTATTTGAAGAAAACATGAACTTTTAATTCATTATTTTGAAGATGAGTTTCATTGGCCAGTGTTGTCAATTTATTACTAGGATGATTTGTTGAAACTATGGGAGAAACTATAAAACACAAATATCATTACCTACATAATATTTCGATCAGAATAACAACAAGAAGAATGGCATTATTTATTTAATGAGTAAATAATACTTACCTACACGATATTAATGAAACCCACGACGACATGCACTTCATAGTAATTTTAATAATTCTTTGCCTTGCATGTGTATTACCATTCAAAATTTCACAAACGGGGTACTGCTATTGTCATCTTTGAAGAAACAGCGAGAACTTATTCAAGGTCCTAATAATATTTTTAGACTTCCTACGGATTCCGTACTAGCAAATTGCTGGAGAGACATTACACAGCGGAAACGAAAAGAAGACCATTCGTAGCCTCACATGACTTCAGTTGTGTGTTCCGAACATTTTACTTATGATGATTTATATTTTACATAAATACAAAAATCAGATAACAGCCCAGGCAATAAATCCAAAGAGTTAATTCAATTCGGAAACAAAGACTAGGAGATGGGTTTAGATCTTTATTGTTTTTACTAAAATGCGTTATAAATATAATTAATAGTATGATTACTTTAAATAAAGAAAAAATATTTTATTTAACCTATTTTGTATATCAAATAATGGGGAAAAGTTAAGTTAATAATCTGGAGTAGGCATCCCTAAACACACACACCTTGACAGTTGGATTACAATAATTACACGACGTACTCACACATATCAAGGAAAGTGAGGACACTTTTAGCGCATCGTTTGTTGACATTGCCCAATCTAGACGAGTATATAATCTAAGATGTAGGACCTATGCCTTATATTAATTTAAATATCTATATGTTTGATACTGGGCGACCCGCCTTCAATATGTTACGCATATATTTTGATTTGTTGGCTAGTCAAGTCATTAAGCAAATGAATCAACATGCACGAGTTCCATGAAATAAATATTATTATTTTTTTTGCTTTAAGTGGTTAGTTATTATTTTATTATTTTTTGGTTTTAGTGGTTATAAGTGTAGGTATTAGAATAAGCACTCACTTCCAGGAACTAACTATTGTATATTTTGTAAATTAACACTTAATACATTCACAGACAGAGTAAAATTATAATTATGCGACTCGGAGCGAGATGTGCTCGTGACGAGAGATGGCAGACTCTTTTCATCCAAATAAACCGACCCTTTTATAGGACTACCCGAATGAGGATCGGTGGGGATAAATCTTACAGAAAATATATTTAAGCCATAAAATAGGGTCTATCCTTTCAACTAAAAATTAAGGTCTGCCCAAACATCTGGGCTATTGTCCAAACCGAAAGGTTTACAAAACATGTGTACTATTGTCTAAAAAACATAAATTTGTTGCAAAGGATTGCCGCCACTAAAGAACTTAACTATAATAATACAGTTTTATTGCCCCGGTATGAACGGGCCATTACAATTAGGAAACAATAATTTAGAACAGCATCTTTTTAACTAATATTATACAATAAGGTACACAAAAATTCTTACTGTAATAAAACGACTCGCAGATGTTTTATGGTCTAACATCTGCAGTCATATCTTAAAATGAAATGCGTGTTTAAATAATGTTAAAATTACAAATAATAAGCGTGTTAATTTATAAGCTAAATCTAAGTTGGCGTATTGGTACCGCCACAGGTTTTTAGTGGATTTTTGTTTTGAAGTCGGTTTTTATTTTTTTTATTAAAAATTTTAGTTATTTTTATCTTTTTAGTGTTGATAGGTATTTAAATGAAGAAGATTTGGTCCCCACGCCACAAGGAATATGTTCTTTCCGATGACAAAGAAATCGCTAAAATCGGCTAAAAGCTGCCAAAGATATTGGAATATTCACATGTTATTTTTTTTTCTCCCCCCCCCCCTCCCTTCGCGCCTACCCCTTTTTCCCTCAACCACTGTAGCCTAGCTTTTCTACTGAACTCAATGCAAAAAGAACCGTTGAAATCCTATTAAATTTTGAGGAGTTCTACGCTCCAGGTCCGAACATGATAATCAGATCTTAATGTTGTGTTCCTGAGATCAACCTGTTAATACGTTCTTTCCAATGAAAAAGAAATCACTAAAATCGGTTAAAAGCTGCCGAAGATATTAGAATTTACGTGTATTTTAATTTTATCACCCACCCCCCCTCACCCCCACCCCTTTTTCCCCTCTCTCACTGTATCTTTACTTTTCTTATGAACGTAATGCAAAAAGAACTATTGCAATTCTCCTTAATTTTAAGGAGTTCCCCTCTCCAGGTTCGAAGATATTCATCAGATCTTCACCATATTTTTATGGGACCAAACGACAAGCACCAGCTTTCAATCAAAGAAAGAATGGTCGAAATCGGTTCACACAGTACAGAGAAACGAGATAACAAACATAAAAAAAAAAAAAAATAAGCAACATACAGTCGAATTGAGAACCTCCTCCTTTTTTGAAGTCGGTTAAAAACGAACAAAATTTCCTCGAATTTGCTAGAAATATCACTACTGCTTTCCTCCTATAGGTCATAGCGTGATGATATATAGCCTATAGCCTTCCTCGATAAATGTACTACCCAACACTGAAAGAATCATTCAAATCGGACCAGTAGTTCCAGAGATTAGCGCGTTCAAACAAACAAACTCTGCAGCTTTATAATATTAGTATAGATTTACCGCTCAGGAAAACTTCGGTTTAGTTAGAAAAAATGTAAATCAAAATAAGTAAACTGATTTAAAAAACATAAACAAAGAATATTTTCATTACATACATACCTATCATAAATTTGTAATCGATCAACACGGAACATAAATGGGAAAACCTAATATGGGGGGACTAAATAACGTTGTAGAATCCAGAACCATGATTTTCAGAATTTTGGTATGTTTGTCTGTGTGGTTGTGCGCGATGAACTCAGAAACGGCTTAACGGAAAAAAAAAGAATGTAGCAGTAGCTGATACCCTCAATTAACACTTAGGCTACCTACTTGTTATCTTGAAAAATACAGTGTTCCCGTGGGATGACAAAAGAATTCCAATATATTTGTTACATCTTAATGCTTAAAGCGATGTGATGGGACTGGATTACACACCTGATGTGAAAATGAGACGTGACGGAGCGGGATATAACGGGATTGGACGAGGCGCAAAAATCACAAATAAATAATAACGTCATTCGTGGCTTTAGGTATTTCTCCTTTTGAAGCGAGAAATGGGGGTGAAATAAGGTTTAGCGTGGTATGTATCGATTTTGAAGTTCCTATTTATACAACATGTAACAGATTTAAATGTAAAAGCGGAAAGTAGTACATTCAGAATCAGCTACTGAACCGATATCAACATTTTTTTTGGTAGATATTTTTTTTCAAAATAATTAGTTAAGACCAAGTAAATTACAGACACTCTTTCATTTAGTTCTCCGTACAAACGAAATTGAAACGTAACTCGACGACATAAGATCATTTTTAAATGAATCGCTAAATGAAAACTCTAATAAACTAAATAATGAACAAAAATGAACTTTATTTTGATCGTGATAAAGTTTATTTAAGCAATCTATCATTAATCAAACGCACACAACGATAGGCCTGAATAAACGTAATAAGCTACCAAAATAAATAACTATCATATTCTCTTTTCCGCACATTTAACTACAACTAGATAGAGCAGGATGCAGCAATTGTTTAATGCAATTTGATCCATCCGACAAACGATGGCGCGCGCGGCGCGGCGCGGCGGTACATCAAAAGGTTTGGCAATCGGTATAGGGATGCGCCGTGAAAAAAAAATACTCCCGGTATTTGCAAGACCGGGCGATCCAAATCCCGCGCAATACATGCACTTAAACGAAACAAATTAAATTGTAACAAAATCACAATGAAAAGAAACAACAAGTAGGTATTTCTATGAAAAATAATTTCACGGAACGTTAAAATGGTGATTAAATTCGGTTTGTAATTTTGCTACAATGTATGCGGAATCCCGGTGTGTCGGATATCCCGTTATTGCAATCCCTAAATGGGCACCGACTGTGTGAAAAAATCCAGTCGTGCACCGCAGTTATCTGTGTCTATTTGTGTTTAAGTGTTAAGTAGATATTTCGATAACTTTCGCGCGCGATGTCTTTTCGGTATTCGAATATTGAATACACTGAAATGGTGAGACTTTAGCACTGTGTGGTGATAGTGTATCATTGGCATGCAGGACATTTAACAACAGGCACGGCACCAGTGTAGTGTCCGTCAGTATCTTGATGCTGAGTTTGGAGAGCGCTGGATAGGTCGCGGCGAACCTGTGCAATGGCCTCCTAGGTCACCTGACTTGACGCCTCTTGACTTTTTTGTGGGGACGTAATAAATCTCTGGTATAACTAGAGTACTAGAAAGTAGAATAGTGGTAGCCTTCCTAAAAGTGAAAAGTGACACTGAAGTTTTACATAAATTACGTGAACAATTACGCAAATGTGCATCAAAGTGTATCAAGGTGGTGGACATTTCGAACATATTTTAAAAAGAAATCGCCGCATGAGTGCCATGTAACACGTAAGTTAATTTTGTTGTATTTTTTTTTTGTGTTGTGATTCCCAATCTAGTCTTCGTTGTTAGATATTGCGTTTCTTATTATCTTATTCATTAGTAATGCAAAATAAATGACGCCCGTATCCTGGCCGCCTGTAGGAACTAAGTTCAGCGGAAGTGAAATGAATAATATTTTATAGCCGATTCATGCAAAATATTGTCTTATGTTGGGTTCGTACGCATTATATCTAGTAAGTAAAATATTTAGATTTTATAGCTAAAACACAAATGTTATGCTTACAGATTAAATTAATAATAATTTGTTTACCAAACCACCCAGTAATCAGTTACGTACGTAATTTGTATTTCGTTTATTGTCAGCTGTTTCTGCCGGCGCGCGCGGCGCAGCGATCGGCGTTAGGTACTCGTGTGAATGGGTCTTGTGTACATGTGTGCGTGTCCGCGAGCGTGTGTGACCATGTTAAGTGCCTACTTTTGGTATAACTAATTTCATAAATAAAAGATTTTGTAATTATGGTAGTACGATTTCAAAGCATAAACTATGATTGCAATAATATTTTAAAGTTGGGGTGTCTGAGGTTGTGAATTAATCCTGTTACACGTTGTATATGGTAGCTTGGCTGTCAACAGTGCAATGTACAGTCAGTTTACTTTGTCATGGGTCAACAAATCCAATTACTAATAAATTGTTGTTAATAACATGACTATTCCCTTGCATCACACAAATTGACAACAATATACTGTGCTAAAGATAGATATTATAAACAAGATTTTATTAACAACATCAATTCCAATGTGCATAGTCTTCTAACATGTGTATATAACTACAACAAGCCAAATGGATTAATTGCCCCTAAGTAAAATGATGTCTAACAATACAATTGTAATTATTAATCTTCCTTATTCAATTTAAAACAGCTGGCATAATAACTGACAACAAGTAAAATACTGTAACCAGTTTATTATTTCATGCATATGTATGATGATATACTGGTGGGAGTCCACCCCGTGACCACGAAAGCTGTAAAGTGATCGAAACGTCGGGAAGTTAAAAATGTTAAAAATTTAACTAAATTCGCAATAAAATCCGTAAATAATAGTTTTATTTCAAAATGTAATATGATTCATGTAACAGTTTTGATATAAGCTAGTAGAAAAAAATGGTTAACAAAAATAAAAGTGTTGTTTATTCCTCTTCTTTCCCTGCAGAAAGTCAATAAAACTAACTGACTAAACACACTATTTCTACAGTGAGTAAAGAGGTCTGCATCTAGTGCCAATCTCAATTAATAGTCAATTATAATTTTGCTATAGACAACAGCCCAGAAGCAGAGTACACAAGATGGCTGCGTGCCTGCTACGAATCAGCACTGACCCGCGCGCTGGTTTGCGTGAAGAATGGACGCACCAGCTCTCGGCTGCAAGCCCTTGTTACCGCCTGCAAGCTGCTCCAGGTTGAAGGAAAACATCCCCTGGAGTCCAGCAATGGATACTACTTCCCTTCATTCAGGCTTAAGGTGAGACAAATCAACATATTTTCTTTAACAAATTAATACAATGATTATCCCACCCAATCGCCTATTCAGCTATTGTTTACCAGGTTTAAAATATATCATGCAATGAATGGGCAGTTAAACCTAACTTTGAAGCTCTGCAAGTCTTTTAGGCAAGCCAGGGTTGCTTATCTTTAACTCATTCTTAGCAAATATTCATTTCTGTAAGGTAGTGTGAATAAAAATGTTAGCTAAAGGAGAATGTCCATTTTACTATGAAACTTAGTATAGGTGCGAAGATTATTGTGCCCAGGGTGGTTTAACTTAGAACAAACAACGACGATTTATAATCATCGTTTTGACTAACTTAACACCAAAGGGCGGAAAATCGTTGGTTTGTACTGGGTTTCTCCATTTTACGTAGACTGTATTTTACACAGATATTATTGGCCCTAAATTACTTTTAACTGCATTGATTAACTTATTTGCTGATGAGTTAATTTTAAAACAATTATTAAATTTATTAAAATGCATACACATGCGGAAATGAGAATTGTTATGTTTACATTTCTATACAGAATAATTTGTTTCAAATAGACAAAATTCAAATCGATTTTGTTAGATCTTATTCAGGTCCAAACCTCCCTAAATCTTTTCTTTTCGTATATAAACGTAATGAAAGTAAGTATAGATATATTACTGGATTGTTTTTCTTACTTAACGCCAGAGGGCGCCTTGAATTGACTGAGTGACGTCTCTATCTTAGTATGTAAAATGTACTCTGTGATTGTGCCATCATGAAACCTACTTTTTTGTGTAGAGAAATATGTATATTTTCAATAAATATAAATATTGCAACCAAGGCCCGGAGTTCTTGCAGAAGTAAACTTGAAGTTCAATAAAAATATTTCTTTGTCTCAATTTCTGTGAACAAAATATAAAATGTGATGATAATTATTTTATTTACAAAAATCTGTCGCCCGGGATAAAACAATAAAACTTTAAAGGACAAACCACAAAAAAGCTATAATCAATTTATTTTGTATCGGGATTAACGATATATGTATTTTAACGATACCATGGAGGGGTATTCTTCTTTGTATCAAGTAAGTTAAGAATTGTCGTTTAAGTACTCGTATTATACTTTGTTGTAAAGCAACATAAAAATAAATGAAATAAACGATAACATATATTTTAAATATTATATTTTGCTAATGCTTGATTGGCATTACGACGCTCGGTTATATTTGTAACAGATATCTGCCTTTTCCTAACAATAATAATATTTGTGGTAAACGATCACTCGCCGAAACACATGACGCCCAAGTTAGTGCGTCATGCAGCTGCGTCATTGAAATCGTCTAAATATTAGGAGACACTCGAAGATTGCTTTAATACATTTTCTTTAGTTTTATCCTTATCCTTACCGCGTAGGAGGACATACATGATACATTAATGTATAACGGACACGGGCTATTACATGGACAGATTTAAAAAATATTTGAATTATCAAATGTTTTGTCATTTTCGCTCATATAATTCAAAAGTATTTCGTAAAGGACTATATGAATAAAGCTGTCTGTATTTTAATACCCACCAAGCAAATAAATGACAACGCTTTAACAAGCACTGTTTTTCGCTGTTTATAAGTACAGCTAGTGATTTGTATGCTTTTATTTACAATGATGTCAAATATATGGTCAACCGACCAGTAGGCCAGGGTGGTAAACTAAAATACCTCGAACTTTGATTCTAATCATTTTGTATATTTTCGGATTTTAATAAATACCTACCCTGGATATCGGAAACTTGTGATGTAAATAAATTGTCGCATTTACGCGCAAAGATTACTTGGGCGGAATATTTTTATTACGCTTACATTGCGCAAAATGTTCGCAGTAAATAGATTAATCATTGATTCGTATACGGAAATAGTTTTGTCATCCAGTAGATTGTGCGTAATCATAATACCAGTCCCTTTACTATTATATTCTGATAATAAAAGTAAAATAAAATGAGTCCGCCCCGTGATCACGAAAACTGTAAAGTGATCGAAACGTCGCGAAGATAAAAAATCCGCGATAAAATCCGTAACATTTCAATAGATTTGTTTCAATAGAATAAAATGACTTGTGCCCAGTAGTGTTTTAAATCAGTGTCAATAGCCGAATGGTTTTGCAATACTTTAGGAGCACCCTTCTTTTTTATTTCTTAATCCTGTTTTGTACATGTATTTTCACGAATTGTTTACGCAAATGATTTGCACTTTTCACGAACATCGTAAAATCCCATGACAGTTAACAATCGCACAAGTCGTTCATTGGTGCGAAACTTTTATCCTAACTTGTTGACTTGAGCATCCTTATCCATTACTCATCGAAACCTTTGAAATTTAATAGCGCATATGAAGAATTAAATTGAAGGGATTATTAAGTTTCTATAATTTTTGCTGATGCTTTGTTTTTTGTTTGTTTTTAAACTTTCTCTTTATAGCATTAAAACTTTCCTATTTGGAAGTGTACTTAATTAAAAATATGTTATTGTAAGATACATTGGTTGGTATAATGAAACACATTCTTGTTTGTCGACAGAATATTTTCACAGTGCTTCTGGATTCGGAGGTGTCGATGGCAGCGCCTATAGCACGTTTCCAGGAGTTCACGGAGTACAAAGATGTGCAGCAGTACGGCCTTAAAGTTCTCTCCACACTCGCTTACAAGAAGTAAGTGCCACCACACTATGTTACACAATATTATCAAATATATCAGCAAATTTTGCATAATGATTATCATTCCTTTGTTCATTGACGTCATTTAATTCATTATAAATGTGGTAACAGTTCCCTTTCACGTAAAATGAAATATAGAATTGTTCAAATAATATTTACTTAATACATATTTTCGTCATTCAACGTACGCATCTTCTATCGTCTTCCATATTTTAGTCCTCTGCTATGTGCCGCCTTTCCATTCTTAATTAATCAACTTCTATCTCTTACCATCTTAAGTTCTTTCATTCGTCACCTTTCTTCATAACATTCAAATTTTAACATAAAATAGATATACAACGTTGATGCGACCGATGGGCGTTTCTTTAAACTGCATAATGCATATACTAGGTACCATTTTGAAGCTCTGTACTAAAAAACAATTATATAGGAGCAGTAGTTTAGTCATAAATGATGTTATAAGTTTTTGCCCTATTTGAACACGATGTAGCTTTTGTAACAGCTGATTATGCCTAACGCATGGTCATTCACCTGAAAACGATAGATCGTACTAAAATCTGCGCGTTGTTGCCGCTCTTACACAAGTCATACAATAATAAGTACAAGTAAATTACTTACAAAGTTGCCGATGCAAACAAGAAAGCAATAAATACACACACACACGCACGCACGCACGCATGCACGCACGCACGCACTCACGTACGCACTCACGCACGCACTCACGCACGCACGCACGCACGCACGCACACACACACACACAGACACACACACGCACGCACGCACGCACGCACGCACGCACGCACGCACGCACGCACGCACGCACGCACACACACACACACACACACACACACACACACACACACACACACACACACATTTTCATTACGAGCAATTAATCGGACCTGCACGGTGGTCACCGCGATCTCCGGGCATAACCCCCTTGGATTTTTTTTGCGGGGCTACATTAAGGGGAAATGTTTGCCTCAGAAGTAAACATAATTAAATAAAAATAGGATTATTTATGCATTTGAAAAAATAAAGTGCCTAGACTTGGACACTGACTTAATTAGAATTTAAACAATAATAATATTGTCCGGCGCCATAACTTGTGCGTAAATGGAGGACTTATCGAAAATTTAAAAATGTTTAATTTTAGAAATTTATGTTATGCGCGTACTTCAAAAGTAACTAAGCGGGGTAACACACGTGGCGGCGGCGGTGCGGCGCGGTAATAACAAGCGCCGCGCGCAACGTTGCCAATTTGTTATCTATTCGTATCTACAGGTCAATGAAATTTATTTACACAGGTGGTTGCGTTTTACTCTTATTTGGAAGCTATTTAGTTTGTTTGAAACAAACAAAATATCATTTTTGGTATTATCAATTTTTGTGCCGTGCCGAATTAATACCAAGGACGTGTAGCATACATAGTGTAATTTAATGCCCATCGGTCGCATCAACGTTGTATATTGATAGGTACAGAACAAAAAAAAAAGATGAATCACCATCACAAAATATTCAGAATAGATTTGTATTCATTTTACAAATGGCCAGATATACTAAAATATGATTTGAATGTTGTTTTTTAATATTCAGTATACATTAAAACATTTGCTTTATCAGATCACCAACACCTATATACATGCAGAACTACCTGGAGTTGCTCGATAAATTGCTTGTATCAGAAATACCAGTGGAAACAAAGAACAAAGTCAAAGAAAGAGAAGACGAGGAGAAAGAAGAGAAACTACTGTGCGGCACAGAAGGTAAATTATACATACTTCAATGTGTCACTTGTCTGATTTGTTTACTTAAAAACTTTTTGGTAATAAACCAGTGCAGTGATATGGCGATAGGCTCGCCACCTATCACATCGTGGGTCGGAACATACAAGGCGAAATGTGGGTGTCCTGGCACCTCTGCTTACCCTTCTTGGGAAAAGGCGTGAGTTTACGTGTGTAATAGACTTGTTTTAAGATATATATTTATGTTTGACAATACGGGCAATTCTGCCTACCCCTTCTGGGAAAATAGCGTAAGTTTATGCATGTAATAGACTTGTTTTAAGACATTTATATGTTTCAGACAAGTCCGGCTTCACATACAGCGCCATAGCGTGCCGCCGCCACGCGAACCGTTGCTGGGGCTTCGCGTGCCAGTGGCCGCTGTGCAGCGAGCCGCGCACGCACCGCCGCGCGCTGCTGCTGCTCGTGGAGCGACTCATGCCGCTGCTCAACAAGCCGCATCTCGCCACGGATATGCTGTGCGACAGTCTCGACGCAGGTATATAGTGCAAGTATACTTAGCCATGCTATGTACATTTTTTATTTTATTTATTTAAGGTACACCAAAAAAAAAAACTTACAACATAATAACAGAAAAAAAAATAATACATAAACTATATACTATTACTTAGAGATACGCCCGCTTTGCTAAGGAAAGTGGACAAAAATATTTCCAATTCCTATTATTTCCATCCATCCATCCATCAGCCAAAGGAAGTCCACTGCTGAACATAGGCCTCCCCCAATGATTTCCACAGAGACCTGTTGGAGGCAGCCTGCATCCAGCGACGTCCCGCGACCTTTACCAGGTCGTCGGACCATCTTGTGGGTGGACGTCCTACGCTGCGCTGTCCGCTACGTGGCCTCCATTCGAGCACTTTCCGACCCCATCGGTCATCAGATCTCCGCGCTATGTGCCCTGCCCATTGCCACTTCAACTTGCTAATCCGGTGGGCTATGTCGGTTATTTTAGTTCTCCTACGGATCTCCTCATTCCTGATTCGATCTCGTAGGGAAACCCCGAGCATAGCCCTCTCCATAGCTCGTTGAGTGACTTTGAGCTTCCTAATAAGGCCCATAGTGAGAGGCCACGTCTCGGTGCCGTAAGTCATCACTGGCAACACACAACTATCGAAGACTTTCGATTTAAGGCACTGAGGTATTTTGGACGAGAAGACGTCGCGTAGTTTCCCGAACGCTGCCCAACCGAGTTGGATTCGACGATTGACCTCTCTCTCGAAGTTGGACCTGCCTAACCGGACCACTTGTCCTAAATAGACATATTCGTCAACAACTTCAAGAGTCGAGCCCCCAACACCGATGGGGGTGGGCACAACATGGACATTCGACATGATCTTCGTTTTGTCCATGTTCATTTTAAGACCCACCTGTTGGGAGACTCGATTGAGGTCTTCGAGCATAGTGCTAAGGTCTTCCAGCGATTCTGCCAAGACTACAATATCGTCGGCAAACCGAAGGTGAGTGATATACTCGCCGTTGATGTTGATGCCGAATCCTTTCCACTGCAAGAGCTTGAAGGCATTTTCCAGCGCGGCAGTGAACAGTTTCGGAGATATGACATCTCCCTGTCTCACGCCTCTCTGTAGTGGAATTGCCTTCGTACTCTGATCTTGTACTCGGACCGACATGGTGGCGTTGTTGTATATACACTTCAACACTTCGATGTACCGATAGTCGATATGGCACCGCTGGAGAGACTGTAGCACAGCCCAAGTCTCGATCGAATCAAAGGCTTTCTCATAGTCCACAAACGCTAAACAAAGCGGCAAGTTATATTCCTCGGTTTTTTGTATAACTTGCCGAAGCGTATGGATATGGTCTATGGTACTAAAGCCTTTTCGGAAACCGGCTTGTTCGGGAGGCTGGAAGTCATCAAACCTGCGTTCGAGACGATTTGTGATGACCCTCGAAAACAACTTATAGACATGGCTCAGAAGCGAGATGGGCCTGTAGTTCTTCAGCAAAGTGTTATCACCTTTTTTGAAGAACAAGACCACCACGCTCCTGCTCCATGCCTCCGGCGTTGAACCCTCGAGAAGGACAGAATTGAAGAGCCTCTGAAGGACCTTCAGTATTGGCGTTCCGCCCGCTTTCAGAAGCTCTGAAGTGATTCCGTCCTCGCCCGGCGCCTTGTTGTTTTTAAGTTGCTTCAGGGCCATTTCAATCTCACACAGGCTGATGTCCGGGATATCATCGCTAAAGTGTCGGATTAACTCGGCTCTCGGGTCTTCGGCCGAGCTAACAGCAGGTTGGGCAACCGAGGTATAAAGCTGTCCGTAGAACCTCTCAATCTCCCTTAATACCTCTGCCCTCGTCGATACCACGCGGCCGTCGTCCGTCTTCAGCCTAGACAACTGGCTTTGCCCAATAGATAAGTCTCTTGCAAACACTTTGGAGCCTCCGTTCCGCTCAATTGTCTCCTTAATGCTCACAGTATTGTGAGCACGGACATCGTGTCGCAAGGACTTCCAGATCTTTCTATTGAGCCGCCGATATGCTTCGGCGTCATCGGAAGACTGCAGCGTTAAAGATCGACGTTCGGCCATGAGGTCAAGAGTGTGGATCGAGAGTTTTTGTGGTCTATCTCTACGGCGGGGTCTAAAATACTTAGATCCCACCGTATGGACAGCTTCTACCAAACCCCTGTTAAGCTCGTCCACTGCAAGGTTTTCTTCTAGACAATCAAAGCGATTTGTAAGCTCGAGTTGAAAGCTTTCGGGGTTTTGGATATGTGCGCGAGTAGGTCGGAGCGTAGATTTCATCAAGCGACGCCTTTCCGATTGGACATTGATATTCAGTGTGCCTCTAACCATTCGGTGATCACTGCCGGTTTTCACCCTGTTGATCACAGAGACATCTCTGAATATCCGTCTATTCGTCGTCAAGATGAAATCTATCTCGTTTCTCGTAGAACCGTCAGGACTCAACCAGGTCCATTTCCTGTGAGGCGGCTTCTGGAAAAAAGAGTTCATCGCAAAGAGTCCCTCTTTTTCCAGAAAGTCGGCCAGCCTCTGACCCCTGAGGTTCCGTTGCCCGTGTCCAAATTGCCCCACTTTCAACTCTGCATCGCTTCTCTTGCCCAACTTTGCGTTGAAGTCTCCCATAACAACATTGAAGTAGGTTTTGGAAGTATGTATGGCCCGACTTATGTCCTCATACATCTCCTCTACTTCTTCATCTGGGTGTGTCGAGGTCGGCGCGTATACCTGTATGACCTTCAACGAATATCTTTTTGATATTCTGAGTATAAGGTATACTACCCTGCTCGACACACTTTCGATGGATACGATGTTGTTGATGAGAGACCTGTGGACGAGAAATCCGACACCTCCTCGGGACTGTTGGTCGTCCCCCCGGTAGAAGAGCAGGTTACCAGACTTCAGGGTTATCGTATCCTCCCCGATTCTTCGGACTTCCGATAACCCCAGAATGTCCCAGTGTAACCTGCTCAATTCTTCTTCCAGTTCGACAATCTTCTCGTCTGTCCTCAATGTGCGTACGTTGTGTGTTACCAGGGCCAGTCGTCGTCGGGGGTGGTAGCCGGGGCCAACCCGGGGATTCTTAGCACCCCCTGCCCCACCGTAACCATGACTGCTACCATAGCCAGGAATAGTGGGGCTGCCGGGGACTGGGGGCCTGGTCTCTATTTGTGTCGCCATTGTGGGGGTATTTGCCGATACTCGCCACGCTTGGCAGGCGGGTTGGCGAGCGCAGTAGGGGACTGGCGTTAATGACGCTGCTGCCCGTCATTAACCGGGGAAAGGAAATAGGATTTGTGGGTATAGGATGTTATAGGAAAGGAAAGTATGGCCTGAGGGAGTGGATACTGCAGTCACGGAAGGGAAGTTAAGGTGACTGCAGTAGCTCGGGGGCCGAGGTCGCGTACTCGTAGCACCTATACTAGGACAGGCCATGACCACTAGATAGGAGCATCCCTGACCATATTATTTACTACATGATTAATTTCATTGCGGGTTAAAGACAAGTTAGACATTCCCAGAGACTGCATGCTTCAATGCTCGGTGTCAATAAAATGCGTGCCGCTGTTAATCCTGGCTTTTAAGAGTTGCAGTGGTTGGTGTTAGGGTGGTACAGTCTACAGTGATTCTTAGAGTGAGTCTTAAGAGATGCAAGCAAAGGTGACATTAGTGTCTATTAGGTACATACATATGCAAGGTTGTTTTCTCCAAAACCTGAGGTATTTGTAACATTATTGTTACCCCACATGCTGAGCTTATCTCTTTTACAAAATTGATAGTGCACAAGCTTATAACCATATCAAACACTTAGTATCTACCCACAACCCACATCTAGAACAAGGACTTGCACGAACTGGGTTGTTAAGCTGGAATTCAACTCAATTAAATTTTATGGTTCAGAGCTCATACATATTGCATAAAAAATTATAAAACCATATTCCCAAGCATGAATCTCCCATGCATATGCTAATACAATACCTCTAACTCTCAATTCCTCGCAGGTGGGCCAATTTCGATGCTGGCACTGCAAGGAGTGCTGGAGCTGGTGCGGCAACACAACATCGACTACCCGGACATGTACGACCGCCTCTACGCCATGTTCGAGCCGGAAATGTTCGCCACGCGATACAAGAAACGGCTCATGCATCTAGCAGACGTGTTCCTTAGTTCCACGTGAGTGACTGGTATTTGTATTGGGTGGGACTTTGAAACTAATGGAGTACAATATTTTTTAAATTGACTGGTCATGGTGTCGTCACCAGTCTTCACCTGATAGTAAGCCGTACAAGCAGGGGATCGCAGAACGTAATTATAATTTTATTAGCCAATGTACATCTATAGGTAAAGGTGTCTAGCGGTATTATACGAACATTTAAAAAAACAAAATCTTTGAGTAAGTGGTGAACACTGAATCATAGATAATAAACTAGTCTAGCGCATTGAGACTCTTCTCCTTTGTTGATGTCTGATAAAAATAACTTAGCATAAGTATTATTAATTTTCCCTAAAAACACGACTATTCAAAAAACGCCATATTCAAATCTTTCCAGACGTGTACGAACAAGTTATAAATATGTATGTATGATGTAAAATAGAATAAGATACTACAATTATTATAAACTAGCGGCCCGGCCCAGCTTCGCCCGGGTACAAACAGATTTCTGTACAATAATATGTATGTATTATACATATAAACCGTCCTCTTGAATCAATCTATCTATTAAAAAAACCGCATCAAAATCCGTTGCGTACTTTTAAAGATTTAAGCATACAAAGGGACATAGGGACAGAGAAAGCGACTTTGTTTTATACTATGTAGTTATTATTAATTCTAATACATTCATGTGTATTTATCAAAGCTAAAACGTGTTATAACTTGCAGCCACCTGCCAGAGAGCCTGGTGGCCGCGTTCGCGAAGCGTCTGTCCCGGCTGGCGCTGGTGGCGAGCCCCGAGGACGCGGCGGGTCTGCTGCAGCTGGTCGCCAACCTGCTGCTGCGACACCCGGCGCTCAAGCGAATGATATGCTACGAGGACACGCCTGCCATAAGTATGTGTTGGTTTTGTTTTGTTGCTCAGTTCAGGTTTTGTATATTGTCAGTTTGTCATAAAAAAAATATATTAGACTGTGCTTTTGAATATTTTTGGGCATTTAGAAATCTATAGGAATTATTGAATTATTTTTTTTATGATTGATATGGATAGAATAAATATTATTAGGTACAGGCAATGTGCAGCATTCTCTCTATGTAATAGAACAATTAATGCCATGCAATCGTTTTTGGATTTATAAAATTACATGAATGCACAATAATTGATTGGATGAAATATGTAGTGTCTATGCATCAATAAAGGAAACAATTCCACACAAATATTCCCCACAGCACAGTATAGGCCTCCTCTACAATTCAAAACGATCAAGTTTTTATTTTTATTTTTTTTATTGCTGTGTATGGCGAGACGAGCATACCGTTCGCCTGATGGTAAGCGATGCGACCGCTCATGAACAGTAGCAAAACCAAACAACATCTTGAACTATAAAGCAATGCTTGGCATTCCACTGCGCTCGCCATCCTGAGACATAAGATGTTAAGTCTCAATATGTCCAGTAGTCACTCTGGCTACAATGTCCTTCAATCCGAAACACAACAGTGCATTTAAACTGCTGTTTGACGGGAGAAATAGACATAGTTTCCAGCCCATTCGATTACGCCAGACTTAATCCACAATCCAACCACCATCCCACTAAAAACATTGAATTCCATCAGTGTCAGGCGACCCGTACGTGATGGAGGAGACGAGCGCGTCCCGCTCGCGCGCGCTGGGCTCGGTGCTGTGGGAGGTGTGCGCGCTGCGCCGCCACGCGTGCGCGCCGCTCGCCGCCGCCGCCGCGCGCGTCCTGCACGCCGCCGCGCACACCAGGCACGAGCCGCTGCAACTGCACCAAGATCAGGCTGCTTCTGTATGTATATGCACCTTTTTTTTTATTGCATTGAATGTCGAGACCAGCAAGCCGTTCGCCTGATGGATGGTAAGCGATACGACCGCTCATAAACAATAGCAACATTCCATTGCGCTCGACATCCTGAGACGTGAGATGTTAAATCTCAATATGTCCAGTAGTTACTCTGGCTACGATGTCCTTCAATCCGAAACACAACTGTTCA
This sequence comes from Hyles vespertilio, assembly GCA_009982885.2. Lineage (NCBI taxonomy): Eukaryota > Metazoa > Arthropoda > Insecta > Lepidoptera > Sphingidae > Hyles > Hyles vespertilio. Next base: position 2,181,040 of record CM042818.1, read on the forward strand.
TTTAAACTGGTGTTTGGCGCGAGAAATAGACATTACGGTGGTACCTACCCAGGCAGCCTCTCACATATGAGAGACCTTCCCCAAGTAAACTTGACTGTCTGTATCAGCCCTATCAATCCCACTGCAGGGCACAGGCCTCCTCTACAATCGAGAGTACGATTGAAAGTGGTAAGGCCATATAGTCCACCACGCTGGCCTAGTGCGGGTTGGCGAACTTACGTACCATGAACTATAAAGAAAAATAAAACATATGTAGTTGTCACAAAATGAAGAAACACACTCGCTAAACTTAACCACGTAGGTATATCAACAAAAGAATAAAATAAAAGAACAAGAATGCATTTTTCATCCATGTGTTAAAGTAAGTATCCACTCAGCTTAAATGTTGTACTGCAGTGCAAGCCACATTGCCACACTGATTTTCAGTGCTCATCTAGAATGACATGCGAACGCCGGCCAATACACTGTTATAGTTTACACCTATAATATATGCCTGGGGCCTGCAATAAATAACTTATGGAAACTCTAATAAATTTATATAACAAAGTTAAATTGATTATAATATTTAGTTTAAATTAACGATATAACATTTTAGATTCACTCAATAAACACAATCCATATCAGATTTATTGAACTATTCCTCCTTTTGCAGTTCTTCGACGCGGAACTGAAAAAGAGGTTCAAGACCATCGAAGTCAACTTCGTCCGGCCGCAGGGCATGGTAGCACCATCTGGCGAGCGCCTCATGCAGTACTGGGAACTGATGGCCTGAACCACCCCCACGACACACCAGTGTGGTAGCCACCCTCGGTTCGCAAGGGTTAGAGCGCTCTCATGATGCTAACACGTTCACTGCGGCGCACGCACACGTACTTTACGCACGTGTATTGTTCAAAAGCACGTTTTAATTCGCAAATAACGTCATTTTTGCGTTTTGAAGTTTCTAGGAACAACGGATTTGTAATACGCCCTTGCCGTAATGGTTCGTTGTTTTCGCGCCGCAGTCATCGTCTTAGTGGCAACTTCTCTGACAAGTATCATAACAATGGATTACAGGAAGGACCCTAGAATGTTTTTTTGTATGAATATTATGATGCTTGTCGGATTGTGTTGGTCAAACCGTCGAGTAAGTTATGTTTGGTATGTTGTGTGATGCATTTTCTTTGGTTATACAGTATTTTATGGAGTTGATTGGAATGTTAGTTTGCGCGTTCTTATATTAGATGATGTACAGATATGAATTTTAATTCAACAAACTAAATATAAGAACTTAAAAATTGTAGTATGAGTTTATGTGTATGTCCGACACTGAATAGCCCATTAGACTCCGTGCAGTAAATGTTAAAAGAATGTTATAAGGATGTTATATTTATTTTTATATTATTATATTTATGCGCAAACTAACGTTGATCAAATATAGGTCCATAAAAGAATTGTTTTGATTTACAGACACTGAACACATTTCACTGCATAATGATGTAACTACAAATCGTAGTGATTATACTGAAATTATTGAAAGTGCCCGATCCAGTCCGGTGAATATAAGTATTCATAAAAAAATCGAAGTCTATTCGAAAAAAGTTACAAACGAACCAATGCAGTTTCTCACAGAATGTTCTTTCAATATTTCCTTGAAATATTGGTAGAAGTATTGGTTTGTAACAGATAGTTGTATTGGCAACCATAATGCATAATTCAAACAATATACAAAATAATGCATTTATAGTGAGTAAATGAACAGAAATCGATGTGTTGAGTGTCTCAAACTGGATGATTTCTCCAAAGAAACTAAGATAAGCTTACAAAATAGCACAATATCAACAAATGGTATTCTTGTCCGTGCAAAAAAACAAGTTATTGTGACAACTTTATTTATACATAGCAAGATGTTTAAAGAACTTGCCAAAGACATTATTCAATATGAAGCAGGTGATTTTTTCACACTGACAACACTACATTCTAAATCGATTAAAGTAGGTTAAAAAAATATACAAAATTATTGTCTATTTAGCATTGGATCTCTTTACTTTTTAAAGTATTAATGTGGTATTCATGCTTAATTTACCAGTTTTGATGTGAATATAATAAGAACAGTTTTGACATTTATTGGTCAAATTCCATAGGAAGTTACTGGTAACACTGACGTGTTGGCAATAATCAGATAATTGTAGTCCTCTGGAGCCATGAGGTCAAATTGCATGATCGATCCGGAAAACATTGATCATTCAATTTTGACATCCTAATATAAGAACAGATTTATATATCTTAAAATAATAAACCTGATATTGGCACAGTCATTAAATGGCGGGCCTTGTTATATTTTGGTGGTTTTCAAGTTGAACCATGTTTTGACAAGCTTATTCGGTTGCGAAATTTCTGCTTTGCTATTTTGTTTACTAATTTTGTAATTATATGACAAGAAAAACCATTAATCCTGTTTTATAATAGGTAATTTCACATGAAAACTGCCAAAATATAATGAAAGCAGCGTGTCGAATTAAGTGATAAAAAGAACTGACGCAGATGAAGAAGTTTTGTTGATTTATTATGAACAGTTACACTACGATCTTTCTACTGTTACCTCATTGTGTGAGGTCGATGCAATATGTTTTCGCCTTGTAAAAAAACTTTTTAGAGAACGCTTGTTGGTTCTCATTACAAGAATAAAAAAGTCGATAGTGTAGCTCGCGAGTTGATATGCTGTAGACACACACTTTGTTTTAAGACAGGAACCAACAAAATCCCTGAATACAACATTCAGTTATTGGTACAATAGGCTCACAGCTGTTTCTCTCTAATTTATCTCAATAAATCGAGTTCCGTCTAATAAAATAGTCTTCGATATTCAATGGTTATCTAATTTGAAATCTAGTGTGGTTTTGCCACGGCCGTTCTGTAGAGAATTATGATTTTTTGCGTGAGCGTATTTAAAAGAATAGGTCTTATCCCGCGCCCGATGCGCTTAAATCAAATATATTGCTAGTCATTAAGGCCTAGCATTCTTTTAATTCATTAAGGAAGTTTATTCGAAACTATGTCTTGTACATTTGGAACGTAAAATGATTATGTATTTGATATATTATGAAAAAAAAACAATTGTAACGATAAGGATTTTGAATAAATTTTGCACTCGTAATGTTAATGTTATACATAAGTGGAGTTAATGTTATAATTCGGTTAATTTTATTTTTTTACTATACGTGTATTGTGTGCGTCTGTGATTTAGGAAACGAATGTCGATATGTAACATTGAAGTTTTTTAAAGCTATCGACAATTTTTCCCGCGTTTCGCCCAGTAATTTATTTAACGTTTCTATCTTATACTGCGGGCGTGGGAAAAATTGACGACAATTAACTAATATCGATAAACGAGTACATCACTAAAAGTCGATATTCATATTATAAACACTTCCAGTAAAAGTAGACACTGTGGCGATGTGGACCAGTTTTTCTACTTTGGTATATTAACCCTGCCGTTCCCCGTCATGAAATATCGATATTCGGACAACAATGTTATCATAAAATAAAAAAAAATCTTTTTTGTATGACAACACTTTCAAGCGTGTTGAGAATTCATTGTGTCTCATGCAAGTTTATCTAATCTTTTCATTTTCTTCAAATGTAAAAAGCAGTATCTGGTATGCCAAGTACCAAAAATGTTACTAAAACATCTCGTAGTCATACTTTTTGGATATTTATTTGTGGACTTTACCAACATTCATCCCGAAGAGTTTCACAACTGATGATTTGACTTTATAATGATAACTTGTATTAGACACAAAATATAAAATGTAAACCAATTAGCGGTTGAATGTTGTTTACGGTGGCGACGTCTTCCTGTCCACTAACTTGCGTTTCCTCTTTCTGTTAGTCTCATTCCAGTTGATGTTCTAACTGTAGATGTTGCTAAGGATAAATTAAGAATTTATTTTGTTAATAACGTTGTAGCATAGCCGCCCCCGGCCACGTCACAACGGCCATATTTATTTAATTATTTTATTGTAAGTATTTTTAATTGTTTTACGAAAGCCTCGCAGTTTGCGGCGCGGTTGGTGCAACTCTGATACGATAGTACAGTTGTTTGAAAAATAAATAAATCTGATATTTGCAAGTGTTTGAAATGTAGTCAATTATCTTTTTGAAGTTAAAATGTTTAATTTATTGCTGTTTACAAACTTAATTGTTAAGTAATGCTACTATTATACTATACGAGATTTAATTTGCTTGTTCACCCAAACGACATTTCTATCGTATCTTCCATTGATATTTCTGATGAAGCCGCCCAGTTCGTGATAGTGAAATACTTCTTATTAGTGCCATAGTACAATTTATCGAAAGAAAAGGTCATTGTGATTGATTCATAGAAAATAAATTTAAGTTTATTATACAAAGAAATAATTATAAAGCAGCCATTGCTATCGCCATGGATAAACGAAACTTCCTAACTGGCTGAATTATGGCTAATTGATACAGAATATAATATTATTTCATGAGATTAGGCTCCACTTTACAAAATTAATCTATGCCAAATAAGACCATAAATATAGAAGAAACTTGATACAATTTTTTTAAGCTGTTGATTTACACCTTTCGCTTACATTAATGAAGTCATTGCAATCCAACCCACCTATAACCATATTACCCGGAGTGTGTGATGTCGAGCTCCCTCCATTGAATCTCGCGCCGCCGCGCCCGCCGCATAACATTGTGATTATTGCAACAAAACTAATTGTAAGCTAGCGTAAGTCATTATTTTAATATTCATTTAATGTTCTATTATTATATTAATGATTATAAAAATAAAAAGTATTGAAATTCTTTTGTTTATATTCTTGTTTTAAACTGCATGAAATTCATTTGTACGTTAAATAATACTACATTTAATCAAAATATTTTTATTATCGCAACAGAATACTGGTAATAAACAAACAGTCGTAATTTGGCACAGTGCAACATAAAAAACAATATTTTTTATATAAAATGTCAATTCCATATCATTTTAACACTAAACTGTGAACAAACTTGGTGTTTTCGGTTACTTCGTGTCTTTCAAAATGATATAAAACATCAATAAAGAGCTTAAAACATATTCTGCGAGTATAAGAGTGTAACATTCAAAATAAATATTTTAATGACCAAATCAACAATTTCAATACCTCATAAAAAAAAAAACAAAATTAACGCTTTTATTACGTATGTATATTATAAAACTATATTTAAAAACTATTAATGGTAACTAAATTCGATGTAATTTAAAGTCTTTAAAATAAACCAACTTTAACAAAACCACAGACCATATAGATTTCGCTTGACAAGAATGTAGTAAGAACAAAGAACGACAACATATCGCAATATTTATTTTGATATTGGAAACATTTTGTGAAAGTGCTTACTATCACATTGTCTAATTTCTTTGTAGTGAGCAAAGATCGTTACGGTATTATTTATACACCTTATTATCGAATGTTCTGTTTCATTATAACGACTTTTGAATTAATTGTGAGTGAAAACAAAACATTCGATAGATATAATAGGTTTTAAAACTATATAAATAAGGCCTTTAGTCAATATTTTAATAGTTGATGTATTGAATATTGGTATTTGGTTTATAGGATATTAAAACTAAATTTGGTATAAATTTTCATAGAGGAGTGAATCGATTCTACACTACAGTCTTGTCATAAAATTATATTTCCTAGCATCATCTGGCTTCTACATGTAACTAGTGATATGTGATACAAAAATATACAAACTTAACCAATAAAATGCAGCGGGATGCCGACCATCCAAAAGACTCGAGTTTGAATCCACTACATACTAATAATCGTCAAGCGAAAGGACAAATTGCCAGTCAAAAAGAGTAACGAAATTTAAGAACGGTGCCTCTTTGATGGATCTCTGAAGGCAATTCGAAGACTTCATTAATATCAATACACTAAATATCAGATAAGGTAAAGAAGAACAACCTTCCATTAATTAGCTTTCATATTGTTCTTTTAATTATAATTATCCATTTCTGTACAAAGCACCATTAATTTTTATTCTAGTATTACAGGCTCATTTATAAAACTTTTAAAACATTACTGGACCGAATTAATGCTTGTAGCACGATCATTTGTCATTTGCCGCGAGGCTGCTCGCGAGTTTGCTCGGTTGAGCAGGAAGAGGAGGCAATATTATAGGCAAGATTTTCACAATTAGAGCCTCACAATGTCGATAGTCGGCTATTCAGTCACTAGGATGTATAAAATATTTTAGTTCGACGAAGCGACTTGGCACCAAGTCGAGAGTACAGTCTCGTCCAAATAGCCTATCGTTATTTGTCATAAAGTGTTAAAGGATGCAACTACTAAGATCACATGATTTCTATAGTTGTTTGTGTCCTATATTAGAACCTATGTTATTGTAATCCAACACTTGAAATTATTTATCGATATGACAAGGAGTCTTACTTGCAATTGGATATAAATATTTGAAATGACCCGCTTTTATAATTCCTCCTATTTCATCACATTTTTGTCAATTCGTTAGCTTTCAAGCAAAACATATATTTACGTATTTTAAAAAATCTTAAGTTTTAAAACAATTTTTACGTACATAAAATCCTAAAAAGGACGATAGTTTTATATCAAGCGGTAGTAGAAAACTGAGGCAGATAATTGGTGGAAGCCTATGGAGCAGATGCTACTTCATAGTCACTGTTTAAAAAATACTTCAACTCAGTGTGTTATCAATTATAAAATCACAGCATCAACTATAATATACAAAATAGTTCATACTCTTGTCACTTCATAAACTGTCCGAGGATCAGACATGATATCTTTAACAGGGTGTTTGTAAAATCCAGTATTCACTTTGAAACACCCTTTATACTTGAATCACAGTACATTACACTGCCCGATCACTTCATTATCTGCTCCTGACTTTCAGTAGATGTCTTGGGATTATGACAGCATGTTATCTGCGGGCTCTTTTCTCTTGTTTCTTGCCTGTTCTCTTCTACGCTTTCCTCTTCCTTCTTACAACAAGAATTTTGCTCATGGACCACTACTTTGACCTCCTTCCCGCAGCATTTCTCTTCTGGAGGTGGGTCTTGATTCTTTTTGCAACAGGGTCTCTCTGATCTGAGTAACTGGACATCTTCTACGCTGGGGCTGTCTTCTTTCTCGCTCTCTGCGTGGTGGCAGTGCGATTGCTGGGTTCGTCTCGCCCGGGCCACCTTGGAGGGGCATTTCTTGGAGCCGTAGTGGCAGGTGGAGCCCTCGCCCGCAGCGCCATCTTGCGACGTGGAGGGGAAGTAGTGGGAGGGTTGGATGCAGGTGCGCGTTTGGCAGATGAAGAAGTCTGATTCTGAACTCAGTGATGAGTCGAGTAATGGCGGCGTGGTGTTCTCCGCTGTAAATAGAACAATAATTCAATCAGTTTTATGTATTTCTGCAACAATTTATCAATTTAATCAAAACAGATAATTTAATGTATATTATTTTTAAATATCAAATTTATGTGAATGAATATAACCACAGCAATCGTTTATAAAAACATAAATAATATACAACAAATAATATATTTTTACACGATAAACTAATCTCGAACCAGATGTTCGAAACTATTTACAGTACAACCCTTCGATCAAATATACACTAGATACACAGTTCCCTGTAAAAGTTCTGTTGAAAAGTGGCACCGATGTATGACATGAAAAAAAGTAAACAAAAAAATCACATATTCCAAGTATATTAACATAAATTCCACCTTATTCCTGGAGCTTAACGTTGCTTTTCACATAATATTGTCAAAAGTTCTGCGACGTTTTAGATGCAACGGTCGGTGCGTGACTGAAGGCGAAAGAGTGCTTAAAGCACTCTTTTTTGGTGCCATTTTCTAAGCGCTCATGTTGTATCTAGTGTATATTTGATCGAAGGTACAACCAATAAATACATGTCATTTCATTTCAGTAGTTAAAACAATGTATTTTTTCAAACGAACAACTGATAAATATTCGTAAATCACAAGCCATACCAGTAAACATCTATAATAACTAAAATAAACTAACAAAAATAAATACCATTTGAAAATATCGCAACAAAAACTACATAACTAAAAAGTAAAAGGGCTTAATACAAAGCGATGCAGTGCTACGTATATCATAACATAAAATTATTTTAATAATCAATGCAACTACCCAATTTACACAAATCTACATTTTAAAACTACGAAAAAAAAAATTAAAAATAACCGCTTCAAACGCGTTCTAAAATCAAATCTGACATCTGTCAATTGTCATACCACGTAGCTAGTACACGTGACATCGCTGTATGTACGGAGCCCTAGTACTTGTTGAAGGGCTCCGACTCGAGCGGCGTCTCCGTCTGCTGCAGCTCCAGCGCGTCCATCTCCTTGCACAGCTTGCCCTCGCACACCTCCCAACTACACTTCTCCGTGTTGCAACGGTCTTACACACATAGCACGGTGAGTGCGGGTAGTTGCACAATATAGGAGAGGATTGTTTCAAATAATCATACAGATGATGTAGGTAGTGATAATGTCTTAGATTATATTCTCGTCTAGATTGAGCAATGTCAACAAACGATGCGCTAAAAGTGTCCTCACTTTCGTTGATATGTGTGAGTACCGGTCGTGTAATTATTGTAATCCAACTGTCAAGGTGTATTTTTTTTTTTTTTTAATTTATTCTTGTCCATGGATACAGGTCCTTCAGACGCATACATTTTTATATACAATGAACTTAATACCTATTTTAAATATAGTATGTACATCAAATATTTAAATTTTCTTCACAGTATTATTAATATATTTATAAAGTGCTTTACATACTTATATTTGATAATAAATCCTGCAATTGGCGGGGTAAACTTATATCATTATTTACATTTGTATGTTTGTTGCATGTCTGTGCTAAGCTGTCATTTAAGTCATTTACTAATATTAAACGGGCAATACCAAAAGCAGGACATTGAAGTAGAATGTGATTTAAATCAGCATTATTATGATAACAATATGTACAATTGCTGTTATTTAATATTTTAAGTCTATGGAGGTGAGCTGGGGTTAAACAATGTCCTAATCTCATCCGTGATAAGCAAGTAATGAATTTCCTGTCAATAAATTCATGTCTATCGTACCACGGTTTTGTTGGCATTTCTTTTGGATTTGCCTGTACCATTTACCTTTCGTCTGCACGGTTATGTCCCAATATTCATTCCATATCTGTTTGTTGTAAGTTTTAAAATAACTATAAAAATCGGTAAAAGGTACTTGAATAAGCTCTGTGTGATTCTCGTGAGGGTTATCATGAGTTGTGCGATCCACTATCTCATTACCACGTATGCCACTGTGTGAGGGAACCCATAAAAATTTAATATTTAATTGTTTTTCGTCTCCTAATTGCAATAATAAATGTCTAATTTTGAAAAGCAAGTAGTTTGTCTTAAACGAAATATCAATTCTTTTAATTGAACACAATGCACTTTTCGAATCTGAAACTATTAAAATATTGTTTACATTAGTATTTATTTCTGCGTTTACATATTCCAATGCAGAGTAAATTGCATATATTTCTGCTGTAAATATGCTACAGTTGCAATTCATTTTAATACATTTTGTAAATTTTAATTGAGGATCATAAAATGCTGCTGTACAATAGTTAACACTCTTAGATCCATCTGTATATAAGAAATAATAATTATTTTTGATGTTTTTAAATTCTAAAAATCTGTGTTGTTATGAATAGCTTTTTCATGGACAATTATCCTAGAAGAGTCAATTAGAACTCTAAAAGGATTAATGTACAATGGCCAATTATTATGAGTTGTAATGAATTATTTTTTATATAATTATAAAATGTCTGAATTTCAGTTATTGTCCCATGAACTATTGAGGAGGCAGTTACTACATTGGAAGAAATCAATCTTGTGGGTAGTGGATTCTGTTCAAGTTTATTATGAAGAAGACTACTGTTCAATGAGATAATTTTTAAATAAAATCTTTGAGCCAAATGAAACCTACGTAAAACCAGAGGAGATATACAAGTTTCTATCTCTAAAGAATTAATAGGTGTAGACCGCATTGCCCCACAAATCAATCTCAAACCAATATTCTGAATAACATCTAGTTTCTTTAAAAGAGTGTTGCTAGCATTCATATATGCTAAGCTGCTGTAGTCAAAGTGGCTTCTAACTATACTTTTATACAGCATAGCCATTATTTTTGGATCAGAACCCCAAAATGTGCCTGCTAAATATCTTAATAAATTGATACCTTTGAAGGCATTTTTGCAAATATATTTAATGTGATCATCAAATCTGAGCTTGTCATCAATAATAACCCCCAAAAATTTTTTTTGTTTTACCTATGGGATCTTTACTGTATTATAATAAATATTAATATTAGTATTATTTAATTGCCTGCTAAAAACTAAAATTGAACTTTTGGAAGGGTTTATATCAAGCTTAAGTTTATTATTATAGTAGCAGTACAGCTGTTTTAATGCATTGTTTATATTACTTTGAGCAACATCCAAATTTTGGTTAATACTGTACAAAAGTAAGTCATCTGCAAATTGTAGGACCTTCACATATGTAGTGTCAACATATTTCGTTATTTCAGAGGTATACAAATTATATAATAGAGGGGACAATGTCGCTCCTTGCATTACACCTTTGTTTACACTTTTAGGTCCATGTAATTGGTCATTATATTTTACAAACACAATTCTGTTACTCATAAAGTGATAAAGCCATTTTAATACATGGGCAGGCACACCTGCGTCATTTAAAACTTGTATCAACTCTTCAATATTGATATTATCAAATGCTCCTTTTACATCCAAAAAAGCGCAAATCATATTGGAGTGACTTAATTTAACTAACTTTATATCTGATATAAATGATACAAAGCTTTCAGAACAACTTTTACCTTTTCTAAAGCCAAACTGTATAGGCGGAATAATATTATTTGACTCTATGAAATAATCTATTCTTAATTTTAACATATTTTCAAAAAGTTTACCCAAACATGAAGAAAAAATTTTCAAAATTTTCCATGGTATGTAAGTCCGCCAACCCGCAATAGGCCAGCGTGGTGGACTATATGGCCTAACCACTCTCAATCGTACTCTCGATTGTAGAGGAGGCCCGTGCCCTGCAGTGGGACGTATATGGGCTGATACAGAATTTTAACATATTTTCAAAAAGTTTACCCAAACATGAAGATAATGATATTGGTCTATAAGAGGATGCTATATTTATTGGTTTATCAGGTTTTAGTATAGGAATAACACATTGTGTTTTCCAGGAATCTGGTATTACTAATTCTTTCCACATTCTGTTGTAAATATTAAGTAAAGTGATTTGTGCATTAAAATGTAACTTTTTAACTAATATATATGGAATGTCATCCAGACCTGGTGTAGTATCATTTCTTGTTCTCAAAGAAATTTGTAATTCATCAAAGGTAAAGGGATGGTTAAGGAATGCATTTATATGATTTTCAGTTGCATTTTCAAATAGGTAAGTAAGTCTGCTTTGATTACTTCTTGTATCATCCGCTAACTTACTTAAAAATTCAGGAACCCAATCATCATCAAAGTTTCTATTACCACTTCCTATCCTCTTAAATTTTCTAACATAGCTCCATATACGAGAAATAGGTGTCAATCTATTAAAACTACCACACAAATTGCGCCAAGAATTAATGCTTTCCTCTTTTAATGTTCTTTTCTTAATAGCATCAATCTTTTTATATTCTATCCAATTTTCTATTGAAGGTTGCGAAAAATAATGTTTTAGAGCATTTTTAGAGTTGCTTACAGCATCGCTACATTTCTGATTCCACCATGGAACAGGTTTCCTTGAAATAGAGTTTACTGGTTTTCTTTTAACTTTAGGAATAGTTCTATCTCTTAAGTATTTTAATGTTTCAACAAAATTATTATATAATGTTATTGAACTCTCATTTACAAAATCCAAATCTGAGAAGCCATTTTCGCTTAAAGAAAAGTATTCAGGCCAATTTGCTTTAGAATAAATATATTTGTCAACATTTACAGGTGACGCACAATATAAAGAGGGTTTCACATTAATCTCAAGGAAAGTTGGAAGGTGATAGCTACCCATTGGATCATCATGAACAGACCAATTGCAGAGATAAGTAATAGAGGAGCTGACAAGAGCCAAGTCTAAGGCAGCAGCCTGCCTACCAGGATAAGGAACAGTTGTTGGGGAACCATCATTTAAAATGCACAAATCACAATCATCAATAATGTTAAACAAACATTTACCTCTATTATTATCATGATTAGAACCAAAAGCAATGTGATGGGCATTGAAATCGCCCATTATAACACATGGCTTGGGTAACGACTGAATGAGTCTCTTTAATTTCAAACTTTCAAATTGATTATTAGGTGGACAATATATGCAAAGAAAATATATGGAAGTAGTGTCAGTCTTTACTGAGATACAAATATTTTGTATAGACTCATGATACAATGTATCAATTATTTTATATTGTAAACCATGTTTAATTAAAATGCCTACTCCATTACAAGGATTATTTGAAACTTTGTAAATAAAATTGTAAGTTGGAAAATTTGGAATTCTTGTACGGGATGTTATCCATGTTTCATTGAGTAAACAAATATCAACTGACTTTTCTATTAATAAATTTTGTAACAAGGCTTTTTTGCTCTGTAAACTCTGTATATTATATTGCAATATTTGCAGAATATTGTCCATTAAGTTAAATTTGATAATAATATTTCTTTAATTTTCTTTGTTGTTAATGGAGAATCATCCGAGTTATTGCCTAGACTTACAAGAGATTTTACAATCGCTCTATTGATTATATCATTATTAACTATATCTTGCGCATTGAATTCAGTCGAATTATTCTTATTTTTTTTAATGGGTAATGTTGGAAAGGATTTCAGATTCAACGTGGGTGATGTACTCACCACCAGCGGCGTGCACAGGATTATGACACTGGGTATGCGGCGGAGTACTCGGTCACAAAAACTTTTTCTTTTATAGTTTTTTAGCATAGCCACAGCCACGCGACGGATCTCTAAGTCGGAAACCATGCCAACATAACAAGTCTTAGATGTACTACTATTCATGTCCATCTTCTACGGCAACGCAGACAAAACAGCGATCGATCGTCGCGGCGGAAGAAATTCTAATAAGTAACATAAAAAAAACTCACCTAGTCAGCTTTCAATTTTCACATATTCAAGGTTCCGGTTAGTTGAGATTACTATACCTATCCCGATGTAAATAAACGCAAGATTTCGGCCACCTCATTCATTCATTTGATAAACATACATTTTTAACACAAACCTCGCAATCAAATAACATTTAAAAAAATAAACAAACACACTAGTAAATGCAAATGACTACAATTAATATCGAAACTTAGTAATAAACTGTTAAATGTACACACTTTCAAATGTTAAAATGAAAAATCCGTTAAGAAATCTATTTTATAGTTTTACTAGTATAAAATAGTAAACAATGCAAAAACTCATAAAAAAGCAAAATGGCCCCCGCGAAACACAAAACATTTCTATTTAAACAAATAAAACCTTACTAACCAAAAATGCATAATGTGCATAGGTGATTTATTAGATTCCAGCCTATTAAGAGCGTTTATACCCTGCACGCGCTTTTTGGCTTAAAAACAGGACTTTTCAAATGAGTTAATAGCCACCAATAAACAATTTAAAGGATAAATAATTATTACTAATTTTAGAAAAGGTTGTCATCTAGGGATTTTGGTGGAAAACATTATAGATTGATGGATAATTTGTGAGTACTATACGGATTACTTAACACAAGTTTCGTTATTTAGGCTTTAAATGGCAATTTAGAAGCTTAAGATATCCGAAACCACTAAATATAAGATGAAAATAAAAATATTATCAGACTAATAAGATCCTTATGGAGGGATTTTGCTGAGAAAAATAATCTTTTTGTGTTTAGTTCCTGAAAAATAAAAATTTAAACAATGCGAAATTATTCAGAAACTCTCGTCAAGAACATTTTTTTTTTCACCAACTTATCGTACATAATTTTTTATAGCAATTGCATATTACAATAGAAGAACATCTTATCAATAAATTACCATTTTTATACTTCAACAAAATTAGTTTTCATGTTTTCTACAAATATTTTAAAAACCACTATAAAACACGCTGTCCGACGTGGATCAAATCAGACTGCCGCAAGGCCTTCTAGAGGGAGGACGTATCGCTCGTCGCTCCGGCCTGGCTGCAGTCGATTATGCCGCGCGTAGTAAAAATAGCCACGCGCGGAATGCGATTACCACATCTTAGTACTTTGGTAGTAAAATATTTAATTATTTTTATTACCTACAATGATTTTGTAGTGAGTATAAATTATGTTTCAGGTAATATAATGGGATGTAATTCCGAGGCTAAATTATGTTATGTATTGTAATATAAAATTAAATATATTTCGTAATTGTAAGGGGTTGTAAGGGCCCTAACACTATTTATGTGTTCGAACACGAAATGATTAATAAAACGTCCGTAGTGTATACTGATTGAACACTGATTTGAATGCAACTTAACAATGTAATAATAACGAAAATATGATTAGTATCCAAAATTTGTATTATTCTTTGCTTGCACAGTAATATTTAATATTTGTCTACTTATAATGCAAATAAAATATTTTTATGATATTATATTACAGTTACATTTCAATTGAATATTTGAAGCGCACGGATCAAAGTTGTTTGAGCCGATTGTATAGCGAGCCGACGCGGCAGCTCTACGCACACAGCTTTGGTCGCTTATGTGTGCGTGAAATTAACGAAGAAATACCTATAGTTGACTTTGCGCGCAAGGTGTACACGCTCTTAATTTTACTCGGATTATAGGCAACGAACATTTACGATTACTTCCGACAACTGCCGAACTCCCGAGGCCTGCCGCAGGAGTTGCGGCTTTCAATATTCATGGGTGTGTGCGTTTGCGACTGTGCACGGACACCAAAATTACTACACACATGCAAACAAATGTAATGCGGGACGCGGCGGCATGACTTGGTTGATTAGGTACATTAATTTGCTTTGCAGCGCCTCTTGCTTTTCGCGTGGCAACCATAATGTTTGCGTGATTGCAAATAGGTGCTATTTATAAAATATTAGGCGTTTGTAAGTTATTATATTTTGTTTATTCATTTATTTACTATAAATTAAAGTCATCTAAAACGTACGAACGTTATAATAAAATATCTGTGAATGGCAAGTAAAGCACTGCATTTCTGCCTACAAGGAGTGCACGCCCCTGCTCACCACAGTGGCATATGTGTTTTGCATGAACTTATTTTTCTTTTCTTCCATCTTCTTCTTTTTGATAGGGCAGTCTCTAGACACCGCTAAGTGGTTTCCGTTACAATTTATGCAGACGACTTCCTCTACATCACATTCCTTGTATGAGTGATGTCCAGAGCATGAAGAGCATCTTTGTACTCCTCGACAATTCTTCGCAGAGTGATTAAATTTGAGGCATTTAAAACATTGGAGTAATGGTGGGATGTAAGTGTTTATCTGATAACGGAACAAGTTGAGATATGCATATCGGGGTAATGAAGTTGAGGCAAATGTGACAATGACTGTTTCTAGGGGTGTTAATACACCATTCAATTTCTTCATCATCCTCCTTATTGATATAACTTCTGCATCACAAGTAATGTTTTTATAAATATCTTCGTTAGACAAGTCCTTTGGTACAAATCTTATTACACCTATTTTTTCTGTCAAGTAGGATGGAATGAATGCTTTCATTTTATTTTTATTCAGGAAATCTTCCATTTTAAGGAAATTATTGGCAGCAGCAGCTGTCTTGAATGAAATGCCAATTTTAAATGCATTAATTCTGTGTACTCCTATAATATTTTTAACGTTATCACTGAACAATTTTGTTAATGCTATAGGGTTCTTATTACCAATTTTTTCACTCTCGGTTGACTCGATATATACAATATATTCATTGTTGTTATTTTCTAAAAATAATCTTTTATAATTAGATTTCATAAATGTGTTATATTTGTACATATTGCCGCCCTTAGCACTATCACTTGTGAGTTTCCTCTTCTTACTATCTCCGGGGTCCTCACCATCACTGGGAGGACCCATGTTGAATGGAGTGATTTATAAATATATGTTATTTTAAATTTACACGCTAATAAGCAAGAAAATTAAAATAAAATTCACAAGTAAAATTAAATTTTCCCGCCTTGTTTGACTTCCCGCCAAAAAGTCACTGTCAAGGTGTGTGTGTTTAGGGATGCCTACTCCAGAATATTAACTTAACTTTTCCCCATTATTTGATATACAAAATAGGTTAAATAAAATATTTTTTCTTTATTTAAAGTAATCATACTATTAAATTATTATATTTATAACGCATTTTAGTAAAAACAATAAAGATCTAAACCCATCTCCTAGTGTTTGTTCCCGAATAGAATTAACTCTTTGGATTTATTGCCTGGGCTGCTATCTGATTTCTGTATTTATGTAAAATATAAATCATCATAAGTAAAATGTTCGGAACACATAACTGAAGTCATGTGAGGCTACGAATGGTCTTCTTTTCGTTTCCGCTGTGTAATGTCTCTCCAGCAATTTGCTAGTACGGAATCCGTAGGAAGTCTAAAAATATTATTAGGATAAGTTCTCGCTGTTTCTTCAAAGATGACAATAGCAGTACCCCGTTTGTGAAATTTTGAATAGTAATACACATGCAAGGCAAAGAATTAATAAAATTACTATGAAGTGCACGTCGTCGTGGGTTTCATTAATATCGTGTAGGTAAGTATTATTTACTCATTAAATAAATAATGCCATTCTTCTTGTTGTTATTCTGATCGAAATATTATGTAATGATATTTGTGTTTTATAGTTTCTCCCATAGTTTCAACAAATTTTCCTAGTAATAAATTGACAACACTGGCCAATGAAACTCATCTTCAAAATAATGAATTAAAAGTTCATGTTTTCTTCAAATAATAGTGGTTTAACAATAATGTTACCGATAGAAAGTGATATTGGTATTATTATACAGTTTTCCCACACAGCGATACAATTCGACAGCACAAACCGGCATAATTAATTATTTTTCGGGAGCACGTTATCCATATGTAGTTCAAATGACACTGACGTACGTGAGAAGCGAGTCTACCAAATTTGGTAGACTTTATTTGAGCCGCGCGGTGAGGTGTGATGTGTCATCTAGACGAGTATATAATCTAAGTGATAATGTATAATGAAGAGATAATTTCTTTTCTTTAATTCAGTGTGTATGTTTACGAAATATTTTGAATGTTACTTGATTAAAAATCAAGTGTGTATTTTACACTAAGCCGATTAAAATGTATAAACTACTTTATTCATATGTTCAAGTCACAAAACTGTTTGATTTAAGGATGCATTTTAAGAAATGAAGTTTCCGAATATTATTTATTGACAAGGAAACTCGACAGTTATTCTTAAAATTAAGTGAACAAGCGAAAGGTAACAAGGAAGGAAAATAAGTATAATATACAAACAATATTAATGTACTGTTTCTTACCTGTATCATCACATTCTGGAGTGCATATAACTACTCTCTTTGTACTGAAGCATTGCATCTGTAGGCGAGTGAGTTTCGTGCCAAACAGGAAGTAACCTACGACAAATAGTACAATCAATATGGATCTAGTGAAGTGATTATGATATGGCAGGCAGATACATAGTAATTGTCATTATTATCTTATCACTCTTGGCAGGTTCTTACATTTGAGTTTGATGTCATTAATCGAAGTGCCGCTGTCAATCCTGACTTAAGGATACTTCCTAGCTTCCTAGGAATGAAGATGGCAGTCAATAATACATCCAACTTTTTTTTTTACATTTTTTATATGTAATATAAAACCAAAATACATATAAAAAATCATCCAACAATTGCGAGGATCGAGACCCAAGCCACCACTGGTTAGGACCCCAAAGTGAGGAACCGCCTCACTTTACGTCCCGTGTCAAGCAATACTGAGTTCTGTATCTGACTCTTGACCCAACAGCCAATTGAGAGCCTCTGTAGATGTTGGTCGAGACTTGAGGTTCTTTGGTATCACAAAAATATATACCGCTTATACACATTCTCTAGACCCCTAATAAAACATCAAGTCTTGTCACTTTTTACACTCATGTAAAGCAGAACCGTAACGAAAACTCTTGGATCATTCCAAATATTTATATCGGGGTAGGGACCAAATATGAAAATATGCAGTCCCTTCTTTCAAAGCCAATTCAACTAACGGATCTACAAAGCCCATTAATCAAAGTGAACCTATGCGAGTGTTTGATATATCCGAGAGCCTCCGTGGCGCAGTTGGTTTGACGCCGGCTGTGAAATGAGAGTCCGCGGGTTCGATTCCTGCACTGAGTCAAATGTGTGCAGGACGAAGACTAGTTTTTAGTAAATAGTTATAAGTTTATAAGTTTATATTATGTTCTTATGTAAATGTTCTTGAATAAATAAAGTAAAAAGATCCCTTCAGTAGTAAGCTTTAAGCCGTGTAGAATTGTCAATGTATATTTTGAATAATATATCAGAGATTATATAACGTTTGAGTAGTTAGAACAACAACAGACCTTCACGAACGCAGGACCTCCGCGATAGCGGAGGTCCCGCGTTGTGGTAACAATACCGGGGCGTGAGCCCTCTGATTGTGGTCTATCCAAGCGACCCGTAAACACGGTGTCGTTCCTTGGTGAAGTCCGAAACGAGTTCGGACTTTAGGCGGCTTCGCGTGCGGATCTCACTCGGAGCGAGATCCTTCCATATGGCTACCGGGACCCGCAGACGGCCCGCCCATCCGTTATAGGAGGGTCGACTGACGGGGGAGGCAACGTGCAACTGGAGAGGCCCGGGCCTGAGTGAGGTGCAGGCGAGGTCGGACAAATTCCCTAACCCTACCACCGCTTCGGAATGTGCTATGGCTGAGTAGAAGAAGCGGCGCAAGAAACTTTCAGCAGCACCTTCTAAGGACCTCGTCCGCTACCGGGCGGGTGTTAGCCACCCGCGCCGGTTCTCACCAGGTGACCGAAGACGTCTCAGTCGCGTCGTTGTGCGGGTGTGTCAGGAACCACAGTTCCGGAATTCACTTTCGTGAGGAGTTCACGCGGGAGCATCCGCCCGTCCGGTGGTCTCGCGTGATGTGGGGCCAAGTTCCGGAGATGTCTCCAGTCCGAGGCGTCCGCATGAGAGAACATGGACTTAGTGAGACGACGGATAAAGTCGTCCACTGACTCAATGCGGAGATCTCTCTCGATTGTGGAATTCCTGACACCTTTGGGGGCGTTCACGATTCTGCGGAGAACCACCGATTGGACTTTCCGCAGAGCGTCTTTCTGGGTCGGGCTTATGAGCGCGTACCAGGAAGGCGCCGCGTACGTGATGCGGGGGCGAATGTACGTTTTGTACACACCCAGCTTCACGTTCAACGGAAGATTCGACGCGAGTATAGGACGCAGTTTGCCATTGGCAATTTTGCCACTGTTGACAACTCCCCTCGCATGTTTTGCCATGCAAAGATATTTGTCAACAGTGACCCCAAGATATTTGGCCTGAAAACCCCAGGGGATGGACTGACCTAGCAGATTGAGGAGAGGGACGGTTTTCCCGCCCTTCGCCCTCATTCTGGAGCGCCTAATCAGGAGGGCTTGCGTCTTCCCGACGTTCACCGCTAGCCTCCATTTGGAGAGCCAGTCGGGGAGGTCGTCGATATTACGCTGGATCCTACCCGCTGCACCCTTCTCCGATATCGACGCCGTGAATAGCGCGATATCATCCGCGTATAGCGCCAACTTGACGTCATGCCTTATCGGTATGTCGTCGGTGTAGAGCGCGTATAGGGTTGGAGAAAGGCAGCTCCCTTGCGGGACACCGGCAGCTATGGGACGGTCGAGGGAGAATTTGCCTTCTACCATGACGTGAAAGCACCTATTCGTGAGGAACGAATTAATCAACTTGCAGACGCGCCGGGATGAGTCCGACAAGGCGAGCTTGTAAACAAGGCCGTCGTGCCAGACTCGGTCGAACGCCTTCTCCATGTCCAGGAATACTGCGACCGAGTTCTCGTTTGTTTTTGGCCACCGTGAAATGGTGCAGTACCCTGGTCAACTGGAGAGTCGTGGAGTGGTCGGCACGGAACCCGAATTGTTCCTGCCGTGGAGTGAGAATTGGGGAGAGATGCGAAAGCAGAAGTTTTTCGAACACTTTAGAGGTGTTCTGGAGGAGAGTGATAGGCCTATAGCTATCCGGTTTGAGAGGATTCTTCTTGGGTTTGGGAATCATTATGACTCTCCCGGACTTCCACCGTTGAGGAAAGTGCCCCGTGCGCAAGACGCCATTGAAACAAATTGGAGCACAAACAAGTAATAATTATTTCTATAAAAAAGACAATGCATAAAAAAAATACAATAATCAGCCATCAGCAACCGTAATTAGTAATAAGAAAAATATAAACTATCTGAGTGGGTAGATTGTTGCAACGATCACCTCATAAACATTCATAACCGTCATTATGAGCCACGCGTACGATAGCCAACGCACATCTTAAGACTAATTTAAAAGTAATATAGGTAATTATGCTATTCATCTAGTTTCACGAGTGGCATCAAAACAACACAAATTTCTCAAACACGCACTTTGAAACAAATTACAATTTCCGTCCATGAAGTTAAGGAAAAAAAACAAAACACGGTATTTCATGGAGTTCAAACTAACAAACATCATGTGGTAAGTACTAGGCTACTAAACTCGCTAAACATTTAACATTGTTACTTTTGTTTAAATAATAAATACTTTTTTAGATTAATTTTGAATGTATATTTGTTATTTTTAGCTCGACATGGTGGAGGAATATTGTTCCAACAGCGAGTGGCAGCGTATTTAAATGAACCTCTGAAAGCAGAAGTCCGATGTTGAGGAATCGCAAGTGGATTTGTTGCCGAACGGGACGCATATTTGAAGTTGTCCTGTCTCCACATCAGCTTGTTATACAAGTATTTCGGTTTTTTTTCTTTTATAACGCCAAACAACAGGGTTGCCAAGTGTAGTTCCCTACGGGCTGCCATTTTAAGGATATTAGAGTCATTTAAAAATGGCGTGACATGGTTGCGACTGGGAATATTGAAACAGAACCGGGCACAGGCGTTCTGCACGCGTTGAATTAAACGCACTGTTCGAGAAAGTAAACAAGGGCCATACACAGTGTCACAATAATTTAATCTTGATAAAATAAGACTATCCACAAGTAACTTCCTCGATTTTATATTAAGATACTGTCGAAACCGGTACAGTACTTTTAGTCTATAGAAACAGTTTTTAATAACTTCGTTTATTTGTTGCTCAAAGTGAAGTTCTGGGTCCATTATCAGTCCTAAGTTGCGCGCTGTTTCAACCCTATTAATATTCTCTCCCATGATGTGTATCCGTGGCGCAGCCGACAATATAAGTTTAATTTGTGTACTGCTACCCAAAACTATAAAGTTAGACTTCGCGGGGTTCAGTACTAGTGTGTTGGAGTTGGACCATGACACTACCCTAGCTAGGTCGTTGTTAATTTTATTGACGGCTGATGCTAGTTCATCATACTTAAACGATAGATACAACTGAATATCATCCGCGTACATGTGGTATCTACATTCCTTAAGAGAGTGTGCAATATCCGCGCTATAGATAATATATAACAGAGGGCCAAGAATAGATACCTGGGGAACACCTCGAGTCACTGGTCTGGGAGTGGAAAATAAAGAAGATCCTCTTTTTGTATCTCCACATACTGCGAACGATTGGTGAGATAACTATGAAACCATCTTACGGTGTCTATTTCGAAACCATAGTATCGCAATTTGGATAAGAGCAAATGGATATTGATGGCATCAAAGGCTCGCGAGAAGTCAAGTAGAGTCAGAATAGTTCCTTCACCTCGATCCCGTGCCTCCAAGATATTACCTACTACATCTGAAAGAGCGCTAGAAGTACCGCGACCCTTCCTGAATCCTGATTGAAAATCAGGAAGAATATTATAATTATCAAGATACTCTGTGATTTGTGAGTATACCACACGCTCCAGTACCTTAGAAAGACATGGCAGGACACTTATAGGGCGCAATTCCTTGAAACTCTGGGGATTGTTGTTTTTAGGTATAGGCTTAACATTTTTTTTTTTATTGCAGTGAATGGCGAGACGAGCAAGCCGTTCGCCTGATGTTAAGCGATACGACCGCTCATAAACAGTAGCAACATTCCACTGCGCTCGCCATCCTGAGACATAAGATATTAAGTCTCAATATGTCCAGTAGTTGCTCTGGCTACAATGTCCTTCAATCCGAAACACAACAGTGCATTTAAGCAGTGTTGTATCACGGAAGAAATAGACATTGCGGTGGTACCTACCCAGATAGCCTCTCACATATGAGAGACCTACCACCAGTAAATTGCACAACGCCACAGATCACGAAATGTGTACGTTCTGATTGAAGTATTCACAATGGATGTTATAACTGTCAGAGTTTCAGGAAGCGTCATTCGGATCATATCTTTGGTGATACCATCAATACCAAGGTTAGTTATTACCTATTCGGGATGCCGTCCGCGCCCGGGGCCTTCCTCGGCTTGGTCCGAGAGATCATATCGCGGACCTGTCTGGGGGAGAAGAAGAGCGGATCCTCTGCGGGCGTTATCGGCTCCGCAAAGTAATCCTGGAGATACCTACCCACTTCGGTCACGTGACCGGGGTGGGAGGTGGGATT
This sequence comes from Hyles vespertilio, assembly GCA_009982885.2. Taxonomy (NCBI): domain Eukaryota; kingdom Metazoa; phylum Arthropoda; class Insecta; order Lepidoptera; family Sphingidae; genus Hyles; species Hyles vespertilio. Next base: position 2,203,882 of record CM042818.1, read on the forward strand.
TAGTTGGAATTGGCGTTCGAGGTGCTCCGCGAAGATCTCCGCGCGATCTTCCGCCTTATACCGAGGAGTACCATCGGCGTGCAGAAGTGGTCGAGCTGGTTCTGGTGTGTTAGTCATCCTGCGACACAAACGATGGAGGGCGGGCCAATCGCCAACCACGGTGTCAAGGAGACTATTCCAGCTTTCAGCGTTAAACGCCTCGAGCTCGGCCTTCACTCTGTCTGTCAGACGGTTGAGCTTTGTTTTCAGTTGCGGGCAGCGAGTGTGTTGCCACAAAGCGCGGAGCTTCCGTTTCTCAACGATGAGAGCCCGCACGTTACGGGGGAGGTCCGGCTTCCTGCCCGCGACTGACTGAGGAATCTTAGACACCGCAAGGGCGTCTTGAATCCTCGATATCAGGTCATCGGCGAGACCGTCAACGTCTGCAGCAGTAGTGACTGGACGAGTCGGTGTGTGGGTATTCAACATTTCTGCAAAAGTCTGCCAGTTGATCAGGAATCGCGGCGCGGGAGGGTTGACTCTCGCCGGTTGAGCCGGCAACACGACCAACACAAGCTGGTGATCAGACTGTAGATGGTCGTTGAGAACCTCCTGCGCGGGCGAAGTGGGCAGTTTCCGATGGATGATAATGTCTAAGACATGCGGCGCCCACGTCCCGTGGTATGGGTAGTGCGTGGGCGCGTCCCTCGACATGATAATCCATGGATTGCCAGTCATTGAAGAGGATCCCTCCAGCCCTATTTGCCCTCGCAGCACCCGTGTCCCAGGCCGGGTGGATGGTGTTCATGTCCCCGGCAATCAGCGTCGGGTGCGTCGAGTCCAACAAAGTGTGGATGTCGGACACCTCGAAGGGTACGCCCGCAGGCGGCCTATAAGCCGCATACAGGCGCACCGGATTGCCGGCGACACAAACCTCCACCCCCAGACCGTACATGGACCTGAGTTGCTGCGGTGGCAAGCGCTGGTGAAGGATCCTCCTCTTGACCGCTACTGCCAACCCGCGGTAAGGCTGGTTCTGCGGCGAGAGTTCATCCTGACGGTACAGGATGTATCCGGGGAGCTTGCAGTTATCTGCGGCACGCAAATGAGTTTCGCTAATGAGAACTACGTCGATATCTTGGGAGCGCAGTAGCACTAGAAGCAGTTTGGTCTTCTTACGAAGGCCATCTGCATTCCAGTGCAAGACCTTAAGGGCCCTCTCAACCGAAGTGGGTGAGAAAAGAGGCCATTAGAAGGGGAGTGATGTCCTCCCCTTTCTTGTGGGCCGCCAGCACTTTGTGCATCATTTACACAAAAGCGCCGAGATCCATAGAACCCCCGTTGTTCGAGGGACTGATCGTTTGGGAGGGCTTCTTATCTTACTTCTTATCGTGCTGGTCTGGCGGCGACGGGCTTCGAAGCCTGGGCCGAGGCGGAGACACGGGTTGATTTACCCGAGTCTGCCGTCTCTGCCGCGGGAGTGTGTGAGAGAGCCGCGGGGGTAGGAGGAGAGGGGGCGGATTGGCCTTTCCTCTTCTTCTTCCCTCCGCGTTTCTTGTCCTTACGTCCGGGAATAGACCCAGTCGGCGCATTGTTGGCGGCCGCCATCAGATTTGGCGAGTCGCCGTCGGCCTCAACAATGTTGTGCCGCGGGGTCAGCGCCACAGTGCCTGCCTTTTTATTCCGGGCCTCCCTCCGGAATATCGGGCAGGCAGTGTGGTTCGCGGGGTGCGAGCCACTGCAATTAGCGCACGTGGCCGGCTCCTCGCGGGGCCTCGGACACTCGCGAGCCGTGTGCTGCTGACCGCATCTCACGCATGCGAGGGTGCGGTGGCAGTTGTGACTAGAGTGCCTAAATTGTTGGCATCTATGGCACTGCGCGGGGCCTTTACGGCCTCGCCACAGTTCTATTTTAATGTTGGGGAGAGCCAACAACTCCCTAACATTATATATATTGGGCAGGTTGGGCGTCTTTTTGAGGATTGCCAAAAAGAGGCACCCCGCTCTGCCCTGCCTAGCCTTGATGGGGCGGATGTATTCGGGTGTAAAGTCTAGGGCCTCCAGCTCCGATTGGATGTCGGTGACGCCCGTGTCCGCAGGAAGGCCACGGATCGCCACCTTGACACTCCTTTCGGAGGGGAGGGAGTAGGAGAACCAAGAGATTCTCTCGGTTTTTTCTTAGTTAGAACAACATTGTCAGAACGTAGTATATATATTGATTTAAGCCGAATGTCGGGTGCGAGGTCCGCCGAACTTAGGTGCCTCCCACAAATTCGGTGCGGAGTTACACCTCGCGGCCCCGCACTCCCCGCACGACCGAGCTACCGCCCCGCAAGTCGCTACAGCGACACCCCGCAGCGCGCGCTCCCATTGGCCGAGCGCGCCTGTGACGATCGCGGACCCGACCCTAGGGATTAGCCTGAAATTGGGAATAAAAATCGGCACCCTGGGTCGGGCAAATCAGTTCGGTTCCGGCCTACAGTCAAGAAAACATCAAGAAGTCAGCAAGCCAGCAAATAGTCAGCAAGTCAGCAAGTATTGAAGAGAACAAGCAGAATCGCTGCCGGGAGACCCCAGTACGCCGCTCTGCAGCCAATCACGACGGTGCCGCAATTACGTGTCGTAATTAAGTGTATATTACGTCACTGTATAAAAACGTACCACACACCACGCACCCAGCACCCCGAACATTCTACATTGAACGAGGCTGTTCGAAGGCGGTCTCGTTCAAAATGTTTGTAGGGCCCACAACTATTTTTCTCGAGTTTGGGTGTTAGCGAAACCAAAAAGTATCTCGTAGTTCCTGATATCCACTACACAACAGTCAACATTCGATCTTAGTGTGTGGTCAGGACTATGTATGTGACTGTTGGGCGTATTTATTTAAGTTGTTTAATAGTATTGTTGAAATAAAACTATTATTTACGGATTTGGTCACGGGGCGGACCATGAAAGCTGTACAGTAATCAAAACTTCGGGAAGTTAAAAATGTAAAAATTAAACCAAATCCGCGATAAAATCCGTAAATAAAAGTTTTATTTCAATGTGTAACATTCGCATAAATCTAATAATATATTATAACAGAATTGTTTGTTAGTACTGACCTAGCATCATCCCGAACACGACGGCTAGCAGCAGGTGCACGTTGTACACCATCACGGCCAGCATGAGCAGGTAGCCCACCACGTTGTGCACCACAAACATCGCCGACTGGTGCGCGTTCACCAGTGTACTGTCAAACATACATTATACACAATGTCACACAATGGTCATGACCATTACAAGAGTATTTTTTTTATTTTTTTTTTATTGCAATGAATGACGAGACGAGCAAGCCGTTCGCCTGATGGTAAGCGATACGACCGCTCATAAACAGTAGCAACGTTCCACTGCGCTCGTCATCCTGAGACATAAGATGTTAAGTCTCAATATGTCCAGTAGTTACTCTGGCTACAATGTCCTTCAATCCGAAACACAACAGTGCATTTACGCAGTGTTGTTTCACGGGGGAAATAGACATTGCGGTGGTACCTACCCAGATGGCCTCTCACATATGAGAGACCTACCACCAGTAAAATGTTTATGTTTAACCAGTCTTATGTTTATTTATTTGGTTTATATATGTTATGGGCTAAGTGATTAATCGGGCATTATTCATACTGCCCTGGCAATATGAATACTGCCCAATAAGAGCGGGCAATGTGATTATAACCAATAAATTTATCACATTGCCCGGGCATTATGAAAAATTCCCAGTGCCTATTGGGCAGAGTGACGTAAAGCGAATCGAAATCAAAACAATGAGCCGAAGTGGCATCGTGCGGCTATTGCAAGGTCACGCACCTCCCCTGGTACCACTCCCATGAAAAGGTAACGCACCATTCCTGAGGAATATCAATTATAGTAACCTAACCTCAAAACTCTTGTTGTCAATACAAATTTGCTTCTGCAACGTCTGCGGCGCTACGGGAAGTACAGCCCCTTCGCCCTTGTGTAACAAAAGATAGGCACCCATACAAAGGTTACAGCGGGCGGGAGCTGCTCTCCCTCCGCGCCTCCGGCTTTTTATATACACTCTAGGGTCGGTAGCCAAAAGACTACGTGAAGTCGGGGTGTCCAGAGTCGGTTTAGGGGTACAGTCGACCTAACTGATCCAAAAGTGAGTACACTAATTTCCTTCTGAATATAATGTTTCGGACGTTAAAAAACAACTAAACATAAGGAGGTCAATTCAACCATTCTAATTTATGGGTCTATCGCAGATGCGACAATGCGGCAGCGCACCACGTAAAAATTTACCTATTAATTATATTGCCCGATCATCATGTAGCCATATTCATAAAGCCCGGGCAATGTGATAAATAGGTGAGTTTAGATTGTAATTAATCACTTGGCCCGATATGGCTGGGCATTATTCATACTGCCCGGGCATTATGAATACTGCCCGCATTAATCACTTGGCCCATAACATATACATACAAACATTAGACGGACTTAATGCCAGAGGAATTCTCCTATAGTCTACCTTTGGGTGAGGCAAGAAATGGAGTAAAACAGGTTTATTTCATATTAAAATAGAAATAAATGGTCCATAATTAAAACGTAGATAGATTCGGGTAAGAAGTAAAAGCCTAAGGTCCTATAGATAAGTACGCGTATAATTCCCTCACCGTATCCTGAAGGAGGCCCATCTGCTGACTTGTCCGGTGCTGGCGTTCCTACTCGTCGTCGGCTCCACGTTGCCTTGCTCCCTGCAAACAACCAAAATATACTTCAACAATTCGTAGCATTATTGCATAAACTCAAGCCTTTTTCCCAAAAGGATATATTATATAGGATTATATACAGAGGTGCAACCGTGACACCCATGTTTCGCCTTGTATTTTCCGCCCAATGATGTGATAGGGGGCGAGCCTATTGCCACATCGGGGACAAATTCCTGACTCCTGGCTGATTGCCTGACCCGGGATTCGAACCCAGCACCACGGGTTTGCAATCATACTGCAGACCAAATGCGCCACGGAGGCATTGTGTATGCGAGCTGAAAATACAATAGAATCCCGGTAATCCAGCCCTTGTCTAATCCGGCTACCCTTGCAATACGACATGTCTATAGCCCATATACCACTCTAAACTATACATTTTGTTTCGTCGTTATTTATATTCCAGACAAAAACTTACAACTTTGATCATAATATGTAGTTTGTCCGATTTTGTATCAATAAATTGTCCGGTGAATTAAAAGTAATAGGGTTGGTATTACCAACGTATAAAAATGAATAGATAGGAAAAATGTTGGGGACGCATCCTCTGCAACAAGAATTGTTTAGCAATACAGTCGAAACTGTATAAAATCGTTAGATTATGTAATTCTGAACCCGACTAGGTAGGTAGTAACGGGCAAAAGTGTAGCAATTGCATGTGAGGCTATTTCTGCTGTGACCAAAAAAAAGGTCGGTATCACAGCAATACGTCTGATATTGGAAATGTACATAGGTTTTATAATTTTATGACGAATAAGTTAGTTTTCGGACATTTTGCGCGGAGTATATAGCTGAAGCGAATTTTTGAAAATGTCAACAAATTTAGCCGACCTGTATTATAGCAATCCAAATGAATTTTTTTTCTACCGTTCGTAAATAAGGCAGGATTGCAAAAAAAATATTTTCAGTCATTTTAGATGTCGCATGTACTCCCAAAAGACAAAAGAACGTTTTGGAGTCGCTTGGCCGATGCCTGAGCTCTTCTTACGTTCCTGCTGCGGTGGGAATGGTTTTTTGCATATTATGCTCCTGCCACTCTCTTACTATACATAGTCACTCACCAGCTGTCCTAACCGTTGAAATGACGCTCACTTAAAGTGACAACAAACTATAAGTTGCTCAGGCGGACATGGGTGTGTCGCTAGTTGTCAGAGGGCTCGCGGACGTTTTTTTCTTCTATTCCCAATGATAAGGCATGGTTTGCTCATCTGCCATTGACGAAGTTTTCGGGGATGGAAGAGTAGGTTTTTAAGAATTCCAAATTATCAATTATAATAGACGTTTTTATAGCATAGATACGTTGTCCGCGCTCTATTTTGGCAAGACAAAAGCAAGGTGATTGCCCGACTTGCAATCAGTCACGCTTCAACACGGTCGATATCGAAGTTGTCTGATAAAGGAGGTGCTACACTGAATTCTTCTGATATTTTTTTTTTACATCTGGTTAATTCATTTCATCAAGTTCAACAATTTTCAGACAGATTGCTGTGATACCGATCGGTAAAATTCCTTAACATATTTAGAATGGTCTCAAAATTTGATGCATCCAAATTTCCTTCTGTAAATATTTTTTTTCCTATTAACTAATCCCGTATTACCCGTAAAGAACATTTTCAGACGGATTGCCATCATCATATTTTTTGTCTCATTTTCAATTTTTCTAGATTATTTTTTGGGTTCGCGCTACACTATTAACTTCTGAAAAATATGTTTTCGGTATCTTATAGCTATTATATAACTACAGTCAGAAAATCAGACAAATTGCTATGATACAGTCCGGTAAAAGTTGACATTTTTGAAAATTCAGTTCGGTCAAACGCTACGCGAAAAATGACTGAAATTGGTATTTTCGAGTTCGAAATAATCAAATCTATCAATTTGATGCGGTTGTGGCCGTATTGCTATGAGACAAAAATTTTGGTTGTCATCTCTCGTACTACAAGTTATTATGCTGTGTTACTGCATAGCCATAAAAAAATATAGATTTCTAAACGTAATTTCCAATAGTGTAAATACATATCAATTCAAGGTAGTAATAATATCATTTACAGTTATTGTACATAGAAGTAATTTACAACAGTATCGTATTAGTACCAGATTACGCGTATAATAATCACAATATTAAAACCGATAATAAAACCACTATGAATGTCACTTTCGCTTTACCTTCTCAAAGAAAATTCTGAGAATTTTCCGTCGGCGGAATGTCGCATTCTTTTGATGTAGAAACCCGCTGCTTATTTATAATTTGCGCAATAAATACTTCATGGAAACTCGTATGTTTTTTGGATAAGATATGTTTAGTTACGCTCAATTAACTTTAGAAATAAAGTTATTGCAGTCATTGATATTATCTTTAATGCGACTATCGCACTGGCAAACAGGAGTTAAAATTAAAGTTCCAATCGTTTTTATTTCTTATTTTGTTGAATTAAGAGTATTTAAGTTTTAGGCTACTTAGTACACAGAAGTATCAAAATATCCGTATAAGAGACTGCAGACCAATTCAGTCTCCGAATTTCTTGATTTATTATACTTATGTGCTTGGGGTAACACTGTAATACAGCGGCGTGCACAGGATTATGACACTGGGTATGCGGCGGAGTACTCGGTCACAAAAACTTTTTCTTTTATAGTTTTTTAGCATAGCCACAGCCACGCGACGGATCTCTAAGTCGGAAACCATGCCAACATAACAAGTCTTAGATGTACTACTATTCATTTCCATCTTCTACGGCAACGCAGACAAAACAGCGATCGATCGTCGCGGCGGAAGAAATTCTAATAAGTAAAATAAAAAAAACTCACCTAGTCAGCATTCAATTTTCACATATTCAAGGTTCCGGTTAGTTGAGATTACTATACCTATCCCGATGTAAATAAACGCAAGGTTTCGTCCACCTCATTCATTCATTTGATAAACATACATTTTTAACACAAACCTCGCAATCAAATAACATTTAAAAAAATAAACAAACACACTAGTAAAAGCAAATGACTACAAATAATATCGAAACTTAGTAAAAAACTGTTAAATGTACACAATTTCAAATGTTAAAATGAAAAATCTGTTAAGAGCGTTTATACCCTGCACGCGCTTTTTGGCTTAAAAACAGGACTTTTCAAATGAGTTAATAGCCACCAATAAACAATTTAAAGGAAAAATAATTATTACTAATTTTACAAAAGGTTGTCATCTAGGGATTTTGGTGGAAAACATTATAGATTGATGGATAATTTGTGAGTACTATACGGATTACTTAACACAAGTTTCGTTATTTAGGCTTTAAATGGCAATTTAGAAGCTTAAGATATCCGAAACCATTCAATATAAGATGAAAATAAAAATATCATCAGACTAATAAGACCCTTATGGAGGGATTTTGCTGAGAAAAATAATCTTTTTGTGTTTAGTTACTGAAAAATAAAAATTTAAACAATGCGAAATTATTCAGAAAGTCTCGTCAAGAACATATTTTTTTTTCACCAACTTATCGTACATATTTTTTATAGTAATTGCATATTACAATAGAAGAACATCTTATCAATAAATTACCATTTTTATATTTCAACAAAATCAGTTTTCATGTTTTCTACAAATATTTTAAAAACCACTATAAAACACGCTGTCCGACGTGGATCAAATCAGACCGCCGCAAGGCCTTCTAGAGGGAGGACGTATCGCTTGTCGCTCCGGCCTGGCTGCACTCGATTATGCCGCGCGTAGTAAAAATAGCCACGCGCGGAATGCGATTACCACATCTTAGTACTTTGGTAATAAAATATTTAATTATTTTTATTACCTACAATGATTTGTAGTGAGTATAAATTATGTTTCAGGTAATATAATGGGATGTAATCCCGAGGCTAAATTATGTTATGTATTGTAATATAAAATTAAATATATTTCGTAATTGTAAGGGGTTGTAAGGCCCCTAACACTATTTATGTGTTCGAACACGAAATGATTAATAAAACTTCCGTAGTGTATACTGATTGAACACTGATTTGAATGCAACTTAACAATGTAATAATAACGAAAATATGATTAGTATCCAAAATTTGTATTATTCTTTGCTTGCACAGTAATATTTGTCTACTTATAATGCAAATAAAATATTTTTATAGAAAGAAAAGAAAAGAAAAAGAAAAAATGCTTTATTATCGCGCAAATTAGCCGCATACAACACAGTACAATAATTATAAAAATGTAACAATACAATAAATAAAAAAAAAAAAACAAAGAAGAGACTAAAAATAAAAAAGGAGAAAAAAAAAATAACAGGTAAGTATGTTGCGCAGCTCACTCGCGATAACAGGTCAACATCTCAGCATGATGCTGTGTGATTACAGAAGCAACCACACAGCGCTGGTTTTCAGATGTAACCTTAGGCGACGCGACGTACAGAAGCTAAGCTAGCTCAGCAACAATTACAATAATAACAAAGATATTGTAAATAAGAAGAAATAAATAGTGCAGGCAATAAGTAGTAATTAAAAATGATAAGTCCAAATATAATGCACAAGTAATAAAAATAAAAAAAAAAAAAAAGTAGAATTAAAACGAGTGTCAGATAAATTCATTCATATAATGTCAAGAAAATAATAATAAAAATTAAATGCATAAAAATAGTGTTTCAAAATGAAGCAAATTGAAATAATTAATATAATAAGTGTCAATTTAAACATCGACAAAACAGACGTGAACAAAATCGTGGTATCGAATAACAATTTAACAAGATTTTATATTATATTGTCTCGCTCGCACATCGACGCTCGAACAACAACGCACACGCCGCGCCGTGCGCGCCGAGAGCCCGGTGCGGCGCGGCGCGGCGCAGGGAGTAGGAGTAGAGGTAAGAGGAGTAGGGATGCGACCGGCCGCGGTGCCATGCCGCGCCGCTCCCGGTCTTAAAGACGAGCGCTGCCGGCGCGGCACGCTGACCGTAACTAGTAACTACACGACCGATAAAAAAACCAAGAGATATAATAATTTAGTATTTCAAAAAGGAGTGCAATTGAATATTAATGCAAAAAAAAAAAATTACATCGCCGCCTACACGTTGCTGGGATGACTATTATTGCTATGTAGCGAACAGGTCATGCACATAATGTAAGTATAATTTATGTATTCGATTAATGAGAATAATAAATGTGGGTATATAAAAGATAATAAAATTAGATGTTCGCTTTTTGTATTTCCATTAGGTGTATTTTAAGATGGCGTATAAACGTGTACTTTGTTTTCAGGGACCTTATGGGTGGCGGCAGATCATTCCAGCAGCGTGTGGCGGCATATTTGAAGCAACCACTGAAAGCCGCGGTTCTGAATTTCGGCATCGTAAGAGGATTCGACGAGGTGCGAGCAGAGTAACAATAGTAATCCTTTCTCCAGGTCAATTTTTTGTATAAATAAGTTGGTTTATTAGTGTTTAAAATTCCGAATAGTAAACTAGCCAGATGTAGTTTTCGCCGGGCAGCCATTTTGAGCATGTTGTTATTGTTTAAAAAGGGCGTGATATGATTTCTTCGGGGTATGTTGAAGCAGAACCGAGCGCATGCATTCTGTACGCGCTGGATCAGTTGCTGTGTGCGGGATAAGAGACACGGTCCATAAACAGCATCACAGTAATGTTTATGATATTATATTACAGTTACATTTCAATTGAATATTTGAAGCGCACGGATCCAAGTTGTTTGAGCCGATCGTATAGTGAGCCGACGCGGCAGCTCTACGCACACAGCTTTGGTCGCTTATGTGTGCGTGAAATTAACGAAGAAATACCTATAGTTGACTTTGCGCGCAAGGTGTATACGCTCTTAAGAAATCTATTTTTTTTTTACAAACATACTAGTATATAATAGTAAACAATGCAAAAACTCATAAAAAAAGCAAAATGGCCCCCGCGAAACACAAAACATTTCTATTTAAACAAATAAAACCTTACTAACCAAAAATGCATAATGTGCATAGGTGATTTATTAGATTCCAGCCTATTAATTTTACTCGGATTATAGGCAACGAACATTTACGATTACTCCCGACAACTGCCGAACTCACGAGGCCTGCCGCAGGAGTCGCGGCTTTCAATATTCATGGGTGTGTGCGTTTGCGACTGTGCACAGACATCAAAATTACTACACACATGCAAACAAATGTAATGCGGGACGCGGCGGCATGACTTGGTTGATTAGGTACATTAATTTGCTTTGCAGCGCCTCTTGCTTTTCGCGTGGCAAACATAATGTTTGCGTGATTGCAAATAGGTGCTATTTATAAAATATTAGGCGTTTTTAAGTTATTATATTTTGTTTATTCATTTATTTACTATAAATTAAAGTCATCTAAAACGTACGAACGTTATAATAAAATATCTGTGAATGGCAAGTAAAGCACTGCATTTCTGCCTACAAGGAGTGCACGCCCCTGCTGTAATACAAGTATGGAAGGGGTAAGAACGTAAATTCCTGTATTTCATATGAGTTTACGTTCTCATCCCTTACGCACTACTACTACGGTTTTACCACAACGCAGCTTATTTGATTTCGTTTTCTAAAGCTTTAAAATATTTTTCATCGATACACAATGAACGAGACCGCCTTCGAACAGCCTCGTTCAATTGTAGAATGTGTTCGGGGGTGCTGGCTGCGTGGTAAATAATACCAGTGATTAGAAAGTAGAAACTTTATTCGCACTGAGAAGTACGTTTTACAAAGTGACGTAATTGCGGCGTAATTACGACACGTAACTGCGGCACCGTCGTGATGTGGCTGCAGAGCTTCGTTCTGGTATCTCCCGGCAGCGATTCTGCTTATTCTTCACTACTTGCTGACTACTTGCTGACTTGCTGACTACTTGCTGACTTGCTGACTTCTTGATGTTTTCTTGACTGTAGGCCGGAACCGAACTGATTTGCCCGACCCAGGGTGCCGATCTATATTCCCAATTTTGGGCTAATCCCTAGGGTCGGGCCCGCGATCGTCACAGGCGCGCTCGGCCAATGAGAGCGCGCGCTGCGGGGTGTCGCTGTAGCGACTTGCGGGGCGGTAGCTCGGTCCTGCGGGGGGTGCGGGGCCGCGAGGTGTAACTCCGCACCGAATATGTGGGAGGCACCTAAGTTCGGCGGACCTCGCACCCGACACTATGCTTAAATCAGTATATAAACTAGGGTCTGACAATATTGTTCTAACTACACAAAACTTTATATAATCTCCAATAGATAAACACTCTAGTATATAATAAGTAACAATATTGCACATAACAATTTACATAGAAAATTATGAGACTTTATACATTACAACAACAACGACTTATACATAAGTTTATAACTAAGGGAATGTTTGCTTTATTTATTTAACGATATTTTACATAAGAGCATTATAAGAACATTTATATAACTTAAATAAGATCAAAACACAAACAAGCTTAACTATTTACTATTAATTAGTCTTCGTCCTGCACATTCTCCCGCCGTGTATCGTAGCGACGTGGCGCGACGGTGCATCTTCATGTGGTGCAGGGCGACTCGTCGTTCTCGACGCTCTGGATTACGACGATTTTCTTGGATGGGCGTCGTAGCACGCCGCCCCTCGTGGCGACGTCGATGGTTCTGATGACGCCATCCGGTCCCGGATACGTGGCGCAAATGCGCCCGCGCACCCAGGTGTTGCGCGGCAGGTTGTTGTCGACGACCCGTACAAGGTCGCCGACACGAAGTTCAGTGCCCCGTCCATGGGGCTCCCGCCGGTTTCGGAGCTCGGGCAGGTATTCTTTGAGCCAACGCGCCCAGAAGGCGTCGGCGAGTGCCTGTGTCGCACGCAGGCTGGCGTACGGGCTGGCGGTGTGGTCCGCTGGCAGGCCCGCAGTGGCGAAGTGTCCCTGACCGCCCAGCAGGAAGTGGCTAGGCGTCAGGGACTCAGGGTCGGCAGGATCTACCGACACATGTGTTAGTGGTCGACTGTTTAGTGTAAGTTCGACCTCGGTGAGCAGGGTGTGGAGAGTTTCTTCATTGGGGCTCTTCTGGTGGAGCACCGTGGTCAGCGCGGTCTTCACGGACCGCACCAACCTCTCCCACGCGCCTCCCATGAATGGAGCTCCTGGAGGGATGAACTTCCATGTTATAGCCCTTTTTGACGCTTCTTGTTTTGCACCGGAGAGAAGAGTTTGGCGGATTTCCGCATCCGCCCCGTGGAAGTTCGTCGCATTGTCCGACCAGATCTCGGTCGGACAACCGCGTCGCGCGATCATTCGTCGCAACGCCATGATGGCTGATTCAGTGCTCAGCGAGGACACCACTTCGAGGTGCACTGCGCGCACGGTGAGGCATGTAAACAGTGCGACGTACCTCTTCTGCGTGCTTCTTCCGACGGTCACGGTGAGCGGGCCGAAATAATCAAGACCTGTGTAGGTAAATGGTCGTTGGTGGTGCGCCAACCGGCATGTCGGCAGGTCCCCTGTGGCCGGCCTCGGAGGTGTCGCGGCTCTTGCGCGACACATTTGACATTTTGACAGCACCATCTTCACTGTCGGTCGCAGTCGCACGACCCATTTGTGCTGCTTTACTTGGTTTACCGTAGCCTCCACTCCTGCGTGATGTAGAGTCCTATGCACATGCAGGATCCATAATTGTGTGGCCCGGTGGTTTCCGTCGGCCATGTGTTCGGATCATGCTGCAGAAATTCCGGTCCCTGAAACCATCTGTGGTTTGAGTTCAGTTCTTCAGGGACATTTCGTGTGGCGTCGTCCGCCACGTTCCAGCGTGTCGGTACCCATCGCCACTCCGACGTTTTTGTGATTTCTTCTATGGCCGCTATGCGATGGGCCACGTAGGGCTTATAACTCCTGGCCCCAGTCCGGATCCACGTGAGCGCGGTCCGGCTGTCCGTCCAGAACGTCGTCGCGTCGGGCTTCCTGGTGTGCTCCTCTCTGACTGCGGCTGCCATCCTGGCTCCCAATAAGGCCGCTTGGAGTTCCAGGCGCGGGATCGATAACAATTTCAGAGGGGCTACCTTGGCTTTCGCGGCGACGAGAGTGGTGGACACAGCTCCACTGTGGTCCACTGCGCGCCAGTATAGCGCGGATGCGTACGCCTTCTCGCTGGCGTCGCAGAATACGTGCAGCTCCAGTCGTTGAGCCGCGCTGTAATTGAGATACAAACGGGGAATTATTATATTGTTTATATTTTTCAGACAGCTTATCCATTTTCCCCATTCTGAGGCTAAGTCACCCTCTAGGTGATCGTCCCAGTCGACTCCTTTTCGCCACACTTCTTGTAGTAGCTGTTTCGCTTGTATTGTTATAGGAGTGATGAGACCAAGTGGGTCGAATATCGACATCACTATCTTCAGTGCCCCCCTCTTTGTGGGGGGTCCCTCTAGAAGGCTCGGTGGGATGCGGGTTGCATCCAAGTCGAACTGAAAAGTGTCCGCCTGTGGTTCCCAGGTGAGGCCGAGTACCCTTTCAGTTTGTCCGCCTTCAATGTTCACTGTTGTGTTGCTTCCAACGTGCTCGCCGATTTTTTCCAAGAGTTCGGGCGAGTTCGAGGCCCACTTGCGTAGCTGGAAGTTCGCCTTTTGGTGAATTTCTTGTATTTGTTTGACGACCGTTTCCGCTTGGTTGATGTCCACGAAGCTATCTAGGTAGTCGTCCATGTAGTGTTTTCTCTTTATGGCCGCTGCCGCCTCCGGATATTGTTCCGCGTGACACTCTGCGTTCTTGTTCATCACGAATATGGCTGTGGCGGGTGAGCACGACGCCCCGAATATTAGTGATTTCATCCGATATTCTTCAGGCGGAGCGTCGTCCCGACGTTCCCCTCGCCACAGGTACCTCAGGGCGTCCCTGTCTTCTTCGCGTAATTGGATACGCATAAACATTTCCGTTATGTCCGCGGTGATCGCCACTTTGTGTTCCCGGAAGCGCATTAGCACCCCTGGGAGTGGTTGCAGGAGGTCGGGACCGGTCAGGAGCATGTCGTTCAGTGACACGCCCCTGGTCTTGGCGGCTGCGTCGTGGACCACCCTCAGTTTGTCAGGTTTCAGGGCGTTGACTACGGCGAAATGCGGTAAGTACCACGTCCTTCCTGGCATCTTCTTGGCGGGCGCTGGTTCCGCGTAACCCTTTTGAAGTAGCATGTTCATTTGTTCGTTGTACTTCCTTTTCAGCAGCGGGTCTCTATCAATTTTCTTCTCGATGCCGTGGAGCCTTCGCAGGGTGTTGTCGTAGTTGTCGGGGAGCGTAGCTTCCTCCGACTTCCAGAGGAGGGCAGTCTGATACCCGCCTCCCGGCAGCTGTGTTGTGTACGCCTCGAGTATTCGGAGCGCTTTTTGCTCGGGGTCGTTTTCCGGACGTTTCGGGTTCAAGTACGTGTTGTCGGTCGTTATGTATTCTGCCACCATTTTTTCAATGTTTTCTTCGGATGTGTGACCGACGAAGTTCACTTGATGCCCGAGTGTTCGGGTTCTGCTGCCGTGTACCACCCAGCCCAGTGGCGTGAGTGAGGCCACTGGTTGGTTTCTTCGACCCGATCTTGTTCGGGTAGCTATTAATAGGTGCCAGTTGTCTTGACCTATTAATATTTTCGGGATCACTTGGTCGGTGATTATCGTGTTCGTGATTCCCTTTAGATGCGGACAGTTACTTATCGCTTCTGGCGATATTTTCTGTGCGGCTAGGCGCAGGTCAGGTACTGTCCGGGCTTGTATGTGTTGGTTATGTCGGTTCTTGCCTCGGAGCAGTATCTTCACACGACGTGAGGAGTGGTCTTCTTTAGTGTTCCCGTCGTATGTGCAGATGCGTAGTGGGTCGTCCGGTCCCACTGCGCCTATGTCGTCCGCGAGGCCTTGGTCGATCAGCGTTACTGTGGACCCGTCGTCGAGTAACGCGTAGGTGTCGCGGGCTCCCGCCGGTCCCGAGACTTGTACTGGGGCGATCTTCAAGTATGACACGCTTGATGCCCACGTCGAGTTCACCTTTTCTTCCTCGGCGTCTTCATTTAATTTCGGCGGCGTGCTTCTTTTTGAGTGCAGCAACTGGTGATGGGGATGTTCGCAGCCATCTATGCCGCACTTCTTCGTCTTGCATGTGTGCTGTTGAGTGCGGCGTCGCAGGCATCGGAAACAGGCGCGGTGCTTCTTGGCTGCGTCCCATCTTTGGTCAATGGTTAGGTTCTTGAATTTGTAGCACTCTGTGATCGCGTGTCCCTCTTTGTCGCACATAATACACGTGGCGTTAGTTCTCGGGGTGGCGGCTGTGTTGAACACTTTTTGTCTTGTTTGACTTGTTCGCGGTCGTTCGGTGACCATCTCTGCAGTCGCGTATGGGCTGCAGATTTCAGCTTCCCGGTGAATGAAGCGTTCTAATTTGAGGAGGTCTGGTTCCTCCCTCGGTTGCAGTGCAGCGAACTCGTACCACTTATGTTTCAGCGTGGGTGTTAATTTTTCCACAACGGCCCGTGCTATCTCCGGATTGTACATGTAGTACATGCATCGTAAGGCCCGAAGTGTGTTCACTGCATTACTAATCTTTGTGGCAAACGTACAGGTGTCACGCGGCGCTTCACTTAGGCGTGGTAATGTTCTGAGACGTTCCATCTCGGCTGTCGCTATGGACTCTGGTCGGCCGAAACGTATCTCGAGCGTGCGCATAACGCTGTCCGGGTCCGCGTTCGTTATTAAGAGGCCTTGCACTGCCTCTCTGGCGGTCCCGCGCAGGCTCCGGCGCAGGCGGGACATGTTTTCTAACTTCGAGAAATTATTCACTGATTCTTCATACGAAGCACGGAACGTTAGCCACTCTTGATGATCACCGTTAAAAAATGGTAATTCCACATACCTTGTTTGCTTTACTTGCGCAGCTTGTACTGCGTTGGTGATCGCTGCAGCTAGTTGCTGCATCTCCGTCCTCTTCGGCGGGACGGCAAGTGCTCCGTCCGACATAGCTGGTGCGAGCGGAGCGGTGGCGCCGGGCTCCAATCCCGGCGCAGTGTTCGGCGGCGGCGGCGGCGGCCGCGGTTGCGGCGGCGGCGCGGTGCGGCTTTGATGCCACGACGCATTGGCGTTCGCGGCGGCTTCGAGGCCGGCCGCGGTGATGGCGGCGGCGGAGTCCCACGGCGTGGCTTGCGTAGGCGGCGGTGGCAGCTGCGCGACCCCGAAGTTCGGTCGCCAGGACGCGGCAGTGGTCGCTGGCGGAGGGGCGCGTGCTGCCTGTTCGGCTAGCCAGGCGGCGACGGCGGGCGGCGGTTGATGTGCAGCGCTGAAGTTCGGTCCCCAGGACGCGGCGGTGGTCGCTGGTGGAAGCGCGTGCAGATCGGCGAGTAGAGGCGCGGGTGCGCACTCTACTGTAGACGTCGGCGGTAGGTGTGCAGCGCCGAAGTTCGGTCCCCAGGACGCGGCAGTGGTCGCTGGCGGAGGCGCGTGCAGGTCGGCGTGTAGAGGCGCGGGTGCGCGCTCTACTGTTGACGTCGGTTGCGGGTGAAGTGACGACTGTGTGCACGGCGGGTGTGCGGCGGTGACTCCCGCCGGTGCGTGCGCGGCGGCTTCGGTGTGCGGCGCTTGATGCGGCTCGCTATCGATGGCGAGCAGTTGGCTATTTTGTAGCCATGTGTGGACGCGGAGTTCTTGCTCAATCTCCGCGACCGTCGTGTTGTCGTCATCTTCGGTGCTCGAGTCCGCTTCAATTTGTTGGACTCGGGCGGCGGCGAGCTCGACTTTTAGTCGAGCGAGTTCGGCTCGGGCTTCGGCAAGGCGGCGAGATTTCGACGTTTTCTTGCTTCTTGATCTTGACGGCGCTTTGCTTCTCGGTTTTTCTTCAATACCGGCGGCGATGGTAGGTTCCGCTACCATAGGTTCGTTCGCCGCGGGTTGTTTTGACTGTTCCGAGTTTATCGTGGTGGTAGCATCCGTGCCGGTGCCGGTGACAGTCGTCGTAGTGCATGACGCACCCGTCTCGTCTGTCGTGGCAGTGGCGGATGTCACCGTGGCAGACGCCGAGGCCGAGGCCGAGGCGGTGTGCCTTCCCACCGATCTAGTCACTGGCATATTTCCACGCAAATCCGGCGAACTGAAGGACCAGAATGAACGAGACCGCCTTCGAACAGCCTCGTTCAATTGTAGAATGTGTTCGGGGGTGCTGGCTGCGTGGTAAATAATACCAGTGATTAGAAAGTAGAAACTTTATTCGCACTGAGAAGTACGTTTTACAAAGTGACGTAATTGCGGCGTAATTACGACACGTAACTGCGGCACCGTCGTGATGTGGCTGCAGAGCTTCGTTCTGGTATCTCCCGGCAGCGATTCTGCTTATTCTTCACTACTTGCTGACTACTTGCTGACTTGCTGACTACTTGCTGACTTGCTGACTTCTTGATGTTTTCTTGACTGTAGGCCGGAACCGAACTGATTTGCCCGACCCAGGGTGCCGATCTATATTCCCAATTTTGGGCTAATCCCTAGGGTCGGGCCCGCGATCGTCACAGGCGCGCTCGGCCAATGAGAGCGCGCGCTGCGGGGTGTCGCTGTAGCGACTTGCGGGGCGGTAGCTCGGTCCTGCGGGGGGTGCGGGGCCGCGAGGTGTAACTCCGCACCGAATATGTGGGAGGCACCTAAGTTCGGCGGACCTCGCACCCGACACTATGCTTAAATCAGTATATAAACTAGGGTCTGACAATATTGTTCTAACTACACAAAACTTTATATAATCTCCAATAGATAAACACTCTAGTATATAATAAGTAACAATATTGCACATAACAATTTACATAGAAAATTATGAGACTTTATACATTACAACAACAACGACTTATACATAAGTTTATAACTAAGGGAATGTTTGCTTTATTTATTTAACGATATTTTACATAAGAGCATTATAAGAACATTTATATAACTTAAATAAGATCAAAACACAAACAAGCTTAACTATTTACTATTAATTAGTCTTCGTCCTGCACACACAATAAAAGCAATATTATCAAGAATCAGAGAATAATATTAGTCGATGAAGTTGGAGTAAGGCTTTACCCGTTATTAAGATATTATGATAAATTTCAGGTAAGTGTGACAAAACCATAAAGGCTGTATTAGATTTATCTATTGAGCTCTCAAGGGGAGGGCGGGTGATTTTTGCTTGCATTTGCTACCAGATTGTACCCGTATACATTCTAAAAGATCAGTTTTCATTATTTTTACTGGTGGTAGGTCTCTCATATGTAATAGGCCGCCTGGTTGGGTACCACCGCATTGTATATTTCTCCCGTCAAACACCAGTGTAGAAGCACTGTTGTGTGTCGGATTGAAGGACATTGTAGCCAGAGTCACTGGACACATTGAGACTTAACATCTTATGTCTCAGGATGGCAAGCGCAGTGGAATGCCAAGCATTGCTTTGTGTTTCGAGGTGTTGTTTGCTTCTGCTCCTGTTTATGAGCTGTCGTAGCGCTTATGATCAGGCGAACGGCATGCTCGTCTCGCTATTCATTGGAATAAAAAACATCAACGGAATCTACATGAGGAAAAAAATATTTCTGTGAAATTTTGCTGCATATCGACCAGCTCATCGATCTATATTAATGAGTCGTAACCCAAACAATTCTACAAAATATACCAAAATCACAAGCAGCATTTAGGCAAAAAAGGAGGGCATTGCAAGTGTTGTAACGTACAGTGCTGTCGGAATAGAATAGATTTAAAATATTACTACTTATCATGCCGCATTGTTTGCAATCAAATGCACACTGGGAGATCCGAGAACCTGGTAAGAATTAAAATACGTACATACATAAACTCACGCCTTTTCACCAGAAAGGGTAGGAAGAAGAAGCTACCAGGATAACCACGATTTAGTCCTAGGGTACTTGGTGATAGGTCTATCATTTGTGAGAGGCCGCCTGGGTAGGTCCCACCGTAATGTTTATTTTTCCCGCCAAACAGCAATATAAATACACTGTTGCCTTACGGTTTGAAAGACAACCCGCTTTAGGCCAACGTGATGGACTGTATGGCCTAAGCCCTTACGGGTAATAAGTCTTTCAAATGTGAGAGGCCGCATGCTGTGCCGCATGGGTCGGTACCGCGGCAATATATTTTTCTCCCGCCAGGGTAAACCCAGTATGGAATTGGAAATTGATGACGCGGCATCGAGAAATGCCTTCGATGTCACGGCATTCCTTCAAGCCATTTATCGCAATAAAAAATAAAATCCTGATAATTAATAGAAAAATCCAAAAGCGAAATGTTCATGTTTTATCTTTCCGATTTGTAATTAATCATTCGTAATAATCCTCATGAGACTATTTATGATATAATCAGATACATTGATATTTTTGGTTTCGATGTTTATTTTCTTTATTTCACAACACGGTGATAATTTATGGTGACTGCAAGAAATAATAAGGAAAGAAAACTATGAATAATTAATTGATATTATGTTCAATCTGATACACGATTTAAGTACATTACAAATTATCAGTTCATATTGTGTAAAGTTATCGAATGAAAATTATCGAATAACTGAAAATAATAACGATGATTTACGTGTTATTATGCGTTTGCAGATAGCTATTATGCTTTGTTATTGGTGGCCTGTCAGATGCTAAATGTCCAGAACAATCAATAATATTAGCAAATATAGCCTTCCACGCCTTAAAGGCCGGCATAATGGAATCTAATGGCATTCGACTGCTGTCTGGACGGCATGGTATTTGCCCTGACCATCAGATGCAGGGCAGTTACTATGCCATGCTAGAATAAAAAGGCCTATATAACTACAAAGCAGAAATCTCCTTAATAATAAGAATACAAGACATACCGACATACTTAGATATTATGTTTCAAAACTTCATTTCTCTTAAGATCTCTTAATAACATACAAATTAATAGGTTTTTTTTATTTAGAGTGTTTTATCCAACTATGGTACACCGGTCCGATTGAGCACTAATGACAAAGCAATAACAATCAGATAAATACATATTTTAATATTAACATTAGCGTGGAATCAGGAATTTGTGTCCGATATGGCGATAGGGTCGCCTCCTCTCACATCATGGCACGGAACACACGTGGTGAAATATGGGCGTATGCACCTCTTAGAAAAAGGCGTGATTTTAAGTATGTATGTATGTATGTATATATATATTATATTAACAATATTTGCCAACGATATTTCCATATCGAACGAGGCAAACTCTAATTCGGCTATGTTATTATAAACAATTTCATAGCCTCATTAGTTTAATGGCAGCGTCAACAATCAATGTGAACTTTGAGATTTAGGATCCAATTTCTAGTTTCCACACTTATTTTGAATATTATTCATTCGAGGTTTCATAATAAAAACATATTTTATTTCAAGTATTATTAACCACAATAACATTAATTCTTTTGATATTACCTCAAAAACTGCATGAATTATACATATATGCCTAAGGCCAAGCGTAAACAGGGACGGCGCGGCATGGCAAGGGATTAGTTGTTTTACTAAAAGATATTCAAACTTATCTGATGGGACTAGAACATATATTCCAATGTTTTAAAGGCATTTCGTGACATCATTTCCAATTCCGTCCCGGTCTGCGATGGCCTGAAGGTAGGTGTATTTTTATTTTTGTTTCAATTTGTATAGCAAATGCAAGCAAAAATCACCCGCTCTCCCATTGAGTGCTCAATAGACTAATCTAATAGAGTCGTTATGGTTTTGTCGACCGCATTTTTTACATACAATACGTTAACATACATACGACATAATATGTTAAGTCTCAATATGTCCAGTAGTTACTCAGGCTACAATGTCCTTGAAACCGAAACACAAAGTGCTTTTACACTGTTTGGCGGGAGAAATAGACATTGACAGGCGGCCTCTCACATATGAAATACCTACCACTCTATAAAAACTTCAATCCGAACAGAAATACTTATATATTTAGCTATCCCCTAAGTGGCTGATAGTCGTGTATCAAGAGGCAACATGTTATGTTATCACTCGTCCTTATCAACAGCGAAACACAATAACAACTCATTACAAACACTACAGCAGATGCACTGGCGCCGCAAATCTGCAATGGGATTTAGATTGTTCGATATTATAATATCGCCATTGAACTATTGCACTACACTTTGATTCACTAATTTAGAATCATATTTGAATTCTTATCACTAGCTATATATCACTAGCTGTACTCGCGACTTCGTCTGCGTGGAATTTAACAAAAAAGTTAATTAGTTTATTTCGTTTTTTTTTTTTGTTTTAGCATTTTTATTTTAATTATCAACCTTTGTAACGAAACCATACCGCGATCTAATTCTACGGTGGCGCCAACTCTTAGCGAGCGGCGGTAAACTCCCGTTATACATTTATTTTCAGTTTTTTGTATTAGCTTTATTGAAAAATTTCTTTATATGTATACAATATTTTGTAAATGTGATATTTATTCGTTGGTGGCAGAAGTGGTGGGGGGGCGCCCAACGTGACAGCCCAGTGCCCAGTTACTCCTTGTTATATCATCCATCCATCCATCCATCAGCCAAAGGAAGTCCACTGCTGAACATAGGCCTCCCCCAATGATTTCCACAGAGACTTATTGGAGGCAGCCTGCATCCAGCGACGTCCCGCGACCTTTACCAGGTCGTCGGACCATCTTGTTATATCTTGTTATATCAGCTACCTGACAAAAAAGTCCCGTCAAAATCGGTCCAGCCATTTCAGAGATTAGCCGAAACAAACAGACAGACAGACAAAATTTTTTTAAAGATCATTTTCGGCACAGGTATCGTGTTGTATAACGATATGTAGTAGGACATTTTTTTTATTTTCACTTTAAAAACAGACACTTCAATTTTATTTATATGTATAGATATAATATCGGTCCTATGATAAGACCTATTAATTACTGAGTACGCGAATTTACTGAATACGCGACCCCTTTTCAAGTTGATAATTTCTGGGGAGCTCCCTTGGGCCATAGACAGACAAAAACGTGTATGTCTATGGCGGATACGGATTTGTTTTAATTTTACACTTTTTTACTTCCCGACGTTTCCATAACTTTATAGCTTTCGTGGTCACTGACCCGCCCCGTAAAAATTTAACCAAATCCGGGATAAAATCCGTAAAAAATGCCATCTGTGTGTAGCCTACAATAATCTATTACTCGCCCAGCAAACACGCCGATTACCAACCACTGACTTGAGTCGACTCTCTCCTAATCCTCAAGCCTACTACAGAATACAGATTCCTTATTGAATACAAGGTACATTCACAGGTCGAGAGCTTGGTTAATAAGCAGGGTACATCGAATACATATGCTTAACTTTTAGCATTGGGGATCAATTAAAAATGCGATGAAATCACGGGACATTTACTAGTATATATATTTTTTAATTATCAGTAAACATTTAATTGAATGAAGGCGTGTTTGTTTTAGCATTGACACAGTTGTGGGTCGCCGCCTCTCACTCCACAAACGATAAAGAATGAAATCCGGCCAATATCCGCTGGTATTAGTAATACATAATGGTTCATTAGAAAAAATACACGGAAGATAAAACAATTCGCTGCACACTGTTGCGTATGCTATAATTACGTGACTGAATAGTGTAAAACTATTAAGAAATGGTGAATAGGAAAATCAGCTGTGAATTTGTCGGATGTTTTCTCTTTCTTCCCGTCCTTATTGCTGTATGATACCGCTTACAATTTTACGAGTACGATTAACCGCTTGACTAACACAGAGCCCTGAATAAATTTTAACGAAAATTGGTATGAAACGCATTGTCTAGTTTGGGAATTGAACGCATAGCTTCACGGTTGAGACGATGCAGCATTGTGCAATTTTACTTACTTTACGACCAATGATGCGGCACTATCGCATTCAATTTTTATTTTGTAATTATACTTATTTTAAGACGTTTAGAAAATTTATGAACAGCAAATGCGCACACCACAGCTTCGTCGAAAAAAGCGACAAGACGATGTTTATGAGTTTTATGAAATGCATGAATTTGGTGGAAATATTTTTTTATACCGGCAATGAAAAGCGACTACAATAACTTGTAGCAAAAATGTTTGCAATCCAAAAAGAGCGAGCGTAACATATTTTGCAACACTAATCTGATTGATTGTACGATCCGGAAATTGAACCCTAGACGACACATTGTGCACTGGACATAGATACCTATACAGAAATAAATCAATAAGACGATATAAGATACCAATATATGTAAAGCAAACAGAAAAGTATACATTTTTTACATCACTGCTCTAACAAAAATATGTTGAAGTTTTTGTCATATACGCAAAACTTTCTAATGTGGACATTTCCATACACTTGTATAATCAAGTGCTTCTGCATTAAAATTGTCAGAATATAATTATATCTTACCAATTACCATGAAAATTCAAACATTGAATGTACGTACAAATAAGAACACATATCGTATAAAATGCAAATTATTGGAATTTCGTTGATCCATGTACAAATTTACTTTTCACTGTAAATTATAAAATTATTGGATATTGTTTTGTTAAAACCTAATACGAGTATGTACTGACACTCCTCCCGATTCATCTATCGATTGTAAAGATACCCATTACTTTTACAATCGATAGCTCGATTGGGAAAGCTTACGCAGTAGTTCACAACTCTGGCCTCTTGGGGATTGGTGGACTATACATCGCAGGAAATTTTACAGAGATCGATATGATCCGCATGTTTCCCCACGATGTTTACCTGTACCGTCGCACACAATATATTGCGTATATTGTTAGTTACTTATGTAAGTAACTATGTCATACAATAAGTACGATTCCCAAAATAAAAGATGCTTCCAAGAACATCGACGACTGTCTGACGAGTTATCTTCCTTTGTTATCAAGAGACCATCACCACATTTACCTCCCACAAGTAATGATAATAGGTTATGTTATTTTTTATATTTTTATTTATACTCTTTATTGTACATTTAAAATGAAATGGACGGACGTGGACAGACGACCAGGTTAAAGTTGCTGACCTAGATAAAGTCCTAAGAATATCCTGTGACTAAGGAGAGACAGAGTACAGCAATTTCTGTGACATATCAGTAGAATTCTTGCGAGTCTACAACACTGTTTATTTAATCCGCGTGGCTCGTGATCAACTGTGAACCAGAGACACCACCAAGTCTATCACCTGCGCATGTTTAGTTTTCAAGGGGTGACTAAGTGGCCTACACTACTTCATTGCTCATCTTGCTGGACCTTGACTCATCAGTGTTATCAAAACAATAGCGTAATATTTATATTATGTAACTAACTCTGCCCAGACAGCCTTTGTGTCTGCGATGTAGCGGAGTCCACGCTTGATTCGATGTAACTAACAATTTGTTACAATTATTATAATAATTTGTTAAGGTCGCAAAAAGACTGGAGTGGTGGTTATATGGTACAGATTAGATTTTTAAACTGTTAATAAGCACAATTTTTTTTACGTCTGCCCATTGATATAAGTATAAAAAACCCTATCAATGCATTTGGCACCGTGATCTTCTGTCCAAGCTTCCGGCATACGGTCTGCCCGGCAACCAGTGTTCGTGGATTTCCGGCTTTCTGCATGGGCGTAGAATACGCGTAGTCGTCGACGGACACGCTTCGGCGCTCATGTCGGTAAATGCCGGAGTTCCTCAGGGCTCGGTGTTGTCGCCCACCTTGTTTATTCTGCATATCAATGACATGTTGTCGCTTGGCAACATTCATTGCTATGCAGATGACAGCACGGTTCATGGGCGATACCACTGCGGGTCTCCGGGTTGCCGAGTCGAAACTGTGAAGGGACGCGAAGATCTTGTCATTGAGCTCAACCGGACCTTGGATCTCATTTCTACATGGGGTTCCAGGAATATGGTTGAGTTCAATGCCAGGAAAACCCAGGTGTGTGCGTTCACGTGCAAAAAATCCCCGTTCTCTCCCCTCCCCATTCTTCAGGGTGCTCCCCTCTCAATGACCTAAGTATCCTTGGTGTGGATATCCGCTGTGATCTCAATGCAAGGAATCACATCGAGGGCGTAATAACTGCCACATCACGCAGGGTTGGATTCCTGAACAGGGTGCGTCGGTTTTTCACGCCCGGTCAGCTTTGTCGCTTATACTGGGTGGAATCGCTTATCGTCCGGAAAATTTAATAGTGTATTGTGTATGTGAAATTAACGTTATATACGAGATTTATCATTTAAAACTACAAACAACCCCATAAACAACATCAGTACAAGATATCTCCAAAACACATATTATCTAAATCACCCTACACTTAAAAGTGCAACGACATGTCAATACTCAGGCGCGCGCTTGTATGAGTCACGCCACACAACAGCTGACTGTCGCGCAGCGACCTTGAACTTACTTTGCGCCTATTTATCGGTATTATTACTCTAAATATTACCATATGACATTTTGATTTATTTAGAATTGTAGTGTGTTAGGATCATTTAAGTAAATGTAGTTGTTGGTAAGTTGTTAAGATTTACATTATTATTTTCATAACGTACCTACTATCTTAGAAAAAGCTGCATATGTTTTTATTTAAACGTTTTAATAATGTCGAGAATAGACGACTTCGCTGTCGAAGGTCACGGATTCTTGCATAATTAGGAAGTCTGAACTTACCATGATCGAGTAGCCTCGGATAAGTCGTTAAAATAGTTCTTGTGCTGGGAACTCGTGGATTCATCATTCATGATACCATTCCTACGCAAAGACTGCAGATGTTCTGGATCTGCATACATCCTTCTTGCATGACCCAAGTTTTCATTGGATCGAACATAGCATGTCATTATTGTCACATACTCACTGTTCGTGTAATCACTCATTTTGACCGCAAGAAACTAACCAATAACCAAAATAATTTCGTACAACGTCACTCGGTACCGAATTTCGCACGACTGAGGAAGTGGCAAGATCCCTAGAAGGTGTCGGCGGCGCGGGAGCGGGCGGCGCGGCGCGGCGGCACGCTTTGTACTTGCGCTTGCGGCGGCGCGGCGGTGAGGGCGGCGCGATCAAAGGATTTTATTACTTAGATTTAGAAGTTTCTACTCGAATTCATATTGTATAAAGTAGGGTAACAATAATGTGTATTTATGAAGATTTTTTTCATTTATGTCATCTTTCTCTAAACAACGTTGTTTTATGAATAACTTATTCTAAATTAGTAACTAGTAGTGGTAAATTAATTTTACACTACATAAACAAAAACATAAAAAAATTAAAATAAGTATGCCAAAGTGTTCTAAATCATGTACTTGCCATGCGCAATTTTTTTCTTGACGATAAGCGATTCCACCCAGTATAAAGCGCAGGTCCGGCCGGGTATGGAGTACTGCTCGCACCTCTGGGATGGATCCGCCCAGTACCTTGGATGGATTGCAGCGGCGGGCCATCCGCATTGTGAATGATGAAGACGTTACGAGCAACTTAGAGTCGCTACAACTCCGGAGGGATGTCGCCTCTCTAAGCGTGTTCTACCGCCTGTATCACGGTGATTGCTCTGAAGAATTGTTTAACTTGATCCCCTCCTCTCCATTCCTAACCAGAACCACGCGTGCTGGCTTGCGAAGCCATGGCTTGACGGTCCACACCATCCCGGCGCGAACCAAACGGTTCTCAAATTCTTTTTTAAGCCGCACCGTCAGGCTGTGGTATTTTTTGCCTTCTCACGTGTTCCCTCCTTCCTACAATCCTGGGTCCTTCCGCCGTAGTGTGAAGAGGCACCTTAGCAGACCGGCATAATTGTTTCCATTGGCATGGGACTGCCGTCCGATGCCAATGGATACTCTGCCTGGGCGGTATTTGCGCTTACCATCAGGTGCAATGCCACCAGTATGCCGCGGAAATATTAAAAAAAAATTGCCTTTAAATTACATAAAATTAAAGTACATCTAACTAATAACAATATATTCATTCGTGAATATACATGCAATGTGTATATTATGTGGTTTTAAATTATAAATTGTGGTGAATGATAGGCCATTGTTAGAATTCTTGATAAAAGCGACTTATCTTAAAAAAAACTTCGTACATACATAAATACACGCACATTTTTTTTTTGTTTTAATCACATTTAATTTGGCACGCGATAGCGACGATATCAACGATCCGTTTAAGGTTAATTGTCTACAACGCCATCTATAAATGATGTATTGATAAGTTATCATTGTACACATACCTGTCACATAACAAATTGCGTCGCTCGTCGGATCTGTGCGGGTACAACTTCTTGAGAGCCTCGCGTTGCACCTTCGCCAAATATACCTGGTAACAAACACACAAACCTTAGATAAATTATTATATAGAGGGAACGCCGGGCCACCATTTTCTGTCCTCCTACAGGCTGAAATTTTAAAGGTTTTCCAACATGACCAAATAATTGTAAAATAAAAAAAATAGTTTAGTACCCTTTCAATTAATTATAATCTTTATAAAAGGATAATAAATACTCAAAGAAAAAACAAATAAAGCAAATATTGTTCATAGATTGGTTGAATCTTATTTCCTTGTTGTGGATTTGATAAAGATTTCATTTTGTAAAATGGGAATCCAGAGTTTTGATGAGAACAAATCTCAAGTTGCGAGTCTTTTTAAAAAGAGTTAAAAATACCATAGACCATATGGAAAATTGTCTGATATGAGATCTAAGTCATGAATTCTACTAAATACTGTTACTAGTGCAAACGAAGAAATCTTTACTTCGACTACAACCCAGTCCAAGACACATAGTATAAACTACATACATACAATTTTCCGTAAACAAATAATGTACACAATTGCTTCAATACTTGCATGCTTATAAAGTTTACAAATACTGAACAATAGAAATCTAGTAACAAATACATTTTATCTTAAGTTATTTAAAAATATTTTAATATTACTATGAATGGCGAGATGAGAATGCCATTCGCTTGATGGTAAGCGATAGGACTGCTCATGGGCAGTATCAAAACCACGCAACACAATGAATTAAACTCATTTGCAAAAAAAACGGGCACCTAAGCAATGAACCATTTCAAATGTTACTATTGGTTTGTTTGATAATTATAGGTAGTTTTACTTTCACAATTTTGTAAATTAATAAGCAAATAATCGTTTTCGTCAGTATTATCATAAAATTTTGATAAAATTTATGGGTTTTAATGCTAAAGTTCACTAGTAGTGTATGCTCGCTAGTAGTGCATATGCTCGTGAAGTAAAAGTTAACAAAGATTTTTGTTTGTTTTTTCTTTAATAAAGTAAAAGCAGATAAATGTTTAGTATCGAGTGTGACCCCCTCTAGCTGAAATCACAGCTTGAATTCGTCTGGGTATGCTAGCGAGGATATCCCGGATACTTGCTTGCGGAATACGATCCCACTCCGCGGTAATCACATTCTTCAGCTCTCTGATGGTCTGCGGAGCCGGTTGTACTGATCTCACGCGTCGTTTCAGAACGTCCCAGACATGCTCTATAGGATTGAGGTCGGGACTTCGAGCTGGCCAATCCAAACGACGAATGCCGACCTCTTGCACATACGCTTCCACATCGCCAGACCGGTGGGCGCGAGCGTTGTCGTCCATAAAAATTGAGTCTTCGCCTAAAGCGGCCAATGCGGGTTGTGCATGAGGAATTAGAACTTCCGTTATGTATCGATGTCCAGTCAGTGAGCCGTTTTCAATGAAGACTAACTCTGTACGATCCTTTGAATTTATTCCTGCCCAAAACATAACAGAGCCCCCACCATAAGGTGTGATTTCTTCAAAACAAGCCTCTGCAAAGCGTTCTTCTCGTCTTCGTAGCACTCGCCGACGTCGATCTTCACCGAACAGAGATATCCTGGCTTCATCGGAGAACAATACCCTATTCCAGTCTTCTTGAGTCCATGACTCACAATTTCGAGCAAACCTAAGCCTGGCAACTCTGTGCTCACGGAGTAACTTAGGGCCGCGGGCCGGGCGATGACTGCGTATATTGGCCGCGAGAAGCCTCCTCCTGACCGTCCATAGACTAATATGCACATTTCTTACTTCTTCGAGGTTGTTCTTAAGGTCCACATACGAAGACTTGCGATTTCTCAATGCGCGACTCACAAGAAAACGATCATCCCGTGGTTGGGTACATGGTTTTCTTCCAGAACCAGGCTCAATCCTATAGAGCATGTCTGGGACGTTCTGAAACGACGCGTGAGATCAGTACACCGGCTCCGCAGACCATCAGAGAGCTGAAGAATGTGATTACCGCGGAGTGGGAACGTATTCCGCAAGCAAGTATCCGGGATATCCTCGCTAGCATACCCAGACGAATTCAAGCTGTGATTTCAGCTAGAGGGGGTCACTCTCGATACTAAACATTTATCTGCTTTTACTTTCTTAAAGAAAAAACAAACAAAAATCTTTGTTAACTTTTACTTCACGAGCATATGCACTACTAGCGAGCATACACTACTAGTGAACTTTAGTATTAAAACCCATAAATTTTATCAAAATTTTATGATAATACTGACGAAAACGATTATATGCTTATTAATTTACAAAATTGTGAAAGTAAAACTACCTATAATTATCAAACAAACCAATAGTAACATTTGAAATGGTTCATTGCTTATGTGCCCGTTTTTTTTTGCAAATGAGTGTATTATACAAAGAAATGCTTGACATTCCGCTGCGCTCGCCTTTCTATATGATAAGATGTTAAGTCTCAATGTATTCAGTAGTAACTCTGGCTACAATGTTCTTCAAACCGGAAAGCAACAGTGCAGTTACACCGCTGTTTGGCGGGATTTAGTTTTGGTACTGTCCATGAGAGGTCGTGTCACTTACCATCAGGCGAATGACATACTTGTCTCGTCATTAATAGCAATAAAAAAATAACTTGATCCTACCTTGGATCCCTCGAAGAGCAGAGCCACAAAGAACAGTACTATCCATGTAAGAGCGAAGGCCCAGCGCGTGTTGACGTTCAGGCCGGCGAATAGGAACTCGCCCAGGTCGTAGCCGAACCACATCCACATGTGCATCATGGCTTCTGTTAACCTGGGCAAAGAAGAAAGCTCTTGTAAACAATAAACCTATGAATACAGATAGTCCTGACCCCACGTAAAGATCAATCCAGTGAGAACCAGAAACTAAGAAAATCTTTTTGGATCACACAAACATTTCTCTCGATTTAGCGATCGAGCCATCGACGCCTTGTCCCAGAACCGGCATCTAATCAGGTGGACAGCCTCCGTGGCGCAGTTTGTTAGATGCTGGTTGAAACTAGAGGGTGCAGATGTGATCCCCAAACCGAAACAAATAATTATTTGTGTGATACAAATATATTTGTTTCGTATCTGGGTGTTTATGAGGCCGTAAACTGTCTCGTAGTTTCTGATACCCACGAAACAACACTCGATCTTAGTTCATGTGGGATCAGGACTATTAAAAAAAACGCATCATAGAAGCTGCTGAGAAGAATAAGCTGAATAATATAACATATGAGACTCTCCCACTAGTTACAATTGCAAAATTTTACTGCTCACGTGCATACGATTACGTTTCGTTTCCTAATTCACAGCGTTAACCAGCTTTCGAGTCATGCGGTGAATACATTAGTATAATAACGAAAGCAACAGCTGTTTCAATAACTTGTCTTATTTTAGCAACAAGTAATTTTCGCAAAACTAATCGATTACCTTACACTTTAGTTGCTGTATAGTGTTCTAGATTCGCCTAACGACATCGACTGATGACGGCATAAACCGCTCTCTCTCGTCGAGAAACTATCAGCCATTACAAGAATTACTAAAACAGGAATAAATTACGAATCTAAAAAACAGTGTTGCGATCTAAAAATTACTATGCAAACATGACATTTTTATGAATTGATTATCCTCCAATCTAAACTATTAAAAAAAGGAAAGAATTGATAGTTTATTTGTATTGAATATGTTGCCCTCGGCCCGAGGGTGGGTAGAGCCTAATTCTCTACTCGTCACTCGGGTAATACCTATCCGGCGCGTCCTCGTCGCGGGGGTGGGCACCCCTCACTCCAGTAGGCCGGAGTGAACGGGTGGCCGAGTTCGGATGGGGACCCAGTACCGCGGGGTATAACGCGGCCCCCTGCCCAGGATTATGGGTGAAGACCTTAACGGCTGCAAAGGCGGAGATGGAGTCCATCGGTACGGCGGAGCAGGCGGAAGAGGCAAAGACCCCACTCGCAAGCTGCCCTGACATATTGGGGTCATAGGTTGCTCTGGAGCTATGCTATCAGGTAGGGTAGTGTAGTAGGGTTGGTGATGAAGACCTCGGTCGACAGAGGCGCCCATAGCTCTCCATGAGAGTTACTACCTTAGCGTCAAGCGGCAGCCGGCTGTAAAAACCTAATGCCGAAAACAAATTATCCTTATCATGAAAGTTAGAAATAATAATAAACGAGATCATACTAGGGCGTACCCCAAAAGCGACGCACATGCGTTTGATGCGAACAAAAGGGCGACAAAAGAAGACACCACTAGGGCGTCCCCCGCAAACGACGTTATTGACACTCTGAGATTCGCTACGTGGAACTTAGGTTCCCTTACAGGTCGCACTAGCGAACTAAGCGAAGTCCTCAAACGAAGAAACATTGACGCATGCTGCTTACAGGAAACCAAGTGGAAGGGCTCCAAGTCTCGTGATATTG
Source organism: Hyles vespertilio (assembly GCA_009982885.2). Taxonomy (NCBI): domain Eukaryota; kingdom Metazoa; phylum Arthropoda; class Insecta; order Lepidoptera; family Sphingidae; genus Hyles; species Hyles vespertilio. The sequence goes on from CM042818.1 coordinate 2,236,277, forward strand.
GACTAGGATTTAAACTTATATATACTGGTACATTAACGCATCGAAATGGTGTGGCCATAGCTTTAAACTCGTATCTAAAGGATATAATTATTAGTGTAAACAGGAAATCCGACCGGCTTTTAGCTATAAAAATAGCGCTTGATAACCAGCCATCACTTAACATCATATCAGCATACGCTCCTCAAGTTGGATGCTCTAAACAGGAAAAACAAGATTTCTGGGAAGATTTTGATGAGGTATAATAATAAATAAAATAAAAATAAAAGCCTTTTATTTCCTAGTAGTTTAAATAGAGTAGGTACATTTGCTTAATTTAGTTTTTAGTAAAATCCTTAAAAAAAAAAAGAAATCCTTATTTGCTTATAATCTATTAGTAAACATTTAAAACTATTTAACAAAAAACAAAATTTTTTTTCCTACTACTTTCTAATTTGTATTAAAATATATTTTTATTTTTAGGAACCCCTCTCAGGTGAAGGCCTCTTCCAACATTTGCCACTTTTTTCTATCTTTGGCAATGCGCTGCCATTGTGGTCCAGCTATTTTGCGGATATCATCTTCCCAGCGAGCGAAAGGTCTCCCTATATTGCGTTTGCCGTCAGGTCCTTTCCAAGTAGTCACTTTGTGTGTCCATCTGCCATCATTTATCCGCGCGATATGTCCAGCCCATTTCCATTTTAATTTTCGTGCGTGATTAAGTGCATCTATTGCTTTTGTTCTAGATCTTATGTCGCCGTGTCTGATTTTTTATATTTTTCTTTCCAGGCTGATGTCCGGGATATTAGCGATGATATCCCGGACATCAGCCTGTTTGAGATTGAGATTTCCCTCAAACAACTTAAAAACAACAAGGCGCCGGGTGAGGACGGAATCACTTCAGAGCTTCTGAAAGCGGGCGGAACGCCGGTACTGAAAGTCCTTCAGAGGCTCTTCAATTCCGTTCTCCTCGAGGGCTCAACGCCGGAGGCATGGAGCAGGAGCGTGGTGGTACTGTTCTTCAAAAAAGGTGATGAGGTGACACTTTGCTGAAGAACTACAGGCCCATCTCGCTCCTGAGCCATGTCTATAAGTTATTTTCAAGGGTCATCACAAATCGTCTCGAAGGCAGGTTTGATGACTTCCAGCCTCCCGAACAAGCCGGTTTCCGAAAAGGCTTTAGTACCATAGACCATATTCATACGCTACGGCAGGTTATACAAAAAACCGAGGAGTATAACTTGCCGCTTTGTTTAGCGTTTGTGGACTATGAGAAAGCCTTTGATTCGATCGAGACCTGGGCTGTGCTACAGTCTCTTCAGCGGTGCCACATAGACTATCGGTACATCGAAGTGTTGAGGTGTATATACAACAACGCCACCATGTCGGTCCGAGTACAGGATCAGAGCACGAAGGCTATTCCACTACAGAGAGGCGTGAGACAGGGAGATGTCATATCTCCGAAACTGTTCACTGCCGCGCTGGAAAATGCCTTCAAGCTCTTGCAGTGGAAAGGATTCGGCATCAACATCAACGGCGAGTATATTACTCACCTTCGATTTGCCGACGATATTGTAGTCTTGGCAGAATCGCTGGAAGACCTTAGCACTATGCTCGAAGACCTTAATCGAGTTTCCCAACAGGTGGGTCTTAAAATGAACATGGATAAAACGAAGATCATGTCGAATATCCATGTTGTGCCCACCCCCATTGGGGTTGGGGGCTCGACTCTCGAAGTTGTAGACGAATATGTCTATTTAGGACAAGTGGTCCGGTTAGGCAGGTCCAACTTCGAGAGAGAGGTCAATCGTCGAATCCAACTCGGTTGGGCAGCGTTCGGGAAACTTCGCGACGTCTTCTCGTCCAAAATACCTCAGTGCCTAAAATCGAAAGTCTTCGATAGTTGTGTGTTACCAGTGATGACATACGGCACCGAGACGTGGCCTCTCACTGTGGGCCTCATTAAAAGGCTCAAAGTCACTCAACGAGCCATGGAGCGGGCTATGCTCGGTGTTTCCCTACGAGATCGAATCAGAAATGAGGAGATCCGTAGGAGAACCAAGGTTACCGACATAGCCCATAGGATTGGCAAGTTGAAGTGGCAGTGGGCCGGGCACATAGCTCGTAGAACCGATGGCCGTTGGGGCCGAAAGGTTCTCGAGTGGAGGCCACGTACAGGCAAGCGAAGTGTTGGACGCCCGCCTACAAGGTGGACGGACGATCTGACTAAGGTCGCAGGAAGTCGCTGGATGCAGGCCGCTTCCAACAGGTCATTGTGGAGATCATTGGGGGAGGCCTATGTTCAGCAGTGGACTTCCTGTGGCTGATATGATGATATGATGAGCATGCTTTTTTCCATTCCTCTTTGGCAAGTTATAACCTTGTTTTTAACTTTATTTGTAAACTTCCATGTCTGACATGCGTAAGTTAAGCATGGAATGAGACACGAGTCCATTACTTTCCTTTTAAGGTTTACAGGCATATTGCTTTTAAATAATTCTTTTAAACTCCAGTATTTATTCCACGTATTTTTAATTCTCCTTTGAACTTCAAGCTCATTACTGATTTTACTGAAACTGATTTGTTTCCCTAGGTAAATGTATTGCTCAACGTATTCAAGTATTTCACTTTCCAATTTTATGTCTTTTTTTATGTGATTTGACATCAGTTTTGTTTTGGAGATGTTTATTTCAAGGCCCACCTGCTTGCTAGCCGTACAGAGATTTACAATCATGTCTTGAAGTTGAGAACTGGACTCGGAGAACAGCACTAAGTCGTCTGCGAAACGAAGGTGGCTCAAATATTTGCCCTTTACATATAAGCCTTTATTACTCCACTCCAATGTGCTAAGGATATTTTCTAATATTGCAATAAATATCTTTGGTGATAGAGGGTCTTCTTGGCGTACGCCTCTTTTGATAGGGAATCTTGGTCCCGTGGTCTCTAGCTTTACTCTACTTGTGCAACTTTTATATATATTTTTTATAACATCTATATATACTTTCTCCACATTTTGAGCTTCTAAAGATAGCCATATGCTGTTATGTGAGACGGTATCGAACGCTTTTTGGTAATCGATGTATGCGACGTATAGGGGCCTTTGGAACTCTTGGTATTTCTCGATTAATATTTCTAGTGTATGTATATGATCTATGGTGCAGAAACCCTTTCTAAAGCCGGCCTGTTCGACGGGTTGTTGTTTTTCTAGCGATTGTCCTATCCTTTTGTTTATTATTGAAGAGAAGATTTTATATACTGTTGGTAGTAGGCTTATGGGCCTATAATTTCCAATTTCGTTAGGATCCCCCTTTTTATATAGCAATATGATATTAGATTCTGACCATTGCGAAGGTGTTTCAAGTGATTCGATTATCATATTAAACAGTTTAGTAATTGGTTCAGTTAGTACGCTATGTGCTGTCTTGATAGCATCGTTGGTTACACCGTCAGAGCCAGGGCTTTTATCGGGCTTTAACTTCTTTATAGTCTCTTCGACTTCTTTGCACTCTATTGGGGCAATATTTTCGTTGGGTTTTACATATAGGGATTCAATACTAGAGTTCTTTGAGATGGTTTCACTTTCAGCGCAATATAATTTTTTGTAAAAGTTTGTTGCAATATTTAAGATGTCTTTTCGGCTGTATTTCGTTTTTTCTGTGCCTGTTAAGCTTTCAATCCAATCTTTGATGAGGTAATAGCCTCTATAGGAGTTGGTGAATTAAAACTTATAGGCGGCGACCTTAAGGGCACGTCGGTGATAAGACTCCAAACGGTAGTAAACATCATGGCGGTTATGGTTATGGCAAGCTAAATCCGGAAGGATATAGTATCTTAGATTTTGCAAGTAGACACAACTTTATGATCATTAACACATGTTTTAAGAAGAAGGAAGAGCACCTTATAACCTACAAAAGTGGAGGTAAACAGACGCAGGTTGATTATATATTGGGAGAGAAAAGTTTAATGTTTAGATTCAAGGACTGTAAGGTTATTCCAGGGGAGGCATTAACAAGCCAACATCGAATACTTGTTACAAAGTTCAAATTGCCGAAACCGTTGAAACATATCAAGGATAAAACACCGAAAATCAAATGGACTAAGATTAACGGACCAGAAGGAAACCAATTATTAGAATGTATTATAAACCATTTAAAATCTGACTTGGACAACGAATATCACGATGCCAACGAAATGTGGTCCAAATTCGAGGATCTAACGATCTCCGCAGCAAAAACTATACTAGGAGAGTCAAAAGGCATAATTGCAAATAAGGATCCTACTTGGTGGAACGACAAGGTCAAAGCAGCAGTGCGGACCAAGAAAGACCATTTCAAGGCTTGGCAAGATTCAAAAAGCCAAGAGGACCTAAAGACATATAAAATGACCAAAGTCAACACTAAAATCATAGTTGCCCAAGAAAGACATAAAGCTAGAGAACATTTCTATAGAATTTTAGATGAGAACACAAACGATAATGTCATATACAAAATTGCCAAGCAGCGTCAGTGCAGTACATTGGACATTAACAGGAATAAATATATCAAAGACGTAACGTCAACAAAAGATGGAAAGAGTACTACGACGAATTATCCAACGAGGAATTCCCAAGCGAAAACCTCCCGTCCATGGGTGTGACATCCGGGCCCATCGAAGCCATAACAGAATCCGAAGTCAAAGTAGCGATACTAAAGATGAAGAACAAAAAGGCTACAGGGCCGGATCAGATACCTGCGGAGATATGGAAGCGTGGAGGAAAGGTAGCTAGACAATGGCTTACGAAACTCCTAAATCTTGTCCTGACGATCGGTACAATGCCAGACTCCTGGCGGAAGAGCTACTTAATACCATTTTACAAGAATAAAGGAGACGTTTCACTTTGTGGAAATTACAGGGGAATAAAATTAACGTCACACACTTTTAAACTCTTCGAAAGAATTATTAATAATAGACTACTGCTGCTAACAACGGTCACGAAAAACCAATTCGGCTTCACTGCGGGTAAATCGACGTCACATGAGAATTATTATGGAGAAGCATAGATGCAATAAAGAAGACTTACATATTGTCTTCATTGACCTGGAAAAAGCCTTCGATAGAGTGCCAAGAAAACTTGTATGGCAAGCTCTCAGGTCTCAAGGCCTTCCCGAAAACTATGTCTCTATAATCAAAGACATGTACTACAACTGCGCGACCCAGGTGAGGAGCCCAGCAGGACTAAGTGATCCGTTCGAAGTAACAGTTGGCGTTCATCAAGGCTCCGCACTTAGCCCATTAATATTTAATCTTGTCATGAATTACCTAACAAAGGATATACAGAACGCCCTACCATGGTGCCTCTTATATGCGGATGATATTGTCCTTGCAAACAAATCAGCTCATGACATGCAGGGAGACCTGAATCTGTGGATTAGAGCGCTGGAATCAAACGGCCTCCGCATAAGTAGATCCAAAACGGAACACATGCACTGTGGATTTGCACCAACACCAACACAAGGCATTAGCGATCTGAACATCGGCGGCATTCCAATACCATCTGTTACTAAGTTCAAGTACCTTGGGTCAACCCTAACTACCGATGCAGACTCAACCGTTGATGTTAAGAGCAGGGTACAAGCTGCATGGATGAAGTGGAGGGAAGTGTCAGGCGTTCTATGTGATAACCGTATGCCCATTAGGACTAAGGGTAGAGTCTACAAAGCCGCAGTCAGACCAGCAATGCTGTACGGTTCGGAATGCTGGACTGTAACACAGACACACGAGCAAACCCTTCATATCAACGAGATGAAAATGCTGAGATGGGCGGGTGGCGTCACCAGAATGGATAGAATACGGAATGAGTATATCCGAGGTTCGTTTAAGGTAGCTCCGATCCCCAATAAATTACAAGAAAATAGATTGCGATGGTATGGCCACATTCAACGAAGACCAGATGACCACGTGGTAAAAACAGCCTTAAATCTCACCGAACGCCCGAGAGGGACAGGACGTCCAAAAGCTACGTGGTGGTCCAATATCAGGAAGGAACTGGAAACCCTTCATTTAGACGCGGAGACAACCCAGGACAGAGCGGCCTGGCGCAAATTGATAAGGAGACCCGACCCCAAATAAAGGGAAAAGGGAAGGAAGAAGAAGATTTGTATTGAATATGTTCTTAAACTACTCGACCGCTTTGTTCACCATTAGAATACTACATTATCCAGTGGCGTCGCCAGCCGATGGCCTAGGGAGGGACAAATATTATAGAGAATGAGAAAAATGTGATTGCACCTTACACAATATTGACGGCGGCCCCCAGACGGTCAATATTATTGTACAACAGTATGATATAGGCAAAAAAAAACCGTATAGTAGGCAAGCTAAGTCAAAGATTTTGATTGCTTTACATTTGGCCATTTTTTTAATCTCAAGGGGGGGCAGCTGCCCCTACCTGCCCCCCCTTGGCGACGCCCTTGACATTATCCTTGGTGAACATAGGCGATAGAATATTTTCAAAAAAGTGTATCTGCACCCAGGCGGAGCCCGGCCGGACTGCAAATCCATACTAATACATACAGCTGAAGAGTTTGTTTGTTACCTCTAATATCAGGAACTACTGGTTCAAATTGAAAAATTACTATATAGACTATGTATATATCATCACGATATAACCTATAGGAAGGAAGCAGTACCGAATAATCTAGCAAATTCGAAGAAATTCTATTCGTTTTTCCTGGTCCGATTGGTCGATAATCTAAATTGATATCTGCACACCCGGGCGGAGCCGGGCCGGGCCACTAGTATTTATACTTAGAATATAAGTGTCGTCATTATTATCCTGTCTTTATATGCGACTGTTGAGCATTTTATTTACACTGCAATTTGCAAGATATTCAAGCAATGCATTGGTGCTCTTTCAGATTAATAAAAATGTATTGAACCGCACTTCGCCATTAATTTACTACAAGTAATAAACGTAAGGGATATCCTATCAAACCATAGACCAATCAGCCTATAGATGCAGAAAATAATTAAAATAGCTTCATTGTTGGTCAGCACAGTTGGTCAGGTTAAAAATATATGCTTTAAAATATTGCGTACCTAGGCGGATGAGGTAGTCTAATACGCTAAAGGAAACGGCCGAATCTTCATAGAACCTTGGGCCTAGGCCCTAGGTGAGACTAGTCTCACACAGTTAGTTATGGGTTATTTTATAGTTAAGTAGTCTACATTTTGGATTCAAATAATCAATTACAATAACTAAAATATTTCCGCTAAATAACGTCAGATAGACCACCATATACATACAATATTAAAAAGCGAATGTTTTTAGAGGCACGCACAAGCTGTAATGTGTGCGAATTATTACTCTCCTCGACGGAATTCAATGCAACTACAAGAAATTTGTGGCTTATTTAAATACAATGAGGTAAATGGGCGAATAAAGGATATCCTTCATTGTAATTTATTGGATCTTCGATTCAGTACTGATACTGTAGGTAAAAACAGAAAATACTATTCAAATTATCTTTCAAATTAACTTTTTTATACCAACACGGTAAAACAAGTAACTATTTTTAACCTTAATGAAACTATCGAGTACCATAATAGATCATGGAATAACATAAGTTTTTTGATAAGATACCTACAGAACGTCATAGGTTTATATTCATCACTGATCATAGGTTTTCCCTAAGGATTTCCACAGCGATATGTTAGAAACGGTCTGCATCCAACGAATTCCTACCACAATTTATATCTTTATTTCCAAACTTACTTCTACTATTACAGAGTACCCTAATGCAGTAACGTAACATAGTACAAATTGTTTTATTTTCTGTCCTATAACATATAACAGTCACGACTGTTCTTGTGAGTTGACTCAGAGGACAGTGGAATACGGAATAGGTCTGTTTCCAGGCGCAATGAGGTTGAGTGTACGAAGAGCGAGTATTATTGACGCCTATATTTTATTCAAATTAATTGAATATGTTCTCCAAGTAATAATGAAAAACAACTCTCAAGGTCCATTTTTGCATAAATACATACATATTGTCTCAATTTGACAGTATATTATTTAACCAAGTGTTCTTTCTATAGCCAGGTGTATAACGTTAAGGAAACTGACACCAAGTCTGCATTTTACATAATATATACAAAACAAATGGAAAACATTATTTGCTATAGAGAATAACGAGCAAATACAAACTTTGGAAATTTGCCAGTGGAAAACGTCGCAGAATATTTTTGTTTCTTTTACAATTAAAGGTTCATTTTACAACTAGACAAGTTATAATATTATTGTTTTGGAGTTAAGCATACATTCTACATTTGACAACCTCCGATACAAATATTTGTGTTATCATCATCATCATCAGCCTATTCGCGTCCACTACTGGACATAGGCCTCTCCTATGGCACGCCACTGGGCTCGATCTTCAGCCCAACGTCTCCAACTGCTACCAGCCATCTTTCGGATATCATCACTCCACCTCGATAATATTTGTGTGATCCAGAGGTATTTGTTTTGTGTCTTGGTATCTATGAGACTAAAAAGTTTCTTGTAGTTTCTGATACTCACGACACAAGATTTGATCTTGTGTGAGGTCAGGACTACGAATGTGAATGTTGGATGTATTTATATATTTATTTAAATTTATGCATACTCACATAAATATATTTTTTCTTTACTTTATTACACAACTTTTACTTTATTACACAAAAACATTCGTACAAAATAACAATAAAACAAATAAAATATACATGTACCATGTCGGTTAAAATAGCGGTTACCTGCGATTTCTTCCAGGCAACCATAAATAGATAATTTAGGAAAGTGTCAATCTGCTTCGCAGATAAACGGTGCCAAAATTTTATATAAAATGTAGCTCTATGAGTTTTCCAAAGTTTATCCGGCTTACATATACACAGTTAGGTCATAAGTATTGTCACACAGTAAAAACTTTTCTTTTAGAATGCTGGCCACAAAAAAGTTTATTGAATTCGAATTTCGAATTGTTCATGAAAATAAAAATGTATACTTTTTAGAATTTTACTCATTTTTAAATATGGAGTGGACGCTTAAAGAATACCGTGTTGTAGTTATTGCGTTGCATCGTTGCGGTTACGCGCCAATTAAAATTTTTGACATACTGAAAAATTTTAATATAACCGAAAGATTCGTTTATCGTACCATCAAACGATACAATGAAGACTCTAGTGTAGATAACAGGTCAAGAAGTGGTCGCCCTCGGTCTGTTAGGACCCCAGCAGTGATAAAAGCTGTGAAGGCGCGAATTCAAAGAAATCCCAAACGTAAGCAGAAACTGTTGGCCCTTCAGATGGGGTTAAGCAGAACCACGGTGAAAAGGGTGTTAAATGAAGACTTAGGGCTTCGGGCATATCGAAGAAAAACAGGACATCGTTTGAATGCTCGTCTAATGGACCTGAGACTGAAGAGATGCCGCGCTTTGTTGAAGCGGTACGCGGGAAAAAAATATAGGGAAATTCTTTTTACAGATGAAAAAAATTTTACCGTAGAAGAGAGCTACAACAAACAAAATGATAAGGTGTACGCACACAGTAATGAAGAAGCAAGCAACCGTATTCCGCGTGTCCAACGAGGTCATTTTCCATCCTCGCTCATGGTATGGTTGGGAGTTTCTTATTGGGGCTTAAGAGAGGTACATTTTTGTGAGAAAGGTGTAAAAACGAATGCAGTTGTGTATCAAAATACAGTCGTGACGAACCTTGTGGAACCTGTTTCTCATACCATGTTCAATAACAGGCACTGGTTATTCCAACAAGATTCGGTGCCAGCTCATAGAGCGAAGAGCACACAAGACTAGCTGGCGGCGCGTGAAATCGAATTCATCCGGCACGAAGACTGGCCCTCCTCCAGTCCAGATTTGAATCCGTTAGATTACAAGATATGGCAACACTTGGAGGAAAAGGCGTGCTCAAAGCCTCATCCCAATTTGGAGTCACTCAAGACATCCTTGATTAAGGCAGCCGCCGATATTGACATAGACCTCGTTCGTGCTGCGATAGACAACTGGCCGCGCAGATTGAAGGCCTGTATTCAAAATCACGGAGGTCATTTTGAATAAACTTTAGTGTCATAAGAATCTATGTATTGTTAAGTTCATTTTGGTATATAAATGGTTACATAATGAATAAACTTGTTTCAATTATTTTATATTAAACATGTGACAGAATTTATGACCTGACTAGGTATTATTACCGTGACTCCTCCAACCAGGCAAAGATGGGGTTTATAACGGTGTGAGAGGATGCTATAGAACTTCCTTTTACAAAACAAGAGATTAAATATATATTTACAGTTTTCAACGAAAATGAATCTAAGATTCGATCAAAGAGCCGAGGGCGCTAAGCTAGCAACTAATTAGGGACATGCCAAGAACCCAAAACGAGCGTCGAAGTTCGGCGCGTTATTGCAGGATAGGTACTCACTTGTCTAACCCTTTTATAAACAATACGTTTACGTTTTTTGAATTACTCCATAAATGAATACATACCAGTTAATTAAATCACAATGAAACACTTTCACCTACTAAACCCGCCAACATCACAATTCTAAATCACTTTCACCCACAACCTTCACAATCCAACTCCTAATCTACTGCTAACTCGCCATGTGAACAATTTCCGCTGATACGCCGTGTTTACAATAACACCGCCTAAGAACAATACTGTACGTGTTAATAAAACATTAGCCAAATTTATTTTTTGCTGGTGGGATTTGCATTGTCGCTAGCCTCGACGCGTATTGTTATTAAAATAATAAACTACATAGTCCTTTAGCTATCGAATATTGTTATGCAAAACAGCCGACATGAATACTATTTAGAAAACTATTATAAAGTAAAAAATATTTAAATTATTTAATAGATATACCTACGCAACAGTCACAAGTTCTGAAGCCAAAAAGATGCTTAGACGTAAATCAGGGATCACGGAAACTACGAGAGACTTTTTGGTCTCAGCGTATCCAAACTTGCAACAAATATTGGTACCCCCACATTAGCTGGTTGGTTTCAATGCTCAGACCGAAGCCTTTTGTTTCATTGCCCGTTTTTTAACCAACTACGTCGCCGGTCGTTATTATTTTGTACTCAATTTTGGACATGTCGCGCTGAGTAAAATATTGGCTATTCTAGCGTATAATAATCTACTATATTGTTATTGACTTATTGAAGTCAATAACAATATACTTACTATTAAATGTTTCACAGTTACAAACCCATGAACAGTTTGTATGGGAAAATCACGCACACTGTTTTGATAGATATAATTGAATTTGAACTTTGTTTAGCGGTAATAAAGTGCAAATTGACTCTTTGACGTTAGGAACATACCTACATTGTTTAAACAACAGTGAGTGCTTGTAATTTAATATGAACTTTATACAATAGCAATAAAGCTCAAATTGACTTTACGTTTTAGTTAGAAAACGTTTGTATGGGAAAAAGAAAAGGGCTGTTTTTAGGGTTTTTCCGACAATTATTCGATTTTTTCTCGCCGTAAGAACCATCCTTGGACTTCCACAAACATTTTAAAAAAAGAATTATCGAAATCGGTTCAGCCGTTCACACGTGATGCCGTGACAACGCGAAACGGGTTTCATTTTTATATATATAGATGACACCCGCTATGTTGGCTCCTTTTAAAATGTTTCATGCGATGTTTTTCCGCGCCCGACCCCTGGCTGAGAAAACCAATAGATTTCTCTGTAGGGAAGCATTTCCACCGGTTGAACAATGAAATTAAAATAAGATCACTGTACCAGGATCGTGAAAAGTCAAAACCATAGTAGTGACATACGCAACTGTCGCACTGCGGGCTCAGCTCGCGTATATCCAGTTTCAACTAAGCATCATAATTTTGACTAGTGAAAGAATAGAGTAGCCTATCAATAATTTAGGTGGTTTGGACTGTAATTATACAATCAGAAGTTGTTAATCAGATGCAAGTGCCTTTAACACTACATTATAAATTAAATGGATTACCAATATGTTTCACTCCACTGTGTACATACATTTTTACTAAGCTGTCTTGGAGCCCTAACCTATTAGACTGACAATCCATGGCCACTGGACTTTCGTAATTTTATAAATCATGAAAATTAGTCTATGCTTGCGCCTACCATTTAGAATTTAGAACCAAAAATATATACAAGCTAATAGATTTATATAGAATTATGGATAATGGTGAAGGAAAACATTGTGAGAAAGCCTGCATACCACATGGAAAGACATTCTATGGTATGTAAAGTCCACCAATATGCATTAGGTAAGTGACTGATGGACTATATGGCCTAATCACAATCATACTTTTGGTTGAAGAGGAGGCCAGTGCCCTGCCATGGAATGTATGTGGGCTGATACAGATTGGAAATTCTATTAGCTTGAGTTTAGCTATATTATATCTCTTAATTTTAATTTTACACTTTGTAGTGTTTAGTTTCATTTACTTCAATAAATAAATTAAATAAAAAAAATACTTCTTACTCAACACATTAAGCCCTTACATTTCTCATTGAAGCTCAACAAAATCAGTTATAGAGAAATTCCATGCTTGGTAATTAATAGCCCATACACACAAGGATATATTGACTGTAACTAATACAGCTTGTTTTAAATTGCCATGTGTAATATTATGTCAAAGCTGCAATTGTAGACAGTTTGTTACTTTGGCACAACAATGAGCTTGTTGCATTTACTATTCATGGCTGTTTTATGGTTAATCAATATATATGTCAACCATATATATTGATTTGACCCCAACAAATGCCTTCTACCATATACTCTAGTTTCTACACAAAAAGTAAACATAAAGAGAGTGGAATAAAATATATTAGCACAATTTAGGTACCTATATTTAAAGTACATATAGCATTGATAGTGTGATAATGATGTGTGGATAAGTGTAAACATGCTAGCAATAACTAACAATGTATTTAAATATTAAAACTTTAACGAATACAAAAACCTTGAATAAGCTTTTTTTTATTTTGATTTATCCATAAAAAAAGACAAAACACACTTGAAGTGATGGAAAAAAGTTGTTTTATTTTACCAGAATTTCATATATTTTCACAAAAACATGTAAAAGCTTTTAGTTCTTTATTTTACAGTTAGCACAAACAACATATAATTTACCAGAAACCAGTTCATAATTTTTATTATTGTGAAACAAGCGAACGCAACTCACCTCACTTTTCCATTAGAATTTTATCTAGTCCAGAGCACATATACGAGTCCCATTTCTGTTTACCAATCTTCCACCAATATCAAAAGTAACCATCGTTATCTAACTCATTGATAAATAAAATGTAAATAGTGTAGACTGTAGAGCACTAATAGATTGATAGTGTTTCACTCGCGGTTAAACTATTTTAATTTTACATAACTCATAAGGCAGCAATTATAATTTTCTGTTTTCTATTTTTATACTTTGCAGCGTAATAATATGTCTTCTTTAATACAATGACAAAAGGAAATTATAGGGATAGCAAACAGAATACCAGCGAAATACGGACTTTTATCGAAATGAGACACAATGAAAATTGAAAAATGTCAGAAATCTGTCAAAATGACAATCATGACATGTGATTTTTTTTAAATTTCATGCTATGGGAAAGGCAAAGGCGTGGGAAATACAACTGATGAAATTGCAAGAAACTTTTATCCCTTATGAAATGTCTAATGAATATTCCTTATATAACCATGACACTAATTTAATAAATCGTATTTGGTAAATATATTTTTATGAACATTTGAGAAATTACGACAATAAAATATACAGGGTGGACAAGAAAACGGCGCACCTGCCAATATACATTATAGTATATGGTGAAGGAATCTTAATTAAGACGGATTTGTATGGCGCTAGTGAATATTAAGAAAGATGCCGAGAAAAAAAAACTAACGTTACACATGCTACCCCTTAACATGTTAAGCTAAAGTGATTGAACCTTACAACTGAACGGTAGACATTCAACAATAAATAAGCAGAGCTCATTATTTACTTATAAGTCGATTGTGTACATCACGCTCAGGGTACATAAAAAAGATATTAAATTAATACTGCCAACAGTCACATACATGGGTACTAACCCCACACTAAGATACAAATCTTGTGTCGCGGGTATTAGAAAAATAATTATGGTTCACGGAAATTATTTGTCTCGGGGCGGGAACCGAACCCGCGGTCTCTCATTTCACAGGCGGTTCTTACCAACTGCGCCACGGAGGCCGTCGGTGACTCATATGGGCTGGTTAGTTGTCATTAATGACCACCAAAATAGTTAACTGACCTTGTAATGTAAACCGTAATGACCTTGATAGGCAAAGCTGGAAGCGCAGGATCCGCCAAAACCCGCACGAAAACACTGTCACAGTTTGGTAGCACAAATCACTTTTTCTTTTACATTTCACATAACACAAGTTACATCAAAAGCTATCAAATTGGGTAATGTTCAAAGCATAGTGAAATGAATAAAATTTACTCAAAATAACTGAAAACGAATTTACAATAATATGCACACGACTAATACATGCACACGCGATCGCAATCCGAATTCAACTAATAAAAATAAATTATTATTTTGATTCTTGAAAGATAAAGGCCTGTTCACATTAGATACAAAGCTTTCCTATTTGAGTTCATAATAATTCATCTGAACAATTAGTATTACTACTTTATCAGACCATATACGTGCCACTGCAGGGCACGGGGTCTCCAGTGCAGTAAATTAGTAGTTAGTGTTTATTGATTTCACTAATTTTATCTCAAATAAGTCTCATATGCAAATTCTATGCTATAATGGTAGACGACATTTCTCTAGGTATAAGAATTTAGAAGAAATTTTATCACTTTAAAGTAACATTATTTTCAAAATACATTAAAATAATGTTAAATACAATAATAAGCAAAGTAAATAGGCAATTTGTAATTGACTGGATCGGCTGATGACATATTTAAATAACATTATAAGCTCTTGAGCAAGTATCAGTATCAGTCCAATAAGATCTTTTTTTAACGTAACTTTTATATCGGAGTACTTAATCCAATTAAGTTATATCAAGTGTGTAGTGTGAACACACCTCAAGATGTCGGTCTTCTTTTGCAAAATGCTAAAAGTTACCGACAAAGAAATTGCCGCCTTTCGGCACGCACTCACAAACGGCGGCGGCGACCTCAAAGGAAGAATAATCGAGCCGCGTTGGATCCGACAAAGTACACTATGACCGGCGGCTTCCTTTGACTAATAGGGCCGAATTGGGCCATCATTTTAAAAATATTATTTTTTATTAATCAGTGTCATCAGATTATTTTTTCAATGAATCTAAATTATTTAGAAAATTTAAATGTTATGTAGGTATTACCAAAACTTTTCTAATTATAATTAAATTCGCAATCTTACATGATTTAAGCGATGACCAGTGTGATTTCTTGGTATCTTTCAGTTTGGATTTGTGACACTAAGGAAAATAATGACAAACAAAATAGTCAATCCATTCACGATGCAACTGCACCTAAAGTTATTATGTTGTTAATTTATTGACGCTTAAATCTAAGTACGTCCCTGTTTAACTGATTGATTTATTTGAAATGAAACAAAAAATATCCTTTTTTGAAGTTAGAGAAGGATAAATTATACAGCTAAGAGTTCATGACCTTACTCATGTGTAAACAGCTGTTAAAGCGAAGTTTAAGAAAGTTTTGATGCTGTTAAAAATGGTTTTCGTGGTATATTTCGTTAACCGTTCAATTAACGACGAAACGAAAAAATACGTATGTGTTTAAATCTTGTTCTTCATCCATTCCAACTGATTTTATGCGAAAAAGTGGTGATTAAACTTAAAACTTTAAACGGTCATCACTTCAAAACGGATAGGTATTTTCCAAATATTATTTTTTTATTACGATATTAATATTATGCCCTTGTACTCAACTGAGCAAGTGCGCCATTTATTTGCGCTCCCTGTATATATATATATTTTTTTTGAGTAATTTTTAATTCTGTTTAATCCTGAGAACGATTAACTGCATAAAAAGGAACAATATTAAACAATAACTAATCTGGGGGCACGGCAGTGCTCCCTCCAAGTCGAGCTAAAAAGCGGCACAGCCGTACTATATATCCTTTTCTCGAAGCAATTCAGACCATTTTCAACCCCTCATAACTTCATTGTGGTTAAAGCAAGAAGCCTGAATTTTCAGTTACGAATTAGGCATTGTGTAAACACGGTATATTTAAAATTTCATTCAATTTGAACCAGTAGTTTAAGAATTATAACTCAAACTTTCGCAATTTTGTCACTCACTGACTGACTGACTGACCGATCATCAAAAGTCTAAGGCACTTCTAGCAGACATAGAACCTTCAAATTTAGAATATAATTAGTGTTTAGTGTCTAAAGTAAGGAAAAATTCAATCATTTCATAATTTCTGTCTAGTTTTCTAGATACACCAACTGCGTGAATAACTTTGTAATCTCATATAAATGTATAGGATTACAAAGATACATTTGCAGTTAATGATTCGTTGTACCCGTATATAATGGAATAATAGTTGTAGATTGGTATCTATATATATTATATATGAGGCATAACAGGAGGGGGGTATAAAGAGGGAAAGGGTGTATTCAGCCCACTAAAAGATAGTCCTTAAAATTCCATCTTAATTATAAAGTTAAACATCGTTTTCATTGTTTTATTTTATAATGCTAGAGGACTTAGCAGCATGGTCTCTGACTTTAGCCGACTTCTACGAGCGAAATAAAAATAAGTTGGTGGTTGGATGGATTCGCGCGGGAACCTTCGAAGTAAAAGGCGCCAAAACCAAAATTGCCAGCTAGTTGCAATTTTCTTTGTATTTTAACACTAGAAGGGCCGGGCTTCATGCTATACCTTCAAAGACCGCAGCAGTCAATTTGACGGTACTAGAGATCAAGTGAGAATACTTATGAAATTATTACATATTTTAAATTAAAAAATAAAATAAAAGTAATACAAATTATTTTTTATTAATAGTAAACAATTTAGCATTAAATTTAGTAACATTTGTAACAAGTAATAGTTTTTTTAGACTCTTTTGTACATTTTCCACAAACAGCTTTTTTACAGATAGTGCAGTTTTCACATGTTTTATTTTTTTACAATTACTATTGATTTGACATTGCCGGCTCTATTGTTTGTAGTACATGGTTCACTTGTTTCAGAATTAGTTCCTTGACTCTGACGGCCGATGCCAATAATCAATCGAAAAAATTAGATTGAAGTCAATCTGTTTTGTTGTCAATTGTTTTCTACTTTTCGATTGGTCTCCTGTCATGTTGCCATAGTTTATTCACTACTGAGATTGATTATTGGCAATATAGTATCAGAAAATCGATTGAGCTGTCAATCTAAAACGGCAAATTTTGGATTGGGTTTGTTTATTGGCAGCGGCTGTAAGTCGCAATTGAAGTGGATTTTTTTTTCACATACTCTTTACGTAGTTCGCTCACTAGTTGAAGGATAAAATTATGACGAGAAATTTTTATTCCTGTGACTTTTTGATATAGAATCTACGAGTTTATAGATGCTAAATCAAGTATAGTGTAAAAAACGTGAACTGGCCATCTCCGACTTCCACCTCTTACGGTGTATTTGCGTGCCATTGGGTCGATGATGTCTACACTAAATTTTGTTGCCTTTAACAATTCAACTGTTCTGCAGCCTCTTTTTTATCAGTACCTATGCTTACGTTGGGGTGCAGAGTCCTCAAAATAATAACATTTTTTCCTGGTTTTCCTTGATAGCTAGTAAGGGTTATATATCGGTCTCGGTTTTCATTATGAAAGTTTCATATCTTATAGTACGAATACCTCTAAAAATCGGTGATACTTCTCGTCTTGCACGCCGCATTGTTCCAACAATACTAGTCTTTTCGACCATTAGTTCTTTAGACAAATATAGAGACGTGAAAAAGTTGCCAGTGGTTACGTTTTGGCCCTTTTTGAAATAGGGTTGTACTAGTTTCAAAACCACATATTCGGGTAATGAAATATCGTTTGAACGGTTCTTGTCTTTTCCTAGATACGGAAATCCTCCACATAGGTACTTACTCTCGACATCCACAAGCAGCGAAAACTTTATGCCAAATTAATAAAAACAAAAGTACCCACATTAGTTTGAAGAATTCGTTGTTTATGCCTTTATATGTATGCCGTCACATTGACGGTGCGCGGTCTTAGTAGGTATTTGTAATCGAAACTCATATACAATATATTGTTATTTTTTGTTTAAATATAGATTTAGTTTAACAATAGCAAATTAGGAAAAGTCATAAAATATGAAAAGAAACAAAAACATAGTTTGTGAAATATTTAACAATGAAATTGCCTTGCCGCCAATTTGACTGCCTTGGTCTTTCTAGTGTTAATAGTATTTCTTGTAACATAACTAATTATTTGTAATCTCGCAAAGTGGCAATATTGTTTGAAGAAGATGGGAGGCACGAAAAGGCGGAAAAAAGTTCCTCGCGATGGGCTGCCTTCATCGACTTCATCGGACTCCGATGATGACACCACGATTAAATTTGAAATCTATAAGGTACCGGGATACTTTAGGAAGTATCCCGAAAATAGCAATAAAAAAGAATTTGTAGTATTTTTAAACCATCAAGAGCAAAAGATGTTCACCGATAAAGACATGACTGTCTATTTCCCGCGCTTTACGCAGATATTGCGTCACGGGTGTACTACATCTTAAATCTATTAATAGATTTAAAATAGGAATAACATTTGATTTGTCCAATAATGCAAATGTATTTCTACAAAATAAAAAAATACTGGAGGAACTCGAGCTAAAAGCATCTATACCTGCTGGTGACACAGAGGCGACTGGCGTACTTACTTCTGTCCCTCTAGAGATGTCGAATAAAAGAATATTCTCTCTTATTGGTAGTTCTCGTAATGTTATTCAAGTGAGGCGCTTCATGCGAAGAGTGCGGGATGATAGTGGTCAAATAAAATACCAGCCTACGCAGACTGTGGCGGTAACTTTTGCCTCCACAGAACTACCTGAATATGTTTACTTGGACTCCTGGAGGCATGAGGTTAAAACGTACATCCCTCCGGTTAAGCAATGCCTCCGCTGCATGAAATTCGGACATATTGCAAAATTCTGCAAAAATGGAGAAGTGTGTTCTATCTGTAGTCAGGAACATAGTTTTAAAAAATGCACTGTAGATAGTAAAAACGCGAAATGCGCTAACTGTGGTGGCAACCACATAGCGATATCCAACTCCTGCCCTCAAAAAAAACTTAAATTAGAAGAAAATAAAATAAAAACAAGAAATACTCAATACGCAGGGCTATTTAATGAAAAATCATTCCCACAATTAACTGCATCTAACATAGAAACTCAACTTCAAAATTTAACAAAATCAGATTTTTTCATGAACTTATTGACTCAAGCATTAACTAAAATAATCATCAATCAGAAGGACAATCCTATAAATTCAGCATCGATAAAAGATATACTACATCAAACGCTCCGAAACAGTTCCTTATTGAAAAATGGACCTTAATGTCATGCAGTGGAATGCTCAGAGTATTTTAAGTAATAAGATTTTACTAACTCAATTTTTATATGAGAAGCAAATCCACTTGGCAATCATATCCGAAACTTGGTTGACACCCAAAAAAACATTTGCAATAAGAGGTTACAATGTAGAAAGAAATGATGTTGGCAATGAACATAATGGCGTAGCTATTTTAATTCGTAATAATATTGATTACAAAAGAATTAATACTTATTGTGATAATTCATTGCAAAATATTTGTATAAGAATTAATCTAAATAATAGAGAAATTAGTATCGTTAGCTTTTATTGTCCTACAAATTGTTCTCCATCTTTTGATAAAAATAAATTTGACTCTTTAATAAAGTCTGTCCCGGAACCTATGATATTTGCTGGCGATTTTAATGCCCATCACACCCTGTGGGGTTGTAACTCTGTTAATGCACGAGGTAGAGATATTTTGGATGTCATTGATGGCAATAACTTGATTTTGTTAAAGTCTGGTGAAGTAACTACAGTTGGTTCTTTGACGTGGCGTCCAAATGCTCTAGATTTATCTTTGGTCTCTCCATCACTTGCTCTTTCTTCGGACTGGTCTGTACATAATGATCCTCTCGGTAGTTATCATCTTCCTGTAATGATCAAAGTTTTAGTAAATAATAATGTACATAGTTGTGCTACAAATAATAATGGTAGTGTGCATTTGCCCATCTACCCCAATTATAAAATGGTGGATTGGAAAATGTACACACTAAATGTAGATTCGGAATTGTCAAATTTTCAAACTCAAAGTTGCATTGAAACTCCGTTGAAAATGTACACATTATTTTGTGAATTGTTGCATTCTGCGATCAATAAATCCCTTCCGTATTATAATCAACACAATATGATATCTCCTACAAATACACCTAATATTAACTCCCCGAGCAGGAAATTTATTAAACATCCTCCTCTTCCTTGGTGGAATAAAAAATGTTCCGAAGCAGTTCAAAATTCAAGGTATGCTTATCTCAATTTTAAAAATAATCCCTCAGATGAAAGCTATGTTGAGTTTAAAAGGTTACAAGCTCAAAAAAAACTTATTTTGAAAACAGAAAGATCAAATAGTTGGATCCAATTATGCAGTTCTTTTAATCGGTGTACTCCTCTTTCAAAGATCTGGAAATATATGCGGAAATTTAACAAAACATTTTCTAGTAATACTAATGATGATAGTTGGGTTAATGATTTCTTACGAAAGTTTACTCCAGATTATGTAAATAATCATCCTAATTTATCTTCTGATTCTGCAACAAATTCTGTAAATAGTTTTTAATCAAACCTTTTTCAATACAAGAGCTATTATCTTCCATTTATTCTAGAAAGGATAGTGCTTTTGGTTTGGATGGAGTTTCTTATATAATGTTGAAACGACTAAGTCGCAAAGCTCTCTGCATTTTACTTCAAATATTCAATAACCTTTGGTTAAACAATGACATACCTCAGTCATGGAAATCTGATTGCTTAGTACCAATTTTAAAACCAGATAAACCTCGTTTGAGTCCTGACTCATATAGACCCATTGCTCTTACGTCGTGTGTAGGCAAGGTATTTGAGCAATTACTCAAACAAAGGCTTGAATATTTTGTTGAGCATAATAATATTCTTCCAGCTAATCAATTTGGGTTTCGAAAGGGAGTGTCGGCCCGTGAAAGCATAGGACTGTTTCAATTAGATGTTCATAATAGTCTTGTTAATAAGGAGTTATTGTTGTCAGTGTTTTTTGATGTTGCTGGAGCTTTTAATAGTGTTAATATTAATGTACTTTGTTCCGAATTACTTTCAATTGGAATGCCAAACAAAATAGTTCACTGGATTAAGAATTTTTTAACAGAAAGAGAAGTCTATGCAAAGTATAATGGTAAATATTATGGACCAAGACTTTCATCTGTTGGAGTATGTCAGGGGGGAATACTCTCTCCACTAATTTTTATCTTGTATATACGTCGTTTGAATCTTGTTTTGGGCACTGAAGTAAAAAATCTTCAATTTGCTGATGATTTAGTTGTTTACACCACTGGGAACAATTTGAATAATGTTACAAACATTCTCAACAAGTCTTTGGCATCTCTGTGTGCATATTTCTCTTATTTAAATCTGGACATAAATCCATCTAAATCAAAATTGGTTGTTTTTGGTAAAAGTAGATCTGTAAGTCCCTCTGTGTATTTTAATAATGTCTCTATTCCAGTTTCCTATGATGCAAAGTTTTTGGGTGTGACATTTACCCATAATCTTTCCTGGAGAAGGTATATTGAGTTAATAAGTGCTAGAGCTAATAGAGCCTTTAATATTATGAAAACTTTATGCAGAACATCTTGGGGTGCTGATCCCAAAATATTGTTGTTGCTTTATAAATCTCTAATTCGTAGCCACTTTGAGTATGGGTTCCTGTCTTTTGCTGGTGATAAGAGATTGGTAGACATCTTAGATAATATACAAAACAAAGGCTTGAGGTTAATAACTGGAGCATTTAAAAGCACCCCAATTAACGTAATGCAAGTTGAGTGCAATCTTGCCCCATTAAGTATAAGATTTGGTTATTTGAAAGAAAAGTTTTTATTAAAATTATACAGCAAAACAAATAATCACCTATTTTTAAATTTGAAACATACTGCTCAATCTTCTGCTTGTAGCTCCCTATATATTCTCCAAGGCTTCTTACAATATGTAAATTTTCTTGAAAATCTGCATATCCATAAATCTTCCTCTCTTCCATGTTATCAGGGAGATTTTAATAGTAAATTTCCTGAAATTGACATCATTATTGATCACAATTTATTCTCTAAAGAAGATGTATACTGTAAATTTTCTAAATTTACCAATTATAGATTTGTTTATTCTGATGGGTCCAAAACAGAGTCTGCTGTATCAATTGCTATTTATGATGGATATTTGAATTCTGGCGTTGGTCATAAAATAGACCCTCATGCAAGCATATTCACTGCTGAGGCTGTAGCTATTCTTGCTGCTTTAAGGCATATAAAACATAGTAATGATGGTTGTTATGAATGGGTAATAGTCAGTGACAGCATGAGTGTTCTTGAAAATCTTAAAAACAGTAGATTCAATGCTGACACTAACTATTTAATTCCCCGTATCAGGGAGACTTGTATGGATTTGTTCTTTAATAATATTAAGCTTGTATTTATGTGGGTTCCTTCTCATATGGGAGTGTTGGGAAATGAGAAGGCTGATTTTCTGGCCAGAACTATTACACATTTTTCAACAACTGTTCCTGACTCCAGTAGAAATCTAAATTTTTTTGTACCACACACAGATGTGGTCCCTATCCTTAAAAGAAGATCAATCGACTTGTGGACGAGGCATTGGAAACAAACAGTTGAGATTCAAAATAAAGGTCTATGGTATGCTACTTACAATGTCGCCATTGGCTCAACACCTTGGTTCTGCAAAAGTCGTTTTTATAAAAGTCGAAAATTTTACACTACCGTTTTGCGGCTTCGTTTTGGACACTGTCGTTTAAACTATCATCTATTTCGTTTGAAATTGGTGCAAAGTCCTTACTGTGACCATTGTAATGTTCAGGTTGAGCAATCTCTGTCTCATTTATTCTTTCATTGCTCATCCTTTGGCATTCAGCGGCCAACGCCTTGTGCTGATGGGTGAGCTGATTAAAATTTATAAAAAAACGGACTTAATTCCGCGCTCCATCCAGGCTCTTCTTGAAAATGGTTCAACGTACACAGCGTTGTTTGACTTTATTGTTGGTACTGTAGGGAAAATTTAATTGTTCGTAAATATTGAGGTTTGTAAATAGTTTCGTCTTAATGTACATAAGATCTTGGGTTTTTAATTTGATTTCTCAATTTTTATTCTCAATTATTTTATAAATTAAGAAACCACTGTAGATGATTAATAACTTATTACATATTATTAATGCACTCTGAGTCATTGAGTTATAATGTACTACGTACTAGAGAAGACACCTCAAGTAAAGATGAGACGTATTTACGATACCAGGTTTTAAAACCAGGTATTCACTTCGAAGTACGGCGCCCTGGTACGAGCAGAAAATACTTACAAGTATGAAAGTATTGCCATACGTCGATATGCACAGAGCCCTGAAAACTATACATGGAAATACTTGCATAGGAAAACGATTCATAACTTAATATAGATAAGAACCACAATCGTATCTGTCAATAACAAATACTTTGAACTTCAAAGTATTTTTTATTCATACTATTTTGCTCTTTATATACCATCAAATACGGGTTGAATTCCTATGCAAGTATTTTCAAATTTAGGCGCCGCGATACGTCGGTGCGCGAAGAACTTGGAACACTATACATAAAAATACTTCCATAGAAAAACTATCCTTAACTTCATATAAATAAGAATCACAATCGTATGCGTGAATAGAAAATACTTCAAAGTATTTTTTTCATTTATGCATTGTTGCTCCTTATTTGTTACGGAATACGGATTGAATTCCTATGCAAGTATTTTATAGACGCTGCGCCGCGGCTGGGACGCGAAGGGTTGCCGACTCATACTAACAAAATACTTTTAAGTATTTTAGAACCTGGTTTTGAACCCTAGTATTTTTACGTACTCGTACTTAGAAGCCCTGGTATTTAATTTTGCAAGTATATCTCATCCTTAACCTCAAGCAAATAGTTTGTAACACGAGTTGGAGTCCAGGCGCTCCAACTCATTTAGTCCAGGCCCGTCCAACTCCGAATAAAAAAGTTGCACGTTAAGCTATGCTAGCTATCTCACTATTTTAATATGGATGGCGTTCATCTTACTCATATTTATATTAGTGTGTGTGTGACGTAGTATTTTATGTCACTAGGATTGAAAGATATGTCAAACGTATCTCGTCTCGTTTGCCGCCATCCGCCATTTTCTCTTGTGCCTTGATCAAGTCATAGTACAACGAATCTTATAATTGGAATTTAATAACTTTCTAATCACGGATTCTGGTGCTACAGTTTGCAATCAAAGGCGGTTTTTTTCCTTTTTATTGATTTTGTGTGCTTATGTTTTCGTAAAAGATAAAATAGCCTTAAGTGACCTTAGTGTTTACCGGCTCAAACGAGTAATAGTTTATTATTGAATTTGTGTTAAAATACTTGTTATTTTTGTAAGAACTATGGTAAATAAGTGCATTGTTCCCGGGTGTAAAACTCGGGGACCAAATAATAAATATTTTTGTGTACCCTTCACAAACCAAGCAAGGTGGGAAATGTGGTTAGGGGTTTGTCCATATTTACAAAACATACCTTTTGTTAAACGTAGCCGTATTCGTTTTTGTCATAAACATTTTCTTGCCGAACATATTAATGAAAAATTAAAATTAAAACCTTGTGCAATTCCGTGTTTGAACTTGAATATAAATTTAGAGAAACATTTAGAAATAACGCCCACTAATGACCATATAGAACCTTTTATTTTTAAAGTAGTTGTCCCTTCTGATATAGTAAATCAACCGACTATAAACTATGAATGCTTTAATAGTGTAAAAGCAGATATTAGTTCTGACTCTGCTGAGTTACCTGTTGTTTCAAATACATTTCAATCTAAATGTAATGAACCTAGTAGTAGTGCTATATCTCATGTTGACCCTTACATACCACCTAATAGAGAACAGCTAGAAATATGTGTTACCCCATCCACATCATCTACCCTTGCTGTGTCTAATGTAAAAAAACGAAACTGTAGTAGTCAAGTAAAATGTCAGTTAATTAAGCGTATTAGACTAGATCCAAATAAATCTACCCCTCGTAAGCAGATTTTACGTGCATCAATTAACAGATTAAGAAATAAGTTACGTCTTGCACAATTGCAAAAAACAAGGCTTAAGACGAAAGTAACCCTTAATGCTCCTAAAACTAAGTTGTTTTTAAAGAAATATAACATATTAAGTAAATTTGGAAAGTTATTAGTAGATTCACAGTTACGTTTGACTGGTACTTCATTAAAAGGTCGGCGCTATACTAATGACGAAAAAGTATTTGCTTTGTCGTTATATAAGTTAAGCCCTAAGTGCTATGGATTTTTGCGAAAATATATAGCATTACCTTGCAAGTCGCGAATTAATTCCCTGCTTACTAATATTCCTTTGAGGCCTGGTATTAATGACTTTATATTTAAACATTTGGCAGATGCTGCATTAAATAAACCTACAATAGACAGGCAATGCACTTTAATGTTTGATGAAATGAGTATTAAAAAGAACTTAAATTTTAATTATTTTACTGGGGTTATTGAGGGTTTTGAAGATATGGGTTCTGGTAAACGAACAAATAATGTAGCTGATAAAGCTTTAGTCTTTATGTTAAGAGGGTTATTTTCTCCTTGGAAAATTCCGATAGCGTTTTATTTTGCACGAGATGGGGTTAAAACATTTGTTTTAAAGAATATAATAAAAGAAA
The DNA here is from genome assembly GCA_009982885.2 of Hyles vespertilio. Taxonomy (NCBI): domain Eukaryota; kingdom Metazoa; phylum Arthropoda; class Insecta; order Lepidoptera; family Sphingidae; genus Hyles; species Hyles vespertilio. The sequence continues at coordinate 2,262,269 of CM042818.1, forward strand.
TAGTGTTAGCAGTTTTTAAATCTGGTTTTATAGTTAGAGCTACAGTTAGTGATCAAGGCTCTGCTAATGTTGCTGCTATTAAGTCATTAATATCAGATTCCAATGCTGAACTTTTACGAAGTAATAATTGCACCAATGACATTTGCTACAAAATTGGCCCTTACCAATTATATCATATCTATGATGTACCTCATTTGTTAAAATGTTTTCGTAATAATTTTCAGAAAAAGCATCTCCTTATTGGTTATCGAAGAGCAAAGTGGGAATGTATAGAAAGTCTATACAAATGGGATGGCTTTGGTGGCCGAGCAAGAAGCACCAAACTTACAGAGAAACACATTAATCCAACTTCATATGACAAAATGAAGGTAAATTAAAGTATACAATTTCTATCAAGATTCTGTTTTGATGTGGTCACTAATCACAAAAAGTTATCAATATGTCAAAAGTTTTTTTTTTTCTATTTATTTAATATAAGATCTTTGAGTAGCTCTGCGACTATGTCAGACCTATTGTACATATAATTATTGAAACTAGCTACATTATTTTATCAAAAATTGTAGAACACCAATATTTAGCCATTATACTCGTCGGTTCTGCCAAAATACTCTGAAATACTCCTGTATCCATTGGATTTACATAAAATTTATCTATCATATTTCATCATCATTCATCCGCATATTGCAGTGTCTGAACATTTTGATACCCCAAACCTATTTTATAAGTAACTAAATTAAATAATAAAGGTGAGAGAGGATCACCTTGAGCTAAACCCCTCGCTGTCCATCTAAACATTTCGTCCTTATCCATGGAATCTTTAATTAATAACCGTCTTCGGGTTAAAAAGACCAAATATATTTACAAATTTGAGTTCCTACTTTTAAAGTATCTAGTGTTGAAACTAATTTTTCTATGGAAACATTATTGTAAGCACTTTGAACATCTAGAAAAACCGTCAAAGTTGAAATATTTTTCGAATTTGGGAAGTTAATCGCACTAAGCAGTCAATACACGATTGACCTTTTCTAAAACCGCTTGTGGTAGGCGCTAAGATTTTATTGGTTTCTACGAACCACTCTATACGCTTACATAACATATGATGAAAAATTTTACATATGCAGGACATTAATGAAATAGGCCTGAACTCATTATCACAATTCGGCTTTGGTATAGGGACTACTTTTATATTACGCCATTGGTCTGGTATTATGGAGTGTTTAAAAATCATGTTAAGTATCTTGAGTAGCAATAGTTTTGCTTCAGTTGGTAGGTAGTATATCATGGAATAACTAATTTGATCACTTCCTGGGGCCGTATCTTTTTTTTTTTAATACTATTATTTAATTAATTAATGGAAAAGTTGCTTTCTAAAGAACTGTTTGTAGAAAAAAATAATGGCATTTGAGGCTCAACGGTGTCAGGAGCAAGGCTACGTAAAAGTTCTTCTTTTTTGTGTTTAGGAGCTTCAACATATTCGTTTTTTACACCTTTCAACCAACGCATACGTCGCCAAATCTCTGACGTGTTTACCGTCTCGTCTAAACTATTACAGAATTGTTGCCAACTTTTTGTTTTTGCCTGTCTGTGGATTCGCTGTGCGTTCGCTATTTTTTGTTTTAATAATATAAAGTTATTAGGTGTAGGATTGCGCCTAAAATTTTTAAGTGCAAAACTACGTTCAGCAATAGCCGCAGATAGTGATGGAGTCCAATAAGGCTTAGGACTAAACTTGTGTATAAGTCCACTACAACCCTTAAATGTAGGAATACTCCAGTTAGCCGCACAGCTAATTTCCCCCATAAATAAATTGTATGTGGTTTGAATATTATTAACATCAACTATTATAGAATAATCAACCTGACTTTTTAGGATTTCCTGATATAATTGCCAATTCGCCAGTTTAAAATTTCGGCGATTTCCTCTTCTGGCAGAAGCTATATATTGCATGGAGTACTTAATTAACATATGATCACTGCCTAAGGATTCTCTTGTTACCTGCCATTTCCAATAAATCACTAAATCGGAGGAAACAAAAGTAATATCTGGTGAAGATTCTTGCAAAAAAGAGTTAACTTAAAGAGTTAATTCTGGTACTGTCTCCGTTATTAAGTGGCACATAATTGTATTCAAAAGATACATCAAGAATTTGCAATCCTCTTTGATCTGTTTTACATGACCAACTTGCATGGTGTGCATTAAAATCACCGGCTATAATAGTTTTTGTTGAAAACTGAGAAAATATATGCTCCCAGTCATTTCGAGTAGTTCTAACAGATGAGGAGCAATATACGGACGTTATATAATCTAAATTCTTACAATTACAAATTTTAATGCATATTATTTCAATTCCTGAATTATTTACACTTATAGGATGTAAGTATATGAGCTTTGACTGACCTATGTGTAATTATAGCTACTCCGCCATACGAATCTAATCTGTCTTTCCTAAAAATATTGTAGTCTTTTATTTTGATACTAGTCTCTGAATTTAGCCACGTTTCACTAATTATACAAATACTGATTTTTTCTTGTGAAAGAAACAACTCTAAATCATACTTTTTGGGCATCAGGCTCTGAGAGTTCCATTGAGCAATATTAAGAACTTGCTCAAATGAAAAGTCAGCGCCCGATGTCCCAGTAACATTTAAGAGTAGGGCATTATTATCCATTATAGATAGTGTTTACAATCTTATTTAAAAAATCTTCACGTTTGACTAATTCTACAAGGTATGATATTATTTCTTCAAAAAATATTTTTAATATTTGCTGCAATTTCACTTCTCAACTTTCTTTAGACAGTACAACTTCTTTCAATTTCCATAGTATGTGCCAAAAGTCAATTTTTGTCTTCTTATGACATTCTCCTGCATATGGTTGGTTACTGTCTTCTGGTGTCTTCACATTTTTGTTTCTGTCGCAGACATCAATGTTCCTTTTCTGTTTCTTTTTTGGGTATCTATTTCTTCTTGATTACTCTTTTCCTAGTGTATTATTATTTACTTTATCGTCAGATTCCACTTCACTATCATCTGTAAGCTCTTCATTAATTTGTTTGGTTGTAGTTCCTGTTTGACTATATTTTGTTCTTATTATTTCGTTATCAACTAAATGTGGGTAGCTACCGTCATTACTAACTTCCACAAAGTTGTGTTGTTGTTTCTGAACATTAGCTTTGCTTCTTATATATTTGGTTAGAGCTACCTTGTATGTGCAATTATTTCGGCTCATAATTGAACGAATTTCTTTTTCTTAAGGAAAACAGGACATCTCTTATTAAATGCAATATGCTCACCCCTACAGTTTATACATCTGAATTTCGTTGTCGCACAGTTTTCATGTTCTGCTCCACATTTAGGGCAATTTTTTTCTTACTTGGACAAAGTCTTGCCAAATGACCATATTTCCAGCACTTTGAGCATTGAGTCACTGGAAAGGTATACGGTTCCACCTTAAATCTGCAGTCATATCCGTAGATATAAAATGGTAAAGTCGGGCCATTAAAACTGAAACGCACCGATTCACTGTCCACCCATTCACCATTTTCTGACATACGTTTTAATCTTTTTGCAGCTACTATCTTATGTTCACATTTAAATGCTTTGAGTAATTCATCATCACTTACGTCCATTTCTAAGTATTTTACGACGCCATATGTTTGTGCTTACTTCGCTAGTTGAATGACAGCGGTAACCTAATTCCTCCATAATATTTTTATTATTAATTAACTTATCTGCATCTTGTTTCACTTCAAAAGTAATTAACACTCGGCATGGATTTTATATTTTATTCTTGTTATATTTTGAATGTTTTCCGATTTCAAAATCTTCGCCAAACCAATTTGCTTAGGAAGTAGTTGATGGGATGCCATACATACTTCATATTGTTCATTCTCATTCATATTAATGTTTGTATTCATTAAATAATTCTTCTTTCCCTTTCTTTGTACTAATGTAAAACCATCCGATTCGCCTTCCTCGCTACTATAACGCAACCGCTTCGCCGTCCGTTGAGTACTCATAAGTATGCCCGAGATCGGTGTCTGACATCTATCGTTACGTTCATCGTGCCCATGAAATTAATTGGTCACAATCTTCACGTATCTCTTCCTCACTCATTGCATCGCTTCCAATAGACGACGGCCCGCGATGGACCTCGTCCATCACATTATTATTAAACGAATTTAATTGACGCGTCACCGATAAATAACACGATACGTGCAACTCGTTAAGCGGCACCCGCGCGCAACTGATGTCAAAAGTTATATATTAGTATAGACTTTATATTGATTATTGCTACACAATAATTAAAATGCTCATACATTACAGGTCAACTTGCAGCCCAAGTTTTTAGCCGGCAAGTGGCTACATCACTACAAGCTTATACGAAGAGTATCCAACATCTCCAAGAACATGATTATTCTACTTTTAATCCTAATTTTGATAATAATTTTTTCACAGCAGAAATAATTTACCTTCATAAATGATTTGTTGATAGTTTTAAATGGTTTTGGCCGCTATGGTAACAAATTGACACATGCATTGTCTTGTAACTCTGCAACACATAGATTTCTGGAATGAAGCTGTAAAAAATTAATGTCTATGCGTTTTGACTCTCCCAATCCAAGGGAAGCAAAACCTCTATCACTGAAGCATTTTGTGCATAATGTCAACTCATAAAACATTTGGGGTCAGATTTCGCTCTTGAAAGTCTAAGTGTCTATCTCGACGTCTTAATCAAGATCACAATAGAAATTTTTTTGGACGATAGGCCACTGGTACTTTAATACCAACCTGACTGTACCATTGTTGTCACCCTCAAAAACATTATTGAATATAATAGTACAACGAAAATCATTATAACAATTGTTCGGATGATGACGATAAATCTTAGTACATTAATACTTAATTATCACCAAAATTTAGTTCCTACCCTGAACATCTTAATCCTGAG